>OY728121.1:284047420-285334920 GCA_963277665.1 Viscum album | reverse complement strand
ATTTCCAGAGTTGCGGCACCACTTTCCTCTTTGACGATGAAGGGGAAAACCTTCGTGTCGTCAGATAGATGTCAGCAGAGATTCTAGGAGCAGAGATAAAGGTTGACCAGCACACCTATCTTGAGGCTACCTGAGGAGGGAGTAGGGTACGTAGTCTACCAAAAGGCATCAGGGACTGGGCTCAGATGTGTCCTGATGTAGGAGAGAGCAATGATCCAGTATGGATCATGAGAGTTGAGGCAGCATGAGCAGAACTACGCTGCCCATTACCTTGAGTTGGCAGCAGTGGTCTTCACTCTAAATATGTGGAAACACTATCTGATGGGCGAGCACTTTATAGTCTACTCTGACCACTAGAGTCTCAGTTACATATTCTCGTAGAAGGACCTGAACCTGAGACAGCGATGACGGATCGAGTTCCTCCACAACTACGACTTTGATATAGTCTATACTCCTAGAAAGGGGAACGTAGAAGCCGATGCTATCAGCAGGAGGACAGCCATTCAACTACTAGGGGAGGAAACATAGCAGCTAGCATCTTTTTAGATATCCTTCATGGATAGAGATGGATTAGCCTTTCTCCAGTCACTCATAGTCACTCCTCTACTTCTACAGAAGGTCAGAGATGCACATCGTGGAGACATTGACTGTGAGACACGGCGTGCACATTTATCCTCAGGACATGCACCTGATGGATTCTCTGTGGGAGGATAGCACATCTTCCTTTTCAGAGGACGTACTATCGTACCGACTACTTTAAAGGAGGAGGTGCTGAGATATTTTCACACTTCACATTTAGAGGTACATCTAGGAGTGCCGAAGATGTACCAGGATCTCAGACGACAGCACTGTTGGCCGGGTTTGAAGAAGGATGTAGCTGGGTTCGTTTCTCGATGCCTCACCTGCCAGCAGGTGAAGGTGGAGCAACAGGTACCAGCAGTCTTGGTGCAGCCCTTGGAGGTCCCAGAGTGGATGTGGGACGAGATATCTATGGATTTCGTGACTGGAATTCCACGTACTTCTAGCTGTCATCACTCCATTTGGGTGATTGTCGACCGACTCACCAAGTTGGCCCACTTCTTACCCATCACAGAGCACGAATCAATAGAGAGCTTGTGATGTCTCTACATTTAAGAGATTGTACGGATTCATGGGGTTCCATCATCTATCGTCTTCGATTGAGACTCTCGCATTACTTCCCAGCATTGGAAGGGGTTGTAGGAGGCATTCGGGACACATCTACGACTGAGCACCACCTTTAACCCTCAGATGGAAGGTCAGATGGGGAGGAACTTTCAGACTCTCGAAGACATTCTCCGTGCCTGTGTCCTCGACTTTGGTCATAGTTGGAAGGTCCACCTACCCTTGGTGGAGTTCATATACAACAACAACTAACACTCCACCATCGGGATGGTACCATACGAGGCATTGTACGGCCGACCTTACAGATGACCTCTGTACTGGACAGACCCTAGAGAGTCAGCAATTGTGGGACCAGAGATGGTCCAGGACACGATAGAGAAGGTCCAGTTCATCTCGGAGCGGATGAGGAAAGCTCAGAGCTCGCAGAAGTCTTATGATGACAGGAGGCGGAGACCACTAGAGTTTGAGGATGGCGGCCACGTTTTCCTACAGGTCTCACCTCGACGTGGATTACAGAGATTGGGATGAGGCGGCAAGTTGTCTCCATGCTTCATCGGACCTTTTCAGGTACTCGGAAAAATAGGAGAGGTGGCTTATAGCCATGATCTACCACCTCAGTTTCACCGGGTGCACGACCTCTTCCACGTATCATAGTTGAGGAGATACGTGCGCGACCCGACGCAAATCATCGACCATTGGTAGATGGACATTGACGATGGGGAAACTTTTGAGGAGGTCTCGGTGGAGATCGAGGATCGACATGAGCGGGTCCTACGTGGGCGGTTTATTCCATTAGTGCGTATTAGGTGACAGCACGGGAACCTCTAGGAGAGCACTTGGGAGCGGGAGGCTCAGATGCATGCAGAGTACCCACATTTGTTCCCCTACTTTATGATGTATCTTTACTGGGATGTAAAGCCCTGATGTGGGAGTGATGTAAAGACCCATAAAATTCAGGGGAAATTTTTTTCTTAATTTTCTTTGGGATTTTACAAGAACATAGTTTCTGACGGCACCTGATTCCGAGGGCCGGTGTGCCCGGAATCAATTTCCGAAGATTAGCTCAAGTACGTTCTGTGAAAGAACGAGCGGGTTTTCCTAACTATTAAACCGGTGATCGGGATCGAAATCTGAGGGTACCAATGAAACTGCAGCACTGGTAATTTCTTAGAAACACCTTTTCTGGAGTTGCGTTTTCTCGGGTGTGTTTTTTTTTAAAAAAGGGTGAACTAATGAATAAAACAAAAGTTGTGCAATAATTTTAATTTTATTTTCTATGTAGTTTAAACCTACTTATGGAAGTTGAGGTGGGACCCGCTATATCCAAACCCCTCTTGATAGGATATTAGTGATGTGGGCCCCACAAAAGCCCCACCTTTCCAAATTCCTCAAACCCCCTTTATTTTTTTTGGAACACACCCACACCCCCTTATTAAATGCCAAGTAAACTCCCACATTAATTGGACTGTTATGACTCTTCAATTAATTCAAATAATTGAATGAATTCTTTTGAAGTTCAAATAGAAGGTTGGATTGTGTGTGTAAATTTAATATGACAAAGTCTTATATCATTAGGGGTTGCTTCGTTGTGTTGAGAGGGAGAGTTCCACGAAGAACTTCATCTTCCTCCTTGAAGAACGCAAAGAACATACCGACACCGATGAAGAACGTCGACTTCCAATGAAGGACGACAAAGAACGCTAATTCCTCGGAGATAGAGGATGCGACGCCGTGTACCGCGATTCCGATGATCCACTTATCCACAACGTCGTGTACCGCAACGCCGACGACGTGTATGGAGCCCTTTCTGCGACGCCGTCTTCCGCGAAATCGTCTTCCGCGACGTCCATTCCCCGCGACGTCCTTTGTTCGACAAATCCTTGAGGTAGGGGTTTGAGTTCAAATTTTATGGATTAAATTTTTCACTTGGTTGACGAGGATGTTTATTATTTTTGAGCCACCTGTTATCTTTATAACAGGAGGAGGTCGGACTGCACGAACAAGGCCGACCCTTCTCCCTCATTGTTGTTGTTCATGTTGTGGCACGAACAAAGGCATCACGGTTCAACGACACCACGTAGAAACATGGAGAATCATGACGAAGAAGCGCGGCGCCGTCGCACCGCGCCGTTGAGGACGAACAAACCCGCAGCCGGAGTCAGGCCGCAGTGATGGGGCGCGGCACCGTCACACCACGCCGGAGAACCACGAGGAGACCGCAGCCGGAGCGGGGCTGCGGCGGAGGTGCGCGGCGCCGTCGCGTGGCACCGGTCGGACAAGGCTGCGGCCTATGGCCACGGTGGTGCGGGGAGCGGTGACCGGAACTGCCGGCCGCCGATGCAAGGATGGATGGGCTCACAGGGGGTCCCGCGGTGACACACCGGCCGGCTTCCCCGGCTGGTTTCCGAGAATTCCGGGGGTCGTAACCCCCGGCTGGAAAAGTAGCGGCCAACACGTGGGGGCCGCGGTTTCAATGTAGGGGGGCAGTGCGCCCCACCCCCCTTTCCGAAAATGCTCGGCCATGGTCGAGCTGGCCATGCGGGCCGCGCCCGCGCCAGGCCAACGGGCCGCCCAGGTCGGACCGGCCGCACCGGGCTGGGCCACGCCCACCGGGCCGGGCCGCACCCTAATGGGCCGGACCTGGACCCGGTTCGGGTCGACCCAGTTTGGGCCGACCCAGGGGGTCTTGGGCCGGGTCGGTCTGGGCCCAAAACCCCCTATTTTCGGTCAGTTCCATTCAAATGCCCGTATTTTGGGCTACGGACCTCCGATCGATGCACCGTCAGTTGCGATGCGATCCTTGGATCGAGATGGTTGTTTCAATATATTACACTCAAGGTTTCAGAGAACTATTGGTATGGCCGGGTTGGTTCGAACACGAAACCAACTGGGCCCTCGGAGCGGAAACATTTATAACTTGAGCTCCGGACGTCTATTTGACGTGCTGTAGACATTGTTGGATTCCTTATTAGTGAGACAGACTTTTGGCTTACTATGCTCAAGGTTTGGATGTAGTTGGAGTAATGTCGGGTCAGTTTTGACTTAAAAACCAACCGGGCCCCTCAAAAGAAAAATCCAATAACTCTCAGACCGGGCGTCCGATTGACGTGCCATCTATCGTGTTGAGTTCCCTATGTCGAGACGGAACATTGGGATACATAATCTCCGGAATACGTGTCATTTGATGTATCGACCCCCTTGGCTTATGCAATGGACCCTCCCGGAAACGAGCATGCTGTGTGAGGGAACCTTAGACTTGGCTGTGACTACGACGACGATGATGAGTGCACTGAAATCCTCCGTGGGTTCGGCAGCGACGACGACTGCACAGAAATCCTCAGTGGGTTCGGTAGTGATTAAGACCGTACTAAAATCCTCCATGGGTTCGATGGTGATGACTACTGTTCGTGTGTCCTACGTGGGTCAGGCAGTACTATTGTTCTTGTATCCTATGTGGGTCCGGCAGTGTTTGACTATTTTCTTGTATCCTATGTGGGTCTGGCAGAGTTGCTGGTCTTGTATCCTATGTGGGTCCGATAGCTTAGCTGGTTTAGTATCCTACGTGGGTCCCAGCTTAGATGAATCAGTGGCTACATCTGATCATCTCTATCACCTTACAAATAAGTATACCTGTGTGAGCTAAGTATTGGATTTCAATCATTATCGTCGATAAGATTGACTTGCATTCCTATGTGGATTGTGTTGTGCTTTCCTGTGTGGATTGGGTTGTACTATCCTATGTGGACGTGATCGAACTTGGGCTCGGATGTTGGAGATGAACTGGAATTGATGACTTAGGTATATGCATGGGCATATACCTAAGTAGTGTTGGATGTTATTTCATGATTGTATCTTTCCTTTGTGGATTCTCAGAGACCTTCGGGGGTCTTGGGGTCCCTACTGAGTAGCGTATACTCACCCCTACACAGGCTATGCGTGCACTACGTTGTGTTGGATGTAGAAGACAGACATCACCGATCGTGGTTGAGGCTTGTGGAGTAGGTCGGTATCTGGAGGTGGACTACTGGGCGGGACGTACACCGAGCAGACGGCTAGACCTGAGGAGCTGAGGAGGCTATCTGTACCCACCCTTTAGGTGGGACATCCAGTGGATAGCTTGACAAAGCTTCTTTACTTTCAGTTGTTGTACTTTCATTCTAGTTGTACTTTACATTCAGTTTGGGTTTGTATTCTGGCCCATTCACCTTCCGCACTTACTTTTTTACCCAGCTTTACTTAGTGTATACTTATGCTTGCTTACTCTATGGTGCTTGTCTACTTTATAAATGCAATGACTTCCCCTTTTTTCGAGATTTACGCCTTGGTGCTAGTTGCCAACCCTTGGCCTATAGGAGGCGGGCCTGGGGTAGTCAGAGCACGGGTCCCGAGGATGGGTCGTGACATGATTATTCAAATGGATATTCTACTAGTCGATTCATCACATGCAATATAAATAACCACTTTCATAATGATCGAATGACTAATTCCAGACTGTCATAGCCACATAGTCAAGGCATTGTTCCAGGACTACAAATAAGATTTTGTCAAGCCCTTGTGCCAAGACACTAGTTTGTCTCATTAGACCTACCGATGAATCAAGGAGCTATAACTGGCTCCACCTATCACTTACTATGTCCAATGAATCACCATATGAAAAGGTTTAAACAGAACATAAACATTAGTATAAAAAATGGGATACGAAATGTCAATACTTTACCCATAAAACATGAATGGTATAAAAATAATACATCCACAGTCAAAAATATCACAAAACCTTTAATACAATACGGAAGATTTGTATCATAAAAAATCAACTTCAAACAAGTTTAAAATCCATTAACGGATTTTGACATAGATGAAAATGATTTGTAAAACTCCTTGAGAGAGATACCCCCTTCTCATGAAAACATTTAAAATTAACACAATTTATAAAGGAAGACATTTAAATAAATTTTTGAATCAAAGTGTCCCATACAAATTTGAATCTTTTTAATGTAATTAACATTTTAAAACATTCATGTCCATTTAAATAAATCCTTAAAAACCATTTTGAAAACATGGACATTAATGAGAATGGTTTAGAAGAATAAATCTTTAAATCATTTAAAATGATGTTTTAATGAAAATTACCTTAAAATAATACCTTTGAAAACTATATTATGAAACATATACATGGATAATAAATATGTCCTAGTAGATAGTTATGTAAAAACAACCTCACATAATAAAGAAATTGTGAAACTAACAGTTACCAATTTGGTAACATAGGAAACATACACCCCATGAATGAGGTATCATAAAATGAATATGTATATAAACATAAATTATTGTTTATTACAAAAAGAATGCAATTTTGGGCAGTATATACTCCACATAAAAGGAAATAGTGCCAATATGGCAAGAATCTCATGGGAATAAGGAGTGAGAAGAAAACCCCTTACCTTGCACTAAACTTTAGTCGAGGGTACATTTAACCTCCTGTATAAAGACCGTAGTATGTTATTAAATTATACCACAACATATTAATATTTATGATATCATATGTTATTAATTTATGACTTTATATTATTCATTTAATAATAATTTCCTTGTTAAATTAACATTTCGTGTAATAATCACTTTCTTTATCGTACGTGTTTTAACTTGTTACACCTGATTGTATCACTTAGATCATGATTTAGATACTTCCAGAATATAAAACATGATTTATATATCATATATATTTAGAATATAAATATGTATAATAGACATATATATGAAATGGAAAACACAGTTTATTGAGACCGTAGTCCGTACGTACGCATAAATGTTGTTTCTGTTTTCATAACGTATTGAACAGAACTAAGTGAATAAATTATATGTAAGTACATATATATATATATGTAAATATATATATCTCCAGTAGCATTATTATGTCATATATTAAAAACATATTAGAAATATATATATTTATAATTGTCGATGAATGGTGAATGTGGTAATGAATCTCCTCGCGTCGTGGAGACGGTAATCTGCACATATGCAGGAGCGATAATATCATTTCCTTAATGGTGTGGAATTGGATGGTATATTAATTTTACAGAGAAATTATCATGTTATTTTCATTATTTATATACAAATTACTCATCATCATATCCATCCAAAAAACATAGTGTCGAATAACAAATTACACCACTACATGGAGATGGTAAGTCGTACGTACGCACGCATGGTGACATTATCATTCATAAGATAGAAAAAATAACAAATATAGTTGTGAAATATTTATAAAAACATCAAAGTATATAGAATATACTAGAGTTATTATTTTACAATGGAAATAACAATGAAAGAAGAATATGAAGAAGAAATGAACTTGAAAGAGGGTGGTGAAATTATTACCTATTCTTCGAGTTCTTCCTTTTGATTTGATCAAAAGGGCTCTATAGGTTGGATTTATGATCAAAATAAGGCCTCTAGGTTAAAGTGAGGGAAATTGGGAGGATATTTGGGCAGGGTTTGGCCAAGAGAAATGGATTTGGAGGTGTGATTTTGAGAGAAGGGGAAGTGTCCTTTTATAAGAGGGGTGAGGGTTACTTTAGGAAAAGATTAATGTATTAATTTATTATACAATCATATTGTGTTTATAATGGCTAAAAATGAATGTATTTAGATCCTTAGGTGGTTATGGATCTAAATCCTCTTATCAAATAGGTTTTATACAAGATTAGGTAATCATTTTTACCTTATCATTAAGATTTAACTCTTAGTTAAATAGTTTAACCTTTACCGTGTATTTTTGTATTCTTACTATATATGGTTAATAAACGTACTATAAACATCCAAGAGAACCCCAAGTGGATAATTAATGAAATATATATTATTATTTCATCCATGTTTCAGAACCTCACATTTTTATGTATATTATATCAACCAATAATATAGTATTTATTTTAGATATTAATTTCTGTAAATTTTGACACTATTAGGTATTTTGTTTTTGTGAAAGTCATAAAAACTTTATTACTTCGAGAAAGATATATTGAATTATCCCTAACATGTCATAGTCACCTAGAAAATTCGTTTATGTCATAAAAACTTTGAAATTATATTTATTTTAATATTTATAATAGGATTAATTTGATTCTTTCATTAATAAGGTAATTACTGCTTCATCATTGTGTCATAAGTAAATTTAATTATTTAATTTTTAAAAATTGTAAATAAAATACCATTATGTAGGAAATAGTTTTAGCTTTATAATGAATATTTATTATCGAATTTCTATTATGTATAACCCTATATTAAAAAAGTTTTAGTTAATACACCTTAAATTTAACACTTTTAACTCTTTTTTAAATTAAAAAATAGTAAATTTCCTAATCTAATCCAAGTGGATATAAAGGGTCATATATTATTCCTAAGGTTGTTTTTGGTTGAATTAAACTTATCCAATATAATTATGACATGTTTTGGGGTAATAATAATACCACTCTTACCCTTAATTACCCTATTTACTTTTAACCGTGGAAAATAAAAATAAAAATTCACTATTTACATAAAATTATTTTTATCTTATTGAACCACATTTTACTCCTTGATATTAATCGTGTCTCTAGTTATTTTGAAATTCAAATCATAGAAGTGGCATAATTATGTTTTATGTGAATTTTCAAATTCTCCAAGTAGGTGGGTAAAAGACGATGAAAAATTCAATAAAATTTTTATATATCTAAAATTATTATAAACTGACTCAAATGAATTACATTGAACTTAAATAGGCATTATGTACCTATTTTTACCTAAAATAAATTTAAATTAAATAAATAATTATTTAAATAAAAATTTGGTTCTAAACTATAACTCAATGTTTTTCACTATTCCTCAAAAGTTGAAAGTTTCTAGAAAAATAACAAAAATTCACCCTAGGATAATATTGATATTCTGAATTCAATAATTAAGTCTATTTTACCAAATTAAAAACATAGAAGTTTCATTTATTAATTTAAAATTAATTCCCGCTGTCAAAACCAAACGGTGTATTTTTAAGAAATAATAACTGTGAAAAGTTTGACACTTGTTTATGTCCAATTTCAAAGTGAAATTACTTACAATGACCATAATTGGATTTAATGCTAAAAATATAACATATTTATACTTCCAACCCATTAAAATGTATAATTTAACAATAAATTATTTTGATTAGAAAAAAAAATTTAGTTAAAATATAGTTTTTTTCACTATTCACCCAAATATGAAATTTATCAGAAAAAAACGAAAAATTTATAGAAACTAAATTATTATTTCATTATTATAAATAAGATGTTCATTTGTTGACATTTAATATATAAATGTTTGAAATATTGGATTTCAAATGGGTTCACCATTAAAAGACTGTAAAAGTGCATTTTTAGAAAAATACATCTTTTATCTGAAAAAAATGAAATAGTTCTTACATTATGACTAAGAAACTCATAATATGGATTCTGAAATTATAAGGATTATATAATCTTCAAAATTTAGTTAATACTATTCATAACTGCTTTTAAACGATTTCTTTGGTAATCTTGTGGTGCGCTTGAACTCGATGTTGTGTGTAGTGAAAGTTATTGAATTACTTTGAAGAAATAACGTACTATGAAATCTTGGGGTGTTACATTTGTGCCTCCATCAATAAATTGCGTCCTTGTAATTTGAAATTGTTTTTCGAAAATAAATGGTTGAAAATAGAAAATACCATTGTGGGGAAACCTGCATCATAAATTGGGTTAATAAAAATTATTCTTAATAAGAAAAAAAGTGGAATGAAAAATTCACCAACAAATTATGATGTCAATTAAGAGAATATTGGTGGAAATTATAGACACATAATTGGAGGAAAAATGTAAATATTTATAGGGATTTATTGAGTTCATCAATCACAAATAATTGTAGAATTGTGGGCCTCAAAGACACCAATCTATGATCATTTAAAATACCATCAGTTCAACAAAATGTATTGTATTAGGATACAACATTTTTGTTTTAGGATGCCTTACCTAATGTTTAATTATTTATTTCTTTATAGAATAAGAGAAGAAAAAAATGTATACTTGTAAAGTATATTTCCGTTCTTTAATTAATTTCTACCACAAACTCATCTTTCACTCTAAAAGATAATAGAACTTAAAAAATATATTCTATTTATCCTATTCGTATTGGGTTCAAAAAAATGAATTAATAATTCATCTACCATACACTTAAAAAACTACATTATTTTATCCAGGACATCAAGTGGGTCAGTGGTAGGTGATACACCCTAGTCTCCCTTCGGTTGCGATTTCAAGTCTCACGGATTTTCCGGACACGATAGGTTGTCGCCCGACCTATGGTTTGTCCTTTTATGGAAATCTCAAAATAGAATATAAAAAATAATTCCTTCCAATCTCACAGTCCCAATTTTATAAGTAAGGTAAGCACAATGAAGATCCTTTTTTCCGCATAATAACATCTGAACACATTAATTATCTATTCTTTTAAAACACTGCATCATCCTTAATTACCATAAAACCTTATTGATTACATTCATGATCCCTAATTCATTATAGAATACTGGATATTATCCTTCTATACAAAAATGTTGTAAACTCATGCAATGATGGAATATACAAATCATTAATGACTTTCATGTTAGTCACAAATATCCAATATAGTTTATCCAAATCAATCATGTATTATTCCAAAATCACTACCTCGGTATCAGAACCATATTATGGTTTATCTTTCTCTCAACCATATATTTTCCAAAACTTTTACCTGATATTGAGTCTCTTTTCATGGTTCCACGCAATCTCATGTCCTTAATAAAATAGGACTACATTACGATCCTTATATACTCCATAATTATTATAACCAGTACATTGTTGATACAACACTCAAATGACATAATTCTTTAATAACAACATAAGAACTCTAATCATTCCTCTTCATCTGTGGTAATATCATAACTTGATTATTATCCATAGCATCATTTGGGGCATACTTTGATGATTTGGACATTGGTTCCCATAGTGTCCCAACTCTTTTCAGCTAAGGCATTGTACATTTGAAACCTTTTTCTTACCCTTGCAGTCACATACATGGTGTCCTTTTTTTCCACACTTTAACAAACTCACATTCTCTTCAGGCAAGTTCCATGGTGTTTCTTCCCACATTTATCACATATGTAAAACTTATTCTTTTCCCCCTTCCCATTATCCATCTTTCTCTCCTCTATCATGTTCTTCTCGTGCTTCCCTTAAAATCCATAGGACTCAAAGAATTCATTACTTATCTTATTAACACATGATACTGTTTCTTCATATGTTGAGAATACATGGGATACTATTTCCCTTCTAAATTTTTTCTTAATACCTTGAAAGATACGATCCTTCTTACACTTTGTATCATACGTATTGGAAGAGTTCACATTCCTTTTACTGTGTGCCATTTCTATACAATAGCATAAACTAGGCCAGTTTATGAATTGCAATGAATAATTCAATACCTGTAAAATACCTAACATAAATTGAACGGTTTATGGATATAATCCATAATAATAAATTTGTATTCATTGAGGAAGTATATACTAATAAAGACTACATAATGATTTTTAAAGAAAATGATAATTATCCTAAGCATATCCCCCGGGAGTTTCGTAACCAAGAGTACAGGAAGGCTGGTTGTCAGGCACCAGTTCCTATTCGAGTCTATCTCAAAGCAGTGTTTTTGGGTTTTACCCCTAGGTACATCTGTGCCAGAGCCGCCCCTACCTGCTCATATCCAGACATGGGTGTATTTCTCAGAAAACTCACAAAATCTCTACAGTAACATTATTCTAGGAAGTTCTTATATACTAATCCTCAAAGTCTATTTTATTGTAATGTTCTCTAATCAGAGTTTATCTAAATCTAGTTTCAAAGGTTATTGCTAAACTTCCTTTGATACCAACTGTAATGCCCCGACCCTAGTTACCCAGAGACGGTGCATTATTTTAATATATTGGCATGATTACAAGGAATCAAGTCCCGAAGGACCGATCAGTTTAGCATTATTGGAAAATAGATTACATACATGGACATTACATTACACTTTAGAATATAAAACACAACATAAATGATCCTTTGAGAATGCCATTAATCTCGTAGCATAACCCTACTTATTAATCATAATAAACTTCATGGAATCCTAATAAAATTAAAAAATAGAAAGTGGTGAGCTCTGATGCTCAGTAAAGATAACAATATAGTGGAAACTTTCATAAATAATATTAATCATTTATGACAATATATAACTAAAACAAAAACCTTTCAAACATGAAATAATTCATAATATGGTTAATATAAAATGAAATAATTCCATTTACTTATTCACATTGATATTCTACCAGTCTAATAATCACATGCAATATCACTAACCACTTTCATAATGGTGGAATGCATAATGCCAGACTATCATAACCACATATTCAAGGCCTTGTTCTAAGACTACAAATAAGATTTTTTCAAGGCCCTATTCCAAGACACTATTTTGTCTCATGAGACCTAAAAATGCATTTAGGAGTTATAATGGGCTCAACCCAACACATACTAAGTCCAATTCATTCCTCATATGAAAAATGTTTAAACATAACATAACCATTCGTATTAAAACTGGCATATGAAATGTCAATACTTCACCCATAAACCACGAATGGTATAAAAATAACACATCCATAGTCAAACATATCACAAAACCTTTAATAAATTTGGATGATTTGTATCATAATAAATCAACTTCAAACAAGTTTAAAATCCATTAAAGGATTTTGACATAGATGAAAATGATTTAAAAAACTCTTTGAGAGAAATATCCCTTTTTCATGAAAATATTTAAAAGTCGCACAATTTAGAAAGGAAGACATTTAAATAAATTTTTGAATCAACGTGTCCCATACCACTATTAAACATTTGAATGTAATTAACATTTTAAAACATTCATGTCCATTTAAATAAATCCTTACAACTATTTTGAAAACATGGACATTAATGAGAATGGTTTAGAAGAATAAATCGTTAAAACATTTAAAACGATGTTTTAGTAAAAATTACATTAAAATAATCCCTTTGAAAACAATTTTATGAAACACAAACATGGATAATAAATAAGTCCCAGTAGATACTTACATAAAAACAAACTCGGATAATAAAAAGATTTTGAAATTAACCCTTACGAATTTGGTAACTTACGAAACATACACCCCATGAAAGAGGTATCATAAAAGTTATATGTCAATACACAGAAATTAATGTTTAATACACAAAGAATAATATTATGGTTAGTACGTACACCACACAAAAGGTAATAGTGGCAATATGGCACGAATCTCACGGGAATAAGGAGTGAGATGAAATCCCCTTAGCTTGCAATTTACTTTAGTCGAGGGTAAATTTAACATCTTTTATGAAGACCATAGCATGTTATTAAATTATACCATAACCATATTAATATTTATGATATAATAAATTATTAATTTATTACTTTATACTACCCATTTAATAATAATTTCCATGTTAAATTAACATTCCGGGTAATAATCGTTTTCTTTATCGTACGTGTTTTAACTTGTTACTCTTGATTGTATCACATAGATCATGATTTAACTAATTCAAGAATATAAAAAATTATTTATATATCATATATATTTGTAATATAAATTTGTATAATAGACATATATATGAAATGGAAAACACCGTTTATGGAGATGGTAGTCCGTACGTGCGCATAAACACTATTTCTGTTTTCATAAGGTATTGAACAGAACTATGTCAATAAAAATATATTTAAGTTAATATATATATATATATAAATATATATATCTCCATTAGCATTATTATTTCATATATTAAAAACATATTTGTAATATGTATTTTTATAATCGTCGATGAATGGTGAATATGGAAATGAATCTCACCGCGTTGTGGATATGGTAATCTGTACGTACGCACGAGTGACAATATCAATTCCTTAAAGGTGTGGAATTGGACGGGATATTAATTTTACAGAAATATTATCATTTTGTTTTCATTATTTATATAAATATTAATCATCATTATATCCATCCAAATAACACAGTGTTGAATAACAAATTACACCACGACGTGGAGACGGTTAGCTGTACGTACGCACGCATGGTGACATTATAATTCATAAGATGGATAGAATAATAAATATATTTTTGAAATATTTATAATAACATCAAAGTATATTGAAGATACTGGAGTTATTATTTTATAATGGAAATAACAATGAAAGACGAAGTGGAAGAATAATGGAACATGAAAGAGGGTGGTGAAACCATTACCTCTTCTTCGGGATCTTACATTTGATTTGATCAAAAGGGATCCTTAGGTTGGCTTTTTGATCAAAGTAAGGAATCTAGGTTTAGGTGAGGTAAGTTAGGATGATATTTGGGTAGGGTTTGTCCGAGCCAAATGGCTTTGGAGGTGTGATTTTGAGATAAGGGGAAGTTCCCTTTTTAAAGAGGGGTGAGGGTTACTTTAGGAAAAGATTAAAGTATTAATTTATTATACAATAATATTCGGTTTATAATGGTTCCAAATGATTTTATTTTGATCATTAGGTGGTTATGGGTTGCAATACTTTAAACCAAGTGGTTTTAGACATGTTTAGGTTAGTATTTTAACCTTATCATTTAGATTTAACTCTAAGTTAAATAGTTTAACTTTTACCGTGTCTTTCTGTATTCATACTATATATTGTTAATAAAGCTACTCTAAACTTTCAAGAGAACATAAAGGGGCTCATTAATGATATATATAATATTATATAATCCCATTTTACGAACCTTACATTTTTTTAAAATATTATATCAACCAATAATATAGTATTTGTTTTAAATATTAATTTATGTAAATTTTGACACTATTTGGTATTTTGTTCTTGTGAAAGTCATAAAAACTTGATTACTTCAAAAATGTTAAATTTAATCAACCCTAACATTTCATAGTCACCTATAAAATTCGTGGATGTCATAAGAACTTTTAATTTATATTTATTTTTATATTTATAATACCATTTATTTAATTATTTCATTAATAAGGAAATTACTGCATCATAATTATGTCATAAATAAATTTAATTATATAATTTTTTATTTTTTTAATAAAATACCTTTATGTAGGAAATAATTTTATCTTTCTAATGAATATTTATAATCGAATTTATCTTATGTATAACCCTATATTCAAAATGGTTTAGTTAATAAACATTGAATTTAACACGTTTAATTCTTCTTTAAATTAAATAATAATAAATGCCCTAATATAATCCGAGTTTACCTAAAGAGTCGTATTTTAATCCTAATGTTTATTTGGTCGAATTAAACTTATCCAATAGAATTAGAACATATTTTAGGGTAATAATAATATAATTTTTACCCTTAATTGCCTTATTTTTTTTTAACTGTGGTAAATAAAAGTAAAAAGTTACTATTCTCCAAAACATTTTATCTGATTGAACCACATTTTACTCCTTGATATTAACCGTGTCTCTCGGATTTGTGAAATTCAACTCACAGAAGCATAAAAATTACGATTTATGTAAAATTACAAATTCTCCTAGGAGATGTGTAAAAGAAGGTGAAAAGTTCAATAAAAGTTTTATATATCTAAAATTATTATAAACTGAATTCATTGAATTACATTGAACGTATATAGTTATTATGTATCTATTTTTACCTAAAATAAATTTAAATTAAATAAATAAATATTTAAATAAATATTTAGTTTTAAACTATAACTTAGTTTTTTTCAATATTCATCAAAAATTGAATGTTTTCAGAAAAATACCAAAAATTTACCCTATGCTAATTTCGATATTCTGAATTCAATAATGAAGCCTATTTTCTAAATTAAAAACATTGAGGTTTCATTAATTGATTAAAAATTAAATCCTATGGTTAAAACCAAAAGACGTATTTTTATGAAACAATAACTATCAAAAGTTTGCCACTTGTTTATTTCCAATTTCAAAGTGAAATTACTTAAAATGACCATAATTGGATTAAATGTTAAAAATATAATCTATTTATACTTCCAAAGTATTAAAATTTATAATTTAAAGCTTTAAATTATTTTGAATAAAATGGTACAATTAGATCAAAAAATCATGAATAAAAATAAAATTGAAAAATAAACGAATTATATAACAATGGACATATAAATTCCATAAATGGAAATAACATTTAATGATTAATAAAATTATTCTTGAGGAAAATAATTTTTAATCATTCCCAAGTGTCCCTTACCACTTTGAAACATTTTAAATTAGAGGTCTGATGAAGTAATAAAACTAATTAAATGTTTTAAAAAACATGAAGATAAAAGGATGGATTATATAATATTCCACAATTCTATATAGACACACAACATAAAATAATTTAGTGGTGATTATGAAATTTATCTCACATATATAAAAATGTCAAATGAATATCCCATAACCCACATTTAATTTTTGGGTGAACATACTTTAAATTACTATAAAAGGGTTCTAATAGTGTTACTAACTTATTAAAGGACCATATTCATTATTATAATATTATATATTATCATCTTAGAAAATCGTATTACCGATTTGATAACAAGTCTTCTTTATTTTCAATATTTTAGGTGTTATGTTACTAGATTATCGAGTATATTTAACATGTAACATATTGTTACTATCAAGTTTAAGTAATATTCAATTAATAAACCATGATTTAGGTATAATATATTATATCTATATATTTATTTACAATAATTAAAAATATTTGGAGATAGGAAATAGAATGCACCGTTTTGGGAGATGGTAGGCCTACGTACGAATTAACACTAGTTTCAATTTTTGTCGTGTTAAAATATTGAATAGAAAATGACAAATTTTTAATTTATAGTTCCATTATAATATATAGGGAATTTAATTTTAATAATTTTATTAAAAATCCTTTTATACGTTCCATGTTTAGTGTAAACGAGTCACATTTCATTGAAGGGGTTGTAGACCACACTTCCTCAAACGATGTCATCATGTTTACCCAAAATAGAAGTCACAAATGAAAGTTTGATTTAAAAATTAAATAAGGCTAAATAAATTAAAAGTATTATATATATTATATATAAATATTGTTTCCATCACAATTCCCATCTATGGGATGTGGTAAATTAATAAATAATGACATCATTTTGTGAGGAAGTTGTTCATCGAACACATAAATTGTATGTTCATTACCCATTAGATTAAATTATTTTTAAATTGTGGTTAAGAAACATAACATCACACTAGAATAAGTAGGATATAATTTTTATATAAAAATGTTTTAATAATAGTTGAGGGGTGGAGAATGGAAATAAATCTAACGAGTTTGAGGTTAAATGTTACCTCTTCTTTGTGTAACTCCTTTTGGTTTGCACAAAAGTGTTTCCTACAATGGAATTCTGACTAACGGTAGGATTCTTGGATAAGGGGTGTGATGTTTAAAATATATTTCAATATACTTTGGTTAATAAAATAATATTCAGTGGTGTGAGGTATTTGGAGGATATGAGGCATTTTATACTTGAGGAGGATTGGTTTTCATGGAAAGTTTTGGAAAAGTAATTCAACCCACATTTTTACAATTTCATATGAATCCAATAATGATAAAACATTGATAAATTAGTGTATATAGTCTAAATATTTATATAAAATGTATTTTTATTGTCTCAAGTTCATTTAGCCCCGTAAATTTATGGTTTAGTCCTTTATTAATCGTAATTTCACATTAATAATGGTAATTAATTTTAATGATTTTTACTAATTTTTTTGGTAAAAAACTATGTTTAACATATAAGAAATTTTAAATTAATATGACTCAAAATATGGAAACCTTTTTTCTGAATACTAATAATAGAATTTGTGTAAATTAATTTAAATCTAATCCCATATAAAGGACACGAATGTGGGTTTTTAAAGTAAAAATGATCAAATGTTTTCTACGTTTATGTATTAAATTTAAAGTAAAATTTATTAAAATGAAATAAATTTAATTAATTGATATGAAAATAAAACTAATTTTAATATAAATAAACATATGATTTAACATTATAAATAAATAACTTGAAAATCACATATGAATTAAAATTCATTATTTTTCAATACACATAAAAAATAAAATTTACTTGAAAAATAATAAAAATTATCCCTCGCCTAATTTTTATGATTCACATTCAAATATAATGATTATTTTGAAATAAAATATTTATAAAATATATAATAAATTTAATTAAAATGGGTTTGACATTAAAATTTGTTAAAAGTTCCTTAATAAATATATAGTATTCTTTGAATAAAATTGGGTTCCTTCTTTTCTTATGTCTATCGAATCTATAGGATAAATTTCAAAAATAATGTATTGAATATATATTATATATATTACATTAATAACACTCATTAATTATAATTAATATAATTTATTTTCAGAAAATATTTTTTTGATAATAATAATAGTTTTCAATAAAAATACACTTTATATTTAATTGGTTCTAATATTGATTTTCAATAAAGTATCAAACATGGAATTTGTTCTATATTTGTGTGAACCATATATTTGTGTGAACCATATATTTTCATATTCTAGTTAATAAAATTTATAACTACTAATTTAACAGCTAGGTTCTATCTTATTATATTAAATTATATAATTTTAACAATATATTGTTTCACAGAAAAAATCGGCCTTGTTTATATCCAAATACATTGAAGAGAAACATTGTTTCAGGAAACATACGCTACCATAGTTTCATGTTCATTTCATGTCATTAAATATATTTAATTTTTTTAAAATTATAAATAAATTATATATTCTTAGGATATTGTATTCCCTAATGTTCTCAGTGTTTTACGTTACACATACAATGAAATAAAATGTTCCAAATTTAGATTTTCCACGCATTATATTCTCCCCACCATAATTAAATTATGTCCATTAAATATAAAATAAAATTTTGAAATATATTTTTTGATTACATCAAAAGTTTGTATCACACCTCATTAGAATATTTTGTAAGACATCCTACAGAAAAGATAAAATGGGAAGTAAAAAGGTCACATGGACTAACATATAAATAGGTATCTAAAAAAGATTACATTTTTGGTATGTAGAGATACATACATAAAGGAAATTAATAAATATTTATAGGTATAGATTCAGGTCACCAATATAAAAAGTGAATGATCAATTCCATGTTGAGGGCCTCAAGGACATAAATTGGTAATGGTTTATATGACCATCATAACATCAAAAATGATGTTATAAAGGAAACATTATTTTGATGATTTTTCTAATTATCATTAATTATTATACAACCTAAAAATATTTTTGAATATAATTTCTTGAGTTATTTCTGTATAAAAAATCTCACCTTTTGGTTGTTATTCATTCAATTTTCAATCCATCCATTTATTTATGAAAAAGACATCCCAAAAAAAAAATTGATCCTTGAAGAAGTAAAATGTGACTTTAACTGATCTGAAGGGAAATAAAAGGGTGACAATTCTAATAATTTGTCTCTAACTATTCACCAAATCCAATATGGTTAATAAATTAATCTCTAAATATAAAATTAAAAATACAGTATCATCATTAATTTTTAATCATCAATATTTTTAATGAAAAACAAATAACCATTTACCAGGACCTAACGTAGGCCACTGGTAGGGATGAAACCCTTATTTCCCTTCAATCAAGGGGTCATGTCCCAAAGCACTACCAAATTGGATAGGTTGTTAACTAGAATACTTTTTCTCATTCTCTAAAACTATGCTGATATAATTTCAAAAATAAATATTATTTAGATCATTAAAATAAGGATATTCCTTAAATATACTTATATTTAAATTTTTTAATAAAATATCAATACATAAATACATCATTTATATTATTTAAATATATGGCCTTATTTAGTCTATGGTTTAACCTTGGTCATTGATTATCATTATGAACTCAAATAATTCAAAATTTTTGGTAGAGAATTTGCAAATTATCTTAAGAAAATCCCCACAGATTGTCCAAATAAGTGCATAGTAATGCCCATTGTCATGCTCCAGGTTACACATAGTTAGGCCTAACACAAATATATGGAGTTGTCACTCCTAGGTACAAATATAATAGAACCATTTTCACTTGAAGTATCAATACATGGATTTATTTCTAGGATCACCATCATAATCACTATTATTAATAAATTATAGCATGTTCTTCTATACTTATCCTCAAATTCTAACTTAGGGTTATGTTCTATAAACTATTTTTACATAAATATAGTTCCCAAGGATTGCTACAAACCATTCTATAATACCAATTGTAGCATCCTGACCATAAAAATACTAGATTTGTTGTCAAATATTATTAAATTGGAATGATTATAAGGAATAAAATACCTAAGGACTAAAGAGTTTAGTAGTCTTGGTAAACCTAATACATATATGTGTCTTGTTCAAGAAATTAAAACACTAATTATAACTTATTTTTTTCCATTCAAGAATATCATTATTTCATCTATCTTATCATTACATATCATTCTTTGTACACTTCAGGGATTTCTGGGATACAGAAACATAATAAGGGTGAAAAAAATGCTCAATAATGGAAAATTTAAGAGGAAACATTAAAAAATCAATGTGAAAAATCAAATATCAAGATAAATAACATGACACACATGCTAATAAAGTAATAATATAAGGTATAATCAATATGAAATGAAAATAAATAGAAAAACATTCCATTTAATTAGCGAACATTATATGAAATACATACATATATCTTCCAAAAAACTCCCCAAGGAAAATTAAATACTGAATCAAAACGAAGAAAATAAATAATTATTAGAAACAATAATTTCTAGTTACAAGGTACCTTTACCATCAATATAAATTCTCAAGGTTATTCAAAATTCTTTAATTTGGCCAAATGAATCATCTCATGAGAATACTGATTTATCAAATGGATTTTATTAGCCATACATTAACCCAAATCGTAAATGTATATTGTACCTGGAATCCAATGAGATGGGTTTGTAATAAACATGTTTTTCATGGGAGTATATCGATGCATCGTGGGGTTATCTATAACTGGGAATAACCCATAAGAATTTTCATAAATGGTCCCCACCCAGGTATTTCATGTCTTATGAATTCCTTATATCGAATAAACAATATGACTTTTCAAATATCTATATTAAATAAATGACAGGGATCTATCAATATTTACCTTATAATAAAATGAAAATCAATTTAAACATGGTATGAAATGTTTTATTTGGATCATGAAATAATAATATCCTTGAAAAATGATTTGGATATTTAGGGTAAATTCAATGTTAAATGATTATAGAAATTGAATATCTCATATGAACTAAGAGGAATCAAGAAAGTGAATTTGAATACTACCTTTTCCAAATCAATCAAAAACCATCTAGAGGAAGATTAAGGAATGTATCAATAAAATATATCATATTTTAAGAGTAAATAAAATGTTTTTCCAATTTATGAATATAAATAATGTAAAATATATTTTTAAAAAATTATTGAAGAAAATAAAATTTTTATTTTGATAAACAATTTAAAAAAATTCATTGAGAAAAAAATTTATTAAATTTTCATAAAAAATTAACCTTTAATAATTTCGAAGGAAGATTCGATGAAAATAATTTAGGTAACTCCATACATAACGTACAAGTTAAAAAAGGGCGACCCTTTTTCATGATAAACTATTTGGAAAATACCTGGTTCAAAAGAGGTAAGAAGTTTCCATTAAAAAAAGTGTAATAAGAAAAACAATAAAATTTTATTTATTATATAATTTTGAAAATGATAAAATAATATATTAAAATTTTTAAAGATAAAATATTCTTTATAATATAATATTTTTTATAAATAAATAGAGGTATAATGATGGGTTTTCTTAAAAACATTTTCCAAAAAATAATAATTACCAAAGAGAGTAAAATGGTAGTATTTCCTAAAAAAGGTGATGAATAGACAAAGTATAGGAATAATAATGGGATTATGGGAAAATGGTCAAATAAATTTATAGAATGTAAATAAATTTTAAAGATCATTAAAATTATTCTCGGGGAAAATAATATTTAATCATTACAAAGTGTCTTACACAACTTTGATACATAATAATCATAATCCTCAAGAAAGAATTAAATTAAATAAAAGTTATAAATTAAATGCATATAAAGTGTTAATGATCTAATATATCAAAAGGATTATTATATAAAACCCACAAAACATTATGTATTGAATATGACATTTTTCTTTCAAAGGTAAAAAGTGAGATGTAAATCCCTTACCTTGAGTTTTGTTTTTGGGTTAAATCTCAATAAATTACTATATATGGGTAATAAGAGACATAATAACATATTACAGAACCATACTGATGATAATGATTTTATATATTATCATCTTATAGTATCATAGTACCCATTTAATAAGAACCATTCATTATTTTTACTTGGTCATGTGTTAATTGCCTAGTTTGTCGAGTATGTTTTAACATGTTACTTGTTGTTAGTATTAGTGTTTAATCATCAAAAGAATTTTAAAAATGATTTAAATAAAATATAGTTTATATATATATATATATTTATATAATAATCCCTAATATTTGGAGATAAGAAATGAAATAAACTATTCATGGAGATGGTAGGTTGTACGTAAAAATGAATGATACATTCATTTCTTTGTCATATTAAAAGAACTAAATGTAAATGATATATATTGATATTATAATTATAGCATCATATAATTTTAATACATGTTTCATAGGTTTTTTTAAACAACCATTTATATGTTACTTGTTTAGTCTGAATGAGTCCAGTCGCTTTAAGTGGGTGATATTCCACACTTCCACAAATATTTTTATCATATTTACAAAAAATGGAAAGCATAAGGGTATGTGTTATATAAATTTTTTTGAATGATAATGAAATTATAAATTTTATATATATCAAATATTAATTGAGTCTCTATCATAATTTCCAACAGTGAGTGGTGGTAATAGAATAAAACAAACCACATTATTTTGTGAGGTGGTAGTTTTCCTTACAAATAAAATATATGTTTTTACCCATTAGATGGATGGCCATGTATCTAGGTCAAAAAAATAACATAAAACATCCTAGTATATTTATTAGACATCTGTTTTATATAATAATGTTTAAATAAGTGTTTAGGGATGGATAATGGAAAAAAATCTAAAGACCTTGAGTAAAGATGTTACCTCTTCTTTAGGTAACTCCTTTTGGTTTTCTCCAAATGGATTCCTTGGATTGATATACATCCAAGGGAAGAAATATAGGTTTATGTTATTTTTTTTAGGATATATTTTGGATGATCTTGGTCGACCCAATGTAACTTTAGAGGTGTCAAGAAGTGAGAGGTGAAGAGGACTTTTTGGTGGAAGAGGAGTGACACTCTTTTAAATTTTTTGAAATCGATTTCCTCCGACATTTTTTAAATTTAATGTTGATAAAATAATGTTCAAAATTCAATAATGTCGAGAATAGGGTCTATATATGTCCATCCAATGGCTTTTGTAAAATTTTCTAGGTCATTAGGTCGATTAATTGTGTGGTTTATCCCCTTGCTAAGATTAATTTCACCATAATCATTGTAAAAAATTCTAATTACCTTCACTAATTTTTTTCCTAAAAAATTTGATTATATTTTTAAAAACTATAAATGATTATAACTCCAAATATTTAATCCTTTTTTACAAATCCATATAACAAATGTGGTGGAAATAAATTTATATTTAATCACACAGTCAGGATAACAATGCACGTTTTAAAAGTAAAAACATAAAAATATTTTATTTGATCATATGTTCAATTTAAAATTAAAATTGATTATAATTAAATAAATTGGATTAATTTTGAATTATTTATCTAATTATTCTTTAAAAAAATTCAAAATATGGTTTTTCCTTATAAATTTATTAGATGAAAAATAATTTTTGAATTAAAATTATTTATTTTCACTATACAATAAAAATGGAACATCCTAGGAAAATACCAAAAATTCAAAGTAACCTAATTTTTATGTTTCTCATTCAAATATGATGTTTATTTTGACATTATAAATTTATAAATTTTCAAAAAAATGGATTTAAAATACTTTTTACAATAAAATGTGGTAAGCATTCCTTAATAAAAATATAGTATTTCCTGAGTGAAATTTGGTTTCTCCATATCATATGTATATAAAAAATATTAGATGAAAATCAAAAAAATGTTATTTAGTATAATTATTAATTATTAAATTAATATCACCCACTAATTGCAACAAATTAATTTTAATAGGATAAACCATCATTGTGTGCATAAAAATAGTTTTCTTCAAAATACAGTTTATATTAAATGGGTTCTTATATTAATTTCCAATTATGTTGTATCCAATGAATTATTTTTATATTTGTGTAAAAAAAATATTTTAATTAGTTAATACTATTTAAAACTACTAATTCAATGGCTATGTTATGACTTATTATATTAAATAATACTATCATTATAATATTTTGTTTTTTGGTAAGACATGATATTTCTTGTAACGCATTCCACTAAAGAAATTAATTATTGTGTGTAATATATGATAACTTAGTTTAGTTTTCATTTTATCATTAAAATTTATTTTAGTCCTTTAAAATACTAATTATATTATAAATTCTTATGATATTATATTAACTTACTCGGTGGGGCATGTCATACTTGCTATTGAATAAAATGATCCCAATTTAGATTTTTGGGGAGTTATTGCCATGATGATATCCATGTAAGGTTCACATCCCTACAAATTTCTCATTATCTAAACCACTTACATGCTGGGTAACACTCATATTTGAAAAAAATGGGACAACACGATGTAATTAATGGGGAAGACGGATTTAATGACCCTTGTTCCCTTTCAGATGATTTTAACCCATTTATGACTCCATTGACACTACACGAGGCCATAGAATCAATATCAATACAAACATAAGTGAGAGGATAATATATGAGTTCTTGAGGATCCCCTACTACTCCATATTTTAGGTATGATACTTATTTAGGATTAATTTTATTTCATTTTATTGTCCCTTTCATTCTCATGTAACATGTTTATCTTTTTTGTTAATGTGCTTCTGACTTCTGTAATTCTTTGTTCCCTTTAAACCCTAATATCATTAATTCTCTCTTCCATATGTTCATAAAATTATATTTTCACTTTTAAATTGAAATTTATTAACCTAATGGTATCCCTAGAAGTTGTTTTTTTTAATTTTTTATTATTTTCCATCAATTGAACTTATTTTTAATACTTTTTTTGGATGACAGAGTATTTTATGGGTGCAGTGGTCTTCCTCCATGATATTATTTAAAAATAAATCCATATTCATTGATTAATTATTTTCCTTCCATTATCTTTGTAAAACCCTTCATACGATGAAGCTTTGGTTTTTTAAGGGTTGTAATTGTATCTAGTAGAACCTGTCCTATTAGGAATTTCATTATTTATTAATTTCTTGTCCTATTTAACTATTGGAGTATGTTGGGTTTGGGAAGCCAATGTAACGATAAAATTAAACACATAATAAATCAATATAAACTAATTTTTTAATGAGGGTTTATAAAATTAATCACAAAATTAAATTTAAAAATAATTTTTTTGACTTATTCCATTTTATCCATACCAGGACCAATACCTTTCTTTCTGAACCACATTCTTTATTGTATTTTCATGTTACATAGTTTATTTTTTTTATTAAATTTAATTAATTATCCTATTTCCAAAACCCTAAAATTAATTTTTTTTCAAAAAAAATATAAAACCATAAAAAAAGATTATGTTAATTTGTAATAAATTTTGGATTGTTAAAAACACTCCTCAAGTGAGATAACCATTTTAAAAGTATGGGATGCATTTTGAAAATTAAATATTCTTTTTCACCATCCTATTTAATGTGTGTGTCAAAACATCCTCCATTATTAGAGATCACATTTAACATCAGATAATGTTATCTAAATTCAAAATTTTCAAATATTGTTTCATTATTAAAAGAATTAAAAAACCCCTATTTTTCAATGTTGTTTTTTAAATTGTTATTATTATTCATGGTCTAACTAGTCATGGCTGAATATAACTCATAGTTAATAACCACATGTCTGTATAATGTGTTGTTTATATTTTTCCTAGATAGATCATGTGAGTGAAAAGTTTAATTTTCTTATATGAGGAATTCAAGGACCTTATCTAAGTGTTTAAAGAGACCATAAAATAATCCTTGGTTGATGGATTCACCAAATAATTAATAGAATTCCATGTGTATATCACAAAATTTTATCATAAACATTCAAGAAAAAAGTATATTTATCCTTTCTCCCATCGAACCATTCTGAAGATCTCGTTTCAGAGAAATATTAGAAACAAGTTTGTAATAATAGTGTTTTGGTGAAATAACATAGAGAAAACATAGAAAAATAGGAGAGATAAAAAGAAAGGGGATTTAACTATGTTTTTTCACTATTGGAGAAACCCAAACCTAAACTGGAAGAAGTTTCCTTATTCTTTTCTAGTTTATTTAAATAAATCCATGTGGGTGAGGCTGCACATGATCACTACCCAAAACCTATCCAGATAGTTATTCTAATTCAAGAATACCATGAAGATCTATAGAGTGAGCATGAAGACTGATGTGCTGATAATAATATGGGAAAAGGCTCAAATAAATTCTTGAGTAACTAGGAAAAATAAAAAATAAAATGATATCTCCCCTCCACATGATTGAATAATGAGAACCTAAATAATTATATATATTAATGGAAGAAAAATAAGGCTCCAAAATTATGGTATTCATAAAATGAATATAGGATCCTGAATACATACCTATTTCCAATGAATGTAAACTCTAAAAGTAAATTTCCACTGAAGAATACATTCATGCTGAACCATATTAGAGATATGATTCTTAACCGCACTCCTAATATTTTTAGTATTATTAAAACTAAATTTAGTATAACCCACTATGGTATTTATTATACAAAATACACCTACTCATATAATTCCATGGAGGATGATGAGAAAAAATATTATTCACCTATTGAGTAACACATGGAACTCCTTGAATAAATTTTACATTTATTGGAGGGGGGAATGAATGAGATCCTAGTGGCTATACCAAATTAATTTGAGAGACAGAAAGTCAATATTAAAGTGATGATTTTGAAAATAATTTTAAATTTTAATTATTTATTATACTTATTTTAATTAAAAATATTCATTTTATTATTCTTTTAATGCATCGTATTTGGAGTAGACATTCAAAATAGGAGATGATGTTTCACATGTTATAACAATGGAGGATTACCCATACTTCATTCTACCCATTAAATGAAATCTATAACGAATTTCAATGGGGGTGAATCATGTGTACTCTAAATTTTTTTGTCCTGATAAAAAAAAAGAAAAATTTCATGAAGGGAAGATAAAAAAATGTGGCTTCAAGTCTAGGAAAATACACCCATCATCAAACATTGGATAATTTCTAGTACTATCCTTCTAGAGACAGTCAAAATCCCAGGTCCCTCTTAGGGTATAATACCATGAATTACATTTTCATTAGAATTCTTGGAATTTAAATTTAAATTCTTTTTATAATAATAAATTATGATGAATCCATATATCCCCTATTTATTTTAATAATACATTTAAATAATCATTTACTTTATATGAGTTGTTTTAGTTTTGTATAAAAAATATGGAACAAGGTGTGAAGAGAGTAACGAAATAAAAATCCACACCATGATAGTGAATTATGGTGTGACCTATTGTAGAATAGAATTGAGCTGATGAAACCTATCTATAGATTTAAGGAGAGGGGAGTTTGAGTTTCAATTATAAACTAATAATTTCCTATCAGAAATTATTTTTTCAACAACATTGATAAAAATTTCCTTCCCCATGTTTAAATCTTATACACTTGTGTTGATATAGGAGATAAATGTTTCATATAAACATCATTGGGAAATGATTTAATTTTCATTATTTGGATGATTAGATGTGTAAAATAGTAAAATAAATGTTTAAGGTTAATCATGTGGGATGAATTTGAAAAATCAAGATATTTTGAAATGAGATGATACTATTGGTGAAGTTATTATTTTATTTTGCATATATTTTAATTTATAAATATATATTAATTTGTTTATTTTTTCATTTATTTCTCTCTATAATTATCCCAAACATTATTTTTTCATCACTATGAATAATTTAAAACCATATAAATCCAATTTATATCTATATTATATTTTTGAGATACCATGGAAAGATTATCTTCTAGAACATTCTTGCCACCTTGTCGAAGTTATAACTACAAATAAACAATTTAAACAAGACTGAAGCATTTTATTGTCAATCCCTTTATCCTTACACCCACCAAGATATAAATCATACTATTTCACATAGAATCCATGAATCGTAATTATGGGATATGATCCATGCTATAATACTATTATATCCATTCCTACCCTACTCACTATATATTGAATATTATTTTTATGACTATGTGTGGGGGAGAGGTTGTCCCAGGAATTTGGTGAAATAAATTTTTTTTTGGGGATGTTCATTAGATTTTTTGAAAATTTATATTTTGAATAAAAATTATTATTCACCACTATTTATATGAAAAATAATAAAATTGAAAAAAAACAATGGAGCTGTCTTTTGATGAAAAAAATAACCATTTCTAGACTGACTATCTTAGCATTATATGTGGTTTAGTGGTTGAAGTGATATTTATCTTAATATATTTTTTAAATTTTATAAAAAATAATGAAATTATATAAAACGAAATAAATGAAAAATAATAGATAGCATGGGAGAGATATTCATTCATAACACTAAATTTTAATCATGTTCCTACATTAGGTTTTCTGGGTAGAAGTTTCCATTTTTACTAGATTATTATCATTGGGAATATATTTTTATAGAAATAAGTAAGATAAATATTCAAACCTATATTTTTTGTTTATTTAAATTCATTAAATACCAACCTAAATCCTATGATTTATTTGATCATAAATGAATATCTTGTAAGACTGATTTTGGTTTATGTTTTTACGTGGTGGAGATGTTAAATTCCATGCAAGACCATCGTAAGTTCATGTGCTTGTTGTGTGAGAATAATTATATTTTCAATTTTTACCTTGATATATGAGTAAAATGAATTCAATATTTGGTAAATTTAAATTAGCATTAAAATGAATGATGAATAAATGAAGTTGGTATGAAGGAGAGTAGTTGTTTTTTTCAAAATATTAAACGTAATATAATTATTTACTTTATTAAATTTAAGATGTGGATTTGAAGGAATTATTTAATGTATTATTTTAATGTTTACTTTCTATTATCAAATATTTTGTTCTCTTTCTATCGAAATGTAAATATTTATAGAATGAGACCCTTCAGAAATATTTTTGACATTACAAACTATTATGCAAGAGAGTACTATGTGTGTTGGAATTGAAATAGTCATATTTTTCAGGTAAATTCTTTTATAAAACACAATTTTTATTAACGATATATAAAAAATATTGCTGATATTTTATTTTATTTTTCATTTTTTTTCATGATACTGAGTTTGATGTAAAATGAAAAAAACTGATAAAGGCAGTGTTCCACACATCATGGTGTGACACATTATTTTTTGAGCAAAAATATGATGATTTGATGTTTTATATGATTGATATGAGTAATGTACAATTGAAGGAAAAAATTTGGATATCGATAATGATGAACTATACAAAAAATTGGTTGAAAGAAGTTTAAAATCAATATTACACACCATGTAAATCATATAAAAGACATGTAACAAGAACAACTACAGGTTGTGATATAGGCCATTAATCAATCAATGAAAGGACCATGAACCCACACATTACAAAATATATACACTAATTATAAAGATTATTAACCCTCAAAATGATAAAAAAATGTGTATCCTAACAAAATTATTGGATTAGACCAATTTTATGAAATTAATACCCATTTCAATGACTTTATAACGCATTTATGTTGACATTGATTGAACCCGAGCAACTTGAATCCCTATAAATAAAACACAGGGTAGAGGATAAGAGAGGAGTTCCCAATTATCCTATATTGACGTAAAAATTAATTATACTGATACATTATGATTTATTTAAACTCTTTTTATTTTATTTTTAATTTCGCATGTATCACATTCATCTATTTTACTAATTTGTTTTCATCTTCTTCCTTCCTTATTTCTCTTCCAACTCTAATCTCATTACTTTTATCTTCCATATATCTATAATGTTATCATTTCAATTTGAAATTGATTTGACTAACCAAATGGTTATCCATGGTGGATGATTCATTGATTTTTTATTGTTGATCTTCAATTCAACATGATTTTAATAAATTTATGTTGTTTGCATGATTATTTCATGGGTGTGTATCCTTCCACCATGATATTATTTAAAATTAAATTTATTTTATTTGATTAATAATTTTTTCCATTTTTCTTTAGAAAACTCATCATATGGGGTTGTTTGAGTTCTTGAAGGGTTGAAATGTAAAATGGTGGAGTTGGCTATATTAGGAATATCATCCTCAACCGAGGTGTTATCCAGTTTGAATATTGTATGAGGTGGGGTTTGGTGCACCTGTGGAATTATAAAATCACACATTTAATAAATCATCAAAAATTAATTTCTTAATGAGTTTACACAATGAAAATTATAATATTTAATTTTGAAAAAAATAAATAATTAATGAATCAACATTATCCAACCTTGGATGAAGGCCTTTTTTCTGACCCCTCATTTTTCATCGCATCTTCATACTACATAGTTTACATTTTTTATTTCAGTGAATTTATTATCAATAACCCAAAAAACTAAAAAATTAGTTATTTTCATATTAAATAAAAAATAATAATTTTATTAGCTTAATTTTTAATTAATAATAGATTGACTGTAATTCTCATTGAGCGAGATGACCATGGAAAGTATCCATACTGTATTAGGAATTGAATCTTTTTTTATCATACCCTATTACAGGATTGCATCAAAAAAAATTCATTTTCTAGGATCTAAGGGTAATTTTAATTACGTTTTATATATTCGCTTTTTTTTGTAAATAATGTTATTTTTTTATTTATAAAAAAATCTTCAAAACACCTATTTGTTTAGGATATTTTCGAATTGTTGTAATTCTGCACGGAGTCACCACTCCATGGTGTAGGGAAGCATAGTTAAATACCATTTTCTATATAATATCAACTTTATCCTCTTTCATGACCATTTAGGGGAGCATGAATCTATATTTTAAAAGAGTATTTATTTAAGGACCACAACCATGTTCATAAAAAGTCCCTTTAGCAACCATCAGATGAAGTATTATCTATATAAATAACTTAATTCTTAGATTAAATCACTTAATTTTATCTATTAGTGTCTAATAAAGATGAATAGTCATCCTTACTCCTTCCCAACTATTATAATGAAGTCTCTAAAAAAATATGGAAAAAATGGATGAAAAAATATTCCAATTGAAATAAATTAAATAAAACATATAGACACTAATTATAAATCTAGAAGGGGAATATGAATATGTTTTTTCATTATTAGTGAAATAAAAACTTGTAATCATTGAAGGGACCTTATCCTTTACCAATTTTTTGGATGAAATTCATTTGGGTAAGGCTACACTTTGATACTACGAGTAGCCCCACCATCTAGAGATCCAAATTCAAGAATACCATGAGGAGATAGTGCATGAAGATGAAGAATAATGTTCTTATAGGAATATGTGAAAAATATTTAGATCGGTTTTTGATAAACTAGGAACATGACATAATTCACTACGATCTCCCCATCTACAAGATTGAAGAATCAACATCTAACTACCTATTTTTAGCCATGGAATTAAAAAAATCCACTCAAATGGTGGAAATCAAATAATGAACAGAGGATCCAGACTACCTTCCTATGTCAAGAAAATTTTGACTCCAATAGGTTATTTAATCTAACTAATAAATTCAATCTAAAAAAGTCAGGGATATGATACAATTACAAAATCAAAATCATTTAATTTTATTAAAACATAATTGAGTACAAACCATTGTTTTTTTTATTTTGGAAAATCAACTAACTCTTATTATTCCCTAGTGTATGATGAGGAAAAAAAAGATACCCCTCTGGGGGAAAACAATAAGATCCCTGATGAAATTGAAAATTTACCAGAGGAAGGACAAGAAGATATCTCAGTGTTCTTTTTGAATGAATCAAAGAAAAGAACTACAAACATTAAAATTGAATATTAAAAAATTAATTTATCCAATTTAAGTTTTTGTCATATTGAATTACATTAAAAATACACCTTTGATTATTCATTTAATTGATAATATCATTAGAATTAACTTGACATGAAAGAATATTTTTTATACATAACCAAGAAGGAGGAGGACCCATACTTCATCACACCCCACCATGTAAGATGTACCTAATTGAAAAGGGATATATCTGATTTACAATGTACATGGATAAATCCACAATTAAGAAGAAAACGTTTAATCTGGGAAGAGAAACATGTTGTGGGTCAAGGATAAGAAACTATAACCACCACCATAATATGGATAACAGCAGGTAGTTCCCTTCTAGAGGTAGTTAAAAACCCAAGGCCTATTTGGGTGATTAGACCAATATTTTTATTTTCTAATTTCTTTATAGGAATATATAATTTAACTATTAATATACTAATAAATTAGTATGAATCCATATATACCACAATTTTTTTATCATACATTGACTTGACTGTGGTATTTACTTGAGTTTTTATAAGACGTTAATGGAACTAGGTAGAAAGAGATCCATTGAAGAAACATTAAAACCATGAAAAGGATTCATAAGGTCTAATACTATTGAAAATAATATATATGGAGAAAACTAACTAATGATTAAATATTAGGTGATTATGTTTTTCAATTAGTAATTTAATTTTTAAAAATTGTAATTGTACCTTTTTAAGAGATTTATTGAAAATTCCATTCCCCAATATTAATACTTGTTCTCTTTTTGTTGATCTAGGAAGCATTATTTTCTTATTAAAATCATTATTCAATGTTTTAATTTTCACTTTTCACATTATTAGAATTCTTTGACGGTGAAATGAATTAATATGGTTATGAATGAGGGGTTGAATTTAACAAATCTTAATTTCTGTAAGTGATTAGACATTGAAGAAGGAATTCTTCTTAGATTTCTCAGGATTTGAATTTCTGAAATTTATATTGATTGGCCTATTTTTTGATCATTTATTTTAAAAAATTTCTCAAAACAATTTGTTTTCATCCCTAAGTAATATTTTAAACTAAGTATTTCAAATTTATTTCTATAGTATGTATATTGAGTGACCTAATTATGTTATCTTCTATAACCTTATTGGAACCTTATCTAATATCATACTTAATATAATCAATTTTAAAATGATTGAGGAATTTTATTAGTGATCCTTTTGTCATTAGACCCACCTATATATCAATATTTCACATACCCATATAATCCATGAATGAAACTTGTAGGAAATTGTCCATGTTACAATCATATAATATCCATTTCTTCACAAATAACAATTTATCACATGATTTAGAAAATACTAAGAGTGGTAGAGCGGTTTTCCATGGTAGTTGGGTATGTAATTAAACATTTTTTGGGATTTTTCTATGATTTTGGGAAAGAAAATGTTTTAATTATTCTTTATTATTCAATTATCTATCTAAAAAACAAACAAAATGAAAAAATGTACAAAACATCGGTTGTGTATTTTTGGGCTCAAAATCACCATTTCTATAAAGACGATCTTAGGATCATATCTGGATAAGTAGTGGATTTGAAATTTATTTTCAGAAAAAGATTCTACAAATTTATTAAAAAGTAATATAGTTGAGAAAAAAAATGAAAAAATATAAAGAGGGGATGATTCATTTATTGTGAGGAATTTTTATCTTGTGTGTACTATGAGTTTTAGGGTTCAAAGATTCCAATGTTAATATATTATTTTAATTAGGATTAGATTGTTATATCATGAAGTATTATAAAGAGTCCAACTTTTTTTTGAGTGTATTTTAATTCATTAAATACTATCTTAAATCCTCAGAGTCATTTGATCCCAAATGAAAGTACCTCATTATTTATTTTTATTTGTGTCTTTAGGCAGTGTAGATGTGAAATAACATGAAATATAATTGTAGGTGACATGTACTCAAGGTTTGAGAATAAATATATTTGAATTTTTTAACTTCATAGATGTTTAAAAATAATTCAATGTATGATAAATTGAATATGTCAAGAACATTATTTGTTAATTAAGAAATAAACATTGAAGGAATGATATGCATTTTTTTTGAAAGTAAAAATGAAAAGTACATAATGGAAATTATTTCATTTAATAATGATAATCTAAATGAATTTTATTTAATATTTTTAATTTTATTTTCTATTATCATTCATTTCATGTTCTTACTATTGAAATTTAAATATTAGTAAAACAAGATTCCTTAGAAATGTTGTTGAGATTCCATATTTGAGGACAATAAAATTCTATGTGTTTGGAAATGATAGATTCATAATTTTCATGTACTTTTTTATGATGAACAATTTTTTTCACATTAATTGATCAATCATGCTGGTATTTAATTTTATTTATGTTTTTTGTAGGATATAGTGTTTTATGAAAAATAAATAAAAGGGGACAAATATAGTGTTTTACATGGATCGATGTGACCACAATTTTTTTCATCCAAAAAATGATTATTTGATTATGTATATGATGGATATGACGAATATATATGTGAAAGACCAAATATAGAGCTCAAAAATGAACAAGTTGAATAAAAAGGATGAATAGGGTTAGAAATCAACATTGAACGCAATATAAATAAATTACATGATGTGTAACTTGAACAAATACATGTTCTGAAGTAGGTCCTGAAGAAATACATGAATGATTCATGACCCAAAACATTATACATCATGTACACCACTTACACAACGCGTAACTCTTATACATGACCCAAAATGTGAAAATACAATGTAATGGATGAGACCAATTTTATGACCCCAAACCCTCTAGGATGACATTTGGACTCATTTATGAAGAAATTGATGGAACTAAATAACCTAGAATCCCTATAAATATGATATTAGTCAAAAGGGAAAGATAGAAGTTCACAAGGATCTTCCATTGTATTGCATTGTTTTGATGCTGATGAAATACAATTTATTACGTTTTATTTTCATTTATTTTCCCTTCTAACATATTCCATGTTTTCACTAATGAGTTTCTATATTATTTCATCCCTCATTGTATTAAAATGGTAATATGATTCATACTCACTCCCATTTTTTTAAAGTGATATATTTTCACATTTCATTATAAAGTGACTAACCTGAGGATTATATCTAGGGGTAGTTTCAAAAAATTATTTAATATTTTTATTAAAATCAACATGTCTTTAATATATTTGTAGTGGACTCTAGAGTATTTGATGGTTTCATATGTCTCCCACCCTGTAATTATTTTAAATTCCATTTATTTTATTTTATTTATTATTTATTCTTCTATTATTTTGGGAATAACCTTCATGTGATGGAGTTTGTGTTTCCTATTGGGATGAAAAAAATATAGCAGAGATGGGTATATTAGGAATTTCATTCTCGGTTGATCTGTTATTCTATTTTTCTATTGGATGAGGTGGGGTTTAGTGCACCAAAGGAATGATAAAATCAAAAAATTAATAAATAAATGGAAATTATTTATTAAATGATGATTAATAATAAAAATTATCAAATTTAATTTAAACTATAAAAAAATAATTAATTAACCCACATTATCCAACCCTTGACTATGAACATTATTTATATCTCACATTATGTATTGAATCTTCGTATTGGATAATATATTTATTTCATTTCATTTGATTTGTTATTTATAACCAGAAAAAAAAATTAATAGTTTTTGTAAATAAATAAAAATGAAAAAATATTTACATTATGTTAATTTGAATCAATTATTGATTGACTCGATTGCTCATTAATTGTGATGACCATGGTAATCATTTTTACTTGGTTATGAAAATAAAATATCATATTTTAACTCCATACAATATACATGAACCATAAATCTAGAGTTATCATCTATTTAAATATTTCATAATGGTTCATAATGAATATTTGATTTAATATAACCATATACCCCATGGGTGAAAAAATATGTGTACAGTAAGGTTATGCTCAATGTATACCCGAATAATAGTTCTGATATACTCTATAACTCTTTTTGTGGTTATCACACATATATTCATCACTTCCAAATATAAATAAACTTGTAGTATCCAATAACGGATTTATTTTTAGTAAGACCACAAAATATATTCCTTACCAAAACACTAGGGTGTTATCTTGCACTTAGACTTATCCCATGGGTATTCACTTGTGTTATTTATTCCTAACATTAAAATTTTTACTACACCTTGATATGATACTAACTTTATAAATACATAATTATCATACATTAATATCACATAATTTTATATTAATATTCAACACATAATATTTAAATCCATATTAGAATTGTTTAGGTTTAGTTTCTTCGGTCACTAGATACAAAATCATCTTATTTCTGAAAATTCCTTCTACATAACCTGTAATGATCTTACAACATAGTAGTCTTCTTAGACATGTCTCACTTAAATCCCTTCTTTATAACCTAAGGAAATGATACATACAAATTTGTGAGCTTATTCGACCATTAAAGAAAAAAATGGATTTACCAATGATCATATAAATATTACAAGAACATAAGTGTAAGATAATATTAGATTTACCTTTTAAAATCCTTAAATATAATATCATAAATAAAAATCTTAAATCATGAAAAAATCATGGTAGTTTATATGATATGATTAAAAAAGTAATAAAGAAACACGTAACCTGACAATTTAACATTTAAAAAATGAAATAATTTTTTAAATACACATAAAAATAGAAAATAATTTCATTATTCATGAGTAATTTACAATAATATCAAATTGGATTGGCTTGAATTTCCATTATATGAAATCCTTATTCAATTTTCACTCACAATAGTATAATAGTGGACAATGTCCCTTACTAGATAGGGTTCACACCCCATTCTGTTCCTTATTATCTCATGAGATATCCATCTTTATCAAATTTATTATAATATTATATATTTTTTGGAATCCCCATTGATAAAAAATAAATACATGTCGGTGCCAGATGATCATAAATAATTATTCATATTCTTTACCCATTGAAGAGAAATAGTTCTCATAAAATTTTTATCATTTTTATAGAAAAACCCATGGAAAATAAATCGGTTTCATTGAAATCTCATCACAATAATCCTAAAAAATATAATAAAATAATAAGGATGGTATCGTTGTATTATATCCCTAGTAAATCATAATTAACAACAAATAATGTTATTATAAATTAAAATTCCATTAAAATATCAGAATAATATTTCTCCAGTAAAATACCCTACTCATTTAAAATTAACTTAATTAATATATAAATTTTTATAGAATATTATGGAAAATATTTTTAAAAAATAAAAGTGAAATTTTAAAGGATGTTTCAAAAAAATTTCTTTCTATGATGGTGGTAAATATTTTTTCACACATTAATTGTTATGAAAAGATTCTTTTCAAACCATAAATAAAAATTAAGTCATTAATAAAAGGATAAGAAAATTACATTGAATCTTTTTTTTCATAATTAATTCAGAAGTAAAAAAATTAATTTAATAAATATTATGTGAATATTAAAAACATTGAAAAAAATAATTTTTTAAAAAATTGTTATGGAAGAAAACCTATTTTTGACTCAATGGAGAAATATAGTGGATTTTCCTTAAAAATATTATTTCATTATATTTAGTACATAAAGGGTGTGAAATGATTAGGAAATATGTTATCTCTCAAAATTACAAAATTATAATTTTTTTGAGATTATTGTGTTTTTATCATGAAATTCTATCTTTGAAATGTTAATTATCAATAATATTGGTAAACAATGAGATTCTAACATCAAACCCTTACCATAAATCTCTCCATTCATCATATGATTTAGAACCTCATGTATTATAAATATATATATATTTTTGGTATATTCTTTAATAATAATCATACATATCCTATCATATATGATTTATTTATTACATAATATCATCATTTTAATTATTATTTTTCAAAGAAATCGATGTCCCATGTGACATATTTTTTTTTCATACTTGTATCTATTTTTGCAGTGTCATTATATATAAATTGAAATTGGTTACATTATCTCTCTACTTTTAATAATGTAATTATTATTATAAATAATTATTATATATAATTTTACAATTTTTTTATTAATCATGGATGAAAAATGTATTAGATCACTTCATAGAGTTGGTGATCCATATATATGCGGGAGTGATGTTTCAACATATCAATGGATGAAATTAGAAAATATTAAATAATAAATAAAATTTAAAGAACCACAATAATAATATAAATAAAATATTTATTTATGAAATCCATCTTTACAGTCAGCAATTTAAAATATTGATGAAAAATTAACTACACCTCTATATGGAGACAAATGCCATACATACGCAAGAACAATATTTCATCATTCTCTACAATATATAACTAATAGACCTGACCACAGTATCCTGAAGCTGGTGCCATACACTATAACATTGAAATAGATAAAATGTGAAAATAAAAAATTACTGATCAATTTTTTAGTCTTTAATTACTATATAACATTCTTGAGAACCATTTTTTATTGGGAAAAGTAAATAAATCATAAAAAATAAAAATATTCCAGTATACTTCATCCACGAAAAACTGTTCAATTATATATTCTTCATAACCTAGGTAATAAAAAATATAACGGTGAGATAAAAAGATTAGTATAGGTTATGTATAATAGAATCTAACTTTTAATCAATAAAACAGAATAGATATTTCATGGTAATTTTACAAAACACAAAACATGGAATTTTACCAAAAACATTTAAACAATATGCATCCATTGATTATGTCATAGTCAAAAATATCATTGATAAAATAACTGAATTATTAATTAAATACATATTTATAAGATATCATTTTCTCGAACAATTAATACTATTACCATAATGAACATTCATATAGAATTTTTATCTCTGGGATTAGAAACACATTTAATTTGGAAAATTTATTCATCTCATTAGACTACTGATGCATTAAGGGGATTTTATATTTACAGTCCCCACCCATTAATTTATTTTTAAAAAATTCATTATATACCAAATAATATATATTTTATAAATTAGTATGAATTATCAGTAAATAACTGTATTGATTAAACAATACAAATATAACAATTTATCCCTAGCAAATCAAATCAAATTCAAAGTAAACACCATATATAAAATGGTATAAAAATTAGAAAATAATCATATCCAAAAGAAAAAAAAGATATATATTAAATAGAAATTACATTTACAATTATTTATGATAATATATAAAAACATTTATTAGTATATACCCCATAATAAATTAGGTTCATAATTTTAAAGTATTCCTCAATGAATTAAAACTGAGAAAAATTACTTTATATTGATAATATCATCTGTCAAATGTGATAATTGTGTTTATTTAACATAAATACGCATAAATAATGTATAAATATGAAATAATATAATCAAAAGAATCTTTCACATAAAACCTTATCCTGAAATATTAAATGATATATAATTTTAACCTAATGAATGAAAATTGAGTAATGATTCCCTTAAAATATGTAATATGTCGAATTATATGCCATGTATACCTAATATTTATCCTATAAAACTAATAATACAATGAATATAATGAATATAATGATATTAATGATATTATATATCATTTTTCATTATATATACTCAAAAAAAAATAAATAAGTTGTGCATAAAGAATATAATTCACAGAAGTAAAAGTGAGTTGGGAAAACACTTACCTCACACCTCCATTTAGAGGAAAAGATATTATCTTCTGATATAATCATACAAAATATATTATTAATTCATTCTATAACTAATATAATATTTATAAAACTTTATATGATACTTTTATAACATCTTACAACCCACTAATTAATAATATTTCATTATTTTCAATGTTTTGTGTGTGTTCGTTTCATGGTTTCATGATCATCTCAATTATGAATAATTAGGGATTTTGTTATCAATATTGAAATAAAAAAATTTCATTGAAATGTAATGGAAATAATACACCTATAAAATCATATATTTTCCTATATATATAATTTATATTTTACATGAAGATGATTAATTTGATAAAATGTTAATGATAACTATTTGAATTATTTTAGCGGTTTTTCTAACCAACATAAACTAGTTTTTTTATTTAAGAATATTTCTATATATTATTTGACAATAATAAATCAGTTGTAATATATTTTTCAATATCTTATTTAACCCAAATAATAATTTTATTTCAACCCATGATAGTGTTAATGGAAATAAACAATGTTATTGTTCACAGAGGCGATTATGAATCATAATTTTGGCAATGGATTCTTTTCTTTAAATTAGTGGATGTAATAAATGGAATGGATATGAGATATTAAATTAGATGAAAAAAATATTCTAGTATATATATGATTCTAGAGTTATTTTATCATCATAGAAGAAGGATGTGAGGAAATAGTAGAAGATGAAAAGAAATTAAGAATGGAAATAAAAAGGGAATTTTAGTGAGATAAGAGGCAATTGGATGTGAGTAGCGTTGGTGGGTTAGTTTTCTGTAGATATATTATGAGACTCAAAGCCTTTCATGTGAAATGGGGTGCCGAGGCTCTGTATTAATACTTGAGTAGGGCTGTTTTAGTTGATTAAATAATGATTATTTCTTGTTTATACCCAGCCACCATGAGGGGGAATTAATTTCAATGAATTTGTATGATAATTAATGATTTAATGGATTTTTTATTCGGAAAATACATCAAAAAAACCATTACATGTTGTAATTTTTAGTTATCTTTATCATTTACCTTTAAACTATAACATGCTTCATTGTTTTTCTTATACCGTGGTAAATCTACCTTTTAACCAACGTAAATTTGTAATCACCATAAATAAAACTTAACGTACTATATAATTTTGACATTATTATCTGATGAAGCTCACATTTTAATATATTTTATAATGTAAATAACAGTGTATAATCCCGCCATAGTGTTATTATATGGGTAATTGTCACGTTTTTAGGTTTTAGTGCTATTTTGAGCCTAAATGGAAAAATGGAATAATTCTGGAATTATAACAGATTTTCATCACCAAGGTATTTTTTCATTTATCAGAAATTATATATCTGAACATTGTGGTTAAAATTTTTTTAGTCCTGATTTTATTTCCTCCAATTTAGTATTCTAGACCAGGATCTGATTCGGCAATCTAAAGGGTCTAAAAATTCATTGAAGTTGGAAACATTTCTCGGCGGACAGTGTGGACCCCACCACCATAACAGAACCACAACTATGCCTTCACAAATCAAATTGAGGTTTTGCAAATGGGGGTAGCACTTGGACACATAGGACCAAATCTATACCAATGTTTGGGGACTTTTTAAGTCATTAAAGCTATAATTCGATGTTATTTATTAGAAGGAAGATTCTTGGAAGCTGTGTTTACAAAAAAAACTGTGAATTAAAAATTCCTAACTCCTTCATCCTATGTCCAAAGGAGATGTAATTTGGAGGTTGAATGTAAAAAATATTTATGAATATCTTTTAAGAAGTGGATAGTGCGTCAAACCCCCATTTAATGGGTGAACAACGCACAATATTTCGAAGGAAAAAATTCTTCCTATAAAAGGAGGACATCACCTCCTTCCAAAATCATCCCATTCTCCACATAATCCTTTAAAACACCAAGGAGGAGATCTCCAATGAGAGAGGCTGGAAGGAAATCATCCCCCTTTATTTTTAATTTATTAATTTTCCTTAATTTTTTTTAGTTTTCAATTGTAATTTAGATTTCTAATAAAATTAATGCATTGTTTTTATTTCTATGTGCACCCATCCACTCTCTTTTCTTTTTCACATCTGACCAATGTGAAATATAAAACTCATGATCATGAGTAACTAATTAAGGAATATCCCAAGGATGTAATCAGGTTATTCATCCCAATACCATGTTTTTAATTCTTTGAGTTAATTCTATTTATATTTTATAGTTGGTTTAATCCTCAATGTGGTTGTCTAAAGCTAAACTTCTTAATATTCAATGATTTTATCTCGATTAATGAGGTGGATGGATGGTGTTCTTGGCGATCACTAGGTAGTCATTACATTCTTAAAAAGTGCTAGATTATGGTGTTCACACATACGACAGAGTGTGTTCCCTAATAAAATATGAATATAGACAATGAAGTTGCTCGTTGAATGTTCTCTCAAGAGAACCTCCTTTCATTACTAATATCAGTTTGTTTAGAATTTCATATTAGTTTGAATTGGATTTTTGCATTTAAATTATTTTCATAAATTCTATTCCATTCTTATATTAAATAAAAACAACAAAAAGATGTAGTTAAACAGAATTAGAATAACGGAGTGAATGAACTGAAAAAGCTCCTCATGTGAGACGACTCTGGTCAGACTCTATGCAGCACTAGGAAAACATAAAAATATGTTTTTGAGAGTCCCTACAACAGGCGTCTATCAATACTAGTGCCATTTCTGGGGATCCAATCAATAGTTTACTTATCTTTTTATATTTTCAAATTGTTGATAGATTTTCATTAAAATACAAAAAAAGTAAAATTTCCATGATGTATCAAAACTGCAATTACTATGTATGGAATGAATACTCCCAGGTGGAACAAAAACAAGAGGAAGATACTTTAGAGTACAACAGAGCTCCTATGAATGAACATAAAGAGTCCAAAGAAGGACTAAATATTAAAATAGAAAGGCTAACATAATTTTTCTATAATACTCAATAGCAACCTCACCCTGAGCCGAAGCAAGACAAAAGGAAGTGGTGGATGAAATTTCATCACTCATCATTGAAATTAATGAACCAGAGGAGGTAAATGTGGAGGTACCTAAAGATTCATTCGTAATCACTCAACCATTTCTTGGAGAGAAAAATGAAAATGTATTACCTGCTGAGCTATATGGGAGAGATCAACAACAATTGGATGAATTCTGGAGAAAATGTGAGGAACTGTTTGATCTCCCCATGTCTTGTAAAGAATAAGTGCTAACAACAATGAAGGAAGAACCCACCAGAGTGGTGGAATTTGTAGTAATGATGGAGGAACTTCACTACCTAACTCAATCCAATGATTCTTGACTCTAATAAGAACATTCAATTTACAAGGATATTAATGTCGAACCAAATCAGGGGGATGATACATTCATAAACTCAAAATCATTATTTTTTTGAATTTTTTTTAGTATATCTCCTAATTCTATTGACTTTTCATATTCGGAATACTCATACTGCACCTTGGAGGGTGATCTGAAAAATGAAACACCAATTAAGGAAAATTTGGAGCATTCTAATGTCATTGAATATCTTCTAGAGGAGCCCTATAATGAATAGATCTAAGTTGCTAAGCCTGTGGAAAATAGACAAAGAGGCTGAAGCCTCCTTGAAGCCAGTTTTGGAAGACTAGATTGTTGCACAAGTAGAAACAATTGAGGAGGAGGCTCTATACCTCATCCTACCCTGCAATTCAAGATTTACCACATTGTGAAGGGGGTAGATTTTGTGTAGGTTATCCATGGAGTCATCCTCAACAAGAATAAGGAACTGCATTCTAGGAAGATCCACATGTGGTGGTTCAAATCAAATAAGCTTCATCCACTGAAAGGTTATGGATAAAATCTGGTACATCCCTCTAGAGGAAATAAAAGATGCAAAGTCCCACATGGGGGATCATACCAAAATATTTCATTTACTTTTTTAGTACTTTCTTTTTAAATATTAATAATTTAAATTTCAAATTCAATATTGGGAATTAGTCTAGCATGGGGCCCACTCCCTCTTATCATTTTATGCTTAAATAAAATTATTGTTGTGATTAATTGAGTAATGTTTTTAATATGTCCATGATGGATGAATAATTCCCCAAGAATTATAGGAATGGGACTAAATATTTAATTCAAAATGGAGTTCAATTTTTATGATTATCATTTAAACTCCTTTACTTTATTTTGTCTAAAAAATATTTTTTTGAGCTTTAATGTATATTATTATCACTTTTCACACATCAGTTTTTTTAAGCGTTGAAATGATATTTGAAATAATGAATTTTAAATGATTGTTGATATGAATTATTTTTCCATGAAATGGATTTTTAATCATTTTTATGAGTTTGACTCATTTTTGAAGTCCATTCCCATGAAACACTGACTCAATATTTTTTCCAATCCAGTGAGGTATTATAATAAACTTTTACATATTCTTCATAATACCAAAACTTTCTTGAGGGAAACATGAATTTTGTGTCGGAACCAGAATTTGTGAATAATCCCTTTCGTTGTTTTGGATTTCATGGAATGTATTTCAGATGATTGAGGCATATCTTTGGCAAGAAATATTTTATCTTTAAAACCACATTGAAATTTATCTTTTCCATGCCCTTAGATGCCAAGAATTTATTTATTGGTTTAAGAAAATTAGAAGACAATTTTTCCTTACCAACCCGCACTTTGAGTATTTTCATGCATCGATATTTCAAGTTTGAGTGTGAGGGAAGGGGATTTGTTGTGAATTCATTGGAATGTGTATTATTTAAGGGTGGTGTGATGCGTGTGTCAATATTTTGGGCAGTAGATATTGAGAGAATTGGGAATATGTCGTCATTTCATTGATCATTATTTCTTGCATCCATTTTTCCTTCAAAAAGAAATAAAAAATGGAGATGAACATGAATTACTCATGGTACATTTTTTAATGACTAGTGTACCTTTAAAAAATCAGAGGCATGAATTTTCATTCATTCGTTGCATTCAATTTTCAGCTCATCCTCAATGAAAAATAAAAAGAAAAAATGAACATAATTTTGTGCCTTTCTGGAGCATTGAAAAAAGGGGGAAACATAAATGATATCATTAATTAAAATCACTTCTTGTTTCATGTACCATTTCATAAAAGGGTGTTGTTCTATTTTTCACATTTTCAAGTGGTATTAAAAGAGGAATTTCACGTGTTTTCCCTTGAATTATTCATGCATTGTATTTAAGACTCAAGCCTCCACTTTCAAGCCTGAAACATTTTCAATCATTTTCCCTCCAACCCTAAGCCAAAAAAATCATTTGAACCTTTAATTAAATCCCCCATTATTGAATTCATTTTCAAGTTTCACTTTGTGGGGAAATGATAATTTTCACATGCTTAGGGTGATACATGTGATTTCCATGTATGAGCATAACTCTACAATCAATTTATCTTCAGTGAAGAGTGACATAAAATTCAATGTGAGGTAGGTTGTGATTGGGGCATGGATTGATTTATGAGGGTGAAAAAATTTTATTTATTGAAACGAAATTAAGAGATAATTGTTTTAATAGATGATATATGATGGACTTCAATTTTGGTTAAGATCATTGATATTTTTTATTTTTTGATTGTTGTGTGGATTTTGATTTGGATTTAAGATGATTGCCCATGAGTGTAATGTTTACGTGTGGTGGAGTTATGATGATCACATTTTAATATATTTTATACTAAAAATAATTATTTATAAACCCACTATAGTGTTATTTTATTGGTAATTGTCATGTTTTTAGGTTTTAGTGTTATTTGGAGCCTAAAAGAAAAAATGGCCTAATTTTGCAATTTTAACATATTGTTATCACAAGGGTATTTATGTCATTTATCATAAAATATATGTCCAAAAATTGTGAGTAATTTTTTTTAGAATCTGGATTCCATTTCTTCCAATTATATTTTCTAGACTATGAGCTGATTCGACCATCTAAAGGGCTTAAAAAGTCATTGAAGTTGGAATTTTTTCCTGGCGGACTGCATAGACCCAACCACAATAATAGAACCATAACTCAGCCTTCACACATCTAATTGATGTTCTTCTATCGGGAATAGAACGGGGACACACTGGTCCAGCTCTACACCAAATTTGGTGGATTTTTGAAGTCATTATAGCTATACATGGATGTTATATATTCGAACGAAGCTTCATGGAAGCCACATATAGAAACCGAAACCGAAAATTAAAAATTCCTAAATCCTTCATCTTATTCCTGAAAGAGGTGAATTTTTGATGGTGAACAAACAAAATATTTTTGAACAACATTAAAAAATGGTTCAACGAGTTAAATTACTATTTAATGGGTCAACAATAAGAAATCTTTCAGAGGACAAAATTCTACCTATAAAAGGAGGCCCTCTCCTTATTCCCAAATGATCCCATTCTCCACACATTCCATCAACGCACCAAGTAGGTGATATCCACCGAGATATTATAGCTGCAAATATTCCCCCTATCATTTTAATTTATTTAGTTTCTTTATTTTTGTTTTAGTTTTCAATATTAATTTAGATTTCTAATAAAATTCATGCATTGTTTTTATTTATGTCCACACCCATCAACTCTCTTTTTTTTCTTCTCATCATACCATCATGAACTATAATACTCAAGATCATGAGTAACTAATCCGAATAATATCCCGAAGGATTAATCAGGTTCATGAACCCAAGACCATATATTTAATTCTTTGAGTCTATTCTAATTATAATTTATAGTTGGTGTAATCCATACTGTGGTTGTCTAAAGTTTAACTTCTTAATCAACATCCTTTTTCCTCGATTGAGGAGGTGGACATAGGGTGTTCTTGGATATCTCTAAGTATTCTTTTCATTCATAACTAGGGTAGATTATGGTGTGCACACATACGATGTACTGTGTTCACTAAGAATATTTGAAGCTGGTCAATGAAGGAGATCCTTGAATGTTCTCTTGGGAGAACTTCTTATCTTAACTAATATCATTTTGTTTAGCATTTCATATTAATTTGAATTAAATTTTTTCATTTCATTTATTTTCATAAATTCCTTTTCATTAATATAAAAAATAAAAAACTAAAAATAAGTATTTAATGTGAATTAGATTACGTGAGTGAATAAACAAAAAAATCTCTTCAAGTGAGACGAACCTGGTCATCCTCTTTGCTGTATTAGGAAAACAAAAATATTACACTTTTTTCACACCATACGATAGGCATGAGTCATTATCCCAAATATAGAATCAATTATCCCGAATTTTATTCATGAAATTGGAAAATTGAGATTTAAAATTATTCTCACAAACATAATGGGAATGTGAGTTTGAAAATTGATAAGGTCTAAATGTTTCAAATGTTTTTATATCAAATTTCAAAAAGAAATTAATTCCAATTAAATAAATATTATTGATATATGTATAATTTATCTAGATATTAATTAAATAAATTTAAAATAAAATTTATCTATATAAATTAATTAATCTAAAATACATTTTATAATTATAATTCAATATTTTCCTCTATTAGTCAGAAATGAAACCCCTGTGAAAAATAACAAAAAATCACGCTTGGATAATTTTGATATTATTATTTAAAATTTTATATTCATTTTTTCAAATAAAATTTATAAAATTTTCTAAATTTATATTTAAAATTGGTTCTCCATTAGAATTTCCCAAAATTTATTTTAAAAAAAATATGTTTTTTGGTTAAAATCATGTTTATTCTTATATTAAAAAAATTAAAATTATTGGACGAATTCTATATACATTTTATTGAATATGGAACATATAAATTTAATTAGTAGGTTTTAATAATAGTGATATATTTTTTTATTAGGACCAAATTTCATAGGTATAATAAATTATTTTTTATAGAAACACGTCATCTATGTTCAATAGGTTATTATTATTATTTTTCTATGCAATTAGTAACCAATGGATTAATTTTAAAAAAAGGTGTATTCTATATTTTAATTAACTAGGTAATATCAATCTTTCCATCCATTCAAATGGTTAGGTGATAACTATCACCATTAAATAATAGTAATTTAATTGTTTTTAAGAACAATTTGTTGTATATTATATGATATGGAACATAGTGTTTCATTTTAAAAAAATAAGGATGTTACATTTTAATCTCCTTCAACAAAATTTTTCCTCACAATTTAAACCAAATTATTGGTAATCAGGGAGTTTACGTTTATAAATCTTCTTTTGGATATACCACTTCATAAAAATGGTTTATTATTATTTTTAAATAGAGTGATTGGAAATAATATGAAGGAAACCACCAAACTAAGATTATGTATATTAGATAATTATTGGGAAATGAAAACCAAGAGTTTCAAAAGAAATACAACTATCATTTTCTCTTAGAGAGTGATTGAGAACATGTTCACTAGAAAGTTTATCATCAAAAAACCAACAATCTATAATGGTGTAAATGTCCATTGATTTATCAATAATAAAAATAAATGAATATTTTTTAAAAATTATTTTCCTAGAGTATAGGAATACATTTACTTTCTAGTGTAAAAATATAAGGGAGTATACTTATAAAATGATTGGATCATCACCCTTTAATAAAATTGGTTACAAAGTAATATTTTTCTCTAAAAGAGAATTTTACATTTATTCCTCAAATAATATTCTGATTGAAATAATCATACAGGTTTCCCAAAATTAGGATAATTTTCGAAAATAAAATAAATTACATGTCACAGACCACCCTCTAGTCCCATGGGTATCTATATGATATTATATAAATAAATAAAAATTATGTCATTATAACCATAAAATCATGTATTCATGTTGTAGGTGATGAACACTTGTCACCCTTAATTTTTGTATTTAATTATCATGGACTTTATAGATCTGATGGGCTGTCACAATGGACACGATTTTTCCTTTTTCAAAAACTAAATTAACATAATTCATAAAACATTACCAAAAATAACCTTACTATATTCAAAATTATTAAAAAAAATTAACCTAAATTTTTATCTAATAAATTTAATTTTTCATTCCCAAAATTATCATATACCATAATTACTATAGAATAAAATATCATAAAAATACTATGTATTATAATTACCTTTAAAATTTGGTCTAAAAAATAAAATTCATTAATCCTCATAAATATTTTTTTCACATGTGAAAATTAAGTATTGCATGTAATTAACGAATCTATAAAAACATAATATATGTATCCCACAAGATATCAACATTTTGCTACAAAATTTTCTAGAGTGATTCATTCCATCAAATATATTTTTCCAAATTTCGAGAAACAAATATACTATTGAATATCCATTATGTGCTTCATGAATTTTATGATACTTAGGATATATTGAATTATAAGGGACAAAAACACCCATTACTCAACATCACACTCAAACCATTAAATGTGATTTTTTATTTTTTTCCCTATATAAATAGTATATATATATCCTTATGATTCAACTATATCAACAAGAAAAAATCATTTCATAAAAAAAAATAATTCATAACATAAATACTGACATCAGTGTCTTCTTTTTTGATATTAATATCTTTTCTATCGTACTATATAAGGATCATATCAGTATAAAATAAATATTTATATCATTTCTGGTTTTTTTTATTTCAATGGGAGAGATAAATTAAGATTTTGAAATTTGAGAAAATATGATCCATGGTAATTCTTAATTTTTGAGACATGAAAATGTACTAGATAGATCAAATTGTTTCGTACAATTGATTCAGATATTCAAAACAAATACGAAAGTCAAATGTATAATATTTTTCTATGATAGTGATTATTAAATCATCTGGTAGGAATAAGATGGTTCTAAAAGAACATATCCATTTTATCTTATTGAATTATGTTTATTAACTGTATATGATCTTTTTGAAATTATGAAATGGATTATTACATGTTATAATGAAAAATTGTTTTAACCGTTAAAAATTTAGAAATATATTAATCTTAAAATAATTTATATCTTAATCGATTACCCTTATATATCACATATAAAAAATAACATTAATTATTCAAAAATTCATTGCATAAACCATAAATTCATGTCTATGATTTTAGTCATATGATCAACATGAAACTCAAAAACCCATAATGGTGTTTATAAATCTCAAGATAACAAACTCAATTCCATAGACAATTTGTGATTCTTTTAACAATAAAACCATTGGTGAGAAAATCCATTAACACATTTTTAATCACATACAATTTTTATACAATAACTTCAACTTCCCTCCAATGAATAAATCCAAAATTAAATGTGTAAGAATCAGAGTAAAATAATCAGAGTGAGTTAAGAAATTATCATGGAATATTATTCAAAGAATGTCACAATAATAAAACCATATTTATTAACTACTAGTCCTTAGTATTAACCACGGTTATCCATTTTTATTACCAATATTAATATTATGTTATCCTATACTAAGACATATCCTAATAGTCATTCATTGGGTTATGTTCCCTAATCTATGTTTCCAGAATCAAGTTCCCATGGTTTCTATAAAACCTTCTCTCATACGACCTGTAACTAATCCCATCCCCAGTAGCCCTGATCTGGTGCCCTAAATTATCTATTGGAATAGATAAATGATTAAAATCTCAAATAATTGGTCATTTTATTATTCATTATGAACTATATTACATACATTAAGCACATTTTATTTTAAAAAAAGTCTGAGATTCATTTTACTAAAAAAGAAAAGAAAAACTACAAGAGTATGAAATATAGAATTTTTTTTACAATATTTATCATAAAATGGAAGAATCTCAACCGGAAAGTCATACTACCATGTGATGACCTTGTTCATTCCATTTTTATCAAGACCATTAGCGACCATGTTAGCTTCTCAAAAGGAAAGCATGAAAATGAAATTAGAAATCATATGAAAATTGAGGCATCTTATCCAGCATGTGGTCAGGAGCCAAGAAAGATGCACTACACCATCCCAAATAGCATGAACTATAGTAGATGAGTCACTTATAATCCAAATATTGTTCCTGACCTTTTGTTTAGAAAATTTGACGTCATTTTTCACACCCATCATTTCCGCCTTCAGAGACAAAGCCGCACCGCAGCTGCCAAAGAAACACCCAAGACAGAGACCAAAATAGTCTCTAAAGATAGCCCCACATCCCACGGGACCCGAGTTGCCTTTGGAATCACCATCCACCTTAACATTGATCCATCCTAGAAGTGGGGTTTTCCAGAAAACAATAAAAGTGCACCTGGGCTACTGGTATAATCCATCAATCTTAAGATGATAAAGGATCTTGAAATCACCAACATTGTTTTTGTAATGCGCTTTCTAGATCAAGGAAGCCTCCATAATGGAAATGAAAGTTTGAATCATACCTATATTAAGATTAGTTGAGTAATTGGTATGAAAAATGGCTTTTATATCATATCATATTACATGGAGAAGTTCAGAAATAGTAGTGAGGAAAAGGTTCCTGATTTGTTGATAGAGCTCAAGATCCACACATTGTTTTAATTACAAATTGATGTTATCCCTGGGGATCCATCTATAGTAAAAAATGTCAGTAATATAATTCAAAAGAGAAGATGGTGTAGCATAGGATAAGAATATATGATTAGAATCCTCTCTATGTTGATGACAAAAAAGAACATCTGGAGAAAATTTGAACCCCAAAATACTGTAGGCAATCCTCAGTGGGGACACGATTATATGTAAAACGCTAAACATGAATATGTCTTGAGGGATTAATCCAGTGTTTATAAAAACGTTTTATCCAACAATAATAAAGATTAGATTTTGAAAAAATGTAATTATAATAACTTTTAGAATCAATAATACCATTGTGGGAGGGTTCCTAAATAATGAAATCATCAGAATCCGCAAAGACATAATTTTCAATCACATGAATGATGTTATCAAGAAAATTAAAGATACTAGATTGCATAACCTCTTTTATAGAATGGGTGGTATTAATCGGAAAAGAGTTAGGAGAGTTAATAGAAATTAGGGGGAGCTGGACCATTTATCCATCCAAAAATTTAGAGACGATTCCATACTAACCATCCATCGATAATTAGTCAAAATGTACGAAAATGATTACTTAATGGCAGGCCTGATAGAAGAATTAATATAGTTCAATTTTCACCGCTTTTACTTCAAAAGAAATATTTTTTTAAGGAAGTCAGTGGAGTCCGAGGTGTTGTGGATAATCCTCCAAGTAAATATTTCTTGAAGAGTGTCCTTAAAAAGATGGATATTTTTTATTCCAAGACCACCCTTCTCTGATGGTTTATAATAGGTATCCAAGGGAATGGTAAATAACTTCCTTTCAAGAATTCTACCTATCCAAAAACAATTTTAATGTAATCGTTAATACTTTTTAGAAGAAAAACATTAAATTTGTAGATCATTAGAGAATAGACCATCTTAGAAACAATAGTGGACTTGAACAGACAGATCCTGGCAGCTATGGAGAGGGACATATCCTTCCAGGGGGATAATTGAATTATGACTTGATCATCTATGTTAGAAAAGTGCATAGATTTGGGCTGACCCAAAAAGATAGAAACTCCAAAGTAGGTGAAGGGGAAGGATCCTTCTTTGACTCCTAAACTTTTAATAATATAGTTTTTTCTAGAAGAAGATAAATTTTTCCCAAAGAAAACATAAGATTTCTCCTAGTTTATAGGCTGACTAGAGATTTCATCATAGTGAGATAAGGTATTTTTTAAGACTTGGATATTCTTATTGTCTCCTTTAACAAATATAATGATATGATCCACATAAATGAGATATGTGGGAACATCTATATTTCTAGCAGCCTGAATAGGTTTAAGCTTTTTTTCTCCATAAGTCATGTGAGAAGTCTACTAAGATAATCCTCCATAATAGAAAAATGAATAGCAAATATGGGGTCAAATTTTCTGACTCCCTTCGAACAATTAAATTAACCTTTATGGGAACCATTGAACTTGACTGATATGGAAGCCAACTTGAATAAGGAATTAATCCTATTGATGAAAGAGTCATTAAAACTATAATACTGGAGAACTTTAATGATGAAGCCTCAGTCAATGGTATAAAAATATTTCCTAATATCAAGCCTAATGAAAATGATACCTCCTATGACAGCTTTGTTAAGAGTGTTGGAACATTCAGAGGCAAGGTATATATAATCCTGTATAGACCTCCCCTTGATGAAACCAAATTGATTCCAATAAAAAAATTTATTGCATAACAAAGAAAGAATATTTTCAAGAAGTTTTGTGATGATTTTCTTAAAATAATTAATAAGATAAATATTGCGGAAAAGTTTAATTTCAATGGCATTATTTACCTTTGTAATTAAATTAATGAACTAAGAATTTAGGCCTTGATGAAGATCACCATTAGTGAAAATGGATTTAACAAGATTGCAGACGTCCGTGTGAATAATCTCCATGTATTGTTAATAAAAACCGTTATTTAAACCATTATGTCCTGGGGCACTATTAGGATTGAGACTGAAGATAGTGTCTTTAATTTCGTGGTTAAGAGGAATGCTGAGAAGATAAACATTATCTTCCTCATTCACCATAACTGGAATGACTTCAGGAATGAGGTCTTTATTGATAATTCGTCCATTGAAAATTTTATCAATGTACAAGACCACATGATTTTAAATGACCGCCTCTAAATTAATGAGAATATCATTATCACTGAGGAGAGATCGGGGTCTACATACCTTTCTGATACGTTGGAGAGAATTGTAAAACATGCATAAACGAAGCCAATTTTTCATTTTAAAATGAAAATTAATCACAATAAATAAAAAAATCCAATAAAATACATAATTGAAAACCCCTTCCAATAACACTACATATTATACAATGGAAACAAAAAAATGAGGGTTAGAATAAATTCATAGAAAGGGTTATATAACATTGAAAATAAAATAAAATAAAAATATCATAATTAATATTCCATGGTAAAATAAATGAACACAAAATTTTCATTTAATAAAAAACTTTTTCACAATATGAATCCAAGTATAATATCATAGTGTAAAATCACATTGAAAAAATAAAAAAATTATTAATTAATTTCATAATTATTTGATTTCAGGTTTTCTTGGCACATAATACCTCTCATGTTATGGCTTTTCACTAGAGAGTTTAATGATTATGGGTAAAACCACATTTAATTTGGCCAATGTATTCCGCTCATGAAACTATCGACACAATATGGGCGTTTTCTATAAATGGTCCCCACCCAATCATGTATTTCAAAAGAATTAAATATAATTAAATTTTTTTTTTGTGAATCAATCTTAATTATAAAAAAATATCTATATTGAGTAAAAGGTTTGTATTTAACATTATTTCCTGAGTTGATCAAATCACATTAAATATAAACCCAATATATAAAATTGTATAATAATATAAAAAATACCATATCCCTTATCTATGAAATATAAATATTTATGTTAAATTACATTTTTCAAGGAATTATTATTATATATAAAACAAAATAGAAATATATACACTACTTAATTTAATTTAGGTGAAATATATTAAAATATGATTCATGAAGGGAAATTGAGAAAAAGCCCCTGATAGAGATGATATCATTAATCAAATGATTCAATTATTCAAATTCAATATAAACAGACCAAAAAAGTGGAAAACAAAAGTTAACAAAAAATAATTTCACAGACAACCTTATCATGACATAATCAATTAAATAGATTTTTAACCAAAGAATTAAAATTGAGTTAAGAAATCCCTTAACAGATATATTCTGTTGAATCATATGCACCAAAAATATAATATTTATCAAAAGAAAAATTTAATTTCCTAAATATACTGAGTTTCAGGATATTATATAACATAAGGAAGAATAAAAATACCATAATCAATTAATAACTTATCAATATGGCATATATCTCATAAAATAAAATGTGAGATGAGAAAACCCTTTCCTCAAACATCAAATTTCTAGTGCGTACATTAACATCATGTATAATATTTTAAAGAATGTTAATTATTTTTTTGAAAACAATAATCATATTTATAAGACCTTTTATGATATTATATAATATATTTCCTCTCATATATTAACAATATTTAATTATTTTCATTGTTTTGTATGCATTCGTTTCATAGTTTCATGATTGATTCAATTATGTATAATTACAGATTTAATTTTAAAAAATTAAATAATACTAAAAAAATGAAAGAAATGGTATTAATTCAATTCATATGTCTTAAATTATCCCATATATAAATGTTATTTATGATATAAGGATTATTAATTTGAATAATGTTAATGATAAATGTTTAGTTTATATTCGAAGGTTTTCTGACCATCATTTTCTAGTTTCATTTCAGGTAATATTATTCCTATATATTAGTTACAAAATAGGAAATAGTTTATAATAGAAATATTTAAATATAATTTTTCCAATATAAAACATTTATTTCTATCCAATTAGGTCTAAATTGAAAATAGATGAAATTAATATTCATGGAGACGATTAACCGAAATAATTTGGGAAATGGTTTATTTTCATTAGATAAGAGGATATAATAAAAGGGATGGACATAGAATATTTAATAATAAATATAAAATTCATGATCTTATATTTCTTTGGAGTTATTAGGTCTTTATGGATTAATGATATGAGATGATTGTAGAAAATGAAAATAAATTAAGAGATGTGATGTGAGAAAACTACTTCTTGAATATCACCTATTTGAAAGATCCCTTATTTACCATGTAAATGGTCTTTTGGTGATACCAGTAGCCCTTGGGTATGGGGAGAGTGGGTAAAAGTGGTTTTGGAAGATAATTGAGTTGATACAAGCCTTTTTAGGATAAATGATGTGGTGATGGGTTGTATTTAAACATGATAAGGGTTTGTTTAAAGTGATTAAATAAGGATTATTTTATGTTTAAATCCAACCACATGGAGGTGGAATTAATTTATAATAATTTTTATGATAATTATTTTAATAATTTTTGGTTAGGGTAGAAATCACAATAACAAAACATAAAATGATTTAATTTTTTGCTATGTTAAGATATTACATTTTAAAATAAAAATGTTTCATTATTTTACCTATACTATGGAAAATATTAGTTTTTACCATGGTAATTATTTACGCCTAGAAAATGATAATAAAAATAATAACTAGTATGGATCTTATTATTAAAAGTATAGAATCCCTTTTTACATATTCAAATCAAATAATTTTGAAAAAAAATATTTTAAATTAATCTCACATGAACAACAAAAAAAAGGTTTTGAAGGTGAAAATGTTCAAAATATTGAAATGTGTTTATACCCAATTTCAATTTGAAATTGGAGAAAATGAATTAAATTAGACTTATTGATTTATAATTGAAATAATCATAATATAAAACCATTTTTATATATAATAACTCTATATATATAAATTGGATTATAATGTAGTTCCCAATTAAAATTCATTATTTTTCTCTATTCATAAAAAATTATTGATCTATTAAAAATACCAATAATTCACCATAATATAATAATTTTATTAATATTTAAAAATAAAGTTTATTTTTTAAAGAAAAACATATAAAATTTATCATTTCTCTTCAAAATTTGTTCAATATTAAATGGCAGAAAATAATCCTTTTAAAAATTAATGTTTTTGATGGAAAAATTGGATTCATTCTTATCTTCATACAATCAATCCTTTAGATAAAATTTACAAGCATTTGATTTAATAAGTAAAAATAATATCTAATATCTTTTAGTAATATCTATTAATTATAATTATGAAGATAAAATTTTATTGTGAGAAATTTGTTTTTATAAAAATGCATATGTTATGTTCAAAATTATTATTTTTACAATTGTAAATAATAGGGAAAAAGGAATTATTTTAAAAAAAATGGGAAAAATATATTTTCAATATTATGTTAATATAATTAATTCACACTATTACAATTTCCCAGTTCCATTTATCACTATCCAATAATAATACTTTAAACGTTTTTGTAAGCTCGGTATAGAGTATCCAATATGATATTGAACATAATATTTCTTTTTTAAAATATCTATATGTTACAATATATAAGGATTACTAGGTTTTTTAAATGATCATAAAAAAAATTAGTAATATTTATGAAACTTCATTAATTTTGTTAAAATGTATTCAATGGATTTATAGGAGGAAAATAATAAATAAAATTGAAAACGATATGTTTTGGGTTATACCTTTTCCTTGAGAAAGCTTCTATGAATTGCACCATAAGAATTGGAAGGATGTTATTTTAGAAATACCAAAAGATATAGAAAGTGGTAAATAAATTAATTATGATGTTGAGTATGTAGATTATGATATATAAATTCTCAAACAGTAAGAATAAATAAGAATAAGAGGTTCCATTTTATAAGTGAGTGGAGGGGAACTCTTGGAATTATATAAATTATAAAATTGATAAAAATTAATTTTACATAATAAATGGAACCAAATTCATATATTTATAATATAATGAGTTTATTAGTCTACAAAATCATCTAGATGAAATTTTTATTTTTTGGTTTATGTTTTTAAACATATCTATAGGTTTTAAACCTAATTAACCCTTTTAAAAATTAATGTGATGTTAATGTGATTTACTCTATAAGGGGATAAAAAATAATCTATAAATCAAAAAGTTACACATAAATACACAACTATTGAAATTTTAAACAAAATAAAATTATATTGATAGTGTATATGATATTTGTTGAAATGTAATCCTTTAATAAAATATTATTTATTATAAAATACTATTAATGACATTTTTAGAAATACATAATTTATTATAATATAATCTTTCTAACTCATGAAAAATAGTTCAAAAATGATATTGATTTGAATATAGTGAATAAAAAATATTCCTATAATCATCAAATAAAATTATTATAGAATTTTGTATCATTTTAAACCTTATCTTTTTGTTTAACCCCTTACTAAACTAATTTTTACCATAACTATGTTAATGACTTTTGTAATATTAACGTGTTTTAGTTATTTCATATAAATTAATAATTGGATCATAAATTTACAAGGTATGAAATTGATGACCATTTATAATACTACTTGTACTCATTATAATTTTTATTGTTTTTTAATTATTTAATAAAACATATTTTAAAAAATACTATTAATTTAATTGTAAGAACTATTAAAATGAATTGACTTTGAAACAAAATATAATGACAAATTTGGAATTAGAATATAAATTATTAAAACATATATTATATATTATATTTGTCTTTAAATTTTATGGGACACTTTAACTACCACAAACAATAATACTTTTATATTTTTAATATAATGTACTTAATTTTTTCACTACTTCCATAGGCGATCTATCGGTATTTTAAAATAATTTAATGTAATTATTTCATTTTAAAAATAAATGTACAAGATTAAAAAATCAATATTATTTCCAATAACATTTTATAATTTAACCTTGTATGTTTTAAACCCTATGAAAAACGGTTATAGATATTAGCATCAGGATAGTGACCTTTTATACTTCATCAATTACATAAATGTATCAAGGAAAAAGTCTTGTTTAAATGGAATAAAAATATAATATTTGATACTTTAATATTATTACGGATGAAATAAACTCATAAAATGAAATGAATGAAATTTTATGTCTAAATTTCAAGCCTTATCACATTATTTTTAACCATAATAAACCTATTTTACTTTTACCATGGTAAAAATTTACTATGGGTATGATTAATAATAACTAATCATAAAAGGTATGTATTTAACAAATTTGGAATTTTGATTAAAAATATGAAATAATTTTTTCAATATTCAATTCCTATATGTTTCATAAATTAATTTTATATAAAAAAATAAATCACAAGGATAACCTGTTTTTTATCAAAAATTTGTTTTAGGTATTTAAATTTGTTTATATCAAATTAGATCATAAAATTGACTGTAGTGATATTTATTGGATTATCTATAATAAAGTAGAGGCAATTTTTCTTTTAAAACATTTTAAAATAAAATTGTACATTATAAGTTATTTAATAAAAAAATACAGTTTAAAAAATCATTATTTTTCCATATTAACATGAAAATATATATTTCAAAAAAATAAAAAAACCGTCAAAAAAGAATTCTAATACACATAATTCCAAACTGGTATTTTATTAACTAATTTTTTTTAAAATTTTTAAAAAATAAATTATAATAATATATCAATATTTTTTTAGAAAACGTATTTCGATGACAAAAATAAATATACAAAAAATTTAGTTCTATTTTAATAAGAATTTATCAATAAATATTAATTTATATTGACCATTATATATATATATATATCAAAATTTAGTTATTATTTGTGTTATATTATTATTTAATTAATATGGTATTACATTCATAAAATAATAATATTTTATGGTTTGATTATGCCTGGTTTTTCATGGTGTATATTCTATCGAACTTGGTGCTCTTTTAAATCCTCAGGGTGTCAAAATAAAACATTATAGATGAAAAAATCAACTGATTTTTCCAATTTTATATTCAATACCAATTTTACCTTCATGAAAACCATTTTCACCAATTTATCGATCATGTTGTGGGAAAAACCAACATCAAATATTCAATAAACAATATATAGGAGAATATTTCAATGAATTTTTTGATGGATAAAACCTCTAACATGGGAAATACAAATTCATAAACGAATTACTAGGGACAATGTCTTCCAATTTCAAATAAGAGAGGGGTATACCTATAAACTTTTGTTCTCATGGATAATGGATCTTAGAAGATTCCTCATTTGTGAACTATTTCTTACATTATTATTTCAAATCACATGAAAACCCATTTTAACCACATAAAATCCAATATATTCTTTAAAAAAAATACATATATATGGTTCTTTTGAATAACACATATTGATTTCTAATATGAGAAGTAAGAATGAGGAAATAACCATTCATTTTACTAAAAAACATTTTAATGATTCATTGAACAAGTGTTCGAATATCAAAGAATAATGTATCTCACCTAAGGGAACAATTGATGTCCAATATAAATGAATGGGAGCCCAATTAGTATTTATAGTCAAAAAATTATTTGAATGGGTTTATCCCAACGTGGATCATGATTTGAAAATTGATTTCACATTCTGAATCATTGAGTTGTGTTATACCTGGAATTTTGATCACTTAATTTAAAAAATACATACACCTGTTTATTTATTGAATGGATTTAACTTAAGGAAAATATTTTACATAGAAATATATTCTTATTATGATTGTTAATCATAAAAACAACCTAGAAAACATTCATGTCTTGAATAAATATTCACTACATGCTATATTCACATTTTTTTATTCCATATTGAATTCTATTTTACCCACCAAACACCTCTAGATGTTGATCCTAATGACTCCAAAAATAAAATAAGAAGATAATACATAAGTTTACCTAAAATCAATGGATCTATTATAGATATCCAAACAATATAGTTTTACCATTTATTATAAGGACCACTCCTTTTAGGTTCGACCTAGGTGGGATAGACCACAAGGTGAAAGGTGAAAAAACTGGCGTATATGTCATCATATATATAAATATCCCATTGTAAACTAGATATCATGTTAAATGATAAGGTTAGTAAGTAAAAATATTAGGTATTCACATATTATAAACAGGGTTTAGTTATAAATTTCTAATCAGAAGTGGCTTATAAGTGTACTTTTGGTAGGTGTAACACTTTTAAATGAACATATATAAATTTAAAATATTTAGTAATTGTTCATGAGAACCAGAAAGTTAATCTATGGGTTCTTATAGTAAAAAATCATTTAGAGACCCATACATGATTGACCACTATTTGGGGAGGGGGGGGGGGGGTAAATTCGTTGTTTAATTTTCTAAATTCATTTTCTTTTATTGAACCTCGTGATCATTATAAAGTTATTGTTCTAGTCAAATATGTGCCCCAAACTCAACTCTTATATAGGAATATTAATCTAGGATAAAACATATAATATTTATTTGTTTTGGTAAAAGGAACTACTCCATTATATGTTGGTTAGATTCCCAACGTGGATTCTCCACTATACAATTTTGTACAATTATAATGGATAATGAAACAATTGGTTATACACCCCAATAGTCGATAATATAGTTGATCATGGTCTTAAAACCATCCAAAAAGACAATTATTCCTTGGGGTTTTAGACACCCTAGTTGTATTTTCATCTCCTTATTTACTTGTTAGACACCGAACCACAATCCTGCGTAGCAATTGGTTAGAGACCGCACTTGAAAAATCCTTATTGTCAATGGTGTTCATTGATTGAAAATTACATCTTCATATGTTCTTGGTTATTTCTCCACCCCTTGAAGAGGATATTCCTCCAATAATCCACTAGATTAATATTTTTCTTTTAAAATTTAAATATCCTCAATAACATATTGAAATAATCAATTTATTCATGAAACTAGGCCACATCCTATATTAAAATATCTATTTCTTCTTATCTTTATAAATACTCAGACATTCAAGTATCCTCTTGAAATTGTATTCTAGAACTAATCTCAAATGCTCGATCATGAAAAAAAATCCTTTAATGAGGTACCCAAACCATTATAATTATTTATTTGAAAGAATTGTCTTCGCACTAAAATGTCAAATGATCCATTCATGAAAAAATTTAAAATTCATGAAGATTACAAATAACCAATATTTATTCTAAATGATTAATGTCACATTCATCATTTTGTATATTCGATAATCCATATAACACATTTATATTTTCTATTTCACCTGGATTACTTCAGGTAAGTTAAATAATGTATATTCACAAAAAAATATTTTTCTATACTTGATTAATGAATTCATATAATATTTAATGTGCATCATGCAATTTATTTATATTTTCCTTGATGTATGTGTATCACATAATATTTTTACATGTTTATAAATTCTTGGTGGATCTTTATTATGAAAATGATTCTATATGTACGTAATGGAACATGTGAATCACCATAATCAATTTTCTAAAGAATTGAAATTCAAATGATATTAATCCTTTTTATTGACTCAGTTCTATAATTAATAATGGGACCCAGAATATCTCCAACCCTTTGTGAATATCCCTAAAATTGATAATCAGAGGAATTTTACATGGGATATACTCTTTTTCACATACATATTTCAGGATCCTGGTATTATTATCCTTCACGAGACAAAATCATAGTTGAATCATATCCCTTTCATGAATAGGTTATCCCATGGAGTCCATATTTTGAGGGAACATATAAAAAATTGAAATCATTACCTCAAACTCTCATAGCTACCTCTATATTTATCGATGTAATCTCCATTTTCTGTCCTCTTGATTTCATAGAGAGTCAATAAAATTTTATACTATGTGATCTCATAAAAAAATAAATTATATAAAATAAAAAAGGTATATTCTTTTCTAAACTAATGCGATGAACAATATTAAACAATATATGATTCACATGATTGGCTTCTTCATCCGATGACTTGATGGAAACACATTTAATTATACAAGGGTTGAACAAGATAGATCTTTTAATAAAGACATTTAATTTTGTAATGGATTATATAAACACAATATATATCATGGGATCAAATCATATTCATGTGAATACTTAGTGAAACTATAATGACCCAGCCTTAAAACATAAAAAATCATTAATTAAGATAATTATTCACACTGAGGATCTTTCCTGGTTTAGTGTTTCAGAGAATTAGGTCATAACTATTACATTTCTATTCAAAAATTAAAAAGTAGAAACTTCTACTTAGTTTCCATTTTTTTAACAAAACAAAAACTCATAAAAAATGAGTCATTCCTAGTTCCTTGTGTAATATAGCATGACTTTTCCTTGATCCTATCCTTGAACCTAATCTTCTATATGTCCTGTGAAAAACATTTCAAAACATGGGATTAGCATAAAAATCTCAGTAAGGGATACACAAAGAATGAAAATTTTTAGTTTTTCAGGACCTTTTCAAGTTTATTAGTCCTTTTATATCAATTATTACCATGTTATAAATGTTATGTAATCTTTTAAGTTAATAATGGTCATTTTTTCAATATTTGGTACTTGAGTAAAAAATGAACAACTTATATTTAGAAGTTTCCTATGTGGTCAATAGAACATTATATTCCAGAATAATATTCATTATTTAGATATCATATATAGCATATATGTCTAGTATATATATATATATTTATAACAGTACATATCATTTGGATTATGAAATAAAATACATTGTTCATGGAGACGGTAAGCCTTACGTACTCATGAACGATACTTTCATTTTATTTCATGTTTTAATTGAATTAAAACATATTGATACATAGGTATATTTTAATTTCAGTATAATATCATATATATAATATCATTAAATCCATCCTTTATACATCCCACATATTGAATTAACAAGTCATATCACTTTGAGGGGGCGATAGTCCGCACATCCTCAAATGAAATTACCGCGTTTACCCACAATGGAAACCATAAAGGTATGCTATAAAAGAAAAATAAAAAATCATAAAGAAAACATAAACATAATATATATCATATATAAATATAGTTCCATAATAATGAACACCATGAGAGGCGGTAGGAGATAATCAAACAATAATCGTTTCGTGAGGCGTTAGTTTTCCATCCACAGAAACAATATGTTCTTAACCAATTTGATGGAGGTGTGTGTAATTTCAGTTCTAATACTTCTCATAATTACATCCTAGTACATTGAGGATATTGGTGTTGTTATAAAATAAGGGAATAAAAAGAGGTTAGGGGTTGGATAAGTAAAAAAAAGAAAATAAGTTAAGAGAAACCTTTATCTTTAATTTGGGTAACTGCCTTTGGTTTGAACCAATATGGTTTGTTTAAGTTCCTTCTACCTAAGGAAATACTTCTATGTGGTATAGAGGGATGTAAGTTGCTTAATTGGGTAGAGTTTGGACGAGCCAAAAGGATTGAGAGGTGTGAAGAATTGGATATAAATGGTCTTCTTTTATAAGGGTACTGAGGGCCTCTTTAATAACGTATAAAAATATTATTTTATTATATAGTGATATTTGGTTTCAAAAGTTCCAAAAAACATTAGAATTTAAGATACGATGAATAAATTTCGAAATAAAATCATCCAATAATAATTGGACAGGTTTTGGGAGTTATTTTGTTTTATAATATTATTTATTTAAATGATTTATTAATGAGGTAAACACTACATCATTATTATGTCATAAATAATTTAATTTATTTGATTTCTAAACATTACAAAAAAATACCATGATATAGGAAATAATTTTAGCTTTCCAATAAATATTTATAGTAAAAAATATTACTTTTATAACACAATATAATAATTAATTTACTAAAAGATATTTTTTATGTCATTTTTGCCTTTACTTTAAATTATTTAATATAAAGTGTCATTATCATTCATAAGTGGCTTCATGAGGTCCCAAAATCGATCCAAGGATGCCCATGGTCAACCATTAATCAGAAAATAAGGTTAAGATAAGTGTTAAGGTAATTTTGAATTATAATAATATTACATTTACCTTGAATTACACCATTTACCTTTAACCACGGTAAACAAAAGTCAAAAGTTTCTATTCACCAAAAATTATTTTCATATTTTTGAACCAAATTTTTCTTACTAATAACAACCATGTATGTCAGATTTTCTAAATTCAATTAACATAAGAGGTAAAATTTCATTTAAATGAAAAAGTTAGTTTTTTAACTACTCAGTCGTGTCACCATTCATCTAAAATTGATGTTTTATCCTAAAAATACCAAAAACTCATCCTAAGTGAAATTTGATATTCTGAATTCAAAAATGATGTCTATTATACCAAATTATAAACATATATTTTTCATTTATTATTTTAATATTAAGTCTAGTTTTCAAAACAAATAGCGTGTTTTTAAGAAACAATTATTGTCCAATGATCGACACTTGTTTATGTCCAATTTCAATTTGAAATTATTTACAATGAACAAAATTGGATTAAATGGAAAAAATATATTATAATTACACTTTAAACCAATTTAAAAATATTATCTTAACATATAAATAGATTGTATTAAAAAGCAGATTTGAATTAAAATACAGTATTTTTTATTATTCATTAAAAAATGAACTTTACCAGAAAAATCCCAAAAATTTACACGATGTAAATTTTGATGTCCCCATTCTAAAAAAAGGATTTTATTTCGTCAAATAGAATGTATTAAGGTTAAAAAATCTATATTTTAAGAGGGTTCACCATTAAAAGGTGGTAAATCGACCTTTTAATGTAAATTATGTTTAAAATTAGATTCATTCACATTTTAAGCCTCTATGTTTTATTAGATAAAAGTCAATACATTTAATCAACATGTATAATAATATTGTAGTTAGTTTCGTTCATTCCCGTCAAAAAAATGGCTAGGAGTTAACTTCCATTTAAAATAACAATATTATATTATTAGTGTGCAAAATAAGATTTCAAAGAAACCCATTGTTGTGTATCGGGTACGCTATCGAACATAGAAACCCTTTTAAAGTAAAATTAATATTTAATTGAAAACTATTAATAAATATGAGATTTTCTTTTCATCATTTATCTGGGATAATACATCCTTTACCCCTTTTGGAAATTGCGTCCACACAATTTTTATTCACTTATCAAAATAAGTGAGGGTATTTATCCCTCATAGCATTTTTAGATTCCCATGTTGCCTCTTCAACCATATCGTTTTTTGACAAAACCCTTACCTGGTGAGTTACCGTATTCAACAAAACTTTCTCTCTATGGTCAAGCATATGTACATGTTGTTTTTCATAAAAGAGATTCTCTTCCAACTGATCTACCTATGGTCTCAAAACATGGGATGGATCGGGTATATACTTTCTCAACATCGAAACATGAAAAACATTGTGTACCTGGGATAAACATGGAGGTAAATCCACTCTGTAAGAAACTGATCCAACATTCTCCAAGATTTCATAAGGATTAATGAACATCGGACACAACATTCCCTTCTTACCAAAATGCATCACACCATTCCATCGAGAAACTTTGAGATAGACTTGATCACCTATCTCAAAAGAAATATCCTTATTTGAGTTATCTGCATTACTTTTCTGTCTACTCTGAGCTGTTCTCATGTGCTTTTGAATCAACTAAACTTTCTCTGCCATCTCTTTTACCTATTCTGGTCCCATCAGCTTCATTTCACCTACATCATCCCAAAAAGCTGGTGTTCGAAAATGCTTTCCAAAAAATGCCTCAAATGGAGCCATCTGTATATTGGATTGAAAACTATTATTATAAGAAAACTCAACCAGAGAAAGATATTGGTCCCAACTTCCATGGTAATTTAGTGAAAATGCACGTATCATATCCTCCTATGTATGAATGGTTCATTCTGATTGCCCATATGATTGATGATGAAAAGCTGTACTAAAATTTAATTTAGTACCCAACAACTTTTGAAGGCCTTTTGCAAAAGTTAGAAGTAATCCCGGGATAACGATCAGATACAATGGAGAGGGGAACACCATGCAACCTGACCATATCTTTAACATACAACAGAGATAGTTGATATAGAGACAAAGTATCCCAAATATGACGGAAATGAGCAGATTGAATCAATCGACAAACTATAACCCAGATTGCATTATTAACTATATATGTTTTCAGTAATCCCAAAAAAATGTCCATTGATATATTTTCCCATTTCTTCTAAGGCACCGGTAAATATTGATGAATCCCTTTCATCAATTTCCACTCTTCTTTAACCTGCGGGAAAGCTAAACCCTTCATAGTAAAATCATCAATATCTATTTTCATCCCTTCGCAGTAGTAATACTCTCGAAGTTCTCTATACATCTTAGTACTACCAGGATGAACTAAAAAATGAGAAATATGAGCTTAAATAACAACCCATTCTTCATATTTGAATCACAAAGAACACATAATCTCTTCCAAAACATAAAAACACAACCATTATCAACGTTATAAACAGGCAACATACCATTCTGAACCAACTCTACCATTTTCTAGAACTCACTGTCTTCTGTCTATGCTTGCATTATTCTTTCTAATAGTGATGATTTCACTGACACCTGAAACAAAACAGAAAATTTTCATGAACCAACAACTTCTATGCCAAAATTCATCAAATCAAAAACCAAAGGATCTTGTTCGAAAAGTAGCATAGTTAACGAAGCATTACTTTTTCGACTCAAAGCATCAGCCACATTATTTTCTTTTCCTGGATGGTAATGGATCGTTCAATCATAATCATTGATTAATTATAGCAACCACCTCTTTCTCATGTTCAATTATATCTGAGTGAATATATACTTTAATCATCTGTTGTCAGTATATATTTCACATTTTACTCCAAATAGATGATGCCTCCATATTTTTATAGCAAAAACAACTACAGCTAATTTCAAATAATGTGTAGGGTAATTTAATTAATAAGTATTTGACTGACGTGAAGAATAATAAATTACCATATAATTCTACATAAAGACACATCTAAGTCCTTTCAATGAAGCATTATGGTACATAGAAAACTCACCATTTCTAGAAGGATGTACCAAAACTAGATAATTCACCAATATTCTTTTAAATTCTTGAAAACAATCATCACAATATTTTTTCCAAATGAACTTAACACCTTTTCGGGTTAACTTATTCATTGGACTACATAACCATGCAAAAGTTTCAACGAACCATTAGTAATAACCTACCAAACCAAAAAAAAACTGTGGATCTCAATTATATTTGTGGGTCTTGGCCATTCTTCAACAAACTTTTTTTTAACAGGATCAACAGTTATGCCATTTTTTTAAACAATGTGACCAGTGAAAAACATTTGTTGTAACAAAAACTCACACTTAATGAATTTCCCTTAAAGTTTCTTTTCTTTTAATGTTTGAAAGAAAATCCTTAAATGACTCTAATTATCCTATTTTCATTTAGAATAAACCAAAATATCCTCAATGTCACGACCTTCCTTCACCAGGATGAGATAAGAGACAATAGATTTCCATACCCTTCCTTCTTCAAGTTGAAGGAGAGATAATGACCCCCGAGACCCGCCTTCAATAGGTCCTAGATTGGTGAATAGCACCAAGGGTATATAATCACACACAAGATGTAAGGCTTTAAACTTTTTATTTAATAGTAATGGGAGATAAGATAGTAAACCCCAATAACACCAACACTGGGTGTAAAAGGAAAGCCAAAGAAAAAAATTCCCATATGCATGATACAAAAGAAAATACCACAATCACAAGGAGACTACAATGGTAAAGTACCAAAGAAAAGAAAAATAGAAACTACAACTGTCCCACCGTCTAAGCTAGTACGGCCCCACACTATCCATGAAGTCCTCATGGAAACCTGAAAGCTATTTCATATAAGTAGGGTGAGAATACATGTATACTCAGTAGGGAAAACCAAAGACTCTCGTGCACAAGGGGAGATGCATTCTAATGACCTGTGAGAAAAGAGACAACCATAGCACCTAACAATGAAAACTATACACCCAAGCCTCACCAAGGATAACTAACCATATAACGCAAGTCAATTTATTTATAGTAATAGCACATAGACATTTGTGTACCCCGCACCACTTTCCCAATGGTTATTGAACACATCCTGCGCATCAAACCAATCATGCCATTCTCACCGCAGTCCCACTACCACACCCCGCCCACACACACTTGGGCCAAAACCACACATCCTTCCCACAAACACCAGGGCCACAACCACCACGTTTAACCACGCCTGCAAACTCCTGGGCCAGAAAAACTACTACCATGCCCGAAGACACCTGTGCCTCATCCCAAAGACTCTTTGGAAACAACCTGCTCACACACACCCGGGCCAACCGCCAAAACTACCATGCCCAATGAATCTTGGGCTATAATGGACCTCATTCCATCACAGCATGCCCGAAGAGTCTTTATATATTTAGGAAAGGGAGAAGAAAAGGAGCTAATAACCATCCACTCATGGGAGTGTTGGGAAAAACACCCTCCCCCAAGAAATGGCGGTGTTCGGCACCGAGTTCTCAACATGGGTGGGGGAGAATAAGAAACATAAATACTAAAGATATATGTACAGGTAACAACTACTCCTTGAAACCTTGTGTTTCCAAAGCCAACCTAAGCATAACACCCTTGTTACTATTCATTAATAAAAGAAGGCACAACACTCACAGCCAAGTCAAAACTCATTCCCAAAGCCAATTACCCATTTAAACCATTCTTGTATTCATGTTCAAGTGATCCCATTTAGGTGAATTCTGCACTAATGGGCAACTTAGAGGCATAACCTCAAGTCAGAGAAAGAGAGAGACACCCATACTGTAATTTATGCATTCACACGTGGTTCTCTTGTGATGTCACAACAACAAAGGGATCAGTGAGATCCCTCAAAGTATTGGAACCAATCCAAGCCTCTAGATACAGCCCCACACAGCTTTATATTCACAACCAACAATTGTGCCACCAAAAAGGATCCCATCCTCATCCACGTCACCCAATAATCATCGAATAAAACAAAAAGACAAGCCACTGAGACAGAACAATGATGTTTCCAGACTCAAGTACATCATTCAACAAGTTTTCTTCTTTCTGTTTGGTTAACCAGGGTGATCACACAAGGATTGTTGTTCATTGGACATTCATTTAATTGGTTGAGTTTACGTAATTAAAAAAATTCTCATGTTGATGCCATTCAATTGTCACAGAAGACAAGGGTTCATTAGTATGCAAGGAAAGACCACCAATAACCATGATTTTCAGTGAGCACAACCCATACAATTCACAACATATAGAAATTATAAAAGAGTACAGAAGAATTGTACAACACACCCCATAATTCTTTAATAGACTGTTTATTATCTTTGTTAGGGTCTGGTTTCGTCCATCCCCATAGAAATAGTAGCGTACCCACCCTGCATGATATACAATAAGGAGAGATGAAGGAAATCCATACTTGGTTGATCCAGGATCGATGTTCATCTCTACGCTCCAAGAATAGGGGATGCGCGACTGGAAGGGGAGGAAGGTCGGGGACTCCAAGGGTGAGAAGAAATCTTTGGCACAGGCACACCACTTGACTTGGGAAGGGGAAATCCAAACACACCAGGGAGAAGAAGAGTAAAAGAGAAAGAAGATGAAGAAATTCCCATGTGATATAAGGATGAGATCCAGTTGTCATAGGATACAGAATTTTGAATGACTATAAGGTCAGATCGTGGTTTCACCATGCGGTTGGGTGGTTACACATGATTTAATTAATAACTATCATTGGGAAAATGTGGTAATAGCTATGAACTTGAAGGATTTTATATAAAAAGAGGAAAAACGTTACACATACACACATCTGGGTCTGTTGAGGGTCGCCCCACTCTTAGGAATTCAAATATTGGTTATGGGGATAAAAATGGCCTTGAACCACTTCCCAAAAGGTAAAAAGATCTTAAAAGTGGAATTACGGGAAAGGCTGTAGATGAAAATCTTGACAAGGTTGTGTGACACCGTTCAGTGACACACCGATCGGTGGCACTGATGGGGGACACACTGATTGGGCGCACTGATAGGGGACACACCGATCAGTCACACCGATCGGCGGCACACCTATCGGACGCACCGATCGGAGACACACCGATAAGTCACACTGATGGGAAACACACTGATCAGTCACTTCGATCGGAGACACACCGATCGGTCCCACAGGTCGGCGACACACTGATCGGTCACACCGGTCAGGGACACCCTGATCAGTGGCACCTGTCAGCGACAGACCGATCAGTCAAACTGGTCTGCGACACACCGATCGGTCTCACCGGTCGGCGACGCACCTATCTGTCCCACCAATCATGTCACGTCGGTTGGTCGCACACCGAAATGACTCCCTACCACCATGGCACCACCCTTAGGATTCAGATTTTGGCAAAGAGATGGTCGATGAGGGTCTGAGCCATTACATCAGATACCTCTCAAACTATTCTCTCCCTCGAGAATCATAACCAGACACGAAGAAAAGAGGGGTCCTGAACAACCACCCCGAAATATAACTTTCAAGAGGGAGCCACTCCGACATATAGGAAAAACTCACCCTTAAGAAACCATGCAACAATAAAGGTTCAAGTTTTCCAGTCATATGGATTAGGGAGTTTCTTCCTCCATGTCAAGATACTATCCGCTTTGGGCAGCAGTGACTCACCCGCATGGGTTAAATCACATCTAACTTAATGCGTCTTGATTAGGGATCAGGTCCTCCCCTCCTCACTGTCAGGAATTTTCACATGCATCTAGAGAATAATGAAAATCATACATTCCATAGTTAACAAGCTAATGTGTTCCATCACAAACAATTATAACATAACAAAACTCAAAACAGCTCTGGGTATTGGGTGTGCAACTGTGCCTCCCTTTCCCAGGTACTATCATCAAGCCCACCATGTCTCCACAACACACGAACTAAAGGAATGGTCTGTCTGCGGAGCACCTTTTCCTCACAATCCTCGATTCTTACTGGTCTTTCCAATAAAGTCACATCCTCCTCGATATCCAGCTTTCCCCAATCAAGGACTTCTGAATCGTCGTGTAGATACCGTTAGAGTTGTGATACATGGGAGACATCATGTATTCTCAGTAGCGGTTGTGGTAGTTCTAGATGAGAAGCCACATCTTTGACCTTCCGCAACACTTCAAAAGGTACAATGAACCTTGGAGAAAGCTTACTCCCCCAGCCAAATCTCTATTGTATACGCCGAGGGGAGACCTTCAAGAAATGTGGTCATCGACTTCACACTACAATGGTCTCCTCCTATTATTTTCATATGACTTCTTCGGGTTCTGAGCCGCCTTCATCCTCTCCCATATAAGCTAAAACTTATCTGTCGTCCTCTGCACCACATCCGGGCTAAGAACACTTGTTTCCCCAATCTCGGTCCAACACACGGGTGAGCGACATGGCCTTCCGTACAAGGCTTCGAACTGAACCATGCCAATGGTAGAGTGATAGCTATTATTGTAGGCAAACTCTACCATAGGCATGTTTCACACCCACGGTCCCCCAAAGTCCAACATACATGCTCGTAGCATATCCTCCAACATTTGGATGGTGCTCTCTATAAATCCATCAATTTGGGGATGGAAGGGAGTTCTAAGATGTAGCTGGGTTCCAAAATCATGCTGCAATCCTCTCTAGACTCTTGAGGTAAACCATGCGTCCCTATCTGAGACTATGGACCTCAGAAATCCATGCAACCGCACCACCTCATCCACATACCTCCGTGCTAAGGATTCCACTACACCCGACTCCTTGATTGCCAGAAAGTGAGACAATTTCGTCAACCGATCCACCACTACCCAGATAGCGTCACAGCCTCCTTGAACCATGGGTTGCCCTATGATGAAATCCATCGAGATGTCATCCCACTAACACTCGGGGACGTCTAAAGGCTCCAACAAAGCACATGAAACACGGTGTTCAGCCTTCACCTGCTGACACACTAGGCACCTAACCACGAACTCTACCACCACCCACTTTACCCTGGGCCACCAAAACTGACTTTTAAGACCCTAGTAAATTTTAGAAACATCTGGGTGCACTGATAGGGTTGAGTTGTGGAACTCACCAAGAACTCTCTAGAGGATCGCCTTAGGAGAAAACAACTTTCCTTGGAAAAAGAATCCAATTCCGACCATACTCCGACCATCCTTTCGAAGCATTTCCTTGGTTAGCCTAATCACGCATCACTTCACTCTGTTTGCCCCCGCTGAGACTCCTCCACCTACCACAGTAGAACATACTGCACTGTCATCTGATATATGTTACCTCTACCAACATCCATACTTTCATCCAGGTGCAGGGAAACTAACTCCTACATCACCTTCCAAGCAGCTTCCGACTCTCGAACAACATACTTCTGTGACATCCTACTCAAGGAATCGTCCACCACATTCCCTTTTCCAAATGTATAGGAAATATCGAAGTCGTAGTCCTGAGGAACTCCATCCACCTTCACTACCGTAAGTTCATGTCCTGTTGAGAGAAGATATAATTCAAGATTTTGTGATCCGTGAAGACCACGAAGCACTCCCCGATAAGGTATTGACGCAAAATAATTAGTGAATAAATGACCGTTGGATTCTCCAGGTCGTGGGTGGCATAATTACGATCATGAGGATGTAACTTTCTAGACCCATAAGAGATCACCCCTTTCCATTGCATCAGCACACACCCAAGGCCTTATGTTGAAGCATCACATAATACTTCATATGTCGCCCCTTCTTCTGGAAACCCCAATACTGGGGAACTTACCAACTTCTCCTTCAGATAGCTAAAGGCTACCTCGCATTGCCCATTCCACACGAATGCCGGGTCCTTCTTGGTCAAAATGGTCAATGGTCCTGCAACTCGGGAGAAGTTGGGCACGACCCTCCTATAGTAACCTTCCAGTCTAAGGAAACTATGAACATATTCCATGTTCATGGGTGCTTCCCAAGAAACAACTGCCTCGACCTTCAATGGGTCCACCGCTATTACCTGATCAGACACCACATGCCTAAGTAGTGCACTTCTTACCTCCAGAACATGCACTTGGACAACTTCCCATAAGGTTGGTTTTGTCGTAGGACCACTAAATTTGTTCTCAGGGGATCAATGTGATCCTCCTATGATCTTCAGTAGATCATGATGTATTTTATAAACATGACTATGAACTGATCTAGGTATTCCCGGAAGACGGAGTTCATGAGCCCCATGAACACAACTGGAGCGTTCGTAATGCTGAACGACATGACCACAAACTCAAAGTGCCCATATCTGAATCTGAAGGCAGTCTTCGAGATGTCACCCATTTTCACACTCAGCTGGTGATATCCCGATTGTAGGTCAATCTTGTAGAACCACCATGCCCCTTTTAAATGGTCGAAAAGGTCTTCTATCCTCGGGAGAGGGTAACAGTTCTTGACCATTTCTTGATTCAGTCTATGGTAGTCTATGCACAGCCTGAAACCACCAACTGCCTTCTTTGTGAATAAGACTGGGGAACCCAATGGCGTTGCACATGGTCGAACAAAAACCTTCTTCATCAGATCATCAATCTGAATCCGCAACTCGGAAGGTTCCATCCTATAGGGAGACATTGAAATCGGACGGGCACCAGGTTGCATGTCTATCCTGAACTCAACATTACGTCATGTGGGTAGATTACCACCGCCTCAGGGAAGAGGTACAGAAACTCACAGACGATCCCTAAGACATCCGCCATTTTTGTAATCCACTAACTCCACTGATAGTTCAGATAACAAGGAAAGGAGGGGAACCTCTTTCCTACTTCTTTTCTGGCAACCCCACTCGATAATGAAAGATACACGTTGGCCTCCCATGTCTGAATACATGACCCTTCCTCGGAAGTAGTCAATGAAAACACATATAGAGAACAACCATTCAATGCCTAGGATGATATCGTAAAGTTGTATCTACAACAGTAGAAGATCCCTGATAGACTGATGTGTCCCTATCATCAGTCTATACCCTCAGCAAACATAAAACAAGTCGGTCTGACCTCTGACTAGTGTGCACAGCACCAGGGGCACTGGAAGTCTCTCAGCACCTAAACTCAGAGAACGAGCCAGACTGGGTGCAAAAAAGGGGTGTAATGCTCCCGTATCAAACATGACATAGGCAAGGGTACTAAAAAACCTGATCATACCTCGAACGACCGCCGACCATGTTGGATATATGGCATATGCGACGTGTAACTGTCCACGCCCAACTCCCATGCCTCTCGGCTGTCGGCTGCCTCCCCGACCACGCCCTGGTCGAGGTCCTTGAAGGGCACCCTGGGGTCCGCCTCCTCCCGCCACATCTGATCTCGGAGGGGTGCGAGCTTACTGCCCCTGCTGTAACTGCTGAAAGGGCCTAGATGGAAACTGCTACTACTGAGGTGGGCGCTGAACCTTCCCACCTTCTCTGTAGTGTAATCTGTGCAGCCACTGATTCCGAAGGGGCCCAAGGATTCCATAGATGAATTATCTCAGCCCTGGGCCCGAAAGGAAATGGCGAGAGCCGGGAGATCGGAACTGGAACTACTGAGCCCTGTTTCCTGCTGGTCAAAACCTAGACGGCCCAGATGCTATAGTCCTGCTACTGAGGTCTTTCCCCTTCAAAGAACCCAACTAGATTCCCTCTTGAGAGAAACCTCCCATCGTGTGCATCATCTCAACCACTTCAGCCTTCTTCTATTCCTCCAAGTATGTCAGTAGGGTGAAGGGAGTAACTACATACGGATGTGAAGGTCAGAGTGCCTCCTCCAAACATATCTCCCGAGACTCCTCATCTGGAAGGAGGTACGAAGAAAACCTAAGGAGATCTTGGAACTTTATCTCTAACTCTCTCACTGACATACTCCCATACTGGAGGGAGATTAGTTCCTGCCTTTTCTCAGCCTTCATCATGAAAGAGAATAATTCCACCCAAAACTCATTCTCGAAGTCAGTCTACATAACCTCAACCTCCCTCTTCACCCCAAGATAACGCATCCACCATTGAAGTTCTTCTCCATGTATCTGGCATACAGATAGAGGAACCCAGTACTCCACCGATTCTCGGATCAAGCTGAAAGCTATCACCAGCTCCTCTAGCCAGCTTTCTGTCTCCATGTCTGAGATGCTACCCTCATACTTCTCGAGGGTCTACCACTGAACGGCCTGAAACATCCTCTACCACTGTTCATCCTCCTTCTCTCAATCAACCCTATGTTGATCAGCCAAGTCGATCTCTTGGGCCTCCACCACCCGAACTACTCGTGGACGTCTCCTAGGTGCCATAGCTGCAATGTAAACAAGGAATACCTAAGCCCGAGTAGTGTATAATATTGTTCTTAAATTTTCATAAACTTATTATTCATTTTAATCCCCAAAATACCCATGAAACATAAGAACACAAGTCATTATGTTTCATGTACCTTTCCTAGGGTTTCTACCCTGCAATCAGCGTAGCCTCAGTGAGTCGTTCGGTAGGCCCAAAGTCCTTGCATCAGATCACGGGGGGCCCTAAAATCCCGTTTCCTAGCCAGTCTTCCCTAGCCTATTCCATGCACCAAATATTTCCTAACATTGTTTCCCTACCATACCATGAAATCCTCACTGTTCCTAACTCCAGACTCAATCCTATCTCTCAACTTCCCTTAGATACCATTCTGTCATGACCCGCCTTCACCATGATGAGAGAAGAGAAAGAAGACTGACAGACCCTTCCTTCTTCAAGTTGAAGGAGAGATAATTACCCCAGAGATCTGGCTTAAATATGTCCCAGAGTGGTGACTAGCACCAAGTGTATAGAATCACACAAAATATGGAAGGAATTGCCCTTTGACATTAATAGGATCCGGAGATAAGATAGTAAATCTCAACAATACCAAAACTGAGGGTAAATGTAAATCCAAAGAAAACCATTCCCATATTCTAGTTTCAAAAGAAAATACCACAAGTACAAGGAATCTACAATGGTAAAGTATAAATGAAATGAAAAATGGAAACTGCAAATATCCCACCGTATGAGATAGTATGGCCCCGCACAATCCCTGAAGTTCTCCTGGAAACCTAAAAGCAGTTTTATATACATAGGGTGAGCATAAAAGTATTCTCAGTAGTGAATTCCAAAGACTCTCATGCACAAGTGGGGAGGTATTATAATGCCCTATGAGAAAAGAGACAACCAAATCACCTAACAAAGAAAACTATCCACCCAAGCCTCACCAAGTTACATTCCTAAAATAACGCAAGTCAAGTAATGTATAGTAATAGAACAACGAAATTTGGGCACCCCACGCCACTTTCCAACTGGTTACTGAATACATCCTGCACATCGAACCAATCCTGCCATTCTCACAGCAGTCCCACTACCACACCCCGCCCGCACACACCTGTGTTGCAACCACACATCCCACCCGCAAACACCAAAGCCACAACCACCATCCCTCCTGCAAATATCAGGGCCACAACCACAACGCGTAACCGTGCCCGCAATAACATGGGCCAGAACAACTACTGCCATGCCTGAAGACACCTGGGCCTCATCCCGAAGACTCTTGGGAAACAACCCGCCCGCACACACCTGGGCCAACCACCAAAACTACCCTGCCCAAAGAATCTTGGGATATAATGGACCTCAGGCCATCAAATCTTGACCAAAGAGTCTTTTTCTATTGGGGAAAGGAAGCAGAAAAAGAGTTAATAACCATCCACTCATAGGAGTGTTGGAAAAAACACCCTCGCCCAATTAATGGGTGTGTTCGGAACCAAGTGCTCATCTTAGGTGGGGAAGGAATAATTAACATAAAAACTATAGATATATGTATAGGTAACAACAAATAAACCCAACCTTGTGTTTCCAAAGCCAACGTAAGCATAACACCCGTGTTAATATTCATTCATAAAAGAAGGCACAACACTCAAGACCAAGTCAAAAATCATTCTTAAAACCAATTACCCATTTAAACCATTCTTGTTTTTATGTTCAAGTTATCCCATTATGGTGAATTATTCACTGTTGGGAATCTAAGAGGCATAACCACATGCCATAGAAAGGGAGTGACACCCAAACAACAATTTAAGAATTCACACCTGGTTCTCTTGTGAAGTCACAACAACAAAGGGAACAGTGAGATCCCTCAATGTTCTGGAACCAAACCAAGCCTCGAGATACATCCCCACACAACTTCAGATTCACAACCAATAACTGAGCCACAACAGAGGACCCCATCCTCATCCACATCACCCTATAAGAATCGAACAGAACAAACAGACTAGCCACCAAGATAGAACAAGGATGTTTCCTGACTCAAGTACATCATTCACCAAGTTTTCTTCTTTCTGTTTAGTCAACCAGGGTGATCGCACAAGGATTGTTGTTCACTGGACATTCATTTAATCGGCCTAGTTAACATAATTAACCAAATTCCCATGTTGGAGACATTCAATTTTCACAAAAGACAAGGGTTCATTAGTACGCAAGGAAAGACATCCAATGACCATAATTTTCAGTGAGCACAACCCATACAATTCACAACATATAGAAATTATAAAATAGTAAAGAAGAAATTTCAAACTCACCCCATCATTCTTTAATAGTATTTTTAATATCTTGGTTAAGGACTAGTTTCATCCATCCCCATAGAAATAGTACTGTACCCACCCCGCATGAAACATAGTAAAGAGAGACGAAGGAAACTACGTACTTTGATGATCAAGGATTGATTATATTCTCCACGCGCCAAGAACGTCGGATGCGCGACTTGCAGGGGAGGAACATTGGGGAGTCCAAGGGTGAGCAGAAAAGCTTCGGCACATGCGCACCACTTGCCTTAGGAAGGGGAACTCCAAACACACTAGGTAGAAGAAGTGGAAAAGACAAATAAGAAGAAGAAATTCATCTGCGATATAAGGATGAGATCTTGTTATCACAGGATTTGGAATTTTGAAAGGCTATAAGGTCGGACTGTGGTTTCACCACGAGGTTGGGTGGTTACACGCGACTGAATTAATAACTCTCAATGGGAAAATGTGGTAACAACTGTGACTTTGAATGATTTTATATAAACAGAGGGGAAACGTTACGCGGACACACAGTTGGGTCCGTTGAGGGTCTCCGTACTCTTAAGAATTCAAATATTGATTATGGGGCTAAAACGTCCTTGAAACACATCCAAAAAGGTAAAAAGGGAATAAAAGTGGCATTATGGGAAAGGCTGTAGAATAAAAAGTCGAAAAGGCTGTGTGGCACCGACCGTCGACACACTGATCGGTAGCACCGATAGGCGACACATCGATCGGTCCCACCAGTCAGCGACACACTAATCGGTTGCACCGATCATAGACACAACGATCGGTCGGACCGGTCGACGACACATCGATCGGTCCCACCGGTCGGCGACGCACCGATCGATCGCACTGGTCATGTCCCGTCGGTCGGTAGCACACCGAAATGATGCCGTAACACCGAGGTTCCAGCCTTAGGATACAAAATTTGGAAAGGGGATGGGCCACAAGGGTTTGTGCCATTACAATCAATGAAAACAACCACAAACATATCCAAGAACTCATGGAAAATTATTTTTATAAGATCCATGAATACAGTAGGTGCATTGGTAAACCCAAAAGGCCATAACTACAAATTCATAATGGCCATATCTAGTATGAAACAAAAATTTTGGAATGTAAGCTTCCTTTACTTTTAAATGAGGGTACCCTGATCTCAAGTCAATCTTCAAAAAAAATTTGAGCTCCCCGGAGTTGATCAATCAAATCATCGATATGAGGCAAAGGATAGTTTTTCTTAATAGTGATGTTATTCAATGCACTATAATCAATGCTAAGTGTCATTGAACCATCATTATTTTTAACAAACATGATAGGATCACCCCATAGCAATGTGCTAGGTCTGATGAAACCACTATCTAATAACCCATAATATTTCTTCTTTAACTCTAAAAGATCAATTTGAGCCATTCATTAAGGGGGGATTTGAAATTGGATTACATCAGGAACTAATTCAACAGTAAATTCAACATCTCGATCATGTATTATACTAGGAATCTCATCAGGAAAAACATAAATATACTAATTTAGTAATGAAACATCATTAATTTGAACAGTTCCTTTATTTTCAACAATATGTGCAAGTTAACATTCATTTCCATATTTTACTAGTTTCTTAGCTTCCTGATATCTTATCAAAAGCAAGGGTTCATTGTTTTACACAAACTGAAAGTCTTTCTGAAAATAAACCTCTTTAGCTCTACATTCAGTCTTATCTTGATAAACCGAAATTCAATCTCTACCCAAAATAACATGAAACTCTACTAGAGGAAAAACAATAAGGTTTGCAGATAGATTCTTTCCGTACACAAGGACATGAATGTTCTTATGTATTCTTTATGTCTCCAAATTTCTTCCAGGTGTTTTTATCATAATTTCTATATTCATATCATAAGATGTTATTCCCAATTTAGTAGAAAACTACTCAGAAATGAAAGAGTGTTTAGTCCCTGAATCAAACAACACATTGGATTAATTTGAAAAAACAAATAGTGTACCTGATTCTAATTCATTTGATGGCCCAACATCTGCTTATGTAGTTGCCAAGGATTTCACCACCCCTTTCTACTTGTAGTCCAGATGATTTCTCTCAGTTGAGTTCTTCACTAATCACTCACTTGCATAATGACACATTTCATTACACTTAAAACATCTTACCATTGGTTTTTCATTGCCTTCTTGATCATCTTACTTACAGTTACGAGAAATATGACTAGACTTACCACACCGGAAGCACTTTACAGACATTGATAAACATTCTCCAGGATTATTTTTACCACACTTCTCACAAGTTGGATTTTTAATTCTCTTTCCTCCAGATGTCATTCACGAATTCCTTACATTTTCCTGCCAACTGTACCTCTTATTCTGTTGTTTGTTAAAGAACACATGATCATCTACAAACTCCATTTCCACCTTCTCCACACATCGAACAAGATTTTCATAACTTTTGAATTCATGAGCTGTTAATTAACTCTGATATCGTGGCTTCAATCCTGAGTAAAATAGATTTATCTTACTATGAAGATCTCAGATAAAATTTGGGGCATACCTTGCAAGTCGAGTGAATTTTTCTTCATAAGAAACCACAGATTCATCCTCCTCCCTTAATTCTAGGAATTGATTTTCCATCCTAAGATGAACCACCTAAGGAAAATATTTCTGAAGAAACATACCTTTTATTTCATCCCAATCAAGTGCATCAACCTTCTAATTATCCGTGATATTTTTCACCATCGACCACCACTGATCAGATTCACCTTCAAAATGGTAAGCAGTGAGACTAACCTTTTGATCCTTTGAACGCCCCATGACATGAAAATATTTCTCCAAATCTTTAATCCAACCATTCTGCTAGAATTGGGTTAGATGATCATCTGAAAGATGGGGGATGTTGCCACATAAAATCCTCCACTACTGACATGATCCTATGTGGTTGATCTAGCTAATCTTATGCATGGATACCACCACCATTTATATCCAGAGTCAACTATTACATCACTACAACAAACTGTTCAGTTTTGATTCCGTCCATTTCAGGTTTCTAATTTGGAATTTTTTCATCCTCCTAAAGTCGTCACAACATTGCTGTCTTGTTTCCTCTCCGGAAAACCATTTTAAACACTGAAATTTCTTTGGAAAAGCAACATAGAAATCTGTAAATGCTATATCATTTCAATATTACCATAAATTAATTTATGGGCATTTGTTTTACAATACCCTAACTCCTAAAGTTATCTAAACTGACCTCTAAGATCAACTATAAGGACCTAGACCTAAAACATACATAATCATGAATTAAGTTAAAAATTAAAATTGAGTATCATTTCAGGTTTAGAGTTTTAGAGAATTAGGTCATAACTATTACATTTCTTTTCAAAAATTACAATGTATAAACTTCAACTCAGTTTTTATTTTTATTTCAAACCAAAAAAACATTAATAAAAGAGTCATGTCTAGTTCCATGTTTAATATAGCATGACTTTCCTTGATCCAATCCTTGACCCTAATCTTCTTTATGTCCTATGAAAAACCTTTCAAAACTTGGGATGAGCATAAAAATCTCAGTATGGGATACACAAAGAAGGAAAACTGCTAGTTTTTCAAAACAAGTAGTAAACGATGAATACATTAACATAAGTAATAATTTTCACCTTTATGAAGTATTAAATACTCTTCACTAAATAAAATATCACTACATAAAATTTTTTAACCAAAATATTATCATAAATCCCATATAAAGAACACATAACATATAAAGGTAAATTGGGACATAAACATACTTAAATGGAATAACCATACGATCGAATTACACACATATAAATAAATGGAATACCCATACGACCGACTTCCATACCTAATGAATTCGAGGCTATAACATAACCACCCATCGTAGTTTATCACGAAACCACCCATCATTTGGTTTATCATGTAACCACCCGTCAAATGTCTATGTACCATTATAAAATCATAACACATAAAACAAATATAAAAGAATGAAAACATGTATATATTTCAATCAAAATATATCACAGAAATATATTGACATAAAAAACCCATTATCAAAACCATTTTCAATACCAAAATACATAAAAGAGTATATGGTATTTATTTCCCTTTGAAAAAAAAACATTATTGCTTGTTAAGGATGCCAAAGAACTAATAATACTCGTGGCGGCGGAAAGGGCGTTGTCATTGCTTACGTAAAAAGAAACATTCCTTTTTGACATTTAGTAAAACATTTCGTAGAAAAATATTCCCATTGAAAATTCAATGGTGTTTATACAGCGTATAAACCAATGTCATGTATTAAAACAAAATATGCATTAATGAATGTAGATTGAGACGAAGTCCCTTACCTTGTGTCTGACTTGACTCGATCGTTCTTTTATCTCTTGAATAATAAAAAAAAGATAATTTCTACTTGATTAAGAAAATTTTTCAATATTATTAGTCCTTTTGTATCAATTATTACCATGTTATAAACAATATTTAATCATTTATGTTAATATTGGTCATTTTGTCGATATTTTGTACATGAGTCAAAAATGAACACCTTATATTTACAAGATGTACATGTGGCCAATAGTATATTATATCCAGAATTATATTCATTATTTAGATATCATATATATCATATATATCTAGTATATTTATATATTTATAATAGTATATATCATTTGGAGGTACGAAATGAAATACATCGTTCATGGAGATAGTAAATTTTACGTTGGCATGAACAATACTTTCATTTCTATTTCTTATTTTAATGGAATTAAAACATAACGATACATAGGTATATTGTAATTCCAGTATAATATCATATATAATATCATTAAATCCATCCTTTCTACATCCCACATATGGAATTAACGAGTTATATCACTTTGAGGGGGTGGTAGTCTGCACTTCCTCAAATGAAATTATCGCGTTTACCCATAATGGAAACCATAAAGGTATGCTATTAAATAAAAATTCAAGAGAATAAATAAAACATAAACATAATATATATAATATATAAAAACAGTTCCATCATAATGGCTACAATGAGATGTTGTAGGAGATAATCAAACAATCATCGTTTTGTGAGACGTTAGTTTTCCATCCATAGAAACTGTATGTTATTCATCCATTAGATGGATGTGTGTGTATGTGTAGTTAGAATCCGTCTCATAAAAACATTCTAGTATATTGAGGATGCTGGTGTTCTTATAAAATAAGTGAATAAAAAGAGTTTAGGGTTTGGAGCTGTAAAATAAAAGAGAAGAAGTTAAGAGAAACCGTTAACATTAATTTTGGTAACTCCCTTTGGTTTGAACCAAAATGGTTTGCTAATGTTCCTTCTGACTAAGTTAAGGCTTCTAGGTGTAATAGAGGGATGTAAGGATCTTAATTGGGAAGAGGTGGGATGAGACAAAGGGCTTTAGAGTTGTGTGGAATTGGTAAGAAATTGTATCCTTTTATAAGGGAGAGGACGGGCTCTTGAATAAAGTGTAAACACTATTGTTTTATTATATAATGATTTTCGGTTTCAAAAGGACCAAAAATAATTAAAGTCAAATATAAGATGACTAACGGTTTAAATTAAATCAGCCTCTAAGAATTGGATAGGTTTTGGATGTTATTTTATTAATTATAATCTTATTTATTTAAATGATTTATTAATGAGGTAAACACTGCATCATTATTTTGTCAGAAGTAATTTAATTTATTCGATCTTTAGAAATTATAAAAAAATTACCATGATGGAAGAAATATTTTTATCTTTTCAATAAATATTTATAGTAAAAAATATTACTTTTATAACAACATTTAAAAATTAATTTACTAAAAGATATTTGTTTATGTCATTTTTTCTTTAACATTAAATTAGTTAATCTAAAGTGTCATTATCATTCATATGTGGATCCATGGGGTCCCATAATACACCCATGAATGCCCATGGTCAGCCATTTCTCATCCAATAAGGTTAGGAAAAGTTTTAAGGTAATTTTTTGTTATTATAATATTCGTTTTACCTTGAATTGCCATATTTACCTTTAACTAAGGTTAATAATAGTCAAACGTTACTATTCACTGAAAAAAATTCATCTTATTGAACCACAATTTATTTACTAATAACAACCATGTATGTTGGATTTTCGAAATTCAATTCACAGATGTGGTAAAATTTAATTTAAATAAAAATGTCAGTTTTTTTAACTACTACTATGTCGTTTCACTATTCATCAAAAATTGATGTTTTTTCAGAAAAATATCAAAAATTCAGCCTAAGATATATTTGATATTCCGAATTAAAAAATTATGTATATTCTAGAAATATTATAAACATAGAAGTTTCATTAATTAATTTCAAATTAATTTCCGTTGTCAAAACTAATAGCGTGTTTTTATGAAACAATAACGGTCCAAAGATCGACACTTGTTTATGTCAAATTTCAATGTAAAATTAATTTCAATGACCAACATTGGATAAAATTGTAAAAATAAATTCTAATTACAGTTTAAAACCATTTGTAAATATAATTTTACAATATAAATAGATTAGATTAAAATGCAATTTTGAATTAAAATATTGTATTTTTTATTATTCATTAAAAAATGAACTTTACCAGAAAATTTCCAAAAAATTACACAAAGTAAATATTGATGTCCCCATTCTAATGAACGATATTTTTTGTAAAATAGAATCTATTAAAGTAAAAAAAACTATATTTAAAAATGGTACACCATTAAAAAGTGGTAAATAGACATTTTATTGTAAATTAGGCTTCAAATTAGATTCATTCAAATTCTAAGCCTATAACTTTTATTGGATAAAAGTAAATACATTTAAAACACATGTATAATCATATTGTAGTTAGTTTTTTTCATTCTCACCAATACAATGGCTAGGAGTTAACTTCTATTAAAAATAATAATATTATATTATTAGTATGCAACATAAGATTTCAAAGAAAATCATTGTTGCGTATCAGGTACACTATCGAACATAGAAACCCTTTTAAAGTAAAATTAATATTTAATTCAGAAATATTAATAAATATGAAAATCACTTATTCTTCATTTACCTGGGATGTTACAGTAACACTCACTATATTTTTAAATCATGAATCAATATTATATAAATCATATGATTATGACTTTAATGAATAATATAGATTTCATGAATATATTTGGGATGATTGAACATGTTTAATTTTCATAGGTTGGTCACCATTGATGGCTGGATTGTGTTTTTCTTAATATTGACCATAGATCCTTAGAAATATAATGGTTAGAGTTAATGTCTTGACAAGATATAATAAAACAAAAAAATCAAAGTGGCTGGTCGATGTTATTTTATTATATTTATATGATTAAGGAATAATAACATATGTCATGGGATCCCACCTAGAATTTATATTTATGTAGTTTATTCTTAATATTATTATTACTCCATTAACTACTTGTACTAGAAAATGGGGAAACACCTAGACACATTTCACATATGTTCCTCATGGGTCATTCCCCCCATTACAGGGTCCTCATGGGAACTCAAATTCACACCTAATACAGATGCTCCAATCTTACCATCTTCTTCCTATGTGTAATACAAATCATCTTATAAACTCACTTACCTCCCACAATTGGCCATGTTGACCTTCATTCCATGTGGAAGTCCCTAGTTATGAGATTTTTCATTATGTGGGTCCTTGGTCGACCAAGGGTTGAACTACTTTTATCTCTAAATAATAATTATTTTGTAACTTCTTTATCAAAATATCAGTTCGAAATAGTCAAATATATATTTTCTATTTTCATTATTTATCATGAAAAAATATCATCTCCTTATGAATTAAATTTATTTTCCATGGAGTCCAAATAATTACATGGATACTAAATAAATCATTAACCATTGTATCCCTTAATGAAAATCAAAATATTTTCTTGAAATGCAATTAAATATATCTCGAAATCATAGAATATTTCGTAAACATAATAATGAAATTCATGAAAATAAATATTTTAATGGATTTAATATTATTAAATGATTTTTATATGATGTGAGCTATCCTATTGCAATTAACACTTATCATTAGACATTAATGGAATATTAACAATAATATGAATTATTATTTCCATAATCTATCAACCTTCTTCATAAAATTAATACTATCTAGTAGTGTCAGATTCTCTTTCCGTAGACCGTGGTAGAATCTCAATCAATCGATGAACTTAAATGGATGATTTATAATGAATTACATCTATTTCCTATCATGAACCATTAGATCCTCATTTTTTACTTCCTCATAAAATGTGTTTATAATATACAAAAAATATATAAAAAATTATTGTATTCAATACAATACTTATTCTCATTAATAATACCTTTTAATTTTTTGTTGATACTTAACCCCTTTATAAAGTAAATATTATTCTCTCCTTATTGATAATAAATAAAAAGATACAATGTCGTAATTCCCACCTCATCAACAATCCTTTCATTATATCACTAAATCCTCTTTCATTTAAGGCCTATAAGTTATTATATTGCGTGAAAAGGTTGAAATCACATGTTTTACTTAACATATATATATTAGGTATACATTTCTATATATTCATTGGAAAATTATTTATAGAAATTATGTTATTATAACCAATGGGACTGAATCACTTCATGAATTATAAAACATGTGATATAAATACAAGATAACTCTACTCTTCATGTTTTGGGGTTTCTCAAACAATCAAATCATAGAATATGGTCATCCCATATTAATATCAATAAACTAATCAAAAATTTCAAGTTTAACATTTTATTTTTACCCATATTAGCTCAATATCAACTCCCCATTGATAATAATTTATAATTAATTCCGAGTAGGGATAAGTGAGTGATTATCACACATAATATTCAAATTTTATAATGGTGATCAAAAGAACCATATTTATAATCATGTAAATATTTAACAACATTTACCCAAACATTTTCCTCTTAAAAGGACAAATCCATATCCTTTAATTGAATGATCATTATTATGAAATCATATATATATAATTGAATATGGATTGATAATTTTAATCATTAGGAGTTTCATTTAGGCTAAGGGATTATTTTCTACATTTGTCATTAAATTATTCAAATCTTATCATGGGATGATTTCATTGGATACATAATTCCATTTTCAGTATTATCTATGATATTATATTCATTGTACCATTAAACATATTCTTTATGACGAACTATTTTCTAATCCTCACTACATCAAATTTTCTCATGAATTTTGACTTCTTCTTATAAATCAACATGATTTAATTTAGCCTCAACATGTTTTTCAATGTTCTCTAATTTTTTATTATATTTTAAATAATTTTGAAAATAACAAACCACACTTTCATTATCTCTTCAACTTCTTTAGTATTCACTTATTATATTTTGATATGATTAATACTACATCAATCATCCTTTTTATATTTTTCAATTATGTTCCCCTTCACACTATTAGGACACTATCAAGGAAGTTTGGTTATGAATTTCTCATCTCGCTGACCTTCTTATCCTCATCATACACACAATTATATTAGGTATTCATCCATATTTTTATAGGAATATTTTTTGAATTTATAGTCATCATAAAATTTATTTCATTTTTGATTGTAGTTTTGTAAACAAAAAACCATTTATTTATTCCAACTTCCTGCTAATGACACGTTGTACTAATAAGAGTGGGATTTATGAAAATAATACTTATAGCATTAGAAAAAACCACTAAACATATATCTTATACATTGATATATACCTTATACCAACCCTTATTATTTCTATAATTCATTAGATTTCCCCTTATTGTTTCTTGGGAAAAGTGATTTTATTGAAATATTTCACAATACATTTGATATAGAAGATGATATCATACATACATTTTGATAATGGTTGGTTCTAATTTATTTTTCACACTTTCATTATTTTTTTCTTCAGTCTTATACTTCTTTTCAATAGTTTTTCTCCTTTCTACATCTTCTATCCTCCTTTATTATAGCCATATTATTTTTATGAATTTTTATATTATTTCAACATTGAAATTCCTTATTCCAAAACATGAAGCAGGTCAAAAAATATCCCATAATCCATCTTTCCTCATTTTATCATATAGTATAAAATGATTTTAATTTGTGTATACCATGATGTTTTTTAGTGTACCCACCACTCTTTTAGAAAATTCCTAAGAAACATATATTTATAAATATTCTATTTTTCACCCTTGATATGAGTATTTTCAACCTTAAAAAATTTCATAAAATTTGGTTTCATAACATTACTAGTAATTGAAACATAATTAATACTTAATATAATATGTTTGAATGGGAAAAATTATTCTTGGATGATATTTACATTTATTAAGAAAATTATATCATTATATTGATAGAGTCATTATTCTAGATGATTTTTTTTCCAATTCATTTCATTTTCTATAAATTTAGGATCTTCCAACTTTTTTTGAGCCCCAATTTTTCAATGACACCTCCATATAAGAAACTAAATCTTTAGGTAGGTCTTTTCATTCTAAATTGATCTCACCTTCTATTTCCACTCATCAATTCAAATTTTTTTTCTTCTTCATTATTATAAATACATTATAATCTTATTTACTCTTTCTGGTTTAACCTCAATTTGAGAATATTTTATTTCCAATAATGATTTATTAATTTATTCAATTGAATGTAAATTTTTTACAAAAACTATCCCAAATTGATATTTCTCAAAAACAATACATTTCATTTCTTTAATTTCTTCATCATAAAGTTAATTTAAAAGAAATATTAGTTCATCATTATCATTGAAAAATTTGTTAGATTTTTAAAATGGAAAAATTTTATATAATCCCACGACCAATGTATTATAATATTTTTATTACTATTAATTTTCATCATGAAGACCCATGATATTTCAAAAAATAATATTTACCAATTCATTGGGAACATTCTTCAGATGTTCATTTAATTTATAATGAATGTTACTAGATGATATATCATTATCAATACATGAATATGATTTATTAAAAGAACCATAATCAAAAGAAATATTGTACCTAATACCACTCTGATTACCATCAGTTAGTGGTGTCTGTCACTTTAATGTTAATTTATTTTTAGCTTCATTACATATATATTTTTGCTCCTCCTAGTGTTGGAATAAATCTATAGTTTTTATCCTGAAGAGTAACATCATTTTTCTCCAATCAAATTTATATTAAAATTTCAATGAATTTCATTATTTATAATACTTATATTAGGGCTTTGAAGGGAAATTTTACTCTGATACCATATATAGAGCCTCAAACTTTATTTTTCCACGGTGGGAGGGGGATGGGTGGATTATCAGTTTAATTTTATGATTTTTTTTCTTTTATTAAATCATTGACAATTTTATGGATCTCATTCAACTAATTTGTTTCAAAAAGTCTCACCTAATATGAAAAAATAATATTATATAGTACAACACATAATAATTACAATATTCAGTAATAATATATTCTATTTTCATGATGGTTAAATTTATCATGGTGTATTCTAGATTACCATTTTCTCACTCTTTTCATTGGATAAGGTTGAATCTGATTATATACCCTAGAATGTGAAGTTGTAGTTAATCATGGTTTTACACCCCAAGAACATACTGTTCTGCCTTAGTTGGATGGACACAAAAATTTTATTTTCTTCTTCTTTATGAATAGTTTGACACCCCAGTCTTTATCCTTGCATGGAATTGGTCCACAAATTGTATTATTTGACTCTTATTTGGGATTATTTTTAAAAAATTGAAATATATATTCCCCCATGAGATCAGTTGATCATTATTGATCATGTGAAAAATCAAGAAAATAAACTACTTCATGGAATAATCATGTTGGTCATGAATCTGCTTCACTCCAGATCTTGACTGATCTAGTTCTCTTCATCTTACGAAATACTAGGTCCTGAATGCTTCCTTATGTATGTGTCATCTAGATGAAGTCTAAAATTCATGGAAAAACTTATTCTACCAATAATGAATTGGGAAATCAATAATTATTTCACATAATGATCTCTCTTTATATTGTCAACTGAAATCATGAAAGAATGAAAAAATTCATAGTGAGTGAAATTTTCCAAAAATAAATTTTAATTATTGATATTTTAATTCTTTAAATTATCATTCATATTATTTAAATTTTATGATCAATTTATGGCCTCATGTTGTGCTATTTCTCATGGATTACATCATTTGGGAGAAAGTAGGAGTATAAACAAAAAACATTGTATTCTAAACATCGTTCATGTAGAAATACAATATTTCATCTAAATAAAACAGTAGATTTACATATTACATTATGTATGATTATTAAATGTCTCTTCTTCTTCTTTTAGAATGCCTAGATGATTCTTTGTATGAAAATTATTCTATCTTTTTGAAATGGAACATGTGAATCAACTTCATAACATTTTCTATGTATAGAAGGTTGTGTTAGCTTATTCCCCTTCTTATTCATTCTTCTATCATGATCTAAGGACACAAAGTATCTTAGACCCTTCTAGTAACTAACTAAATTTGTAGATCTCAAGTAGATTATTGGGGGTATATCCTCATGTTCATGTGACCAATTTATGGTTTTTGTATTATTATATTTCCGTAGGAAAATAATAATATGAGGACCTTATCCATAATGTGAATAGTGTATCCAAAGGATTCTATATTTCTAGATATCATCCAAAAAATAAATAATTACATCTCAATCTTCCCCCAACAACATAATATATATATATTTATGAATTAAACACCTCTTCTCTTATAGATTTCATGACGAGTCCAACATATTCAATAATCCAATGATTTTTGAAAATATCTATGAAATCGAAGTCTACAACTCTCATCTTTTATTAACTCATGTGATGCTGAATATTTTGTTATCAAGTTATCCCTTAATTGAATTCTTCATATGATGTCTCAATGGAAACACAATTTTTGGAATATATGATCTATGAGTTGACACATTTGTCTATATATGAGTTTTCATACTATGGTTTATATATATGAAAACTATAAAATGTGATTTATTCTTATTCAAGTGAGGCATTATTGGAACAATCACAAAGACATCATTTCATGCTTCAATATTTGAAATATCATAAAATTATTATATTCATGGAAGATGAGTATTTCATTCGTGGATTCATAATGATGAAACATGTATCATTAAATTAGTTTGATCATTAGTAATGGATTAAGTTATGTTGTCACAAGATCACCTGAAAATACTTCGAAGGAAGAAGGTTGCAGCTGAAGGCTCATCTTTATCGAATAGGGATGATAGATCATATTGGACAACCGATGTTCTATCAATATATTTTTAAGATAAAGGAAATTTAATTCACACCGAGGGGAACCTTTCAAATTTTAAATTTTTCATAATCTACTTAAAAATATTTTACAATTCATCAACCGCATTAGGTGAAACCATGGCTGGAAACCAGATTCCTTTTCCATACGCTCTTCTAATGAAACAGTAAACCGTTATGTATTTAACAATGAAACTCAAATATTATCCATATTCATACAATCTAGTCCACCCGTACACTCTCTTTAAAAACTATTAATTCTGTCACATTCTCACCTTCCACCCATAGTAGGACAGGTGGACCAACCTCACTTCTGGTAAACCATAGGGAAACATTTCAAGGTGAGTGTGTCATTTTTGGTCAAAATATTACAATTCTTTTGGATTACTTGTTAATGTTTATTTAAATACATTTCAATAATATCAACTAATAATATATATATATATATATATTCCATTTTATTAATTTACATCAGATAAATCTTATATCATTATGAAATGAATTTATTTTTGAGGACCTTCTTATAATTTCACGGAAACTCAATATATATTCTATTAATGTTTTCCAATATGATAATAACTATATGGGTGATGATAAAATAATATTGTTACTCAATAATATATTATTTCATGTCCTTCATAAAAAAATTTATTCATCAAGAATTATTTTCATGGTACTCATCTTTTTAAATGTTTCAAATATTCTTAACTATTATATTATATATGGAACAATTAATTAATAATTAAGAGTTTATTAATAATAATTATAATTATTATGGCCACTATTCCACAAACGTCATCTCTTAAATTATTTAAATATAATTTCCCCAAAATCTATTTCCAAATATCATGGTATAATTTCAATCAAAATATATACTTACATGGTTTCATTATCATGCATGAAATACCATTCTTCTCTAGAATAAGCAGGTCCTCATTTACAAATTCATCATACACTAACATTATGATATTATAAAAAAATAAAAAAAATACATTCATCAATCATCCGCTTGTGATATTCACATCCGAAAAACATCATAACATTAGTATTATTAAATTTCCTATTAAGGGGAATGTTTTATTTATGTCCCTAAAATTTCACAAAAGTAGTTCCTTTGAGGTTATATATGGGGTACATTTATGATGTGGGGTCAAGGTTACAATATCATATCTTAAATTGAACCACAATAATGAGGGTAGAGTTACAAGTATAAATGAGTGGTATCATGTAACTAATAACCTACAATAATGTTTTTTTATATGATATGGGACACATATCACTAAATTGATTTTAACATTATCACATAACAATTAGAGAAGTGTTCATATTAAAATGGTATGATTGAACGTAAATTTTGAAAATCATGTATCATAGTGTTTTATAGAATTGACCACCATAATGAATCTGAAATACAAATTGTGATTTTAAATTTCACCATAACACATGTGAATTTGTTCAATTTATAAGGTGGAGGCCTATAAATAATAGTTCTATAAACCATTTTTTTAAATATCCTTCTCAAAGCCAGGTTATCATAAGTCTAATTATTCCTATTACATGAATACAACATTATAAAAGTGTTTTGGCTATAACTTCTTCAAACTATCGTATAAATATTCAGACTTTTGTTCTAATGGATTATCATTTTATTTATAGGGATTATGTGATCTATTCTATAACATGGTCCTCCACAATAGAAAAAACATACACCTACACATTTCCTATAGTTGCGCATAAGACTTATGTAGTGTGTGTAACACTAAATTCCACATAATCTATAGTTTTAATCATACTGATTATAAAACATACATAACCCAGGGTTTTACATGACCTAGAGATCATCTGTATATATTAATTAGAGTGCATGACCAAGCCATGCTAGTGACCTACCTTTCAATGGAAAACATATGTTGTGTTTTTAACTCAGACTTGAATGATAATTATTTATGTTTCCAAAATATGACCCATAATTTTATCAAATTACATATCCAAGTGATATACACGTTTACTATGAAAATAATTATAATGTTAGGAAATGTTTTTTATAAGGATAAATAGAATCCATTACATCCACCAAATAAGAGGTTGATATGACCCGACCGACTAGGACCCCACCAGTGTTGGAAGTATGTTTAATGTACCACTGTAATTATGCATATAATAGAACAAGGGAAAGAATATAATACCAATATGGAATATAAAATTCAGTTTACTCATTATAATATATAACATGTGCACATAAATATGTACAGAATGAAATATATGAAAATAAAAACTATATAATTATGAAACTATAATATAAAATATAAAAAAATAAAAAAATATAATAACATTAATTCTGGTAATATATTGTAATATAAAATAATAGATATTATGTAACAAAAAATGAACCATTATTGAATTTAATATATAATATGTGAACATTACATCATGCCAACATTGACTTGCCGACCTATTGAAAAAATTTCCACTAAACACCCATAGGATCCATTAACACCTAACCATGTTCTCTAAATCCATAGATGAAATGTGTGTTATCAATATAGAAAAAACACTGTCCCTCCAAGGGTTCAACTTAGACCCTCACAATGGAACTATTCCTCCCTCCCCTCTCTTTATTTCACTCATTAATGATACATGATCTTTCAGAGGAAGTATGAAGAGGTTCTAGACTTCAAATCTTTAATATAACCTCATCTTGATCCTTTTATTTTCTTATTGTCAATTGTTTTTCATCAATGTGAATTGATAGATATATATCCTCTACTGTTCTCCTAGAGGTATCCATGTTTTTAGTGATGATGGTGGAAATGAAATCTATATTTTTGGGGAGATTAAAAAACAATTTTATTCCTTATAATCTATGCACACGTTCTATATATTATCATGTAGTTGAAGTTAGATTTGAGAAGAAGGATTCTAGGTTCTCATTTCTAGCATATTTTCCTTTTTTGAGATGAGGTGATATCATGAGTTCTATCCCAATGTTCTTTGAGTTCATGATGATGGTGGTGTAAGATCATCCATCGATGGACGGATAATTGTTATCGAAGGTGTGGATCAACAAGATGTGGTTTTTTGGAATTAGGGGACTATACATTCAATTGGGATCGAGAAAAATTGAATCACATGTCATAAACAACAATGATGTGATTTTCATTATTGTCTAGCTGTTATGTTTGTCCAATATGTATCTCTCGTCTCAGATGCGGGGGTGGACTAGATTCAATATTTAATTCTAAATGTGGTGATGTCCGGTGATATTGTTATGAAGCTAGTTGTATTTTCAATGACTAAGACAATCCTATGTTCAATTTGTTTCTGTTTGTTTTAACTAGGTCAATTTTTTTCTTGGTTCCCCTTGTTGATTAGGGTGATGATTTCATTGCATGCATTTGTTTCTTCATATTTTCATTTGGATTTCAGTGCTTCTCATAGTAGGTTCTACAGGGTTTCTGGCCTCAAAATAAGGATTTGTGTGATAGAAACCAATATTTATCCGTCCTACATCACTATCAATGGATATATATATATACCTTTCTACTCACACTTTCTAATTTTTTTTCATTCAGATTCCGCATTCCATTTGATTGACATTTTTGTATGTTCCATACATTCTTTATCGATTGGGAAACTCTAATGAAGGAAAGTTGTGATGAAATATTTTTTTTTCACTCATCCACATGTCTCTATTGGTTGGGGATGTGATCTACCATGTCGTGCTTCCAGAATAGTGAAACTTATTAACATAGTGGGTGGCACATCTTTCTGATCATTCTCACTATTTCAATATTTTGTGTAGGGGTAATGAGAATTATTCTAGTTATTGTGTTAATGTTTTAGTCCCATTGTAATTGCGATATATTTATAACATTTTTTTAATGAATTATCCCATTCATTTAATGCGTTCCCTATTTTCTATGTCTTAAAAGTGGTATTATCTTTTTTTTCTCAACATATGGGGATTGAACCTCAATATTTTCAAATAAAATTAGAAACACATGTAGACATAATATATATACTTTTATAATTAAAAATATATCCAATTGGATGACCTAAAATCATAACAAATAAATGATGAAATATATATATCATAATAGTGTGAATCTATACATGGTTAAAAAATCCCGAAAATCATGTAAAAAGGGGAACTATGTCTTAATAGGTCAGTTATAACCTTGAAGAACACCCTATGGAGGGTGAAATATCTATAGTATTAACGGACATGAATTTATCAAACAAATAAGTCATTTTTACTAATAATCAACTGCCAAATTTGTATAGGGACTACCCATTGATGAATAATTCTCATTAGTCATTCGGGTATTAGCCCCCATGGAGGACCCATGCACATTATTTTTATTTGTTATCAAATAGGGGGGATACCTACTAAATAAACACAAAAAACATTCATTTTTATTAATTGGGGTTACCTACTATAAAAAGAATATAATGGACCAACACACTAGAGACATTATACCACACATGGGGTTTCCAACACCATATTTGAACTATCTATATTATCTAGTCCAAAATCAATATATATATAATGTAAAAGGACTCTATCTACCAAAAATTACTCATAATAATCCTATGATAAAAAATATATTTTAATCCTCATGTTCCATATGAAAAAATTCATCTAATAACATATTTATCTATCAAATTCCTTCACATATGAATGAACTTGTGTAAAACATTAAATAAGGAACAACACATAAAATATATTCTTATGTACATTGTATATAGACCTCTACCAATAGCTAGCAATATGATGATGAGTCCTTGACCATGTGTATATTACCTCTTTAGAACATATATTATGGTAAATTTCATATAGGGACAATAGAATAACTAGGAATCCATAAATGGGAGGTTCTATCCCATATAGAAAAAATGCATATCATGTACTTAGCCTGAACGGTTTGTAGGCTCTTCAAATGATATGGTGTATATACTAGTAGGGAAACCCAAATAGGTAATCAATTTAAATGGTGATATTTTTATCTCAAATCACGTGTGCTCCCATATTATTATCCTGGAATGTGATTGGGTATATATTAGTCATATATTCTTCAGATACATGGAGTGTGACCAACAGTCACACCCCATGAAATACATAGGAAAACACATAAACCAATAATAAGTTTAATAAAAAAATAAAATATAATACTATACTATGTGTAATCAATATTACTCGACCCCTAATGGATTTTCAACCATGTTTGACGACATTATTTTCCCCCTTATTTGTACACTTTTTCAGGCCTAGGATATTGGATGAGCTTGATTACAATGAATCATATTTTAGGGGTAATCATTTTCCCTATATCAGATGTTTTTGAGGGTATTTGATTTACTTAATACATTTTTTAAGTGGTTATATTCCATGAAATGGATTTTAGATTCAGGGAGAGAATGGTGAATGGTTAATGAGTAACTAGATTCAATCATCTTTTAATGGTTACATAATGAGATTTTTATGGGTGTAAAAATTTCTCATTGTTACCACAATTTTTATTATTAATACTTGGTATATTCATATGGAAATTATTTAAAATTATTTATTTATTTCATTTGATATAATAAAGAATAATTCTAAATAACTCCTTTATTTTGAATATTAAATGATATTATATTTTCATTTAGGTATAAATTTTTTTATCACTCAGGATTTTGAATTTTATGGTTGTTTAATGATTCATATATAATTTATGGATAGATATACTTTTTGGAAGTGGTTTATTAGGATTAAAATTTTTTAAAAAGGAAAAAATGGATGGTAATAACAAGGGGAAATCATGTACCTATCCACCTTCTAGTATTTACAATTTTACAAACTATTGGGGTAGTTCACATTGACTTTTCCCAAAATGAATGCATGAGTCATTATTCGTCACATAAATATATAGGGGAATGATGTTTTTTCATTTTTATCATTTCAACTCATTTTTTTGGTTATATTAAAACATATGATGCGTGGGAAATTAATCAATAGTGTAGAATTCCCTTTTACTCTTTCCACATCATATAATCATGCACCATTGGTAAGGGGTTCTATAGTGGGGTTTAGTCAATGGAGTTTAGTTAAACCACCATTATGTCTCTCATCCAAATTGAATAATTATTCATTTTATATATTTTATTTAAACTTGGTGATTTACTATATTATTTCATATTGATATTGTTAACCTATATCAAACCATTGGTATTTTAGCACTCTTGGTTGAATGAGGTCTCTATGGTCTATGTGTATACTATACGGTTCATCATTGGTGGGACAATATTTAGTTTTTTATGGATGAATATGTTAGGATTTTTCCTTATGAGAATCATGGATCACTTATATGGGTTAGTGATATTAGTTATTTAATTTCAATTTATAATATGTTAGTGTATTCTAGTGAAGAAAAAATGAATTTATTAATGTATAACTCTGATTTAAGTACAATAAATATATATTTTTGGAGATAAACATTGATTAATATTTTCATGTTAATAAGAAATTTAGACAATTATATTTTATGTAATGTGTTTTGGAATTATGTATATACAATTGATTCAATAACTTTTACTTAAAAAGAAGGTAAAATTACTCTTTGATGTCGAATCCCACAATGTAGAAAATAATTTAAATTTTTATATCCTCCCCTTAAATGGTTATGGGTATATTAGTGTGGTTTTGGGTATAATGTAAGATGTCTTAATTGGGGTATTTTAAATGTAATATATTCTAAGAATTTATTATTTTTTAATGGTAATAAGTATATTTTTATTTGAATCTATTTAGTTATGATTATTTGGAACGGTAATAGATTGATTCAGTAATGAATTTTTAATGAAATTTGGATGACTATACTGAATTCTTGATGTAAAATTTTCTCACAATTTTAATTTTGGAATGTTTATTGATTTTAATCCATTTATGATAAACTAATTTAATTACTTTTCAATATTTGATTATAATAATGTTTAAAATACATTATCATTTTGTTATTATGATGAATTTATAGTGTTTTATTTGTAATATGTAGTGTGTTTGTAAATGTTTGTAACAATTAATTTGGAAAAATATTTTATATTTTATAATATTGGTTTAAAAGGGGTATGTTTTATTTAATGGGGTGATTTTATAGAAAAATGATTCATCATTGTGTGTTTTTTTGAATAAGAATGTTTTTGGATTTCAACAATAAAGTTCATGTTTTATAATTGGATTTAATTAATCAATGTTTGGGAAAAAATAGGTCATTTCATTTGGTGTAATCAATTTGTGGTGGGTAATATTCTTTGGTTTAATATAATATGAAGATTTTTGTTTATTATAATTTTAAAAAATTTAATGTTAAACAATTATATAATTTAATCTTTTAAAAATACTCTTATAATTTGAGACCAAGAATATTTATTTTATGGTCTAATAAATTTTAAATTTAATCAATACAGATTTTCGGGAAAATAATAGATTTTATTGTTATATGTAGTTTCTAATAATTATGGATGAAAAATAAGTGTTTTTTGTATATTTTTTCCAGTTGAAATTTTTTAAATAATGTTTTCATCTCTATAACATGACATTCATTGTTTATGATGGGGAAAACATATCATTCATAGGATTATATATATTCAATAAGTTATATGTTCACACTTGAAAAATCTGAATAAATGGTCCCTATAATGACCCCTGAATTTTGAGGCCTATTTTTATTACATTTATTAACACAATGTTTGTGAACATGTTATGTTTTGGTAGATAAAGGTGATGAAGGATTCTCATTATTGGATTTGGGATGCTCGGATGGAATGTGTAAAATTTTAGAATCTACTGGGGAGACCAAGTCATCTTTGGGGTTCCACTAGCCTATAGATGTGTTGGATAATGTCCCATATAACTATTTTGGGCCACTAGTTCACTTGGAACAGACACCAGAACGCCAATGGATTCCTAGGCTATTTTGTAAAAAATGGTTAAATGTAGTAATTTCCTCCGATTTGGCACCAATTCCTCCACCATCGATATCCGAAAACCCCAAATGACCCAATCCACCCTTCGATCTCCCTTTATAAAGATATTGGATCTAATCCTATCCTCCGTTTACTATTTAATAGTTTATTGGGAGTTTTGGTCTCCTCATGATAATTCTACCGCCATTTTTCCATTTAATCCTTATTTATTATGGATTTTTCTTCTTGGAACACTAATTTGATCAATTTTTGGATTGTTTTAAAGATTTTTCATTCAATTGTTGATTCTAGTGGAGGTCCATGTTGAGACCTCTGATTCATCTATAAAAGAGATCTTTTGTGGTCTTTATCAATAGGTTAGGATCCATAGAGTGAGTGAGTGACATGTGTCTCTTAGAATTATTTAACAAGAGAATCTGTTTGGTGATGGATTTATGAATTTATACCAAGAACATTTTTCATTAAAAGTGTTGTTTGGGTTAGGAATGGACTAGTGTGAATTTGATAAATTATTTATGGGTCTAGATAGTTAATTTGATGGGTTTTGTTCCTTTAATTAGTGATAGGGAGCCTCATATAGGGTTATGATGTTTGGGATTTCTTCATGGGAATATGAGAACGAAACGAGTCATTCATGCTCAGATGAGGCAATAATGGATTGTGTAATTACCAAATTGTATTGTATGGTGTTTATTATATCTATATGTGTTATTGTTTTTATATTATAATTTTTGTGTATTTTTATGCATGTTGGGTTAGATATGTGTGATTCAACTCAGTTTGATAAGATATAGGTTGAAAAAAATTATTCATATGGTTCGACATGGTTACAAGTATTAATGGAATTAATGAGATGTCATGATTAGTATAGGTGTGATGATGATGGAATTTGAGACTGAGACATATGTATGATGTTTTGTTTTTGTTTTCTATAATTGATTATGATAAATCTATGAAGTTTATGGTTATACGTGTATTTGATTGAAATCCATAGATGATTCGAGGATGCATCGATATGTATGTGGCCACACTTACTACTATAGTGATTGGATGGGTGACTAATCGTCGTGCCAATTTCTATAATGATTGGAATGTGTCATTGACTATTGTTCCTTGATAAGGGTATTGGGTTGGGATGGCGTGATGTATAAACCTAAATATACATGGATGGGTCAAGGTACTTGATTAGATTTTGACCTTAGTAACATGCCCATTCCATGGGATATATGTGTGGTTGCATACATTAAATTTATTTCTTTCATGAATGAGATGATGTGGGCATAGTTAAGGATTATGGGTTATTGGTTAGTGAATGATGAATTAATAGATTATCTATTTAATTGTTATCATTACAGACTCATTTATATGATATATTACATTAATATTAATGATATACTAGTGGTGTCCTACTTGGATCATAACCACACCCTACACTGGAATCCTGCTACACGTGTATACTTTTTTTATGGCTAGGGAAAAGTATGTGTTAAATTTTCATGCTGAAGGAGAAAGTACAAGGGGACCAGGTTGGTCAAGGATATACCAGAAAGAATTCCAATATTAGGGGAAGATATTGTTATTTATTTATTTCATCATATGTTTACTAGATATATATCTTCAAAAGTATGTCATCTTTAATGAATATTTGTATTGAATAATCTATGCCTTTTTATTGTACTATGGTTTGTCATTATTGATATTTTATTTTAAAATTTTTCTTCCACAACTCAGAAATCCATTTTTTTATTTTATGTGCACTCTAATATTTTTATTTTACTCAAATAATAGAATTACCACCTAAAACTTAGGTACACACCACTAGTCGATGACCTCTTTCTCATATGGAGGCATGTGTGATGCCTCCACGATGTCCACACTTCATAGGCAGTGTGATCCATGAAGGGGAGTCAAAAATTAGTATTAGAGACTTCTTTCATATATCTATTTATTTGTACTATATAATTTATATCATATGATTTTATGTTATATTTATCTTCAAAAATATTTTTCTTCTATTATTGATTTCATTATATAAAACCGAGAGTTTATCCAATCCATAATATCACATCAAATAATTATAATTATTTAATGTGATAGTTATGGCCTAAATGATAGTTTGGATGGTATTAATTGGACTAAGTCAATTATGAAAAATTATTTCCAACATAATAAAAAATAAATTAATTGGTTTTCAATTGGTTATAAAAAAATTAAATACATTTTAAGGTATAAAAGATATTTTATTATGAAACAATATTTTTACATGAGATGTAATTTTTTTAAATAAAAATAATTTATAAAATTTATGAGTGATTTTAAGTAATTTTTTTTATATATTTACAAAAATATTTTATAAAATATTTTATATTTTTTATTAGGAAATGATTGAATGTATACTTAGTTTTATGATGAATTTTCATTTTATATAAAAACAGTTTTATTGTGTTTTGTAGAATTATATTAAAATGGGTTTCAGATACTTGTATAAATTTAATATTTTAAAATACATCCCATATTTGGAATCAAAATAAACAATCTTATTTATTAGTTTTAACATATTTTATGGCCATGATGAATATTTACTTTTTTAAAAAGATGGAAGTTAGCATGATAAGTGTTAAATTGAGTTAAAATGGTTAAAACTAAAATGATAATGCTTAAAATGAATATGAAAACTATCTAAATCATATTATATTTACATATTTAGACCCTATATTTTTTTATCTTTTAAATATATTAATTGTGAATCTATATGTCTTGGGTAAGACATAAATATATTTTAATCATTTGAAAAATTCCTAGAGTATAATCTTCGTCCCTTATAAGAGGACACCCCCTCTCCTATGTTCTCCACACATCATGAGTCTCTTATATCATCCAATTCCTACACAAATCATTTCCCAATAATCCAACACATTTTCTAGAGGTCTATTTATTAACATAATACCAACCGTTCAAGTCATAAGGTTGAATCTAAATGTTATTTTTGAATGAAGATGTAACAATCCAAACAGAGTACTTAAAATAATATTTAATCTTTTAGATCTTCTAAATATAAGGTATCAATTAATAACTAATAAATTATGTTTCTTGAATATTTTTAATCGTTATTATGATGATGTAGAAACTATTTTACACATCCTTTCAAATGAATGGGATAAGAAATTATTACTCATGCATATGTGTGTTCTACCACCTCTATGAAGCGACACTATTAATTTTTAATTTCTAATTTTAATGGATTATAGTAATGGTATATCTAATGACTATATTTGACATGTAAAATATAATAATTTTACTAATAATTTTATGTTTTTTACCATTCATTTATTCCATCCATCAAAAAGTGGAAACTCCACTTATTCATACATAAGGACACCTGTATCCATCAAGTGATGTAATTCATTTTTCATCACCTATTTATAGGAATGATCAAAAACCTTAATATGATTAATTAATATTAATATTATTCCATTTATTAATATTTTATATATATTTATAACATTATTAAGGATAAAATACTAGAACCATCAAATAAAAATATGCATGGAAATTATAACATTTTCCCCCCAAACGTAAATTTTATTGAAGAATTGTTAAAAAAGGAAAATTATAAATTTTTGTGGAACTGAAAATAAAATTCTATTTATGATAATTGATTTGAAAAATATTTATAACAAACCGATATTTATTATATAGGATATTTGGAAGTGTATGAAGAAATATACGACTTTTGGTAAGGGTCTTTTGTAATAATATCATTTATTTTCTGTATTGTCTATCCTAAATTTCCACCGAGGGATATTAAATAGATCCTATACTAATAAATCCATATATTCTATTCCCTTCATGAAATTCTTGTAATTTTTATATGTTATTTCTATTTTCCAATCTTTGATGCTTATAGAGACCAGGAATAATTTTTTCTGGAAAAGATGACCTTGTTTCCTTTTTAGTCAATGTACCATTTATTATACTTCTATGTTTTTTAAAAAAATTATCTATAGTTAATTTTTTTAAAATCCTATTTCCATTACCTTATATTTTATTTTTTTAAAGGAATACATTTTTTGAATAAATTCTAAACAATTCAATTTTGAATTTTTATAAAACTGTGAAAAATATTTTTATGCTAACATATATGAATTTAATGTAATTTTCAACCATAATGACCATTAATTAAAATGAATATTAATTTATATGTTTTCGAGTTTATTTTAAAGAAACATTGTTTTATTAATATTCAAGGTTTTTTTAGTTAAAATGTTATCAAAAAATAAAAATTTATTTTCCCCATGTTTTCAAATAATTGTTCAAGTGTTATTTTAATGGAGGTTTTATTAATGTAAAAATACTCATATGATTTTAATGATTAACTAGAGATATGGTATTATGATAAAATTTATAATATTTCTATATAATTTTTATAGAGACGAGAAATTAAGAATCATTATATTAAACCCAGTTAAATTCTACCGAATAATTACAAAATGATGGGAGATTTCTGAAACCCATTACATTCCACAGATAACTATATAATGAAATTATGAAATGATTGTGATACTTATAGACATTAAATAGAGTCAGTATTATCAATGTTTTATGATATTTTTTCACAAATATATATTTTTTTCAAATTTTAGTGGTGGAAATAGAATAATATATCCCACCATTGACTTATGAAATGATGGGTTCATCCTGAGATAAATATGTTTTGTTTGAATGATATTTCATGTTAAAAAAATAATTCATATTCTTATATTCATTTCCATAAGTTTTTGTGTGGTATTAGTTTCATGTACATAATGTTATGTGACAAAAATATTTCATGCACATTACCTATTGAGTAAACATGTTACTGTTTCAAACAGTTCACAATGTTTTAATGTTATTCGTGTATAGTTTAGTTATATTTTCGATAGTATCTAAGGGATCATGATTTATTAAGGATGGTTTCAATGTCTTATGAAGTTTTTCATTTTTTATGACAAATCCTCATTCCATGACTCCTGATTAATGATAATTTATTGAATTATTATGAATTTATTATATTATGATCATATTCTCATACCCTTATTATAAATTATTATCATTGATAGATATCGTTCATGTATACCCCCAGTAAAAATCTATGATCACCATTTAATATGTCTTCATTTTCCACAGCTAAGGGAAAAATGTTTTTTGTTGGGTATGTTTACGGAAAGTTCCACAATATTATAACATTCTTTGAGTATTGAATATCTAATATATAATTAGATGTTTTTGAATTAAATTTATAAATATACCAAAACATTAAGATTTTAAGGAATTTATAACTTTTTTGAGTGTTGAATATTAATTTAAATTTATATAATAGTTATCTATGTTATTCATGGTATCTTTAGTTGGAATACTTTCTAGGTATAGATAATTGTTTATACTATGATTAGATAACTTTGGTGAAATTCTTATAGATATGTAAATAATTGGATACTATATGGATGCTTTGGTAAAGTATATATTTTGTGCATTTTGAGAATATAGATCTCTACCTAAAAACTCCAATGTGGATATTGAGGTGTAAAACGTTCCTCATGAGTAAAAACATTTGAATGTGTTGATTGGGTTTTAACATGATCATCATCTATTCATGATGAGTTGGACTATTGTTTCACACCAGTTTATAAAATTATGAGGGATATTATTTTAGTTAATTAAGATTTTTTATTAACAATGGTGTTGTACGAGTGGATATAACCTATGAAAACTGATGATTTGAAATAATTGTTTGATAAGAACATAATTATTCCTAGTTTTATTGACTGTGACATAATTCAGGACATCATAAGATTTATTTTCATAATCATATGATTGTATACTATTACTATTATTTTCTGATGGTCACATTATGTCTGGGATAATTTTTTTGGTAATTTCATTCCTTCAATTTCTGTTAATATCCCTTTAGTTGATTTTAATAATATTATATGAGTAGATTATCTATCTTAGTTTGTATCCAATAACAATTAATTATAATGGGATGTAATTGTAAATATTCTAATTCAACAGGTGATCATCTATCAGTGTGGGAAAAAACCAAAAGTACAAATGTAATTTGCTTCCCTCATAAGTTCTTTACTATATATTCTTGAGTTCTATATATACAAAATGGTTTAGGGAAACAAAATATTGAAAATTATCAAATTTTAAATGAATATAATGATTTATTTTTGACGGTTTTTCTTATTCTTCCACTAATTCATGTTGCTTATTTTTCAATCAAACTAAAAACTGGTGCAACAAATATTTAAAACAATCAATATAGAATTTATGTGATTGAGTTTTGTAATTGTAGAATAAAATCATGTACCATCATGATAAGGTATTCATACTCAATATTACATGCCCATAGTGTGAACTTATTCTTTTTGTTAATATGAATGATGGATTAATATGTCTATTCGATGTTTTTTAGAAACATAACAAGATCAATATCAAAAACATGTATCCCACTCCTAATATCAATGACATATTCGAACAATATAAAGTAGTTAACTAATTTTAAATGATTTAAATAATATATGGATAACATTAATTAATGGTAAAAAATGATGACATACACAATAAATCATTCAATATGTGTTATGTGAGTTATGAATTTATGGTAAAACTATTTTGACTTACCATTTCACCCATTATCTTTATAAATTAAACAAATATATTCTTTATAGATTACCTAGATCAGTTTTGGTTTGATATATATATGATATAATTATATATTCCTATAGTTTGGAAGAGAATTAAGATCATTTGTGGTTTTTATTAGAGACCTCTAGGTACAAAAAGGTATATGATAAATTATTGAATTCTATTTTTTTGGCATAATGAACTTTCATTCTAGGGAAATATAATTTCATGTGAGGGTATATCAATGGATCCTTCAAATAAATATCTTATTGGAAAATGGGCATGAACATCCACGGTGAAAAATACTCATATATTTCATTGGTCGGATGGGTACTATTGATGTACTGTGATATGTTTATCATGACTATCGAATCTAGACAGAATGATTACTGAGTAGAGAGTTATGTCCTTGTGATAAAATTAATGTGAATAATATTTTAAGGAGAAGAAGATATTTTTGGTTAGTGAAAACATTTTCACACTACCCTACACTATATAAGGGTTCATGATTATTAGTGACGCATTAATGAAGGGATTAAGATGTTTCCTTGTGTAGAATGATATGATTATAAAATATGCCTCTAAAATTCCATTAGGAAAATTGACCGACTGATTTTTTAGTTATTAAAGTGATAAATTTTTATTTGAATATAAGGGGGAATTAAATATATAGTTATAGGTTTGATAGATATATATATAATAAAATCTAAAATTATATATGAACACTGAGAGTGTGGAAAATTAGATGGACAATATGTTTAAAGATGATTAATCATTATTATATCTCAATACACTGTCACATTGGAAATCTGTACAAGGAGAATTATGTTATGAGTTGTATGCATCATTCTAGTTTTTTCCTAATGAAGATTTAAATATATCAAACACAAATGGATTTTATGAATATTGATGTAGAAATATTTAATAAAGGTGACATATTGTGTCTTTTATAGAAGAAAGTTCAACATACCATCTATATGAAGATTAAATAGGTGTAGAAGAAATACATAGAACTAAATAATGATGTAAGAAATTTTATTGAGTTCAAACACAATTGTTATAGAATGATATAGATCAGGAAAAGAGTATGTTTCACACCAATAATATAAAAAGAAGGACCAATTTGATGATACTCACAATTCATCATTCTCTATTCAACATGAATGTATTAATTTGTAATGATATCAGAGTGAATATTTAGAATATGAAAACATGAAAACAGATACAATAGAGTACGTATCCAGATGCCTATTATTTAAAAAACATATGGGTGAGAGATATAAGTCTTATTGGATGTTATAACCATTACACATACAATAATGTCAATAGGAATAAAATAAAATTTGTTTCAGAATAAAAATTCCAAGAACATATAAAGGAAGAAACTCTATTTGGACTATAGGTGTTCTCATTAAGAAATTAGCGCATTTAATTTCCATGAAAGATTATTTCAATCTTTAATAGTTTTTTTGAGATACCGTATCGAATTTTTAATATTTCCTAGAGTACCACACTCTATCATATCTTATTATGATCCTAGGATTAATTTTATGTTTTAGGGAAGTCATTTTAAGGAATTGAATCAGATTTGAGCTTCAAGGCCACATATCATCCATAGAGATATAGTGAATTTGAGAAGAAATTTGAAACCATATAAGACATATTGAATGAATGATCAATGCACTTTAATGTTGGTTGGGATCTACATAGTCATTGTATAAAATTATATTATAGTAATAAATTTCAATTGAGCATTCAAATGGACCCTTATAAATCCATCTAAAGAATTCTACAACTAAATTCAATTTACTAGGATAATGTTGTATAAATAATGATAATGGGACATGAGATAACAGAGTAAATGGAATAGATGGTTAGATTCATTTGTCAACACTTCATATAATCGTAGTGTAGAAAAAAAATTTATGATGATAATCATTAATTAGATATAAAATTATTTGTTAGTGAGATGTTATTCTAGAAAATTTCACATTGGAATAAGATTATGTTATATGAGATAGATATACAAATTCTTTTAATATTTTTGATCATATAGGATAGTTACTTATCTACTGATGATTCCATTTAACCCATCTAATGTTAATGATGTGTTCACTATATATCTAAAAAGGATGTACAAAATAGATAATTAAAATGATCAAATATCATAGTTTGTAATGACAAATAATCCTATTTCATAAGAATGAAACCTATAAAAATCTTGGACCATAGATATAATGTTCTTCATAACATGACTACCCAACTGCTTAATATTCATTATAAGAATTAGAACTTAATTAATGCTACATCGTAACCCAAAGATGTGTTGGGGTTGAAGTATACACATATTTTTGTACCGTAGTGATAAGTTTTTGGGGTTAAATTCTTATAAGTGGTGTATAATATGAAAACACAGTATTTTATTACGTATTTTGGTTTAATTAATTTTTTTATTTGATCTGTTATCTTATATGCTATATCAGGTTTAATCAAATTGAGATTTACTATTGAATTGTAATCATTTGATGTGAAAATTAACACATAGAAATTAGTTTGGAAGGTATGATTATTTAAAAATAAATTTTTATAAATATTATTTTAGCCTTTTAAATTTGAAATCCATGGTTATCAATTGGATATAAATCAAAATAAAATGATCTCAAAGTAAAAAGTGAGTTTTTTTTATAATTCTACTTTTTGGTATGAAATAAATTAATATCATGATTAATAAAATGTATCACTATTGATGAATTATTTTAATGATATTTATATATATAATATTTTATAAAATATTTAAACATTCATTTCATATTTTTTACTATGAATAGAATTAACGAAAACATAATTTTATACGTAAAAAAGAATTTTTTGGAAAATGATTTTGTTGCGTTTAGTTTTCTTATGTTAAATTCAAATTTAAGATATTATTGAAATTATATATTTTAAATTAATAAAATAATTGTAATTATAATAACTAATATTATGTAATATTTCTAACTTACTTTTTGTCAGTATAAAATCATACGTTGGTAAAAAAAATTAATTTTCATGGTATGAGTTGAAACTATTTAAATCTAAAATGACAAGGATTGAAATGATATAAAAACTATTAAAAATCATAATTAACATTAATATATTGACCCTATAACATCATATGTTCTAATGTGAGTCATTTGGGATAAAATGTTCTTGATTTATGGATTAATATATTTTAATATTTTGGAAATTTTCAGGTTTTTCCTCTCCCTTAAGTATAAAAGGGAACCACCTCTCCTCAATTATACACAATTAATGAGCCTTCAATGTCATCCAATAAATATATAAATCCATTTCTATAATACCTCCACATTACATATGTGTCATTTTATAATCATAACACCATCATTTCAAAGCATAATTCAAAGGCTATAGGAGGTCTCTCAGTGAAGATGTATAACTCAAAACTGAATACATTCAATTTTGTTTCATCTTATATATATTAAAAATATATTTATGGAATTATAAAATAATTAATTTAACACCAAAAATTTAACTAATTTTTATTATGATTATTGAGAAACCATTTTCACATCTTATCATAAAATGGGAAATGAATTTATCACTTGTGCGTATGTTTGGACAATAACCTCTATAAAGAGATGTGATTTGTCTCTCACTTGTGATAAACATGTATGGAAATAAGTAAATATTTAATGAATATAATTTATACCTAAGATATAATAATGTTATTATAATTATGATTTTTTATATACCGTTCTATCATTCAATCAATTGTTAATTTGAATATCACTTTTTCACATATACGCACTACCATCTCCATGAACTAAAGAAATTCATTTTTCATAACCACTTCATATGAGTTATTATAAAGGAATATATATAATGAATGAATATGATTCTTATATCCTTATTATGATACTTTAGATAATTAGATAATATCTAAGTGATAGTAACAAAACCATAAAACCAAAACATACATGAAAAACATATTAATTTTTCATTTAATGTTTTTAAAAAATAATTTTTAAAAAAAGTTCATTAAAAATTGAAAATTAATTATAAATAAATCAAAAATACTATTCTGGAATAAATGTATAATAAATCTAAATTTCTTATAGTAGATCATTTAATGTGTTCGATGAATTATGTGACTTTTTTTAAGATATTTATCTTAAAATCTCATTTATCATCATTATTGTTTATAAAAAATTTTCATTTAATAAAATTATTGGGTTATTATCATTCTAACACAATATATTTTATTATCCCATGGTTATTCATGAAATTTTAATGTATTAGTACCAATTTCCTCTTTTTCCAGCTCAATTGATTAATAATATGTTTCAAATAAATGTTGACATTATTTTTAGGCCAATTATCATTTTTCATACAAGTAATAGCCTTTTTAATATTTGTGTATGGATGTTTTTATCTATAATTTAATTTTTTATAAAAAATTCATTACCTTTTACATTATTTTAAATTTTTTTAATGGAATAGTTTTAATGAAACATTTCCAAACATGTCAAATTCAAACCCTTGAAAAAGTGTGAAAATAATATTCTCTTTAATCGTATAAGGAATGAACAAATATCCCCATAAACATGATTGTTATTTGATTTAATGATTCAAATTCATGATTCAATTATTATTATAAAATTATATAATTTTATAAAAATTATCCAATTTTTTGTTAAAATGTTATCAAAAGAAATTTATATTTTTAACATGTTTTCAGTGGAAGAATTAAATATTCTTTGAAATGTATTATTTAACAAAACAAATATCATTTAAGTATTTTTATGTTTTTAGGATATCATTTTATTATACCTTCTATTTTATTTCTCAATATTTCTAATGATTTTGATGATTTATGGATTACTTTGTGAAACATATTTATTTCACTAGAGTCAATTATGTAATGATAGAACCTTTATGAAACCAACATATTTTACATGGGTTAGGCTATGATTCATTGATGAAATTATAGTGAAACATTCTTCCTATACATAGGTAACTATTATATGATATAATAATTTGGTACCCATATTTATAGTGTTCATTATGTGACTAGTAAATATTTAATTACATACCAACCAACGCTTTGCGAAAATATGGATAACTCATGAGATTAATATTCTATGTGACAACTTGATATCTTGTTCAAAAAATTATGTGTGAATCTGGATTGATTTTCACAAATTTATGTGTTCACATAGTTTCATGAACATATGTTTATGTGTGGGCCTAATATCATGTTATTCACAAATAGGGTGATCCTTTATAAATTCTCACAATGATACATGCCTATTCTTTTTTGCACATTCCAATGTTGATGATATGATATCATTTTTCAGGATTGATTAATGATGGTTCCAAAAACTTATGAATCTTTTCTTTTCATCTAAAATATATTTACTCCATGAATCAAGATTATTGAAATTGGATTTACAGGGCATGAAATTCTTATGTGGTTGTTCTATAATTAGGAATCACCTTAGATAGATCCTTCGTTGCTTTCTTGGTAGCTGTGGAAATGCCTCTTCTCGAGAGGAAGACATGTTTATCTTGATATATACAATTGATATTGCCATGATTTATGGTTCGAAAAATATCTGGAATGAATGTTACTTGAACACCACTGTGCCTGCAACATTGAATGATGTAACACATCATGTGTGTCCACTTACAACCAATTGGATGGATTTCATCTTTTCTATTCCTTACATCAATTACAATATTTATCATGTTTATCGTGAAGTAAATATGGTTGCCAATGGACTAGAAAACACGGGAGTAAACTGAGACATTACCTGGCTCGATGATCTCCAAGGCAATAATCTCTATAGGGAACCAAAGCTTGATGTACATAGATATTACATTTCATTTACAGAATAATTAATACATAACAAAAACAGATGCCCAAATATTGTATTAGTTTAGTGTCTTTGGAAACTCGGAACATAATCATCTAATCCTAGTGAAGGATCTTCAACACCTCCCATAAAGATCTTCAAATTTTGTTTTCTTACCTAAAATCGTTCATTATATCCTGGGGAAAATAAAACATAAAAATAATGAGCTAAAATGATAAGTATGGTTAAACATGGAGAACATAAAACAATCCATAATCATTGGAACGTAAAAACATGAACAAATAACATGAGTAATGACATAAATCATGGCAGTACATAAGTCATTTATCACAAAGGAACATTAATCATGATAAAATAGCATGGGAATAAAACATGTAATTGTGTAAAATAATTAATAACATGATATAATTTCCATATTAGCTAAGGCACTACTGCCAAGACCATCATAGCGGACAATGTCCATTACTGAACTGGGTTTACTTATTATTCCAACACTGTATTGTTGAACCAGGATTTCTTTCCCTTCTATCCATGTATATATCATGAGATATAAATATTTACCCAATCGATTGGATGGAGATATAGGTCCCACCCATCTCATAATGAAATCATTATTTCTTATGGCACAAAATAAACATCAAGCATTCATCGTAACCTAATGAATAAAATGGGTTTCATAAGCATCTTCAAATCATAACATAATACATATAAAACAAATGGATATCATTTCATCATAATAAAAATAATACCATGTAAATAATAGATACATTATACTTGAAACATAAACATACTAAATAATTTTATCTTAGATGGAAAATAGTTTTGATAAAACACTTGAAATGAATTCTTGAGAAAAATATCCTCTTTTCATAAAAACCATTTTCTTTTCACAAAATGAAATGAAATTTTAAAATAAAATGATTTCATTGAAATTAATTATGAAATAATATAGAGGAATATTCATGAAAAAATGGCATTATGAAACTGTAAAAATCCATTCAGGCCGTATAAGTTAAAAAAGATTGTCCTCGTACTTTTTCGAGAAAAGACAAAAAGTACCTCGTATGGTAAAAAAAAGATTCCTTCCAAACCTTGTGGTAAAAGTCAAAAAAAGGAAAAAAATGAATTTAAACATTAATGGAATAAAAATAAACATTTTCAGAAAACATTTTCAGAAAACATGGGCATGGATGATAAACATAACACCAATAAATACATAGAAATAAACAACCTCGGATAAAAACGAAATTGGAATAATTATCACTTACCTTATATCCAATTTCTGATGTATTTTTCTGAGACTCCTGTATAGTGGGTTTAATCATATTATTAACTATTAAAATAATCATAATAATATTTATGATATCATATATGATTCACTTACGACTTTATATTACCTGTTCATTTCTCAATTCTTTGTTAAAGCATCATTTTGTGTAAAATCATTTCATTTATCGTACGTGTTTTGACTTATAATTATTCATATGAATACTTAGATCATGATTACTTACTTCCATAATATAAAACCTGATTTATATAAAATATATATTTGGAATAAACATATATATAATAGATCGATAAATGGAATGAAATACACCGTTCATGGAGACGGTAGGCCGTACGTACGCACAAACATGTTTTCTTTTCCTTGTTAAATTGAATGGATGTAAGTAAATAAAATATAAATAAATCCAGTTTAATTATTATGTCATATATTTGATGATTATATATTATATATACTTTATAATCACTCTAAAATGATTTACATGGAGAATTAATATCGTCGTGTCATGGGGACGGTAATCCGTACGTACGCACGAGTGATGATATCATTCCCATTATTATTGAATTGAATTGGAGTGGATGATATAAGAACTCAGAATAAGTATGATGTTATAATAATCATATATAGTTATTATTTCCACCATTTTACACATCCAATTATGGTGGTGGTGGAAAAACAGATTACAGCACGACATGGAGACGGTAAGCCGTACGTACGCATGCGCGGTGATTTCATTTTTTGTAGGATGGATATAAGGTGAAATATGGTTGTTTCATATTTATAATAACATATATGTATATTATTGATACTGATTTTATTACTTTATATTGATATAAATAATGAAGAGGAATTAGAAGAAGAAAGAAACTTGAAAGAATCGGTAGAAGATATTACCTCTTCCTCGACATGCAACATTTAAACTTCCTCTTAGGGCACTAGAGATGGTCTTTTGAGAAGACCGTAAACTCTATAATATAACTGTCAACATTGAGAAGAGTAATTTATATGGGTTTTCCGTGCTTTAAGGATTGAAATGGAGTGAATAGAAGAGGGAGGGGGTTCCCTTTAATAAGAGAGGAGAGAGGCAGTTTTGGAAACCTCCAAAATATTAATTTATAATAAACTCAAACCCCACATAAAAACCTCTAAAATGACAAAAATTTGAAACTGAGATGACATAGGGTTGTAATAGAATCATCCAATAAAATTTAGACATGTTGGAAAATTATTTTAAACCTTTCCAATTTGATTTATCCTTATTTAATCTATTTAATCTTATTTGTGGTAATACTATTCTAAATTTTAAATTGTTAAAAATAATTACTTATGTGTTGTTAATTGTCCATAATTGTATAATTTATGAATTTTTATACCATATTAATTTCATTTTATATTTTTTAAATATTTTTTGTGATTTTTAAACAATTTAATAAAATGTTATTTTTATAAAATATCAATAGTGTCAATTTTCACACTATTCATTTATTTGAATTTAAATAAAATCAACTCATAAGATATTTAAAAAAAAATATTTAATAGATTAATAACATGTCATATTTATTTATTAAATTAGTGGAGCACATTAATTATTTCATATAATATTTATTTTAATATTTTGAAAACATTTATCAGATATTTCTCTTAATAAAATAATTACTACAACATTTTTGTATAATTATTTAATATACATATTTTTTGAAAAAAATTTAAAAATAAAATACTATGATAATGATAAATCTAATATCTTTAATAATAATACTTTTAGTCGAATTTATCTTCTAAAATACCCCTCTTTTAAAATGAAATGTTTATTAAATTATGAAGGGGACAACTTTGGCTTTATTTAAAATTATATAAGATAAATGTCATAATCTGCATTATAGGGCTTTAAATGGTCCAAAAGTGGACACATGGATTATTAGGGTATATATGTACTCTAAATATAATGTTTGGTCATATTTCTGGTCATTTTTATTGGTATTAGTATTTTCATAAAAACAATATTATTGATTTTTTCACTAAATAAATAATTTTTGCATCATTAATGTCTAAACTATTAAGGTAATTATATATTTCATAAAATTCACAAATAAATTACCATTACGAAGAAAATAATTTTATATTTCAAATTATTATTTATAATCAAATATAAGGTTATGTATAACCTTATATTAAAAATACTTTAATTATTAAAGTTTGTGTGAGACATATTTCCCTTTTTTAATTAAATTAAATTAAACGTGTTAACCACATCCAAGTGGGTTTCAAAAGAAACCATTTCGACCCAAGTATATTTTAGGAAGAAATATAATCATAAAATTATATTAATACAAGTTTTAGGGTAATTTTATAATATTATTTTTACACTTAATTACATGATTTACTTATAACTGTTGTAAATATAATTTACCGTAGTTACTATTCATAATTAATTCAAATAAAAAGGATCCTATTAACATAATTTGGACCTATTAATTCCAAATAAAGAATCCATTTTTCCAAATTCAAAATACCGAAGTTGTAGTATTTAATTTATAATTAATCCCGCTGTTGAAAAAACATGTTTTAAAAGTAAAAACATTGCAAAAGACTGAAATGTTTTTACCTATGAATTCAATTTTAATATAATGATAATAACATACATTATATTAAATGGTAAAAAAATATTTTTTTATACTTTAAAACCATTCAATATTATAATTTAACCACATACATTATGTTGATGAAAAAATTTGTTTTCAATTACAATTTAGCAAGTTTTTACTATTCATTAAAATATGAATGTTATCAGAAAAATATCAAAAATTTATCCAAAGTAAAATTTTCTATCCAAATAACATGGAAGAAATTCAATTTTTCAAATTGAAGTTATAAACGTGTCAATAACTATATTTAAAATGGGTGCTCCATCAAAAGGTGGAAAAACTGCATTTTTTGAAAAATAATTCTTTTATCTGAAAAATTGATTTTGTTCTCATAAATCATTATAGAGAATTTGTAAGATGAATTATAATGTTATAAAATTTAAAATTCAATTAATACAATTCATAAATTCTAGTTAATAAATGTTATTATATCAATATATCGTTGTTTAGTGAATCTCAGTGTTGCGTACAACACAAGCTATTGAGGGAGGTCTCGCTTGTGTGCAACAAAATCCAAGAATAGTGTTTGTGTAAACTACAAGCTATTATAGTGTTGCGTATATCACAAGTAAATCCTTTTGTTGTGTACAACACAAGACATCAATGAAATTAAAATGAATGTTTCTCATAAAATCTTGGGGAGTTACATTGTACCCCCATTAAAATGAATTTCTCCCTTGAAATTCGTCAAGGTTATAAATAGTTTACCACTTAAAAGTTCCTTTCATAGAAACCCACATCGTAAAATAGAATACTAAAACATAATTTTAAAATAGAATATAAGAAACATAATGGTCACCCAAAGTAACTCAACAATGGGATTTTACATAAGAGAATAAAAGAAATAATATGTATAGGGAAGATAAATCTAACCATCATGTTCTGATGAAGACTGGTAGAGAAAATTTTTATGAAAAACCCAACAATCACAAAGCCATAAATTTGTGATGATCTAAGGCACCATCTGATTCATCGGATATGAGGGTACTAGGACAACATTTTTATTTTTCAAGGTCATTTCCCTAATGTTGAAGACTTTTTTCATAAGGATAAATACTTACTTGATTTTACTGTAATATCATCATGGGTCATTCCATGGAAAATTTCCACTTCTTCTCATATTTAAAGAAATAAAGTTGAATTTTTCATTCTTGAAGTATTAGAAGATCATGCGATAAAATGATAGGTCATTCTATCTATCTCTAACACAAAAAAGGTTAGCACAAGATATTGAATATACATAAGTCCATCTATGGTGTGGTTAACCATATGTGATTCCAAAAATGGACTTATACTTCATCTATCATACCACTTAATAAAATAAAACTTATTTCTACAAACCATGGGATTCCAGTAGGACAATGGGAGGAGATAAAGGAATGTCACACTTCTGTTGTGGGTTTGATTGTAAAGACCCGTAAAATTCAAAGGAAATTTTTTCTTAATTTTTTTTGGGAATTTACAAGAACGCAGTTTCTGACGGCACCTGATTCCGAGGCCTGGTGAGCCCGGAATAATTTTCCGAAGTTTAGCTCGGGTACGTTCAGTGAAAAAATTAGTGGGTTTTCCTAACATTTAAACCGGTGCTCGGAATCGAAATATGAGGACACCGATGGAACCACAACACTGGTAATTTCTTAAGAAGACCTTTACTGGGGTTGCGTTTGCTCGGGAGGAGTTGTTAAAAATTGTGGATTAGATGAAAAGTAAAATAAAATTGAGCTACAATTTTATTTCTTTTTCCTAAGTGGTTATATCCTATGAAAGGGAGATGGAGTGGGACCCACTGATAACCTAACTCGTAGGTAGGATATTAGTGAGGTGGGGCCCACATGAACCCCACTCCTTCATATTCCCTAACTCCCTTAACTCTCTATATAATTTTTCAACATAAGTTTAATTAATTAAGTGGTTTCATTTTTGAATTTTTTAATATTGAAAAGCATGGAATAAACAATTAAAATAAGGGGTGACCTTATTTTAATTTGGTTAGCTTGTTGTGAGAGGATTAGGGGAAGAAAGATCTAAGTGTTGAAGTTCTTATTCCTCGACGAAGAACGCGAAGAACGCCGAACCTTCGACGAAGAACTCCGTCACCGCAAAGGGGAGTTCTTCATACCATCTTCTTCCCTCTCCACTGCAGGTGAGAGACGCCATCCTCAGAAATTGACAACGCGACATCGTGTACTGCGACGCTGACAATTCTATTCTCCGGGATGGCGTCGAAGATTACAGAGTCTTATTTCGTGACGTTCTTTTCCACGACGAACCTTCGTTCAATGGAACCTATAGGTAGGGGTCAATTTCTTCTTCGTGAATACTTTCATCGACGTTTATTGTTTCGTAATTGAGCTGCCTATTATCGCAATAATGGTAGGAGGTCGGACTGCACGAACACGGCCGACTCTCCTCCCCCCTTGATGCTTGATTTTTGTTGCGGGACGAGCAAGGCAGCGCGGTGCCATTGCACCGTGCAGAAATAATGAAGAATGGGAGGAGAAGCACGACGTCGTCTTGCCACACTGGAGAACCTCGAAGAGTCCAAGGCTGAAGCAGGTCCGCGACAGAGGGGTGTGGGGTCGTCGTGCTACGCCTGTCGGACAAGGCCGCGGCCTATGGCCTCGGCGGTGCGGGGAGTAGTGGCCGGAACCACCGGCCGCCAGAGCAAGGAGGTGGGACCCAAAGGGGGGTCCTGTGGTGACTCACCGTCCGGCCAAGCCAGAAGGTTACCATGAAGGTCGGGGGTCGTAACCCCCGGCTGGCCAAAGGAGCGGCCCCCCCACTTGGGGGCCCCGATTCCTCAATCAGGGGGGCAGCACACCCCCCCTGTTCCGCCCAGATCGGCACCGGCCGAGCTGGCCACGAGGGCCGCCCGAGCGCGCCAGGCCGGGCCGCGCCAACGTTGGGCTGGGCCACGCCAAAATGTGCCGGACCCAGTCCCGGGTTGGGTCGACCTGGTTCAGACCGACCCAGGGGGTCTTGGGCCGGGTCGGTCTGGGCTCAAAACCCCCATTTTCGGACCTCTTTCTATCTTTTTCCCATATATTGGGCTAGAGACCTCCGACCAATGCACCGTCAGCTATGATGAAATCCTTGGATCGAGATGATCGTTTCAGTATATTAAACTCAAGGTTTCAGAGAACTTTGGGTTCGTCTGGGTTCGTTCGAACATGAAACCAACCGTGCCCTCGGAGTGGAAACACTTATAACTTAAGCTCTAGACGTCCGATTGACATGCCGTCGACTTTCCTGGATTCTTCTTAGTGTGAAAGGATTTTTTTCTTACTCATCTCGAGGTTTGGATGAAGTTGGAGTGTAGTCGGGTTGGTTTTGACTAAAAACCCAACAGGGCCCCCAGAACGAAAAAGCCAATAACTCTCAGACCGGCTGTCCGATTGACGCTCCATCTGTCACGTTGAGTTCCTTTTGACGATACAAAACTTTGGGGTACATCAACTCCGGACATCATGTCAGTTGATGTATCAGCCCCTCGGCTCGTGGAGCGGACCCTCTCGAAACGAGATTGCTGTGTGCGGAAGCCCTAGAGATGGTTGCAACTACGACGACGATGAAGACTGTAAAGAAATCCTCTGTGGGTTCGACAATGATGACAACAACACTCAGCGATCCTGTGCGGATCAATGCCTACCGATCCTGTGTGGGTCAGCACTCAGCGGTCCTGTGTGGGCCAGCGCATACCGATCCTATGTGGGTCAGATCCTGTGTGGGTCATTGCGGGGGTTAGTACCTATCAATCCTGTGTGGGTCTGACGGCATAGATGAATCAGTGTCTATATCTGATCATCTCTATTGTCTTACAAATAAGTATTAATGTGTGAGATGATTCTTGACTTCAATCAATATCTTTGATATGATTGACTTGCTTTCCTATGTGGATAGAGTTGTGTTATCTTGTGTGGATTGGGTTGTACTCCTATGTGGATGTGATCGAACTTGGCATGGATGCTGGAGCCGAACGGGAATTGATGACTTAGGTATATATATGGGCATATACCTAAGTAGTGTTGGATGTTACTTCTTGATTGTATCTTTCATTTTTTGATTATCCTTTGTGGATTTTGGGAGACCTTTGGGGTCTCGGGGTCCCTACTGAGTAGCATATACTCACCCCTGCATGGGCTATGCCCGCACTACGTTGTGTTGGTTGCAGACGACGGACAGCGCTGATTGTGGTTGAGGCTTGCAGAACGTACTCGAGCAGACGGCTAGACCTGAGGAGCTGAGGAGGTTATCTGTAACCACCCTTCCTGTGGGACTTCCAGTGGACGGCTCGACGTTGCGGCTTTACTATTCAGTTTTTGTACTTCTTTTTCCAGTTGAAATTTACTTTCATTTTGGGTTGGTATTCTGGCCCACTTACTTTTCCACACTTACTATTGTACCCAGTTTTACATAGTGTTTACTTCTTATTGCTTACTCTGTGTGTTTGTTTACTTTATAAAGGCAATGCCTTCCATTTTTATTGGGAATTACGCCTTGGTTCTAGTCGCCAGCCACTGGCCTATGGAAGGCGGGCTTGGGGTAGTCATGGCACGGGCCCTGAGGATGGGTCATGACAAATTGGTATCAGAGGAGTTTGGTTCAACCGCAGAACTCTGGACTCTGATCTTTTTCTATATGAATCAATAGTGTTAAGAGTATTGAGTGTGGTTATCAGTGCAGGGAGTCCAGTTTTGGTGCGGCAGCCGACGTATCCTTACACCAGGACACTGACTTCTGATTTTCGACTTAGTGCACAAAAACATTGATTGCAGGTGTGTTTCAAGTTTTCTTTGTGATTACTTTGTGCAAGCTCACTAGGTATACTGAATTAACCATGGCACACTTGTTTCATTTCAGTATGGCCCCACAATGGCATCCATCTAGGGTTATTAGTTTTTTACGTGATTACAGCCCACTGAGTTACGAGGCCTTGGTGTAGGGCCCTATTACTGCGGAGGCGCCAGCGGTACCACTACCCGCGGAGCCGCCGATGCTACTAGCCCCAGCCGCTGATAGTGCACATCACCTTGGTGCACTGCACGAGTTTCAGTGTCAGATACCTCCAAGGTTCTGTGGGGAGATGGACCCTCAGGCATCCGAGGATTGGATGGAGGCAGTTTGTTCGAGATTTCAGGTAAGTGGGGACACCAGCTGACCTCATAGTGATCCTCACATCAAGCCTCCTGCACGCGGCAGTAGGAAGATGGTGGAGCATGATGCTCCAGGAGCACGATGAGGCATCACTCCTCTGGACAGACTTTGAGAGCCTCTTCCGTTCATAGTTCGTCCCAGCCACCCTTCGTGCGGTGGGCATCCAGGAGCTTCTATAGCTGCGACAAGGCAGCATGACAGTCGCCCAGTACTCGGTGAGATTTACCGATCTTTCGCGCTATTCGATGGACATGGTACGTGAACCATTATTTCGGGCCCGGACCTTCGAGTAGGGACTGAGGCATGATATCAGGGAATCGCTGATCTCACTCAGCATTCTGACACAAGTAGGGGTACTGGAGTGAGCCCTTCTTATTGAGAGCTTTCTTGCTGAGCCTACACCAGCAGCGAGACCTACCGCATGGCGGCACGTAGCAGAGTCTTCTGCAGTTGGCATTCGATGGTTGACACATGGGTCCAGGCAGACAAGACCCTCAGGAAGACGACCTCAGGACATTGCCTCAGAGGTGCAGGGCACATAGTGTAGAGCCATCCTTTCGAGAGGCAGACGGTGCTACGCATGCGGCGGGCAGGGCCACATGGCTTGTGACTGCCCGACCCACCGTGCGGAGGAGCAGCAGACGGTTGAGGGACCACCCAAGCAGAGAAAGAGGGTCGACAGTGGTGGTCTATAGGGAGAAGGCGGACGAGGCAGAGGAGCTGGCCGAGCAGCAGGTTGTGGGCGACACTTTGAGGCTCTACCCCCACCACCACCAAAAGGTCCACCATGACCAAAGGGAGCTGGCGGACAGAGGCAGGCACGACTTCAGGCAGCGGGGGCCTACGACCACGGTGTGCTCGAGACTATTTGAGGTAATATATGTGTCTACTCAACCCTTTTTATAGTTCTTATAGACACAGGAGCGAGTCATTATTTCATTGCTGCTGCCCTTTTTCGCAGCTCGGAGATTCTAACGGAGCCGTTGGCTCGATCCTTACGGCTAGAGACTCCTACGGGAGCAGACTCGGCGATTACGCACTGGTTCTGGCAGTGTGAGGTTACTATAGGAGGCGATAGCTTCGGCTGGGATCTTATTGTAGCAGCGTCGAGGTCTTATGACGTCATCTTGGGAATTGATTGGTTATCTACAATCCATGTTCAGATCGACTGCATTTGGCGCACGATGGGATTTGTTCTCACCGATGGGAGCAGGTTCAACTTCACCGGTGAGAAGGGAGCCTTTGCAGCGCAGGATGGACTCACATAGAGGAGAGGAAAACCCATCACTCATTAGTTGGCTAGCCTCATCCTAGGAGCAGTTGACGTGCGGAGTCCGAGCATACCTACAATGGAGGATCAGTATGTAGACGTTTTTCCCGATGACCTTCCAGGACTACCTACTTGCTGAAAGGTAGACTTTTATTTTGACATGTACCCCGAGACAACCCCGATATCCACCCTAGCATATCGGATGGCTCCCGTCGTGCTTCAAGAGCTATGGGTATAGCTGGCGGACTTACAGTGAAAGGGATTCATCTGACCCAGTGTTTCACCCAGGGCTTCTCTGATTTTGTTCGCCAAGAAGGCGGACAGGAGCTTGTGACTATGTGTCGATTATCGTCTCTTGAAACAGGTGACCATGAGGAACAAGTATGCACTACCAAGGATTGACGACCTCTTCAATCAGCTCAAGGGAGGACGGTGGTTCTCGAAGATTGACCTCAGGTCTGGCTATCATCAGCTCAGAGTTCGGGATGAGGACATGCAGAAGTCGGCCTTCAGGTGTCGGTATGGCCACTATGAGTTCTTGGTTATGCCATTCGGCATAACCAATGCTCGAGCAGTGTTCATGGTCCTCATGAACAGGATCTTTCCGCCTTACCTCGACCGATTTGTCATGGTCTTCATCGACGACATATTGATATACTCGACGACTGAGGAGGAGCAAGCCTACCACCTGCGGGTTGTACTGGACACACTCCGAGAGAACCATCTTTATGGTAAGCTCTCGAAGTGTCAGTTCTGGATATGTGAGATCCACCTCTTAGGACACGTCATCTCTGAGGCGGGAGCTGCAGTGGATCCTGTGAAGATCGAGGCAGTGCTATCTTGGGAGCCACACATGAGCGTGACAGAGGTGCGGAGTTTCTTGGGTCTAGCTAGGTACTACCGGAGATTCGTGCCGGACTTCTCTAGAGTTGTGGAACCATTTTCAGCTTTGAAGAAGAAGGGGAAACCCTTTGTTTGGTATGATAGATTTCAGTAGAGCTTCTAGGAGCTGAGACAGAGATTGACCAGCACACCTATCTTGAGGCTACCAGAGGAGGGAGTAGGGTATGTAGTCTACTACGATGCATCAGGGACCGGACTCAGATGTGTCCTGATGCAGGAACGGGCAGTGATAGCCTATGGATCATTTCAATTTAGGCAGCTTGAGAAAAACTACGCTACCCATGACCTGGAGTTAGCAGTAGTGGTCTTCACTCTGAAGATGTGGCGACACTACCTAATGGGCGTGCGCTTTACATTCTACTCTGACCGCCAGAGTCTCAGGTACATCTTCTCACAGAAGGACCTGAATATGAGATAGTGTCGATGGCTCGAGTTCCTCTAGGACTATGACTTTGAGATAGTCTATACTCATGGGAAGTGGAACGTAGTAGCTGATGCTCTCAGCAGGATGACGAGCATTCAGCTACTTGGGGAGGCGACAGAGCAGCTAGCCGATTTGCAGATATCCTTCGTGGATAGTGATGGAGCAGCCTTTCTACAGTCACTCACAGTCACTCCTCCACTTTTTCAGTGGGTTAGAGAAGAAAAACATGGGGACAATGACTATGAGACATGGCGTGCATAGATATCCTTAGGACAGGTAGTTGATGGATTCTCTGTAGGAGGATAGCACATTGTCTTGTTCAGAGGACGTACCATGGTACCAGTCGCTTTACAAGAGGATGTGCTGAGAGAGTCTCACACTTCCCCTTTAACGGTACATACATGAGTGGCGAAGATGTATGAGGACCTTAGACGACAGCACTGGTGGCCGGGTATGAAGAGTGTTGTACCAGAGTTCGTTTCATGATGCCTCACCTGACAGCAGGTGAAGGCAGAGCACCATGTTCGAGCAGGATTGGTACGGCCTTTGGAGGTCCTGGAGTGGATGTGGGATAGGATATCTATGGATTACGTGACTATACTTCCATGTACATCCAGAGGTCACGACTCCATTTGGGTGATTTTCGACCGACTCACCAAGTCGGCCAACTTCTTACCCATCAGAGAGCAGGGATTAGTGGAGAGCTTCAGACGCCTCTATGTTCAGGAGATTGTACGGCTTCATGGTGTTCCATTATCTATCGTGTCCGATCGAGATGCCCGCTTTACTTCATGGCTTTGGAAGGGGTTGCAGGAGTTATTCGGGACGCAGCTACGTCTGAGCACCGCCTTTCACCCTCAGAAAGATGGTCAGACGGAGAGGACCATTCAGACTCTCGAGGACATGATCCGTACATGTATCCTCAACTTTAGTCGTAGCTAAGAGGATCACCTACCCTTGGTGGAGTTCACGTACAACAACATTTACCACTCCACCATCGGGATGGCAGCATAAGAGGAGTTATACGACCGACCTTGCAGATCACCGTTGTGCTGGACAGACCCGGGGGAGTCAGTACTTGTGGGATCGAAGATGGTCCAGGCCACGATAGAGATGGTCCAGGTTATCCAGGAGCGGATGAGGAAAGCTCAGAGATGTCAGATGTCTTATGCTATCAGGAGAAGGAGGCCACTATAGTTTGAGGATGGCGACCACGTCTTCTTCCGGGTCTCACCTCGACGGGGATTACGAATATTTGGCTGAGGTGACAAGTTGTCTCCGCGTTTCATCGGACCATTCCAGGTCCTCAGCATGATTGGAGAGGTGGCTTATCGCCTAGCTCTACCACCTCATTTGCACCGATTGCACGACATCATTCACGTATCTCAGCTGAGGAGATACATGCACGACCCGACGCATATCATTGACCATGGGGAGTTAGACATTGATGATAGGGTGAATTTTGCGGAGGTCCCAGTGGAGATCGAGGATCGATAGGAGTCGGTCCTATGTGGATGGTTGATTCCTCTAGTGCATATTAGATGGCAGCATGGGAACCTCCAGCAGAGCACTTGGGAGCGGGAGGATCAGATGCGTGATGAGTACCCACATTTGTTCCCTAGTTTATGATGTATATTTATGGGGACGTAAAGCCCTGAGGTGGGAGTGATGTAAAGACCCATAAAATTCAAGGGAATTGTTTTCTTAATATTTTTTGGGATTTTACATGAATGAAGTTTCTGACAGCACCTGATTTCGAGGCCCGGTGAGCCCGAAATAATTTTCCGAAGTTTAGCTCGGGTAAGTTCAGTGAACGAACGAGCAGGTTTTACTAACTTTTGAACCAGTGCTCGGAATCGAAATCAGAGGACACCGATGGAACCGCAGTGCTGGTAATTGCATAATAATACCTTTACTGGGGTTGTGTTTTCTTGGGATTAGTTGATAAAAATTGTGGATTAGATGAAAAGTAAAAATAAAATTGAGCTACAATTTTATTTCTTTTTACTAAGTGTTTATATACTATGAAAGGGAGATGGAGTGGGACCCATTGAAAACCTATCTTGTAGGTAGGATATTAGTGAGGTGGGTCCCACACGAACCCCACCGCTTCAAATTCCCTAAATCCCTTAACTCTCCATTTAATTTGTCAACATAAGTTTAATTAATTAAGTGGTTTTTTTTTGAATTTTTTATTTTTGAAAAGCATGTCGTAAACAATTAAAATAAGGGGTGACCTTATTTTAATTTGGTTAGCTTGTTGTGAGAGGATTAGGGGAAGAATGCAATAAATCTTGAAGTTCCTCTTCCTCAACGAAGAATGCGAAGAACGACGAGCCTTCGATGAAGAACTCTGTCACCTCAAAGGGGTGTTCTTCGTACCGTATTCTTCCCTCTTCGCAGCCGGTGAGAAACTCCATCCTCAGAGATTGACGACACGACACCATGTACCGCGATGCCGACGATTCTCTTCTCCGCGATGTCGTCGATGCTTACAGAGTCTTCTTCCGTGATGTTCTTTTCCATGACGAACCTTCGTTAAACGACACCTTGAGGTAGGGATTAATTTATTCTTCGTGAATACATTGGTCACCGTTCATCGTTTCCTAATTGAGATGCCTGTTATCGCAATAATAGGAGGAGGTCAGACCGCATGAACACAGCCGACTCTCCACCCCCCTTGATGCTTGATTTTTGTTGTGGAATGATCAAGGCAGCGCGATGCAGTTGCACCGTGCAGAAATAATGAAGAATGGGCGGAGAAGTACATCGGTGGTGAGCCTGGCCGTTGAAGTCGAACAAAGCCGCAGCGCCGTCGCGCCGTGCTGGAGAACCATGAAGAGGCCGTAGCCGGAGCGGGGCCGTGGCAGAGGGGTGCAGCGCCACTGCACCATGTCGATTGGACAAGTCCGCGGCCTATGGCCGCAGTGGTGTGGGGAGCGGCGGCCGGAACCGCCGGCCGTCGGAGCAAGGAGGTGGGACCCGCAGGGGCGTCACACGGTGACTCAACGGCCGACCAAGCTATCCGGATAGCATGAAGGCTGGGGTCATAACCCCCGGCTGCCCAATGGAGCCCCCCCCCCCCCCACGTGAGGGCATCAGTTCTTCAATCAGGGGGGCAGCGCGCCCCCCCCTGTTACGCCCAGCTCGGCACCGGTCGAGCTGGCCACCCGGGCCGCCCGAGCGCGCCAGGTCGGGTCGTGCCCAGCCGGGCCAGGCCGCCCATACCAGGCTAGGCTACAACCAAATGGGCCGGACCCGTACTCGGGTCGGGTTGAACCGGTTCGGGCCGACCCAGGGGGTCTGGGGCCTGGTCGGACCGGGCCCCAAACCCCCATTTTCGGACCTCTTTTCGTCTTTTTCCCATATCATGGGCTACGAACCTCTGATCGAGTCACCGTCAGCTGCGATGCAATCCTTGGATCGATACAGTCGTTTCGATATATTACAATCAAGGTTTCGGAGAACTTTGGGTTTGGCCCAGTTGGTTCGATCCTGAATCCAACCGGGGCCTCGGAGCGAAAATGCTTATAACTTAATCTCTGGACGTCCGATTGATGTGCCGTAGAGTTTGTTGGATTCCTCTTAGTGAGACGGACCTTTTGTCTTACTCCACTCGAGGTTTGGATGCAGTTGGAGTGTGGTCGGATGGGATTTGACTCAAAAACCAACCGGGCCCCCGGAACGAAAAAGCCAATAACTCTCAAACTGGGCGTCTGATTGACGCACCGTCTGTCACGTTGAGTTTCTTTTGATGATATAAAACTTTGGGGTACATCAACTCCGGACTTCATGTTAGTTGATGTATCCGCCCCTCGGATCGTGGAGCGGACCCTCCCGAAACGAGCTTGCTGTGTGTAGAAACCGTAGACCTGGCTGCGACTACGACGATGATGACAACTGTACAGAAATCCTCCGTGGGTTCGACATCGATGACTACAACACTCAGTGATCCTGTGTGGATCAGTGCCTACCGATCCTGTGTGGGTCAGCGCTCAGCGGTCCTATGTGGGCCAGTGCATACTGATCCTGTGTGGGTCAGATTCTGTGTGGGTCATTGCGGGGGTTAGTACCTATCGATCTGGTGTGGGTCCGACGGCTTAGATGAAGCAGTGGATACATCTGATCATCTCTATCATCTTACGAATAAGTATTCCTGTGTGAGATGAGTCTTAACTTCAATCAATATCTTCGATATGATTGACTTTCTTTCCTATGTGGATTGAGTTGTGTTATCCTGTGTGGATTAGGTTGTACTCCTATGTGGACATGATCGAACATGGCATGGATGCTGGAGCCGAACGGGAATTGATGACTTAGGTATATATATGGGCATATACCTAAGTAGTGTTGGATGTTACTTAGTGATTTTATCATTCCTTTTTGGATTATCCTTTGTGGATTTTGAAAGACCTTCGGGGTCTTGGGGTCCCTACTGAGTAGCGTATACTCATGCCTGCACGGGCTATGCCCACACTACGTTGTGTTGGTTGCAGACGATGAACAACGCTGATCGTGGTTGTGGCTTGCGGAGCAAGTCGGTACTTGGAGGTGGACCACTGGGCGGAACATACTCGAAGCGGTGGACCCGAGGAGCTGAGGAGGTTATCTGTACCCACCCTTCAGTTGGGACTTTCAGTGGACAGCTCAACATTACAGCTTTACTATTTAGTTGTTGTACTTCCTATTCCAGTTGTACTTTACTTTCAGTTTGGGTTTGTATTCTGGGCCACATACTTTTCCTCACTTACTTTTGTACCTAGTTTTACTTAGTTTTTACTTCTACTTTCTTACTCTATGTGTTTTTTACTTTATAAAGGAAATGCCTTCCCTTTTTATCAGGAATTACCCCCTAGTGCTAGTCGTCAGCCCCTAGCCTATGGAAGGCAGGCTTGGGGTTTTCACGACATGGGCCCGATGGATGGGTCGTGACATCGATTCTCGCATCCTTGTCTGAAGTGACGAGTTATCACCCGTCCTACATGATGTCATTTTTCTAAAACTATAACATTCTAGAAAAAAAGTTTTAGCATTAAACAATACTATCTGATGTCTAACTTAATCCATTCAAACATTTAGTCTTATTGAAATTACTTATGTCTAATCTCATAGTATAAATAAAATGATTACTAGAAAAGTCATCTACCAAGAATCATTTATCCGCTATATATCGTAAGATATATCTTGTTAGTCACATTCCAAACATGTGAATACCTTAATCATGTATTCTCTGGAAACATGAATTACTATAAAACCTTAGCGAAAACATGAATGTTGTCAAATGTTAACTCTTTCCACATACCAAAATACCAAAATTTCTATATACTCAAACCATGATATCACTTTCTCCTAATATTAGTCATGAGCTCATTAATATTATCAAACATCTCATTATCCCTTTATGAGTATATCATCTGCTTTCCAAAAATATTTCAATCACTTTTCATGGTTACCGGTAACATATAACTATTGAAAACCATAATAAAACAATACATTGATATTCCAATATTCAACGATACAATAAATGAGATTCCACAACACTATTTAGGATTCCCATTACATAAACACGTAATCATTCCACCACTTTGTTTTCATATTCATCATTTCCAATAGTGATCAGATGTGACTTCCCTTTGTCATTTTCATTAAGATTTTGTTGATGTTGATAATCATTAACCCTTGGATTAGGGCATTGGTTAGCATAATGCTTCATTTCCTTGCACTTGTAGAATTGAAGTTTTGGTGTTGCTTTCTCTATAGTCTTTTCTCTATTCACTTCATTAGCTACCTTTTTCCCATTACTTCAACACTCAGCTACATGATGACCTTATTTTCCACACTTAAAACATTTTCTAGTCCCTTTAAGTCAATCTCCACCATTCCTCTTTCCACACGTTGAGCATAACAAAACATTTGTCTTCTTTTAACCATTTTTTTGAGATTTTTCCTTGAACTACATCTTTCATTTCATGTCAAAACCACGATATGGATAGGTAAAACCAACATCTAGTTCTACCTTGATAGAACAATGAAATTTTTTTTTCAAAGCTACTGAAGTCTCTTATAGCTAATTCCCTTCGAAGCCTGGGTTTTATGCCACTAAAGAATCTATCAACATTACTTTAAGGTTGGATGATAAAGACATATGAATACCTTGCATTCCTTGTAAAATTCACCTTGTATATACCAACATATTCATAATCCTTTTTCCTAATATCAAGGAATTCCTTTTCAAACTTTGATCGAAGAATACAAGGCACGTACTTATTGAAATACTAGTTCTTGAACTCATCCCATTCCATGGATTCAATTTCCTCTTGGGGCCCAGTATTCTTAATTAGAGTTCACCACTAGTCTGCTTCACCTTCTAAATGGTAAACAGCCGAAATGAGTTTTTTATGTTATGATCAAAAAAGTATGGAAAATATATTTTCAATGGTAATGATCCATTGTTTATCAATAAGTGGATTAGAAGACAAATTGAATTAAGGTGGATGTTGCCTCATGAAGGGATCAATAGAATATTGTTCCCTTCTCTACTCATTTGCAATTCCAGAATGAGTCATAGCTTCTGTATGTATAGCAGTACGATTATGCACTCCATCTCCCATAACATTGGTTTGTTCAAGAGGAAAATCATTGCATTGACCATTACATTGATCAACATAGTTCCTTTGGCCTCCAGCCACTGTCTAAAACCCAAAATGAATAGTGTGGGAGGAAAAAATCATGCTAGGAAAACAACATAATAAAGGGAGAGTACATCCGATATCTAACAACATAGTTTTAATTATAAGATCATTACTATATTTCTAGGACAATAATATATACTTATAAATTACCTTAGGGACATTCCTAGACATACCATCAAAATATCTCTTGGGATCTCACTAGAGTTTTCACAACCTTGTTTCCAAAGGTTGACTAAACCTTCGCTCTGATACCAACTGTGTAGAGACCCAAAGCTTGACATACATGGACATTACATTACTTTTGTTGAATACTTAATACATAACAAAAACAGATGCCCAATGTCCATATTAGTTTAGTGTCTTTGGAAACTTATAACATAATCTTCTAATATTGGTGAAAGATCTTCAACATCTCCCATAAAGATCTTCCACTTTTTTTTTCTTATCTAAAACATTTATTTATATCCTAGGGATATGAAAACATAAATAATGTGAGATCAAATGCTCAGTAAGTGTATCATTGAGAATATAAAACAATCCATAAACAATGGGACATAAAAAAATGAACATAATATAGAAGTAATGACAAAAATCTTGACAGTACATAAGGCATTGATCACAAATGAACATTAATGATGATGAAATAACATGGGAATAAAACATGTTATTGTGGAAAACCATTAATCACATGATATGATTTCCATAGTAACCATGACATTGCTTCCAAGACCATCATAATAGAGAAACTCCATTACAGAACCGGGTTTACTTGTCATTCCAGCACTGTATTACTGAACAAGATTTACTTTCCGTTCTATCCATGCTTATCTCATGTGATATAAATATTTACAAAATTCATTGGAGGGAGATATATGTCCCACCCATCTCATAATGTAATAAATATTTCATATGCCAAAAAATAAACATAAATCATTCATCATAACCCAAAAAATAAAATGGGTTTCATAAAAATCATCCCATCATAACTTAATATATATAAAACAAATGGATATAATTTCATCATAAGAAAAATAAAACTATGAAAACAATAAAGACATTATACTTGAAACATAAACATAATAAATAATTTCATCCTAGATGGAAAATAGTTTTGATAAAACAGTTGAAATGAAATCATGAGGAAAGTATCCTCTCTTCTTCAAAACCATTTTCTTTTAAAAAAAAGACATGCAATTTTAAAAGAAAAGTATTTTTTATTGAAAATATTTTTGAAATATTGTAGAGGAAGCTTCCAGTAAATAAGGCTTTATAAAATCATAAAAATCCATTCTGTCTGTATAATTTAAAAAATCCTTTTCATCGTAATTTTTCCGGAAAAGTAAAAAAGTACCTCGTATGGTAAATTAAAGAATGATTATTTACATACCTAGTGGTAAAATTAAAAAAATTGTAAAAATTAATTTAATAAATAATGGAAAATTAGTAATCATTTTATGAAAACATTTTGGGAAAAAATGTACATTGATGATAATCATATCCCCATGAACTACTTATAAATACACAATCTCAGATAAGAACGAGATTGGAATAATTATCCCTTACCTTATAGAAAATTTCTTCTGTAAGTGTATGAGACTCCTGTATAGTGGGTTCAAACATATTACTAACTTTTAGTAGAACCATAATAATATTTATGAAATCATATATGATTCACTTACGACATTATATTACCCGTTCATTTGTCAATTCCATGTTAAAGTAGGGTTTTTGGTAGAATCATTTCATTTATCATAAGTGTTTTGACTTGTAATTATTCATATGACTAATTAGATCATGATTACATACATACAGAATTTATAACTTGATTTATATATAATATATATTTATAATACACATATATATAATATATCGATAAATGGAATGAAATACACCATTCATGGAGACGGTGGGCCATACATACACATGAATGTTGTTTTCATTTCCTTATTAAATTGAATGTATAATAGTAAATAAAATATGCATAAGTATAGTATAATTATTATTTCATATACTTCATGATTATTTATTATATATACATTATAATAATTCAAGAATGTTTAACATGGAGAATGAATCTTATCGCGTCGTGGAGACGATAATCCGTACTTACGCACGATCGATGATATCATTCCCATAATTATTGAATGGAATTGGAGTGGATGATATTATATCTCAGAATCAGTATGATGTTATAATAATAATATATAGTTACTATTTCCACCATTATACCCATCCAATTATGGTGGTGGTGGAAAAACAGATTACACCACAGTGTGGAAACGGTATGTCATACGTACACACGCGCTGTGATTTCGTTTTTTGTAGGATGAATTTAAGGTGAAATTGGGTTGTTACATATTTATAATAACATATCAGTTTATTATTGATACTTATAAAATACTTTATAATTAAATAACTAATTAAGTGGAATTAAAAGAAGAAAGAAACCTGAACGAATCGGTAGAAGAGATTACCTATTCTTCGACGTGCATCTTTTAAACTTCCTCTTAGGTCAGTAGAGTTCCCCTTTTCAGAAGACCAGAACCTCTATAATATAACTAGTGATGTTTAGAAGATGAATTTTCATGGTTTGGACAAGATTTAAGGATTAAAATAGAGTGAAGAGAAAAGGGAAGGGGTGACCTTTTATAAGAGAGGAGAGGGGTAGTTTTGGAAACCTCTAAAATATTAATTTATAATAAACTAAAACCCCACCAAAAAACCACAAAAATGACCAAAATTCTAAGAATAAATGAGATAGGGTTGTAATTGCATTCTCCAATTAAATTTAAACATGTTGGGAAATAATTTTTAACTTTATCAATTTGATTCGTCCTTATTTCATCAATTTAATCTTTTTGGTGGTAATAATATTCTAAATTTAAAATTATTATAAATACATAGTTATGTGTTTCTAATTTTCCATAATTAGATACTTTATGGAATTATATACCATATAAATTTCATTTTATAATTTTTAAATATTTTTTGTGATTTATAAAAAATTTATTAATATGTTATTTTTATAAAATATCATAGTGTCAATTTTGACATTATTCATTTATTTGAATGTAAATAAAATCCACACATAAGATATGTTCAAAAAAAAATATTTAATAGACTACTAACATGTAATATTTTTCTATAAAATTCTTGGATCACATTAATTAGTTAATATAATATTTAGTTTTATATTTTTAAAACCATTTATTTGTTATTTCTCTTAATAAAATAATTACTACAACATTTTGGAATAATGATTTAATATACTTATATTTTTCATAAAAATAAATTATAAAATACTATGATTAAGATAAATATAATATATTACATAATAATACTTTTAGTCTAATTTATCTTTTTAGACACCCAAATTTGAAAATGATATTTTTATTAAATTATGAAGTTGAGAACATTGACATCATTTAAAATAATACTATATAAATGTCATAATCTGTTTTATAAGGATCCAAATGGTCCAAAAGTCAACCCTTAGATTTTTAGGGTATATATATACTCGAAATATAAGGTTTTGTCATGATTATGGTCCTTTTTATGGGTATTATAATTTCAATAAAAACCATATTATTAATTTTTTCACTAAATAAATAATTTCTGCATCATTAATGTATATAATATTAAGGTAATTATGTTTTTCATAAAAATAAAAAATAAAATACCATGATGATGAAATTTTTTTTTACCTTTTAAATTAGTATTCATAATATAATTTATATTATGTATAACCTTATCTTAAAAATGCTTTAATTATTAATGTATGAGTTATACATATTTAACATTCTTTAAATAAAATAAATTGAAGATCTTAATCACATCGAAGTGGGTTCAAAAAGATAAAATTTCGACCCATGTATATTTTAAGATGAAATATAATCATCTAATTATATTAATAAAAGTGTTAGGGTAATTTTATATTATTATTTTTCCATTAATTACATGATTTACCTTTACGTGTTGTAAATAAAATTTTCCATAGTTACATTTCATAATCCCTTAAAATATAAATTAGCTTATTAATATAATTTGAAACTAGTGATTCCAAATATGGAATCAATTTTTTCAAATTTGAAGCACAGAAGTTGTATTATTTAATTTAATATTAATCCATCTATTGAGAAAACGAGTTTTAAAAGTTAAAACATTGCAAAAGATTGAAATGTTTTTACATATGAATTCAATGTAAAATTAATTCTAATGACATAAATTATATTAAATGGGAACAATTTAATCTTTTTATAATTTAAAACCATTAAATACTATAATTTAATAACATAAATTATCTTGATGGGAAAAGTTGTTTTTAATTAAAATTTAGCTTGTTTTTACTATTCATTAAAATTTTAATGTTATTAGAAAAATATAAAAAATTTATCCAAAGTAAATTTTTCTAACCTGATTACAAGGAATAAATTTAAATTATCATATTGAACTTATAAAAATATCAAAAACTAGATTTAAAATGGGTGCAACATCAAATGGCCGAAAAACTGCACTTTTTGAAAAATACATCTTTTATCTGAAAAATTGATTTTGTTCTCATACCTCATTCTAGAACATGTGTAAGATGAATTATAATGTATAAAAAATTTAAAATGTGGTTAATAATATTCATAAAGGCTATTTCATAATATATATTATTACAATATATCTTTGTTTAGTGAAACCCGGTAATGCGTACAACACACTTTATTGAGGAAGGTCGCTCTCACGTTCAAAAAAATCCACAAATACTGTTTGTGTATACTAAAAACTAATACGGGGATGTGTATAGTGCAAGCTAATCCTGGTGTTGCGTACAACACAAGACATGAATGAAATTAAAAATAATATTTCTTATAAAATCTCAGGGTGTTACATTCTATCTCTTCATGAAAAGTATTGTAATATGACAAAATCATTTAAACTTTTGAAAGATAATTATATTATAATAATTTCATCATTTGTATCTTTTTCCAAGGATCAATTCTTTAAAAAAATTTAAAGAACCTTCATGAAATAAGATGTTCATATATCTAGTATCCAAACACACTATAACAACACTATTTTTGGTCAAGAATAATTTTTTATCTATATGAATATAATTCTAAAATAATATAATATATATGTATATTAATCAAGGCCTTCTTCATAATAGAATAGAGATAGAGAATTTTTTGGTCTTGGTAAGGAATCCATGAATGAGAACAGCTTACCCACATACCAGGGAAGTCCACAATTCATGGGGTGAGATCATTATTTTTTTCCATTATATTATTGAATAATTTCACCTCAAGTGATGATAATTATATAGATGTTAATGATTTATGGTATTTTATCTTTGTTTTATGGTAATATTGGGTGAGTTTATATATCATGGATATGCACCTTGGTTAACATGTCACACCCTTTTTTTCCTAGGACTCAAAGAGTATAAAATTAATTGAATAAAATATATACATATACATACATATATGTTTTCCTAAATACATTCCAAGATACATATAATTAATTTATCATAATCATGTAGTGATTTTTTATGTGTTACTATTACTAAATGTTGGTATTGATAGAATGGAATTGATCCTCAGGGAGGCATGAAAGTATTTTTGAATATTTCGTCTATTGGTATATCATGCTCCAAGAAATTTTTATCTGTTATAATAAAGGAAATTAACTTGGAATAAAGGGTTGTAAATGGTATTCTAAGGATTCTGGGTTTTAAAAGATTTAAATATTCTATGTTTTTTATGACTAATTTTAATTGTTTGTTTAAAATGAAATGTGGATTTTTAATTCTACTACATATTTTGGGACTTGAAAATGTAAAATGTGTGGGATTTTTATTGAAATAAAAAGAAATGAGAAAAAGTATTTCATTTTTCTCTAGTAGTTTCCATGAAAAAAATGGATGGATTTAAATTTGAATGGGTTTCAAATGGATTGAATGTGGTTCTCTAAATGGATATGGTTGAAAATGTGATTTGAAATGGGATTTAAAAAAGAGATGAAATTGTTTGTTTATTTAAATCATGATTTTTAAGCCTATTTATATCTGAGGAAGTTTATTTTTATGATTTGTTTGATATGTATCATATTACATGGGTAATGTTTTTTATAGTGCTTGGCTTGAGTGGTAGTGTCTAAGTTTAGTGGTTTCAAAAATAGGCTCCCCTAAGAGATGTGCTAGGTGGTGGCAAGATTTTTTGGTCTCATTGTGCTTGGATAGAGATGGGCCATTGTATGGGTCATGTTAATTTTGGGGTTTCATTGTGATATATTTGTGGCTCTATCTATATTGAGTATAGCGGGGTTTTGAATGGAACATGGTTGCATAAGACAGAGTGAGATGAGAACTCTATAGTCATTAGACTAATAGGGTGTTATATAGGTATAGACATTTTAGTATTATTGGTTTTTTAAATGCGACTATCATTGTATATGCTAGTCTAGTAGTTATAGATGATAATGTCTGCTCTTTTTGACCATTTGTTCTATACCAGTTATGGGACAATATGTCTCCACAGGCCTTGTGAGGAATGTGAGTTGTTTAAAATTTATTCCATAAATGGAAATTGAGTGGGATGTTATTGTAAGATACATTCATGATATTACATTAAATTAGTCCTGGATACCATTATTGTTGATATATCATCAATTAGTTACCTTGTGTTTTTTTTGGATTTTCATGTACATGGGATTGGATCGCATTTTTTTGAGAAATTGGTCTGGAAATAAGTTCATGTGTTACTACCTATAATTTAACAATGCATGAGACACGAGTTCATGACAAGAATGGTATCCTTGGTTGAATATTCAAGGGGTTGGTTAGGCAATGGAATTTTTATCTTGTGGTTTATTCATTGTAACTAGATTGAATCTATAGAGTGATACATGGTTACATGTTATTCCATGGTGTGGCATATAAAATGAATGAAATTTTAGTCAATTATATTGATAATAAGTGATGCTATTGTAGAATTATCTTATAATTACACTAGGGTTTTGGTTGAAAATGTTTACAGAATCCTGGGTTTTTTAAAAGGTCATTGGAAAATTACCATCAGGATAATATATTGTTTTAACGTGCAATGATTTTGGGGAATCACTTTGAAAATATTTGTTCCATTGGATGTTCCTCAGATGTGAAATTACACAGTGAACTACCATGGGGTAAGGGGTATCTTTAATCTATAGTCCTCCCCATTATTGTTTCACACAAATGAGGGTGGTCGAAGGATTTGATGGTATGATAGATTAGATGTTAGTTAGTTATCATTAGAGGAGCATGATGGTTAGATGGGTCAATTTAGAATCTTCCCATAAAGTAGAACTGATATTTGGGTTTAGAAGTCAGTATTATAATTCATCATTTTTGATATACCCTAGGTGTTAAAGAATCATTATTAGTAGGTGATAGTACATCAGAGGGTGGTGATGAACACCCTCAAAATATGTAATCTAAGGAAGGATTTAATAGTAATATTACATATATTAAGGTGTAGTTATGTAAAGGTGAAATAAAATACATCATTTAAGACATAGTTAATATGATTTGGGGAATGAACTGTGTTTTTTGGAGAATAGTTTGTGTGTATTGGTATGTTGTTTTGAGTTAAACAATTGATTTTTGTTTGGATATTATAAATTAATTTTATGATTTTTCTAATAAGATGATGATAGAGGATCAACATGATGATTTATAGATATAAGAAATTATCAGTATTATATAAGGGACTATATTCATAGGATGAGGAGTCATGGTCTGCTAGATTAAAACAGAGTAAAAAATAGAATCACGGTGGATCCTCTATTATAATGGGTGAAAATCATCATTGATATGTATGATGATGAGGTTTAATGGATGGTATGCACTTTTCATTTAGATTAAAAAATATATTCCATAATGGAGGGTTTGGTGATCTATATGGTGGATTTCATGGTGTTTGGTGATTATTGGATTATAAAAAATTCATTGTGGAGTTTTTAGCTCACCATGTTAGTTTAGGAATTGATGGAATACCCAACAATGTTCATGGGGTAACCGAATACTTAATGCGTTTACTATGGAAGAAGGTGATCCCATTTTAGGATGTGTTGATAGTTATTATAAATTATATTGATTTCTGAATATTGAGTTTAGATCATTCTTATTGACTAATTGTAGTAGAAGTTTTCTGATGCATGTTAGGAGTGGGGTGTATGTGAGCCTAACCCAACTGTATAAGTGGTTAATAATGGTGCATGTACACAATAGGATAAGTGGTGATAATGATTGAGAGCCTCAATAGTGTGGGTAGTAGTCAAGTGTGGTAAGGTGTAAACTTGGGATGTGGACCTTTTTATTGAGGCCTAGTTCATTGGGAATGATTTTATTAAAATTATAATTCTAATGGTGTGTTTCATGCTGTCAATCAGGTTCCTAATTGTTTTTCAGGGGAGAATCATGTGTAAATCAGAAATGAGGTCTCGTTTTGGGAATTGAAGAATAGGGGAAACATAGTAATTTAGTACCATTGGTCATGGGTTTGAGTCAGACTTAGTGTATGGATTATTAAAGAAGATGCCAACTTTGAGGCATGAATCCCTTTTAATGTGTTTTTACATTTTTTTTGACTAAGATGACAATTGAGTTATGAGTATTGGTAGTGACTCTCATTTTAGAGGTGTGGATGTATTTATGTATCCTAGAATATTATTAATAGTAGGTGATGGATATTTAGTCATAGAGGTTGGTTTTCTAGGTTAGGCGGTTGGTATGTTAAGGAAAGACACAAGTTGGAACTTCTTGAGGATGAGAATTCATTAGAGAAGGATTTTGAAATTTCCCATGAATTTATAAGAACATTAAATTTTTTGATTTTATACTGTATATTTGTAAAAATGTTCATTTTTTGATGATTTAGGCATCATAGGAGGATCTATTGTGGATTCAGGAGGGTTGGGAGCTAGCTGTAGACTAATGGAAGATATAGGGAGCCACTGGCAAAGTGGCCCACCTTACTGTCTGGGGTCACTGGCACGATGATATAGTAAAATTAGTTTTCTAAAAATAGGAAAAAGGGGGTAATTACTCACATAGACACCATTTTTTCTCATCCCCTCCTCTCCCCAACCCCATACGATCTTTTCATAATGTTTATACATCACACTAAAAATAGTCACCACCTCTGTTTGATGCAAATGTATCCCCCGAAAAAGATTCATCACTACTATAATATTCTCATGTATTATCTCAATGGATATTATAGAAGTTGAAGTCACCCCTATTTAAATCCACAACCCAAAATTATAATCAATCACAACGATTTATATCATAATTTTATCATTTACTCAAACATTAATTATCAATTATGGGGTCTGAAATTTTATTTTACACTAATAGAAATTATACATGTGTATCATAAAGATATGATGACTATTCTTAACATGATACATCAACATCATTAAGGGTTGATAAACCATAAAAATCATTTTATTATTATTTAGGCTCCCCCCTCTCATCCATTTATTATTATTATTTCCAGTTGGAACATTATACTCATCTTAGTATGTTTAACCACATATAATGATCTAATCATTTATTATCTTTTAATTTTTTCCTTAAAAATCCAATTAATTTGGATTTATTTATATTAATTTGGATAGATAAACATCATTTTAGTGCCAATTTACAGATATTTAAATCCATCTTTCTTAAGTTAAGAATTATGTACATTTTTAAATCACTCGTATAAAATTATGTTCCTTGATTTGAATTCATGTTTGTGAATATCCCTATGATACCATTTAAATTATTTTCAATGTGATTTATTGGTAACTAAATAGACATTATATGTTATTTAGAGGGGATGTGTGACCATTTTACATCGAAACATTGAAAATTAGCATCATAATAGTGATGGGAATAGGTCTTTCCCACTTGTAATTTGGGCCAGTATTGTTCTTTTATTTTTCATAAATTAAATGGTTACATAGATAAATGTAGTATGTGTTTAAGATGTTAGTTAAAACTTTTTTTATTACATTTAATAGATGAAAAAATATCATTGTACTGGGATATGAAATAAGTGTTATCATGTTGGAAATTTTGGGCTTGGAATGATCCTTTCGGGGTTAGAAGAAGATATTATGGCCTGTGTAATTGACATAGGTTCAAGGATGGCATTTACCTTTCCTCGTATTGATCTTTTATCTGATGTGGTTATTACAATGATATGTGAGGTGAGTTTTACTTAGTTGAATCAACTTATAATTCATGAGACATTGCGATTAGAATGTGTGATATAGTTCAGTCTGATTCCGGTGATGACACCTTTGAGTGATAAGTTCGGAGGTGATAAAGTTATGACTATGATAGAATTTTTGAGTGAGAAATTATGATAATGTTTTTATTGGCATTCACACCTCAATTATGAGACATTTTTATAGATTAATCATATTCATGGTTTTTTTGACCTCCTCTAAATCTATGGGGATGGATTAGTGTATATGTGCACTCCACAGAGCCAATGGGGATGGACCATGGTGTTTATTTACTATCCCAATATTTATGGGGATGAGATGGTGTGGTTGATGACTATTCCCTTGTAAGGGTATTAATTCATTATAACAAAACGAACATCCCTTTGTTCTCTGGTATGGGTTGTAGTATAAAACGAGGACATTAAATGATTGATATCAAAATGTTGTGGGATATATGTGTGATAATTTAATTGAATGATGTTTCCTATAATAATGAGCCAAGCCTGGTATATCCAGGCTTCCTGGTTTCCATTTTACTGAATGATGATGAAATATATTATGTTTTATTATTTATTTACCTTTTATCATCGTATACAAATTTATATTTTTATCATAGTTTTTTATAAGGATTCATTGATGATGTCATATTAGTTTCATACTATCACATTGAATATGCCTCTCAATGTTCATGGAGATGTTTTGATCATCATAAATACATATGACTAAAAGGGCCCTACTATGGGTGGTTGTACAAGGGGAAAAGGTTTATCATACTGATTCTTTAAATAAATTATGGGATCTTTGGATGAAATTATTTGTTATTTAATTAAATAAATATTTATTGGATATTTATATTTTTCATCTATATGTTATTGAAGACATTATTCATTGATTATTTTATTCAATAATTTTATAACATGGTGTGTTATTATTGATATTTGTTCCCCCAAATTCTTTTCATGTTTAAGATGATGTTAATTTATTTCTTTATTATTTGTATATGCTAATGATTATATATTACCATGGGTATTGGCCCCCCATGTTCCACTTATGCCCTCTCCTATATTTTGTAGCCTCTTGCTTATTGTTACATGAATAAGAGGACATTGTGGAATATCCCCATCCGAATATAGGTGATTTAGGATGGTGGTTATAGGATTGGGTCTCATTTCCCACAATATATGATATGTAATATAGATTCAATTAGATTTCTATTAAATATCAAATTATGTTTTAGCAATTCATTATTTTATAACTATAACATGATATTATTATAATCCATTTACGTGTAAAATTTTATTTTCATTATTTTTTTGTATCATTATTTTGACTCAAATGTAGTATTTAAATAGAAATCCTTCATGAATAATATATTACCTTATAAAATATAATGTGAACATTAAACATGGTTATCTCAGATGCTGGAACCAAATTGAATAATTATTCTTTGTTTCAGAGTATATCAAAAACCATTCCCCCTTTCAATATAGATTGAATGTACAATATATCATTTAAAAAATATAACCCTTGGATAAGATTAGAATCACTGTTATATTGATGGATGAGATATATGATTTTTTCTGTGATGCTTATGATTGTGGTGCCTCTATATTTGTCTCCATGTGGAATATTGGGGTTTGTAGTACCATATATCACAGATTCAATCAATTTGTGAACTAACTATTTGGGTCACCTTTTTACTAACATTGACCACTTTAACTATTAGTTATTTTCAATTGAATTCCCTATATTAGTGATGGATTGATGGGGTGGAGTCTTCATTCCATCGCATATGAAGGGCTGTGTTTCCAATTGAGTGTTGAGGGTGAACGTCTTGTTATTTTTTCTATCTGTTAGTAGGTTTAAGATGGCTCTAAGTCATGGGAACTCAAATTTCAGACATGTTACAATAAACCTAAATTTTTTGGTTCAATGTTTTCCATTTATCAAATGTTCATTGGGAATTTAATTAAGGAACTCCATGTTTAGAATTTGATAGAGTGAACTTAATTAATTTTTGAAATAGGGAGAGATGGTATAAATGACATAGGGTACCTAGTGGAATTGTATTTTGTACCAAATGGGATTTTTAGGGATATATGTGGTTTTATTATATCCACTAGGTAGCTGATGATCTTATTCAATATACCTGGTAGACTCAATCGAAAAATAAAATAGAAAGGATTAATTTATTCATTTTATAACCAAAATAATAACCCTAAAAATCACTTCTACATAGGATATAACTATATTTATATAATTATTATTCTATTGGGGATATTATAAACCAATTGATTCAATCTCAACCTAATAATCCTCAAGGAATGGCCCAAATATATTCCTATATATCTCAATAGCTCATTTTTTTTGTAGGTGATTGATGGGGATTCCACAACACTATAATTTAATCATGTTTATACATGGATGTAACCCGACTCCTAAATTGACATTCTAGTACTTGATAGACCATTAAAATTACATCAATTTTATTCTCACCTAGATTCCATACTAGTTCTTCCTATGTAAGTCATATTTATTTTCACTATTTCAGTTTCAATATGTCCATTTCTCGGATTGATGAAATCTATGCACTATCTATAATCTATGTATGATTGATACATGTATTTTGAGGGTAGAAAAAATAAAGTTTGTAATTTGAGATTAAATTTGATGTGAGCTATATTTTTATACATAATCACTTTCTAAGATAACATTATAGTGTTGAAGATATAAGAAAAATGGGTCGTGTGAGGTACGACCAATCAAACTTTTTTTCCAAAAAAATCATTCAAAAAAGATACTTATAGATAAATATTTTCTAATATTGGTTATCCCATACATATTTAATACAACCATACCTTAAAGATTATTTTCTGGTTTCATCCATTTATATTATTTTTTAATAATCAGTGTTATTAGCTGCCTTACATTTTTTATGTTTTTTTAAACAATGTTTGTTGGATGGTTCATTATATCACCGTTGTTAATCTATAATTGTGTGTCACTATGAATTTAATATTTATAGACGTCTTCCTTCACTATCTAACATGTATTTTTAGGATAATAAGAGATTTTTTTTTATACATATGATGAGGATGACTATTGAAATATTTGGGAAACCCAATAAATATAGTTTGATATAATATTGATTAGAGGATTCAAAGTGAAATTTATTCATATGATTCCATGATTAAGGATTCACATATTTAATGAATTTTATATCAATCCTTCATAATAATTAACACTGTTTTTGACATGTTTATGCTTGACATTAACTTCATGAGGAATGTTGATTATAATATATAAGACAGTTATCCAAAGGATTGAGTAGGTCCCCAAAAACCATGGAGGACATAGTGATTGATGGTGATAGTTACCTCACAAAATAGTAGGGAAAAACATGATTGGTGGAAAAATTATTCTTGTAATGAGAGGTTTATGACCTAAATATCCTTTTTATGTTTTAAATTTCACAAAAATAAAATACACTAAAATACATGTAACCTCTAGTTAATTATAATTTGAGCAATGATTTTACATCATATTAAGATTTTATTCTAATGTATAAAAATTTTACATCGTAAAGGGTTTTAGGGCTTGAAGTGACTCCTCAACTTATTCCTAGTGATGAAATTATGATATAATTAAGAAATTTATTTCATAAATATAGAAATAAAGAAATAAAAAAAACATGTAGTAATCACACATAAATATCCTCACAGAGCCTCCAAATAAATTATCATATTTTTATAAAGACTCCATTAATTGAAACAATAAAACATCCCAGACATTATGTCTTTTTCCCCTATTACATATCGCCATCCCATAGAACCTGAAAGACACCAAAAAAGTGGTAAATATTATAATCCAGAATTACCTGTACGAAGGTGACCTAATTTTTAAATCACACCACCATAAAAAATATTATATTCCCAAAAAACTCCCATGATCGTAGACCAGAAAAAAGTGGGGGCCACTACTGCCTCAAAAAATTAAAAATCGTACATATCATGGATATTCCATCCACAATAACATTGTATATAGAGAAATGGAATTGATTTACAACACATTACCTTCTCTCAGTGGACAATATTCTAAGCTGGTTTCTCACTCTCAGGTTCAAGATCAAAAATCATAACAATAAATCATATGGGAAGGATTTAGTTGATACAAAATCAGATAGGAAATATGAAAAATGTTGTGGATGTAAGTAAAATGAGATGGAATGTCCAAAAAATAATCAACCATTCAATTATTTGGCCTAATATAAAACGTTCCAACAAACCTCAGGGACATCTCACCCTATCTGCCCAACCTATGGTGTCACATGTGATGATAAACTCTGAAAAAAAATATCACTAACAACAAAATATATAAAGAAATGATGATGGTATTCATAGTATTTACGCTACCTATATGAAATGATCATCCCCATCTAGGTAAACTACACCCCTTATGTTGTTTCCTGAACAAGGATCATTTCAACCAAGAGCCTATCTCCCAAATCATCCCATTATAAGGTATATCTACACAGATTCCCATAAATTTCATCAAAGGAGTCCATATGAATAACTTCCTGGTCACTATTGTTATAGGAAAACATAATAAGAGGGAAATTATTTTCCCAAGTACCATTAAAATAATGTACACATTTTCAGAAAATATCATAAAAAACATGTAGATCCCTCTCTGTATTCACATCTCATTCTGGATGACATGTTGTAATCAATTTCAATTTGTAAACAATAATATATTGATTTTTTTCCGAAACATGGATTTGAACCTATTTCCTATATTTTAAACAATTACCAAGGGAACCCCAATATGTCTCATAACCTCTCAGAAATTCAATTCTTCGACCCGTTACACTTGAGTTGTATCCCTAACATGGAGAAAAATGATCCAATTTATTGACTCTATCAATGGTCACCAAAATTGAATCTACACCACAATGAGTGAATGGAAATGACATGAAGAAATCTATAGAAATCTCATCCCACATTAATACTGGAATTATAAATGTCTTAAACAAACCAATAGATTTTTGAAGCTCCAACTTAATTAGTTAACATGTATGACACCATGATACACAATACATAATCGTCCATCTCATCCCAATCCACTAATGCCAACATCTCTTATCATGATACATATTGGAAGTCATATTGTTAATGAAACAAGAAGAATGATGTACAATATCCATTAAACTTTATCATAGATAAAATTGAACGACCAACATTATCATAAATTGTAATTTACAAATGGGAGAGAAATAACACTCACCTAAGGTCTCCCAACATTTTTGATTTTAGTAAATCACAAGAAAAAATTTCAAACTCTTGATCAAGATGAATCTACTCATTGAATGATGATCCTTCCAATACAAAATCCATTTAAACCATACCACAATCTTCCTCCAAACCCAAGATCGTCTTACCAAGAATATAATCAAAGAGAACTCTTCCATTGATTCCATCATTAAATGAGTGAGGCACTTCTTGCTCAAAGAAATAGTGACCACATTACCATTCCTCGAAGAATAAGAAACATCAAAATTAAAATTATAATGATACAAAACTCATAATCATTGTCTCAAATTTAAATCCCTTTCAGTAGAAATAGTCATCAAGACTATATGATCATATAACACCATAATTTTCTCCCTAGAGAGGTATTAATGACACAATTTTAGTTCATGCATTACCACATCCAATTCTTGATCATGGGTAATGTATTCCTTTTTATAAGAGAATTAATCGAGAGTGCCATATTTCACTACATGTTTCTCCTACATCAAGACACACCCTAATCCCATATGGGGAGAATCATATAAAACATCATAACTAGAACATGGTTCTGGAGAACTAAAAATGGTAAATAAAGTCAACCACGCTAATAGTTCTTCAATATATAGTTTACATTGTTCATTACACTTAAAATATACACTTTTATTGGTTAAATATAGCATTAGATATTCATTAATTAAGAAATCCTATATAAATTGTAGGTAATAACTAGGGAACTCAAGAAGATTCAGATGACAACAACATTTTTGGGATTCCCTCAGGGCATAACGATGTGAATTTTTCAGGATGCAGAGCGACACAACTTTGGAAAAACTATTCCCCACAAATATCACTTCATCAATAAAAACCTCACATTTTAAAATCATATAATAATTAAAATATTCCCTAAATGCTCTAATAATGATATCTTAATGGTCCATGTGCTCCTCCATTGAAGTGGGTTACTCCAAAATTTCACCACAGTCACAAAAAATGAGTTCAAGAAATGATGAACAATTCATTTCATCAATACCATAAATAACACATGAGAATTAGTGGGAACAAATGATATAAAACATAAATCTAATCTCCCATACTGTGTCCTAAATGATGTATTAGGTAAATTTACTTATTTAATTTTCAATTTGTGGTACCATGACTGAAGGTCAATATGTGAAAACTAGATAGTACCTCTATGGTGATCAAATATATCATCCATTATCAAAAAAGTATATTTATTCATAATTTTTGTCAAATTTAACATGCAATAATAAAAAAGGATCATATGACTTCTTAGCATAGTGGATAGGAAAATAAAATGATGACACACTAGATTGATTAAATATATTATCCCCAAGGTCCATAATATTAACATTAACTCTTGTAACAGATTTGGTTCCAAATGATAATTTGTCATAGAAAAGGGCATCATACTTGGTAGAAGTTCAATTGTAAAATTGACAAATTTATATAGAGGTAGTCTATAAAAATCATCAAGAAATACGTCATTGTATGCACACACAATAAAAGGACACTTAATGATAAAAAAAGATGATGACATCAAATATCCTATATACTATCTAACATGAGATCTCCATAGTGTATGTAATAGTATACCAGAGTCTCCTATAACTAGAATCCCACTCTCCTTAAAATACACAAGTGAAAATGGTATGTGATAAAAAATAACTCATTAATGATAATAATCGATATTGTATCTATAACTTATCATTCAATCTATTCAAATAATCAGGTCCAAGATATTCAAATCATGCACCATGATTCCCCACTCCACCTCAAGGTCGACTATCATCAATCGACATTTTGGACACATGAATCCTTATTAGGACCTCATTCCCAAATTCAATTAAATATCCAAAAAATGAAATTATATATGAATATAATATCACCACATCCACTAGTTTTTATGATTTAAAAGAATTAGTAGAACAAATAACAAACCATGATAGCACAATAGAGGATGAAATAATATTCATACCTCTGACAATAGTTTAACTTGCTTCTGATTCATCTAGTTCATACTGCACATCATAAATATATCTAGTATAATCTCCTCCCTTAGATTTAGTATGGACATTAACATCACCATTGGACTAATTATATGACCCCCACCCATGGAAGCATCATAATGAATATAAAATCCCTAGGTGATAGTAGATCCATGCTTAGTGAATTGGGATGGCCTTCCACCAAAATGCCTCACATGGAATTATATTTTGGAAAAATGATAGGATGTGGAATGTATGCATATTTATGATTTGTTGGAACATAAAAAATATGATATAAGAAAACCTATTATTTTCTTAACAGATCCCATAAATTTTGTACTGAGGAATATTGGCTACCTGTGTGCTTCCTTTTCTATCTAGAAGACATACCCTCTATAACAGTGACGTCAACTGAATCCCCTCCAAAACCTATTTCACAAGATATATCTACATTTACATACCCATGAATATTGACTATCTACATAATGTGTTTAAGGAATAGGATAATCAAATTCAATCGATTGTTGAACCTCAATCCAAAATCAGACCTCCAAGCCATTAGGTAAATGTTTGTGATAAGGTCTAGTTCCAAACATGCCAACTTCAAAAAATGAATGGAATAATCGTGAATGGAACTCTCAAATTTTTATACTGTTATAATATCCCATGTATTTCCCCTTGTAATGTCTCTCGATAAAACTAAAGGATGAATATTTTCATGAAATATACCATGTTATGATTCTCATACAACATAACTTGGAAAATAGGGTCCCACCATATCTGTCTCATTACCTAAAAACTATACGAGGGAAACACCCCATTGAGTCCTTATGAGTGTTTAGAATATTTAAGATCCTCTCAGTACTCACAAGACACACCTCTAATTCTTGGTATCCAATGTTATACTGGAATATTTGTGGAATTTTCAATGAAAATTTTGATCTATGACCTACCAATAGTACAAGGATCCCAATTCCCACTTTTCCTAAATTTTGTTAACAATGGAATACTGATTATTCTAAAAAAGGGGCCACTGGAGGATTCAAAAGTGGAAAATTTATTTATGCTTCCACACATTGAATTGGAAAAGATATTTTTGGAGGAATTTTCTTATAATAAGAATTGAAAAACTAAATAGTCCTGAGAGGATTCCAAAATAATAAGACCAACATAAAAAAACTATAAGACTTATTTAAAACATCAATAATTTTAATAACATATAAATTATTCAAATAAATGAAAAAACTTAATAAAAGGTAATTTTCATTAAAAAAATCCCAAAATATAGTATATTCAAAAAACAATGTCCGCCAAGTATTATGCTTGGAAAAAATCCCCGACTACCCATCTTAACTCAGTTTCAGTCATGGGAGTGAGCTAGCCCAACCCCTTTTTTTAAATACTATATAAATTCTAATTTTACTAACTCTACTGAAATGAAACAAAAAATATAACATATGATGGGTCAGAAAAATTATGGATGGGTATTCCCACTGATACCAAATTATAAAGAACCAACTTCAGTAAACTAGACAAGTAACCAAAATTCGTCCTCGACACATGGTAGTGCAACCAAGGAACAAAAAACAAGTCTCATGTGTATCAAAATAAATTTATCCAACTATTGAATAATGTTTACGAGAGATAAAAAATGAGACTAATAAAATCAATGGATACAAGGAAAATTGGAATGATAAAATAGACAAGACAAAACAAGGCACAGTCTAACCATTTATAACCAATAAGAAATCCTACTTCAAAGATGATTACAATAAGAGAAACAAACATTCTATATAATTACCTGACATTTAAATTAGTTCTAAAAAAACAAAACCTAGAACCACCCAACATAAAAAAAATGAGTGAGAATAAATCCTAGTAGGATAGCAACGATGAATTTATAAATTTTTTAATATAAAAATTAATTGACTCCATGTTTGAAACAAATAAACCTTATAAATAATATATATAATGTGAAACCATTTTAATAAAACATTGAATTGATTTAAATAAAATAAAAAAAATTTCACTAAATCCTATAATATTTATAATATTACGTAAAAAGGTAAGAAACTATGGATATTCCTCAAGATAAGCACATGGGAAAATAACCATGAAAATATTGTCATGTGATATGAAAATCATAAATGAAAATAGAATACTGTTTCAGATCTAACTGATGGGTATAAAAGGTAGAGATGAAATAAGATCCAAAATCTAGTCCTAAGGAGTATCCAGAAAATGTAACCTATAGTTGGATAACAAAAAATAATGTGACATAGGATCCCTTAGGGAATTAACCACATAGAGAGTGGAAAACAAATTTTTGACACACTAAATTTTAACCAATGTTCCAAGTCGATCAAAATCCACACCAAAACCAAAACAATCATTTAAGTCATTTAGTCGAATATAGCGTGTGTGGAGAAATATATTTTAATGAAATACACTTTAAAAATGTGTATAATTTACATTAAATACATTCCAATGTCATATAACACAATCTCAATGAACATGACAAATGAATTAACATGAAATTTAGGATATTCGAGAATTAGAAACAACTGTATATATACACCTACTTAACGAAAAAAGTAAAACAAATAGCCTCGAAAATTATATAATGAAAACACGAAAATCCACCTATGAAAGGCATGATATGGGGGAAAATATAAAGTATTTCTAGAGATATAATCCTGGTTATTATACCAATGGAAAACATTTTCACAAACAACTTCAAAACCAATATTAAAAAATATAATAGAGAGATGAGATATTTGACATACTTGAAGGAAGAAAAAAAGTCTACATAAATGATTAACCTCCCTAATATAAATGCTCTGGAGAAGGTTGAAAGGCACAATGATTCCTACAAAGAACTAGGTCTCAAGGTAAATGGTTGTATAAAGAAACATAAATCAATTATGTCAATGGTGATGAAAACCCACTGGGTATGAAGGGATTACAGTTTAAATTTAATTCAAACACCATTAATTTCCCATAACTCATATTCAAACTAATATATGTTTCATTTGGTTAATTTTCCCTAATTGAATATTTTATATCAAACAATTGGTTTTACTTCATAAATGCCTTTTATGGAATCAAATGTTTTATGGCTTGAAATACGTCAATGAATTATTTTTAGTGCTAAACATACATCGTAATTTAAACATTTATGACATAAATATATCCCGCAGGATGTATAAAAATAGGCCCCTACTAGAAAATTCATGAATCATCAGGATTCCCCCACATCCTTTCACTCACTTATACCTAGACACCATTTATTCAAACAAACAAACATCACCATACATCATGTAATTTTTTCGAACAAAATCTCATCATCCCTATAGGTCCGAAAACACACCAAAAAAAGAATGGCAGTAAAGAAAAGAGTCATGGAATACCTGATGGAAGGTAAACAAATTTTTCCAACCTACCTACCTATATACATTCATAATTACATACATACATACATTCATACATATATATATATATAAACATACAAACATACATACATACATACATACATAGATCTATACATACATATATACATACAAACATACACATACATACATATATACATACATACATACATACATACATACATATTTACATACATATTTGCATGAATACATACATACATACATACATACATACATAAATAGAAACATGCATATACACATACATTCATGCATACATACATACAAACACACATCCATATATACATAAATATATACATACATTGTATCCTTTAAATAATTTCCTTTAAAGAATCCTAGTTGGGAAGGTTTTGTTTGATTCATCGGTGAAATATTTGGATTCCAATCATAACATGGAAAATGTTCAATTGAGTATTTTTTGATACAAAAATTAAATTATTGTCTTTTTTATTTTTAATTTCACAAAACCCAACATTTAGGTTTCTAATTATGTTTATATAATTAAAATTTTCAAAATTAATTACTGGTGTAATTAATTTTATTCATGAATCACATTAATTCTTTAACCAAAGGGTGGATATTTTTTTCAAAGGTAAACTATCTGGATGTGTTTTATATGTAATATTGAAACAATGATCATACACTACATTTTATGTGGAATGTATGATTTTGATAACCTACATTTATAATAAATGTATTGATTAGAATCGTTGTATTTTTAAGAAACCCAATATTTGAGGAATAAATATATGATTCATCATCCCAACTCTTCTAATCAACTGTATATTGTCAAATGTTTTTTGGATTTAATCAATATGAAAAAACCCATTCATTTGACTTAGTCAAATAGATTTTTTTGAATTATGGATTATTTCAAAATTTTCTACAATGGTCTCATAAAAATAAAAAATATTTTCAAAGATGTTTAGAGAATTATTCAATGGACCATATTTAGAAGATTCGAACATTCCCATTTTTAAGTGATGTTATGGATTTCATTGAATCTTTTGAAGTAAAATATTCAATATTTAACATGTGATATTCATGGAAAAGTTTGACCTAATTGAATTTTACCGTCATGAAAAATAGTAATATTGTATTCTTTTTAATACATAGAAGTTTATTTGAAAACAAAAATGTGTCATTTTATTTAGAGCTACACCTTGTAGAAATACATGTTTTGATCCTTGTATATTTTTTCAAATTATTATACTAATACTATATATATTTATTATTATTTTGATGTAGTTCTAAATTATATTATAAGAGATACAAATTGGAGAAATATATTTTTAAATCATCTAAAAGATATTTTTTATTATGTTTTCAAATGGAATGAAATTTTATATTGATGAATATTTTTTGGATACTGTGTTTTATTTAATATCATATAAAGTTTTAATTTCATGGAATAACTATTTGAAAATGATGTTTCAACACATACATGATTATTTATTATCTGTTTATGTGTATTACCTATATGTAATTAGTCATTGGTTGTGTGGAAGCTTCTTGTACAGGGCTTTAGATATTTTGGTTCGTAGTAAATATACAATAAGGAATGTTAATCTCTTAATGTAAGGTTGAAAATGTTTTCAATCAGTTATAGAAGCCTGTGGTAAAGGTTAATTTTATTGAAAATCACTAAGATCATGGATAGAGTGTTAGGCGAGTGTACTAGGGGATCATTGTTCCTGAAAAAATTATACACCATTGTGTACTTTTCTTATTTTATATTCGACTATGTACATAAAATATGGAATGAATCACTTTAATTTTTAGAGGGATATTTATTTATTACATTTTTAAGGTAACAAAATTCACCCCATCTTTTGTCTTTATATTTTACATTATGACTCAAAAATGTGTATCATATGATATTTCGTAATAAATTATTTCCTTATTTTAAAAACCTTTCTACTACAATCAAATAATAATATCAAAAATAAGGGGAAAATATACATCAGATATATTGGGAAATAATTGAATATTATACTCATTCTATTGGATACCATTAATTTTCATTATAAGGTTTTTAATGAGGTGGGTATATTTATTGTGATACAAATGATTCTGTGTTAATGTCATATATAAATATATTTCTCAATGCCTGATCATAAAGAATGTTTTTTTTAAAAAATTGAGAACCTTATTTTAATGATAATAAATATGGAATGTGGAATTCATGGATGATTATTGAATTGAAAAATAATTTAACAAGGGTTTATTTAATGGTTTCTAAGACATATAGAATTCCTAAAGATGGTCTGTTAAAATGGAATGTCGACTGAGATAAATATTTTTATATATATTCCCGACCAATGATTTATTTTATCTATGGATTAGGATCTTAAGAATGTAATCTACTTTCTCAATAATATACATGAAATGAAGAAAACTATGTTTTTTTCTTATAAAGAAACATATAATTTAAGAAAACTAAGGTTAAATAATAAATAATTAAAATTTGGTACATTTAGGATTACTGAATATGATAGAACACCTCAGATGAATTGATGATTGAAAAATGTTTTCAGTGATATCGCTAACTTGGGATAATCAGTTAAACAAGTAGGTCATGCTTTAAATGTTCTCATAGTTTTACCTAGAAATATAAACTGAATTTATTCAACTAATTTTTATTCTAGACTATTCAATGAATAAAAAAAGAAAAAATAATTGTTACCCTGATGATGTATGGAATTGGGATGAAATCTAAAGCTCCAAATCATATTTATACCAACAAATAATGATGATTCACTTAGAAGTACAATGGATGAATTATATGATTTGAGTTAACTCAAATCAAGCAATGAATTATCAGATATTTCTAAAAGATTTATAGATCATTACAACAAAACTAAGAGAATGAATAAAGTGGATATGTGACATGAATATAATAAGAACACTCAAAAAAATTCTAACTATCATATAATTAAATCTCAAATAAAATATGATTATAAATGAAAAGTAATGAAAAACCTGAAGACTAATTAAATTTGTACTTCTGATTCACATGATGAATCTACTAAATACTCAAAAGAAGATAATAAAAATCAAATGGTAAACATATGCAATATGACTCATATATATGATGTGAACACATATAACTCTCAAAATTATGATTCATTACAAATATAAAAACGTTCGTAATTAATTCTTAATGATTGAGGAAAAATACTAATATCTGAAAAAAGTGTCATATATTAAAAATAAAATATTATGATACTATTAATAATTATAAATAATAATAAACAAAACATATTCCAAATTTAAAATATAAATGTCATTGTATTTTTTATGAAAACATAATTGAGGAACTATTATATGTTGTTAATAGATTAAAACAAGATTCTTGTATGATTGTTAAATGAGATAACTATTTATAAACAAATTAACGGTAAAAAAGTCAATAATAAATAAAAACCTGGGATTAGTATTAATATAGAAAATAGCAAATTATATTTATATTATTATTTTCATGGTTTTATAATTAAGAATATATATAGTATTAATTTCATTCACTGTTGAATAAATGGACATTATGATACAAAATGAAATTTTATAAAATGCCATTTTTCTATAATTAAGAATGATTATTATTAAATTTAATTATATAACATTAAATGTGGAGTCTCCACTAAAAACAAATTGATTTGGTCACACAGTTATTTAGTTTGTAACATTATTAGACCCAAAAAAATACGTTTACCAAGAGGAACTTATATTTAATATATTTATTGTACACACCACATGAATTCATTATTATATCAATTAATGGCTTCTTGAAAATTATGGAAATTTATTTTTAATGGAAAAATCCTAAAACTGGATCTCTCAACCTAGGAACTATTACATCTCCATCCTAATATTTTATTTAGATTTACTGACCTTTTTATACATTGGAGAGATTTATTGTAATTATTTTTATTCTTAAATGATTAACACTTATCTCATTTTATTAATTTATGTGATAAATCAATTTATTAAAATTTATATTGGATTAACCATAGTCTTTATAAGATTATATGAAATAATATTATTATATTTATCCAAACTTCTAATGTTTTTAAATCTATGTAAATATTTTTTTATATATTTCACTTAATTAAATTCTCTAGGTGAGTTGTAATTCAATTAGATCATGTAATAATTTATAATATTAATTTAAAATCATATGAGGAATATTAATTTTATTGAATTGGAAATCTATATTCTTAATAATCTTTAAATTTTTAAATATTTTTTTTGAAATATATTTTTCTAATAAATTGTATTATTTAAATTAATGTTTTATTTCAAAATAGTCTTCATACGTAATTTTTTTTTCAATGATATTATAGGAAATGATTAATTTGTATTTTGGGTTAAGAATCAAATATATTGCCTATAATCTACTATAATAAAAATATTATTCATGATCTTTATAAATATAAAATCTTATTCTCGATGCCCTCTTAATCATTTTTCACAATTAATTGAAAATCAAAACTAAATGACTTTTGAAGAATACTATCTAATCGGAATGAAGAGAACAAGATCTATAAGGTCAGAAATTTTTTTCTCAAAAGATAATCTAAGGTAATTATTTTTTAATGTGTTGAGAAAATCATCAATTTCATATTTTGATGATTCATTAGAAATAAATTTTTGAAATGGCAAACCAGTTCATGGTTTTTGAAAACTAGTTGATCATTCATTTAAAATAGTTAAAGAAAGAAATATTCTTTTCAGAGTTTGTGTCAAAATTTAATCTCATTAATTAAAAATTTATAATTTTTCGTTGAGATGTAATTCTTTTTAAAAATCATATGCTGATCGAAATAAAATATTCCTATCAAAACAAAATTTCACACTTCATAGGATGTGTCAAAATTAATTGGAAACTCAAATTATAAAGAAGAATTCGATGCATTTAATGTGGAGATTACAAGTCAAGTATAGACACTCAGAATCAATGCTATTTCAAAATCATAAATTAGTTAGATAATGTAGTTTTTAGTTAAATAGTTATCTCTTTTTATGATGTTTTAATAATACAAAGATGTTAAATGTTGAATATAACATATTTAAAGAGTTCTACCTATGAGGATTAAAATATTTCAATATTTGAAGACTATAGATGATCCCTCCAACCCTTCCAAAAATCGGGAATCTCCTTTAACTATATATCCAATCCAAATTAATATATATATATATATATATTAAAAAATTATCATTTTTTTCTTTTTTTGTTAGTTTAAGTATGGTTTTTATATTTTTTATCTAGGTTAAAAATAAAAAAAAGTATATCTTAATTTATTTATAATGTAAAAAATTTGATGAAATTTATGTGAAATTTATTAAGTGGTTTATGAGAAATTTAGGAGAGTTGAAAAAAATAATATGATGATTTTGATGAATAAAAATGATAAATATATATTTAAAATATATATGGGAAAAAGTTCATTGTAAAAATAATTTATTTATGACTGAAAATAATTTTTGTAATTTAATTACTGTCATATTAGTTAAAATTAATTTTTTTATTTTACTATTAATATTTTGGTGGCTTTTGTTGAAAAAAAGGGGAATATTATTTAGAATATATTTATTATACAATTTAATTTATTTTTTTTATGATTTTTATGGTTTCAATCACCAAAATATATGTTTCAAATGAATTTACTAAAATTAAATTTTAGATTAATAATTACTAGAATTACTATATATTTTTGATTCATAACCATTATTTAATACTTGGGAGGATATTTTTTATATAGGGAAATGTCTTTTGGATGTGTTTTATATGTAATCTACAAACACTGTTCACATTATATGTTTTTTGTGGAACTTACAATTTATAAACACTACATTTGGAATAAAAGTAAAGATCAAAAAACCTACTATTGGAAAAAACATTATTGTTGTGGAATAAATGTATAGTTCATCCGCCATACATTTATAATCAACCATAAGATATTAACCATACTTTTGTAGTTTATCACTAGGTAGACAAACCAAATGTTTGTCTTGGTAAATATGGTGTTTTGAATTGTAGATTATTTTCATGCTTTTTTTGATGGTATTAATTGATTTAAATATATTTTTAAATTTGTTTAAAGTCTAATTCAAAAGATCATATTCAATAGATTATATGGTCCCAATTTTTTTGAAAAGTTATGTATCTATTGGAATATTTTGAATTAATATATTCCTATTTACCATGAAAAATTCACGGAGCTTGTTAACTTAGATAAATTTTATTATCATGAAAAATTCTAGAGATGTTATTATTCAAAAGAAATATGTTTCTGTTTTAAAATAACAGTGTTTCATTTCATTCTGAGCTTCACTTTGGATACGAACATGTATTGATCAATGTCTTTTTGTTTAATTACGGTTAAAGCTATTATAGATCTTTTTTAATCATTTTTTTCAGTTCAAAAAATAACTTATTAGAGAAAAAAATTATGGTATACCTATTGAAATATTATTCTTTATATTTTATCTATTATTTTTATGGAAATTTCTTTTTTACATAGAAGAATATTTGGTTACTGCTCAGTTTTATTGAAGATCAAATACAACTATGAATTACCAATAAAATTGTGTTCTAATGATGTTTCAACATCAATATCATAGTATTTTATATTCTAAAGAGTATTTTATACTAATAATCTATCACTGGTGGAGTTTTACTATATTATACTATGCTATGTATAATTTAGTTTGTGTTAAATGAACCAGAAGACCTTATAAAAACATTTTGGAAGGCGTCAACTACCAACACTTAGTTGTATAAGTATCCGATAAATGGAATTTATAATGAAAATAACAATGATCATTGAGAGAGAATTAGTGGAGTGTCTTAGGTGATCATTTTCCCTAAACCATTATACATCATTTCATTATTTTCTTATTTTAATTTTTACTTATTAGTCACGAAAAGTAAGTAATCACATTAATTGTAATTGGGTAGTTTATTATATCATATTACTAAAGGAACAAAATTACACCAGTATTTTCTCTTCTCCTTTAACTATTCCACCCAAAAAAATTAGATTAGTTTGATAAAAATTATTAATGTTCTAAAAAATTATTCCAATCACCGACTTTCAGTCACTTTGTTCTTATGGTATGATTCCAAGCCATGGAAATTATATTAGTCATTGTTTGGATATTTTTTTTAACAAAAATGCATTTGAAAATTACAACTGTGTCTTTTTTATGAGTTATTAATTGTTTTCATGTGTTTAATTAACATGTTTTCAATTTAGAAAAAAATAACATAAAATAGTTAGATTTCATTGAAAGCTTTCATTCCATGCAACACTGAATGTTAATGATACATGATATACTATAACAATATGATGTGATAATTTTTTCATAAATATTTTATTGTAATGTATGAAAAAAATATCTAAATTATAAAAAAAATTTGGTTTAAATTTTTAGAAATTTAATTTATTTGTTATTAATTACTTAACAATAAAAATTATATGAAATTAATAGAGATATTTTCCTTGAAAATTGTTTTATTATGTAAAATTTATTGTTTTTTAATAAATTAAATTATTTACTATTGGTGAATGATATTAATAAAATATAAATAATATATATATAAATTGTTTTTAGAATTCATCTCATAAATCTTTCATAGACATTATATAATAATAAATACATTTTTTTCATTAAAATATATGTTTCTAAAATGTTATTTTCATTGTGTTTTTCATGAATATTTTTAAAAATAATTTATAACATATATATAAATTCAATTAAAAAAAATTCATTTTATATTTGAAATATGAAGGTTTATATTTGTTAAATAGTTTTTTATTTTTGGTTAATATTAATAGTAGCTGTTGTAAAACATAAAACCTTAGTAATAGGATAATCAAGAAAAAATTTGCTAAAAATAAATGATAAGATTATTATTTTTCCTAATAATTCTTATTGGATAATGTAAATTCAACCCTTATCACCTTAGGCCAGATTACTAATTGTCATAGGGATACTCTTCTAAAAAATGATGCATTTGATATGAAATGTAAATAAAAATACAAAATGACTGTCTTCTATTTTTAAATATCTATTTTGTGTCCCTATAGGGAAACATGAATGTTATGAAAGAACATAAATTTCTAGTGATAATGCAATGAAATTATTTTAATGATGAATACTTATTTCTAATTTTGTGTAATTATATATCGACATAATATTCCAATGAAACAAGGCAACAATATTTCATCAAGTAATAATATAATAATACATGATATTAAAAAAATAAAAATAATATAATTTCATTGATTTATAGTTTTCCATGAATTCTATCAATGAATATGACATATTTTCCATATGTTAAAGGAGTATATTCTATTTCCATACTTTTATTTACGTAGTTAAAGTCAAATTAAATAAATAGTTTCAAAATATTCATTAATAATATTTTATCTATATAACATTTTATTAAGTTATATAGAAATAATAAAAATAATACAATTAGACAATGTAGATTTTTTATGGTCAGAGATGTCAATCTATTGGTATTTATGAACAAATTTTCACATTATATTTAAATTTATATCCCTTCAATACTGAAAATATATACCATAATTAATGTTTAAATATATTAATTAATGGTTTAAACAAAAATATATGGTTTAAAACACCACTTTATCCTCTAAAAATATAGTAATATGTTTTTATTCCAACACCATACTACATTATGTTAAAATCTTGGGTTGTTCGGATACATTTGAATAGAAAATAAATTTATTATATTTTTAAATTTTATGAAATTATAATAGCCCCCCTCACTTATAAAATCCTACCCAAACATTCTTTTATTTAGTCATAATTTATCCTTTTATATTGACTTATCCCTAAAATTTTTCTTATACATTCCAATTAACACATTCTAGATGTGGTGGCTCACAAAAAAACCTATATAGATCATAAGACAATATCTAAAAAGCTCTGTTCAAAGAAGTGAAGGAAAGAGAGTTTTCATGAAATTAAAACTTGAGTGAAGTGATTTTGATTTTAAATTACAATATTTATAAAATCCGTTATGTTATGAACCAATATTCTCATATAAGGAGTATAAATATCCTTTATGACATGTTTTATCCTAAATCTACTCATATTCATGATATTTACTCTTTTATTTGATATTATTCTTTTATGGGTCTTGTAATTCAACAGTTAACCAATAGGTAACAATTTTATATATGTTGTCATTGTTTATTAGTATTTTTTATCATTAATATTTGTTTTGATGATATATTATGATATATCATTCAAAACAGTAGTTACGTTTCTTCCCCATTCGCTATTTATTGAGAATAAAATCTTTCTGTTCATTTTTACTCTATTTATATACTCAAGAGACCAAAATATAAACTTTAAGGAAAACAACATTACATTCCTTATATTCCATATTAATGATTTCTAAATATGTATTCAATAATTGATATGATATTATATATATAATTATTTAAATATGTTTTACCAGTAATTTAATTTTATAAAAATGGTTTTAAATGAATATTATTATGATTTTCTAAACAATAAATATTTTAACATCAAACTAATGTGGGAATAGAATGTCTTATTTTAATATGCACATCATGAATGGAATTTATCACTCTCATGAAAATCAATGATTTTAATCATACATAATATGTTTTAAATATTATTTTTTATGTGAATGTTTTCTTTAATATTTTGGAATTTTAAGATTTTAAATAATTGATTTCGAGATAAAAGGATATTTTTCTCAAGAAATGTTCCATGTGACCTTTAATAGAATTTTACATTTATGATGCCATAATACGATGATTCCTAAAAATAACTAGGGATTTATTCAGTGCTACCATCATTTTTACTTATCCAAATGGTTAATTATTGTAAAGAAAAATAGGTTTATGAAATATATACCCTTTCAACGAGTTATACTATGATGAATTCCTAAAATTATTAAGAATTAAATTTCATTATCATGGGTTATGTTGCGATGAAATATTTTTGAAACCCATATATTTTATTATGTTCTAATATGATTAATGATATTTGTTCTTGCCACCACATATAAACAATTTTCATTAAGTTATGGGTGGGCCAAGATTTATTTAGTTCTCCAATGCCTATGGAATATATGGATATTTGATGGGATTATAATCTCTGTAATGGGGAGTGAAAATGTATATTATCAAAATCTGTCCATTATAATGGTTAATGGATTGAACCTTGACTACTAAAATGTGTTTTAGAGTGAACCCAATCCACTATTATAGTTCTGGATGTTAACCTTGACTACTAATGATATTATTTTTATGATTATGTGTATTCCATAATTCCATGTATTATTCTTTATGCCATGAATCACAGTTATGATCCAATATACACACAGTATGGAATCCAAATAAAAAAATCATGTTTTCATACCCTTATTCTCATGTAACAATTATGTGATCCTTGATATCTCACTATTTTTTCATCACTGGGAATTTGAGATCACCCTTTTTTATATATCCTTTCACCAAGTTACGATGAAATATTTTATATAAAATATGCATATGAATAGATCTATTTATGAAGAACATATTGGGAGTATCTTATGAAGAAGTAATTTATGTTTCTTTGATTCAATAGATACTGGACCGACATAATTATAGCATAGAACATAATTTTTGATAATGTATATTAATCTAATAAAATTTAATATCTATGTATAAAATATCTGGGTTAATAAAATTGTCATCCCATACAGGATTAGTTAACTAAATGAAATTAGGTTGAAAAAAATCTAGTTTAAACTCTACTGATAAGTCTATATATATGATAAGATTCTTTTGTTTTGGAAATAATATGTGATGATCTAGAACATTAAATATTAAAAATCAGGTGCCTTGATATAGAATTTCCATAAATGATTTTTATGATTATGAAGTTCCCCACTAGTTTTATAGTCACCGAAAATATGGTTTTTGGTTTTAGTCAATGGATAAAATCCAAATGAATTTTTTTAATACAAAATGTGAAAAAATGTAAGGATTTTCGTATTGAGTAACCAGATGATATTGGAGAAGTAATCAAGAATATCCTTTATGTGATTATGAGACATCCTCAATATATGAATCATGATGATTATCCAAATGAGAAAAAAAAGAATAACATTTTTGTGAGTCCTTAGTGATTCCACACACCCTTTTGGTGAATATTCTGACACACTATTTTATGAGCAGTGGATAATTACCACAAAAAAGTATTTTTTTCTCCTATGCTTGGAACATGATAAAGTTTTTTAATTATCTATCATTTGAAATATTAAATAGATCAAAGATTTCATCTTTTCAATAATATGAGTTAAAGGGAATACATTTACTCTATAGAGTGGGATAAGATTAATATATTATACATCAATAAGTACATTCCTCATATTATTCATATGAAAATAGATATGTAATTCTTTAAGCTAAAGTCAAATTATTATAAATATGTCAGTAACATTGAAGTAAATTTTATAGTAATTGTGAGGTTGGATTCTCTTATTATTATCTGACTTGAATATAATGTTTCTAGATTCTTATATGTATTAAAACCATGTTTTCTACGGGATTTATTAATAATATACTTCTATAGTTATGAAGAAATTTTTTTATTTTCTATTAATTCTAATGTGGATGTTGGATTTACCTATCCATATAATAATTATTATACGAAAATAATGGAGGAATTCACTAGAAACAATAAAAATAATGGATTCATAAAAACTAGTTTTCTATTTTTTATAAAATATGGATGGAATCATAGTGGTAATTGTAATAATGGTATTGGTAAAAAAAAATTAGGGTGTAATGGAAGGAAATTGGGAAATCTGATATTGATGTGATGGGAATAAGATTACTTTTAATGGAGAATAATACAAAATTATTTTACATCCCAAAATTCAGTGACTCAAATGCACAGAGTTTGGTCATTATTCTAATCATTGATAAATCTAGAAGGTTAATGATGATGATTTATGTTAGAAAACTGTCAAGGCCATTGATAAAGTTAAATATCATGTGATCACTATTAGTAATTCGATGTATGATAACAAATTTTTGAAATGTACCCTTATTATCCATTATAGTAATGCTATGGTGTAATTTTATTTTTAATGCACCCTACATTTTATATATGATGAATTTTCCATTGGTACCATAGTATTACAACAAATATTAAATGTTTAATTAGTACAAAATATAAATAATGGCATGATTAACCCATCTCAAGTTTATTATTTTTCTCCAATAGATGTTTATGCGAATGTACATTTGGATAATCTCATTATTCTTCCACTAGTTGATGTTGCTATAATTTGGGGCATTCATTTTAATTATACACACCAATACATCCTCAATTCTTAAGGAATAGATTTCATAGTCGATATTATATACTATATTATGATCATCTATCAGTGTGATGAAAAATATGAACTTGTAATTCAAATCAAATTCATTGTGTTGACCTTGATTCGAATAAAAATGGTTATTTATCTATGTTTGTTTTGGATAATGACAACATCCAAGATATACTTGTTTATGGTAATTTTTAGTGTATATCAAAAAAAAAATTCATGGTCTTCTACCAAATCATGATGATGGGTTTTTAATAGATCCTATAAATTATGTTAAAATTATATCAATGACACTATATTGAATATCCCCAATTATGTTGTATGAATTCATGAAGAAACTCTATGTGTAACATAAACAAGGATTTTTTTCAACATATTACTTCCACATGGGGTGCTCTGGTTTTTTTAAGAAGAAATATAGATCAATTTGAAATTAAATTGACTATTGAAAAGTTATCAAGATTAAAATAAATAACATGTATCTTTTACCATATATTGATGACTTATTTGATCAGTTTCAAGGATATAAATATTTTTTTATGATTTATAATCTTTCATGATATAATAAATTTATGTTTAATAATAAGGAAATCCCCATTAAATCCTTGCTTACATGTTTTGGACTCTAGGAATTTATTTTTATTCCACTTGGACTTACACATTACCTCTTTATCTTCATGTATTAAATGAATACACACTTTCTAGATTACATAAAGTAGTATCTGGTATTTATTAAATTTTATTTTATATTAAATTAAATCATAACAGAAGAGCTTGAATATCAATTGAGGATTTTACATAATACCCTGAAGAAGGTGGATATGTATAGATAATTTACCTAATGCGATTTAATTTCATTAGAAGTATTCAATATTGGGTTATATAATTTTATTTAAGGGTATATCATTAGATCCATCGAATATGGAAGTTTTTGAACAACAAGAAAAACCACTACTTTGAATTAAATCCATAGTTTTCTTATTTTGTTTAGATATTATCAAATTTTTGTATTGAATTTCTCAAGGAATTCTTATCCACTCACATAGTAAACTCAGATGAGATACAATATACTTTGGATTGATAAATGTGATGAAAATTTCATGGAACATAATAGAAGTTAAGTCTTTGAATTGTTACTTATGTTACCCAATAGTACAAAATCCTTTGTGATTTATAATGGTTAATCAATTAATGAACATGTATGTGTTCTCTTATAGAGTTATATGGGGAAAGCTTATGCCTCAATCCAATTTAAGATTTAGGAAAAAATTACCCTACGCGTGAATTTGAGGTTTTTGAAATATTTTTTTCATTGATGTTATGAAGGAATAATCCATATGAATATCGGTGTGATATATATACTGATCAAAATATTCTATAATATATATTGACCCAGAATGAGTTTAATATGGTTTAGAAAATATTTTTTGAGTTTATTAATGATTATTACTTCTCAATACAATACCAACTTAATAAGGTGAACAGGGTGAAAAAATTTTTGATTCAAAAGGATAATTTAATCTTATCTATTATTAGGATAACACAAGACAAAATATTTCTGTATTTTCTATGATGTATTTGGAAAACATTAATTTTGTTGACATATATTATCTTTCTCTTATGAATGTTCAACCATTTATTCATGTGATTATGATGGCAGAACAAAATAATGATGTGGAATTATTGAAGAACGATAGAAAATTTCTTATGTTAAACTATGATTGTGAGGAAATGACAAGGTTCCAGAACAATGTGTGTATCACATCAATACAATATTTGGAAGAGTTATATTATGAGGCTATTAGTTCATAATTATGTATTAATACTGGAAGTAAAATGGTTTATATATATATGAATGAGTATTTCCAGTAGGAGAACACAAATAAAGATATTCCATAGTATGTATCTTATTACTTAGTTTTTTAGTAAGTTAATGTTTAGATATATAATTCTAATGGTATGTTACAACAATTACCCAAACTATAATGGAAATGGGAAAACATGACCATGGATTTCGAGGTTGGTCTCCCCAAAGTATCTATAGTCTATAAGGCTATTTGTTCTATTTTCAGTTAATTTATAAAGCCATCACACTTTATTTTCATTAAAGAATATCCCTATATTGACCATATTTCCTGGATATACATTTAATTTTTTATAATGTTTTATGAAGTATAAAATTCTATTGTATTTTACTGGGAACCATGGTTTACCTCAATGTTCTGGAAAAGTATTTTGTTGGATTTGGATATAGTGTTAGGTTTGAGAACTTATTTATCATCCTCTGACATGTGGTCACTCTAATATAACAATTAAAACATTATAGGATATGTTTAGATCACATTATATAAAATTTAATGGTGTTTAGGACTACCAACATCCTTTAGTTATTATTTCATACAACAATTTCGATCACTCAAGAATTCAAATAGAACCATTTGAATCACTTTATATATAAAGGATATAAATACAACCTAAATGGATAATGATAGACAATTAAAGTTATTGGTACCAATAATAAATGAGGAAATGGTATTGAATTTTATTGTCATTCGACTATACATCAAATCCCAATGGAGTCGATAGAAAATTTCTGATGACAACCATTAGGGTGATATAGAATTGAATGTTTGGGAGAATGAGTTTCTTAATATTTAATCATTGAATAAGACAAATAGATTTATAAATAATTAAAGAACCATCCATTGGTGTATTTTCCATTTCAATATTCTTGATTTATTAGGGATTGTATCTTATCGCTTGGTTCTTCCATCAAACCTCCAACGTGTTCTTGATTTATTCAATGTATCTCTAAGGTGGATGTACATATATGATCCATTAAATGTACCGAAATTAGAGGTTGTACAAATAGAGCATGATATTTAATATTAATGAAAACATGTATATAACCTGGAAAATATAGATAATGTGATGTGAAACATGTCTACTCCCCTATTTAATGTTCTCCGTATAAATTAGAAAGTCCAAGATGCTACTTCGTAATATGAATATGAAATGAAATATTGATATCCTCAATTTTTTACATTTGAGTGATGAATTTTGATAGTTAAATAAAATTTAAGGGTGATATAATATAACACCCCAATATTTGAGGAACCATTTTTCTTTATTAATTTTATTTCTTAAAAAATCAGTTATAAATGAAACGTTGAGTTTAAAAAAAAAATTACAATACAAAAATATAATTTTAAATGTATCACTTATATATTTGATTTGTTTATATGAATATTTATAACTAAATAATGAAAATTTTATTTTTTAAAAATATAAAAAATAAATTGATTGTTATTAATTATTAAATTTTTAAAAAATAATAGGAATGTAAAAGTGATATTTTTTTGAGAAGTTGTATTTATTGGAACAATGTATCTTTGACTAAATAAATTAAATTAGTCACTATTGGTGGTTTATTTTAATTAAATTTTAATGTAATAAAATGAATAAATATTTTATCATTTATCTAATATCTTTTCTACGAATGAGGTAAAAATACATGCATCTTTTTTTTCATAAAATGTATTTTTCTTAAAAGGGGGGTTCATCACGTTTTCTAAAATTGATATTAAAAATAATTTATACCACTTATTGAAATTTAATTTGTTAAAATGTTTCAAATAGTTTGAATTACTATGTCCCAAATTCTTATATAGGTCTGATTTATTGTTGGCCAACATAAATTGTAATCTTATTAAAAGTCAACAGCACGATAAATTGTAAATTTGGTTAATAAATTCTAAAACTAATTTATAAATACACCTTTTTTATTATTAATTGTAATTATATCAATTTAGTTCCACCATTACCTCATTAGAATTTAAATTTAATTGTTTAAAAAAATTCATTGAAAATGATTTATGTTGTATTTATAGTATAGAATGATAAAATATCGCAACTCTCTTACTATTAAACATGTATTGTGTGTGAAAATAGTAACAAAAAATTTTTATAAATGAATATAAATGTCTATATATTTTATAATAATTTTTTTTATTAAATAAATTTATTTCAAATGTTTTGTAATTTAAAATTTTGTTAAAATGTTATGTAATGGAGACCCAATATTTCCCCAATTAATAAAAATTTTAATAAATGACATAAAAAAATTAAAGATAAAATAATTAGAATGATATATTTTAATTATAGAGATTTATTGATGAAGAAATTTTTTTACTGTTGTGTTAAAGATTTATATTTGAATTAAAACATTTTATGTATGTCATTCAAGTAAAATTAACTTAAATTTATGATAATTTTTATTAATGATATTTTTTAAAATTATTATTTTATTAAATTATTTAAAAGTCATAAAATCAATAATTGTTTTATGATTGATAAGATATGGTCTAAAATGTATTTAATATTCAATTTTTGAGTTGAATTTTACCTTATATATAAAATTATAACCCTTTAATGCTGAAAATGTTCTTACCATATTTAATGCTTAAGTAGGTTAACTAAGGCATTAAAGAACATATGTATTAAAATGACACATAAAAAAAATAGTTAGTTATTGAAATTTCAGCCACCTACAACTATGTATTTTAATCCTATACATTTAGTTTCATTTTTCTTAATAACTAGTTTATTTTATTTTAATCTTTTCATAAATTCCAATAGTTCCCCTACCCTCACTTATAAAAGTGTACCCCTCAATTTTCATCTCTATAAAAAATTGAGCCATTTATCTCAATAAAACCTAACCAAATTCTCTTATTAAATGCATTTGAAACATTCTAGAAGTTATCATTTCCCAAAATAACCAACCTTGTTTCCCTTAAGGGAAGCTTTAAAGGAGTTTTTTCAACGAAGATGAGGCCAGAGTGCTTTTAAAGTAAGTTAAACTAATGGTAAGGTATTTTTATTGCAAATTTTATTCTTTAGGACATATGTTTTATTATTCGTCTATATTATTATATAATGTTTTTATATACACAATTTTATATTGTATATCATGAACCTAAAAATGATCATGAAATTTAATGTTTAATTTGATGTTTTTCTTTAATGAATGATGTGAATCAAGAGTTACCATTGTGGTATGGGTTTTATGTACAATCAATTTATTTGTTGTGATTTTTATGAATATGTATCAGATGATGAACTATTATGATCTCTATTTGAAAAAGTTGATTATTTTTATTCTTCTCTTGTTATTTATTGATAATATATTCCTTCCATTCACTTAACCTCTCTTATGAACTAATGATAGTGAAATAATAATATTAAAGAAAAATGACCATTTGATCTATTTCCATTAGTATCAATGTTTTCTTAAAATGCAATGAAGAATTATTGTAAAATTATTTAATTATTGTGTAATGTTATTTATACCCTTAATTGAATTTTCAAAACATGTTTTTATAGTAATGTAATTATCCTTATTATTTCCATGGATGACTTATGAATATGATGAAAAGTTATTTATGAAACATGTTCCATTTTCATGACTTTTAATATGATGAACCGATAAAATGACTATGAATCCCCTTACATTTACATATATTATGTTTTGATAAAATGTTTATGAACTCCATTTATTTTCATGGGTTATGATAAATTTAATGTTTTATGATATTTTGAACACATATATATGATATTCATTATATGATGGGTGGGAACTGAATTATATAGCCCCCAAATGCACTGGGTAAAGAAGCATATCTCATGGGATAAACAAGGATAGAATGGTCAGTGAACCAGGATAAGTATGAAACTCAGTCCACTTTGATAGTCATGGGAGTGATCCTTGACTACACTATAGTTTGGGGAGTGAAAAAAAATCCACTTTGTTAGGCTTGAAATTTGTTAATGATAACTAAGGAAATGAGTTTATATGCATATGTGTATGAAACATTTCTATTTATTATTCTAATGTTATTCTATTAGGGATCAATCTATTTTTTTCCTTTTGATTAATTTATTTGGAACATGATATCATTATTCGTGACAGAACATTACGATATATGAATTGTTTGGAATGGATTTGAAATTGGAAAATCATGTTCTCATTTCAATATGCTAATTTAGTTCATATGTGATCATTGAAAACTCACTTGTTTACACATAATATGAATTTGATGTCACCATTTTTATATTTATTTATACTATGAAGATCTCTTATTTTTCATTAAATTTTAAAATATTAAATCTCAAATTTCAAATGTTTTTAATTGAGAACACCCATATTTCAATTAAATTACCTTCATTTTTAGGTATTAATATATTTTAATTAAAACTATGAAAAATGTGATCAAAATAAATTACCTAAATGATTTAAATTTCATATTATTTATAGGTGAATTTCTATGTTTTCATCCATAGAAACTAAAAGAGTAGGATGGTTATCAGGAAAATTGACCAACCCATGCATTCCTTCAACTATGTCCAGGGAAAAAATGAAACATGCTCATGGGCCCATAGACCAATCCAAAGAGTGGGATGACCCTAGGGTCAGTGGGATTGTAAAGAAGCCTAACATTCATGGGTTAGCTGACATGAGAACAACTAAGTGTGGGTTATGTGTCTACATAGTGGTGGGTGGATAGATTCACATGCATGAGTCAATGAACAATGGCTCATGGTGTCCTATTACCCCCATTTACTTTTCAGATCACTCATGGGTGGAGATATCATATATATTTTAAGAGTTATACCTAATAAATTAATTTGGTAGGTGTATAATAGTGATTACTATTCATACATACATAAATTTTATCATCCTAGTGTGACTACACATTGTCTTCCCTAGTCACAACTCCACACCGATAATACAACATAGATGCCCTTGTTATTCCACAAAAACACCATGCATAAATAGAGGTAGCTTCCAAATAATTTCGATTCTGACCATCCCTATTCTAGAACCATGGAAATATAGAAGAGGGATCATTGTAATATGAAATTTGAGGATTAATGCACCGTGGGATGTCCTCAATTTTATTTCCACTAGAGAAAAAATGATGAAAATGACCACTGTAGTGTTGTCCATACCACTATGTCATGGCTCCATATTTCCAATGGAGATGATAAATCTCATTACTCCTCTGTTGAACTAGATTTTTTGTTGCTAGATTGATGAAAATAATGAATGTATTGTCTTTTCCATAGTGTCCCTATTGTGACGTGGAGGTTTCATAAATCATAGAGGTGACTTTTTAAACGGATGAGGAGCTACACCCTAGAAAAAGTCACTTCACCCTGGTCAATAAATAATATATGAATCCCATGAATTGGCTAAAAGGTTGTATTAACACCAACTTAATTGGGTTTATGCTGAAGAAAATGTTAAATACCTTATCTTCAAAGGATATATTAAATTTTCATAGGATGTCATAGGATAATATTTTTATTAATGAAACACCTTGGGAGGAGGATCCCACCATTTATTAGTGAATTAAAAAACTAAAAAAATTCAACATTAAGAGTGGATTACAATAGATTCACACAAATTAGAAGACTCGACTCAATGTTCTATATCAGGGATAATGTGTTAGCTAAAAGAGTAGAAGGAATGGGTAAAGATCTTGTTTATAGCATGTGGATTATTTTTCAAAATCTAAAATACAAATGGGAAAATTATTTTCCAATCTAAAAAGATAAAAGAATTATATTTGGTAACATATAATTAACTATATAAATATATATGAGCACAATATTGGAGGGGTGTCCATACCTGGAGACAAACCTAGATTGGACTTTCACATAATTTGGAGGAGATTTTTGTTTTAGAATATGAGGTAATTTAAGATATTTCAACCCATAATTAATTAAGAGAGTGGAGGAATATGTCTATCATCGACCACATTGCTATGCATTTAAGACATTTACTTTGTTTTTTGTTTTTTTCTAGGTAATTTGATATTCATATGTCACTAAAAATATAAGATTATGTTTTCAATTTTTATGAAGTACTGTATTTTATTATATAAATTATATTAGTATTCCCCAATCAAATTTAATCCATACTAATGAAGAGATTATCCATGAGAAAAAAATTTAATTTTATGGGGAGTTTGGCTCGATACAGGGGATGAGGGATGGTATTTTAAATTAACGTCACATTGATTAAAAAAAATATTAAAAACTTTAAATGTACAAAAAAGTGATGGAATTTAATGTTAGAACCTCAATGTGATTACGGTATTTCTGTGGGAGAAATATTACCTTAATTTTTCTTTCCATTTTTAGAAAAATACCCATTAATGCCAACATGTTTCAGGAAACCATGACAGATAAGATGGATTATTTGTATAGATCAATTTGAGGAAAAAAAATAAAAACTAGTTATCTCAAAAACTATTACTGTTGATGATTTTATGGAAACCCATCTGTGATATCAAATCATATCCATTCATCCTTATTTTTATTTATTTAATGTTATTACAATCTGAACTCTGCATTATTTTAGTAATTTAGTTTTATTAAAAAATGAAAAGATAGAATTGAACATTTTTAATTATTATAACCTTTTCCCTCATGGAATTATCCTCATATCATTACTATTATACACAAAGTAGTTAGAAAATTTTGGTTTTTAAAAATCACAATTTTGATATTTCTCAATAGAAGTAACAAAGAATTCTAGTGAAATCACTTCGGGTTAAGAAGAGTGATTTTAATTGTGATATGTCTATGAATGGTCCTAATTATGATGAACATAATGGTAGGGTCATATGAATATGTTATTTATGTTTCCCTTTTAAATATATACTATATATATTTATAAAATTTTGGATTTGATCATAGTGTAATGTAATGAATATTCATCAAATAAGATGTAATACCTTTTTCTAAAAGGCTTGGGTAGAAATAGTGCATCTAAAAATAATATATTATATGTATTATATATTATTAAAAGAACCACAACACTTATAAAGACGAACCAAAATTTTCAACAACAACATAACTATTATTAAAAACATAATAATATATATAATTTTATCCTCCTTACCATAAATTCTTTTTGTCCCAAAAAGCCAATATAACTCTACGAGGTGAGGGTCCTAATATTTAATATAACTATCATGACCCCACAAGCAATATTGAAGAGTTCAATTTTGAAAATAGATATTAACCAATGGAATCACTAGCCTATAAATAATCATCTCCTTCTAATATTTTATAGCTACCAAAATCTCCAAAAAGGTAGTGTCATCCAAAATATCCATGTGACCCTTGCCGTTAACATCATAGGGATAATGGATAGAATATATTTTATGTGTGTCATGGAAATAATTATGCACCTAGATAATTTATATGGTATTTTATAGGTTATATGAAACCCCACACACTATACTCTATATTTGAAAATGATTGATGAGACTATATGTTTTCCTGATACCCTAAAAAACCTCCTCAATCTATGATTTGGAAAGACAATTTGAAGTGAATGGTATCACTTACTAAACATTATATTTTATCATATTATATCACTGTAATATTTTTTATTACTATTGGATTACCTGAAATTCTCAAGGAGGACACATTCCATCTCTATTTTCATTCTCATGATCTTTTTTTGTATGAACTATGACTCACCAAACACTGTCCCCTAAAGTGATGAACTTGATGGGCTTTCCAATATTAACATGAATGTTACTATAACTTTTGTGGTTTGATGGTTGTTTCTATACAAAATATCATTTATGTTTAAGTCAATTTCCAAACTCCTAACCAAACTCATCATGAATTCTCACATCAAATCTCCATGAATTTATTGTTCATCCTTTTATGAACATCATTATATGGGTGGAATGTCAAAATAAAACATAGTTCGATCCCAAAAATCATCCTCTAAACTTCCCACCAACTGAAATTATAATTAATCATTAAGTATAGAGACATTCATCAAGGGTACCCATATAACCATGTGATCTCATTTGTGTATAGGCATCCCATAATCTCCCCTAAACACTACTTCTTACTGGGATATAAGTGTGATGATTTAGTGAATATATATTGTGAAAAAGTATACCCCTTTACAAAATATGGATGAATAGTCGTGAAATCAATTATTAAACTGTACTGCATCCACTAAAGTACCTCAATGTGATGTCTAAAACCTCTAAAAACCTGATTCTAAGAAATCACATGTTGGACCTTAAGGTTCTGGAATATTAATCCTATAAAAAATCACTTCCTTCCTAGATACTAATACTAATAATCAAGATCATGGTATATTTTTGTCACACATAAAATTACTATAAATTGAGATATTTAAAATTTATTTAATGCATCTTTATACATTTTAAAAGGTCTACTCTGCATTTGTGGAATATGATGAATTCACCACATGATTAGATAATTCATCTGGTGTATCAACTCAGGAAGTTATTTCACACAAAATAATTAAATCAGTGCCTCCTAGACGAGCCTCATTTACCATTTGGCAATGGGTATTGGTCACTATATTCATCATATTCTAAATAACATATAATTACTCTATATAGTTCAGTATCAAAAATATATTATATAAATAATTATCCATAATGTAGGCGTGATACATCCTACAAAGGGAACCGATCATAACATTTCACTTACAAGGTATGCTGACTATCTAAAAAACATATCCTTGTTGGAAATCAAGGAAATTTATTTTTATCAGGTTGAGATATATTTGGGAGAGTATGTAATAAAGACAGTAATGATATCTAAATAACCCAAAACATTTTAAATTTTATTACAGTGGATATATCATTAAGGTAAGAACCATAACCATAATCACCTTATCATGGGTTGCATAGTTTTTTCATCTGGTTTCAGTTTCATAGAACCATAAAAATACATGTCCCTACATCACATTAGTATGTAACCAAATACAAACCTAAAATAATTATAGTACACATCATACTCAAATCTATCATCTAGAAACATCAAAACTATAGTAATGGTGAAAATATTCATTGTGTTCTCAAAATATTGTATAAAATACTCAGGATAGATAAAAAAATGTTTCCCCATTTTGGTATGTACAGTTTAAAGGGATAAATTAGGTGAGATATTCATAATGTATCTCTAGTAATATTCTAAAAGCAATAGGAAATTTAAAACCTCAAACACAATCATAGTTAGTTCCCAATACATCACAGTGTAAAACCATATGCAATAAACTAAAACATCACCTTATTAAATGATATTACCAAAGAGTTGTATTTCCAAAATATATAACATTTACATCAAGAGATTTTTATTTAGCTAATTGTATTCAATTGTGTCTAGTATAAAACTGAAATTCTCAACATTATTGTTCTCTAATAATGAATATATTATTATTTCATCATTGATATATATCATATTCTATTCCATGAATGGATAAAAAATTTAGTTCATGATTCCCATGAACATTGATGATGTTTTTATACCTTACCATATATCTAAAAACTAATTGTGAACCTATAAAAATAATAATTCCATCATTGAAATATCCCCATGAACTCAAAAATTGTGATATTGAGAACTATGCTTAATCTATGAGTACTAACATTAAAACATTAGTAATCTGATTATGTAAACTACTTTCGAAGGAGGTAATTTTTTCTTCACATTCATTTATTTCGGTTGATGATAGTAAATACAATTCATAGAGATTCCACCTGCCATCATTGTTATAGAATATGAGCTACACTAGGGAAACACTGCTTCTATAAAGTATTTTCATTAAATGATCTTAAAAAATGCATTTAACACCATTATATTTTCCAGGACCACAAAATATTTTACATAGGATATCAATTTGATCCTATGGTATAAGTCGATAAAGAAATAGAAGACCATGAAATGGAGAAAAATAAAATTTCTTTCCAAAATACATCAATATACTTCTCCACTATATTCGGAAACATCACTCTCATAGAATCAATGGTTAACACAAATAATAATTTCAAATAAAGTGTTTTTTATAAAATATAATATTCTTTGATCTTATTCATTCGACTTGGGGGTCCCAAAATGCTATGAAAGTGGAACATGATATATTTTAATGATGATATATATCCCCATAGTGAATGTAATATACTCAATCATGAACTATGGACAATTATTATACACAGAGGACAACATAATAAGGTATCATATCCACCATGATGTGTTCTAATGAAAATAAAAATGTGATAATAGTAATTTCACATTAATGGAATATGGTAGAGAGGTGATGATTTCCTCAAGTTGGAGTATCTAGAGGAATATTTTAGGTTAGGGTAACATATAGAATATCTAACACTTTAATGAATAACATTTTATAAAATGAATAGATCATAACATTATGAATATGAATGACTAATAATATATTAAAGAAATAAATTATAAAATAAAAAATGTTCTGATTTTCCTACATGAAACCCTCTATCACACACACACACACATGTATATCATTTGATCATTCCACTTACACTATAAGCCAATCATGGACAACCTAGAAGTGGTAGTGGTGGAAATTGATCATTTTTCCATCCATGATAAGATGTTCTTGCAAACCCTCCTCCTATATGATGGAAACTAGTAGGAGGCCCACCCCATCTAGATCAATGAGGTTTCTAGTCACTAGAAAGTATCATAAGAACATATCTCTCCATAGAACCACTCTGGGTATCCTCTTCTACACATATTTTTCAAGAAACATGATCCTGGATTCCTATTAGACTACAACTATATCATAATATAACACTAATCCATATGGAATCAATCTGATATCCCACAATTGTTTGTCTAGTATATTAGGATTATGAATTCACATGCCTGTAATGAAGTATAATATTAGATATTTACTTCTTCCCACCACTGGTTAATTTAATCATAGAAATAATATAACCACTCTATAACCATTTTAAGACTTTTCTATAAAAACTTTAATAACAAAGGTACTCTTAATGTATTTTTTATAATTATTAATGCATAGAAACTAAAATCATATCTCTAATCTTATATTAAAGGTGTTCCTTGAATTTTTTGCACCAAATATATCCGTCCTAAATTATGTCCTATGATTACCGTCTAATGAATTTATAATCTCACTATGTATTGAGAAACTATTATATTACCCTATTTGAGGTATAATACCTTTCAAATGCATACCATTAAAAATTTTACTATATAGTACTACACTCTAAATAAATTATTATTCTACCCTATCAATGACCACTAGTGGACTATTTTGTGGCGATGATGAATTTAAGCATAAACCATAATATGACCAGACACTATTCGAACTAGTTGGAAAACATTAGAAACTTACTATGGCCAATCATGTAAATTTAGTGTTTTGAGATTTTATCATAATCATGGAGGCCTCTACCTATAGAACTCATGAGGAACACTCAACATGAGATTAATTTCATCCAATACTCTAATGAAAATCTTATGTGGTATGTGATGGTATTTTCACTAACAAACTATATAGGGATTTACTCTTTCACAAACATAAGGGATATGTGATTCCTTATATGGTTCATATTATTTGGTCTCATAGAAAATACATAAACTTTTTGGAGACATAATCACCAGGATAGTTTAAAAAACACTTTACCATAGAAGATGATCCATTTGACTATGGGGTGTAAACCAATATTTAACAAGATAATCCTTGATTTATTATATCATATATGTGAGATTTAACTTAAATAAAATGTATATGAAAGAGAAAATGATGCACTAATTGATATATACATCCTCCAAATATATCCTACTATTTTTTTCTTGATGTTTACTGATAATTAATATATTATCAATGTACTAATTGAATGATTTATATCATTTGATCACACCAATAACAATTATCAATGTATTATTGACTAGAATAAATATCTCTTACCATTATTTCAGAAAATATGATAATCCAATCCCCACATGGAGAATAAATTCGAATTTAAACCCTACATATCAAATTTCAATGATACCTTTCAGACATGAAATGACCCATTGGGACCCCACTTTGTCCAGTAGTGAACTCAATGTACCTCCCCATGCCGACTTCTAATAGGACACAAACTAGATGCCAACACCAATAAGGTATATAACACACGTTAGAGGTCATAACTAAAATAACTTATAATCATACACATGTCACTAATATAGTATATAAATATTAAACAAAACATAACATTATTATGATATAATAGGAATATCTTGATAGTATGATAGTAAGAATTATTTTCAAAAAAGGGAAAAATACAAGTCCCAAAATCATATATTTTTATCAAACATCAAAAAAGTATAAAATAAAAAATTTTAAATCCAAATAATTCGAACACTAATTAATGAATCAATAATATTTGACACCACTGAACACTACTAGTCTTTAACACCAGCATCACCATGCTCACCAATGTCACCACCAAACTTCTTGTTATATATATAACCATACGGTTTATTGGTATGATTCACATTAAATAGTTAGAATAAATACACAAATTGTAATTCTATTAAAACAAAACGGATTATTAATTTCACAATCCATCACATGAAAATTTAAAAAAAAATATTCTTAATTGAATCAATACAATTGATAATTATAGGGAATCAAAGTCTTCATATATCAGATATATTTAATATTTCAACCCCTTAGAGCATGGAATATTAAGAGAAACTCTAGACCTAATGTGATTGAAAAAATATAATGTTTTCACTTGAATGATAGAGTTATATAAATATTATTTGGAAATGAATCCTCACTATAGAGTTATCATTATTTAAGGGGTTCCAAATACATTAAAGAACCCATTTTTTATTTTATTGAGCATGCATTTTCCAAATGGGTTACCAAATCTACAAGTAGAGGACCCAAATCCATCCTATTGGGGTGTTACATACTCTACTCTGTATAAAAAGTAACCACAATGAATAATTAATATACTAACAAATAGGGTTACTAACCTATCATTTTCTTCATCTATCTAACCCCATCCCTTACATAATTACTCTAAAAATAAGAGACTCTAGATATAAAAAAACATGTAACAATTATTTGATTACAATGGAGTGGAAAAAATTACCATCCATGCAAAAAATTATAAAATTGACCATTCCTATATCTATATGTATAATAGGAGTGAGATGTTTTAGAAACAATAAATTAGGAATGTTAAATAATATATACTGTAATGTATATATTTTGTGGGAATCTTCTACTAGAAAGAAATATGTTTTAATTTCCATGTTTTGATGACATCAGTGGAATTTTCAATATCCAAAATATCTTATTGGACTAGTGGAATCAGTATAGTTTTACTACCATGGGGGGTCCATTTCATGGAACCAAAATTCAGGAACTATTCTTATCCCACAAGGTGTGTAGACTCCCTAAATCACTGGGTCATATACTAGTGAGTCACCTAAGTTGGTCCATCGAAACAAAAAATGTACCCATTATCCTACATATCATGTGGCGTCATTGCGTTGATGTGAATTTTACTCGAGTATAATCTAATGCGCGTGGTATTTAGATACACATCACATTACCTATTTTCACACTCCATGATATATTTATGAAAACAGGAAATCCCAATTATCACAACAATCAAGAGACATGACTAGTTAGTAAAAGGAGTAAATATGTGTAGTAAGGATTTATAGATCTATAATTCATTGTCCCTAAAGTTTAACTGATTTACAATATCATCATCCTTTATCCATGGAAATTAATTCAACACTGGCCAATCCCAATTCGTGAGAATCCAATATTACTCCCTAATGTTTTGTAAATGGTTATCCATTTTTACTCCCTTCATTTTAATTATATTCCTTAGTTTGAATCACATAAAAATGTTCATCAAAGGTTCATGTCATTCCTATGATGCCTCATCCTCACATGACCCATCAACCCCTATTATCCAATATCAATGGAATGATGGTTATGAAATAATGTGTTGGAAGTTATTTGTTATATGGTAATACAACAACATAGAGATGAGTTTTCCTTCCCATTTTTTGAAGAATGTAGTGACAAATTTCTCATAATGAAATGAACAGTGGGTGTATGGTATTATTTTCATGTTTCTATGTTAAAATGATTCCAATGGATTTCGATTTGGGGTTCAATGTTCAAATAGTATAAAAATTGAAAAAAATCATTAGAAAATATTAAAATTTAATTTAATAGATTTATTTTAAAAAATAGTTTTATAAAAAAATATTTAACTCATGATAAATCAATGACTATATTATTTGTTGAAAAAATAGGAATTTATGAATATATGTAATTGAAGTATCCTTTTAACGATTTATATTAAATGAAAATAATTCACTCTATGCATAAAAAATATATTCTTTGATGTTTTTTTGTTATTAATCTTGATGCATTATCCTATTTCATTGTGTGAGAAATGTATTCTTGAGGAAAGAATATATGTTGGTGGATAATATTTTTAATTTTATAAAATTTATTGTCTTACCACAATGGAAAATAACTATTTCTTTTAAAATCATGTTCCTCACTAATTTATGCCTCATTCTTCCATAGCATGCTTTCACAATAAACAATCATTTTTTACATTAAAAATTATATTGGTTAGATAAAAAATGAAGGAAATATTTTTGGTGGTTAAATAATAGTTTTCTAACTATACATCTCATCCTTTTAAACTTCTCAAATTCCATTACTTCAAACATATAGTCACATTAGTAAATCCATTTATATATCAACAATTTATTTTCTATAATGTATAGTAAAGGTTATTAAAAAATTATTTTTCCATTAATACCTATAATATGGTCATTCCATAATCATCCACCTACCACAATGAAACATTATAATATATCATATTTATAAGTAATTAATTATATTATTTCATGTTTTTAAATATGAGAAAATTATTTCTCGTTTAAAGGGTCAAATTCTTAACCATAAAAATTATTCATTACCTAAATAAATATATTTAACATTATCTCAACCATTGTGTAAAAAAATTATAATCACTTATATATTTATGGGTTTTTGACTAATTTAATTTAAATTATAAAAAAATATATATTAATTTCGGTATATATTTTTAAGGATTCATGTCACTTCTAATGAATAACCAAAATCATGAAAACATTATAAATATAATTAAAAATATTCAATGAAAAATATTTAAAAAATTGTATCTGATGTTTTTATCTCTACCACCTCAATGGATGTATATTTTTTTTTAATGAATCACATTTACATGGAGTTAATAAATAGTACACATCCTAGAGTTCATGTTGTTGATTTTTAGAATGTTGTTAGATACTCATCTTGCCGAAACAATTTCATCTAAGAGGGGATTATATTCATGTTTTTTTGGGAATGTATGTGCCATATTATTTTTCTATATATAAATTAACACCATAATAATTTGATTTATTGGAATAAAAATTCTTAATTTTAATGTAATAAAAAATATTTTTCTCATTCCTTGAACATAAGGATGGTGAATAAATTTTTATAACTCTTTTATCTAACCAGGAGGTAGTATAGATATTTTAATCAGATAAATATATGGTTGAGTATAAATTTTATGTTAGAATATCCATAAAATTTAGTATACAATTGAAATATGAACAATATAAGGGTCATAAAATGATTATTTCTTCTTTACAAATTCACATATCCATATTTGAGAGGGAATGGAAGTAAGAAATCGTAATTTTTCATTAATGTTGATCATATTGTATGATTAAGTGCAATTGAGGGTATATAAATACAAATAAACCATAGATATAAGTATAAATTTAAATCATATTAGAAGAATAAATTAGTTGAAATGAGGGATTATGGAAGATTTTACTATTATACAAGTCCTCTAAATGAGTATTATCTAGAAATGTTCACTAAATCCATAACTATTCGTGAGGGGAGTCAATTTTTTATGATTTCATTCCCATAACTATCCCAAGATAGTACTTTGATAATCATATAAGATTTATCATTAAAAATACCAAAAAATTGAACCAATTTTTTGTTTTATTTTATATTTATTTAGTTGAGGCTAAAAAATGATATATTCTTATTTAAGCTAATAGAACTCAAAATTTTATTTTCATCTATCATAATCTAGAACTATAGATCAGTATTTAATATCATTGATATTATAATATAGTAGATTTGTATAGAGTCATGTTAACGATCATGTTGTATAGAAAATAATTTTTTATGGTTATAGATATTCAGTTAGAATAATAACTCGAGGTACATGGTTGTAGACCATGGAACAAAAATTGTAAATATTAGATTATATTTATTAACATATTACTAAAATAGTGACTCATAGTTTTAATATTGAGATCAGATATAAAATAGTGACATCATGTTTTCATTCATAGTGTTTAATCCAAAATAATGAATCTTATTTCAACATTGTAGATCTCAAACAAAAATAAAGACTCTTAGTTTAGGTTCATAGTACTATGATAAATACATTTTTTAATTTATGATCCTTTATTATTTGGAATCCATCAAAGTGAAATTTTATACACTTTAGTTTAGGTATCTTACCTGGTTTAGATGAATTCCACCTATTCTGAATCTCTAAATATATGTTTATATAAATAAAAATGAGTTTGTATCATAGGGAAATATTCATATAGATATTGTAAAACTGTATTATCACACCCATGTACGATTTTCTATTAATAATTATTTAATTAATGTTCTCCCATTCATTGAAAAAAAAATGGAACGTTTTCCTAAACATTTAAGGTTTTTGAGAGGACTAGTAATAATGCATGAATACAAAAAACAAAGTGGAAATTTTGAAAAAGATACAAAACCAGTGGTAGTGGAGTTTTTTAGGGTTTACAATTGGATTTCAAACTCTAGTGGACCTAAAGTATTACATGAATTCCAATAAATATTATCCATCATGGTTGGAATATTGATTATGAAACCAGAATACCTAACCATGTGGCCCATATATAAATTAAATGTTTAGATATTCCTAAACTAACACTGGCTTGTTTTTACCCATATCCACCATTTATTCACAGTCTAACACTCCCATGACCATAAAACTCAATCAATTAATATCAATTACCACAATACATTATTTTTCTGTGTATTTTACCTAGATTCTTCAAGAAACTATCACCCATGTGTCTCCTCTCCCTTTCTATTGGTAGTTTATCTCTGCAATCCAAATAATCCTCCTTCTCAGTGGTTTTTATTGAATATGGTTTATATATTAAAATATATATGAGATGATCAATGATATATATAGTTTTTCATTATTTTATATAATCCCCTCTCTTCGGGTATTTCTAATTCTAATTTGGTCATTATGATTTAAATGGAAAATGTAGATGGTTTTGTGTTTTTCCATTGTTTAATGAATTTAATATTGGTGGTTATATTTTTATTAATGTAATAAATTGTTTTTGGTGTTTTGAATAGAATTTTCATGGATGTTTTATTTAGAGTGATGGTTTTTAGTTGGATTCCCCTTCAAAAATGAGTGGAAATGAAAATTTTTGTATACTATAGTGTGATGTGAAATTAAAATGGAATTATGAATTGGTCAAGATGGGGATAGAGTCACATTAGGACCCCAGGTATTCAGGTGTGTAGATAAGGGAATTTAAACTTATTGTTTACATAAACTAAATAGACAAGTATAATGATGAAACCCTAACAAAATTGTGTTAAAAATGATATGTTTGATTATGATTTCAGCATTGACTTAAACCTCATTGACCACTCATGTATGTGAATAGTTATGCATGGATTAACCACTAAGAGTATTTGGATTCTAATATGTAACCCTGTCATAACTGCAAAGGGATCCCCATGGTGCTTGTGATAATTTATTCCCTTTGTTTAATATTTTCAATCTTTTTATCATTCTAATGAAATTTAAAAGCCATGTTTAAAAAAAATATTTTTAAACATAAAAAGATTATGTTTTTATAATAAATATAATCCTTGTAACATTTTTTGGGATAATACTCGATAGGTTTACCAAACACCCTAAAAAACCTAATGTTTGTATATAGAACCATTATTTTTTGACTCATGTAATAGTAAGTCATCACACAGAGATACAAAATACTCTTTCTAGAAGATTTTATGGTTATAATAGGGTTGTGAAATAATGGGTGGCCATAACTTATGTCACAAAGAGATATGTGGGTCATTTTTTGTGGTTCCTTTTTCATTATTTTGGTACATGGATGTTGATGTGTCTATATAGGCTAATGTATTTACCCTTTAGAAAAATTATACCATATATATTTAACATGATGTATTTATGATAGTGTTGAGTGATGTTATTGGAAAATAACTAGAAACATAGTTACATGATTCCCAAATGCATGTTTTCCTCTTTTCAGTGTCATGAATTCCATATCAGACATGTAATGGCGATGTACGACTAATGGGTAATGGGTAACAATAGGTTTCCTTAAAAAATTATGACAAATTATTCATTATTTTTCCCCCTTGGGGCATTAAATTTTGTAAAAAAAATGAGTATCCATGATGTAGTAATGTCTGGGCTTGAGGGAATGGATGTGAGTTATTGACTAGAAAGTAGGTATCCTAAATATCAACTATTCACCATGGGATATTTTGTATCGGTTTGACACTAACATAGGGTGTGATTCATAGGATAGAGATAGCATATGGAAAACATGATAAGGTTGAGTGGTTTTTTAATTATTTATTTTTGATATATTTGAATATTTTGTTATGTGATTTTCTTGATTTTATTGATTTATTATATTGATTGTTTACTTTTTACTTTTTTCATATGTGCAATACCATGAATCTCATGTGACCTCCAATGGATTCCTAGGTAGAGGTCAAACATAATTCTCTACCAACTGACCCCACATGTCGATCAGTGACTAATAGAGGCAATGTTCCGATCTGTCTGAAAAATTAATTAATGTGGGGGATCTAGTCCTAGGAATGAAAATAATGATGAATCAAAAACTAATAATTTATCACCTTATTAGTTACTCAATAATAGGCATACGTCATTATGATAGATAAAAGACCTTCAAGAATCTGAGGATTGGGTGTAATTAATAGATTAGACCTTTTGAGTTTATTGGGACTAATTATTCTATTAAGGAAATTTTTTGTTTAAGTTATATTAGAGGGCCTCATATTCATGTACTTAGAGAAACAATGAAGGATGTTAAGCTTGGGAATATTTGTTGAAATGATTTCAAGCGTACCTTTTTGGAAAAAATATTCCATGAGACCTTGTCCCACACTATGTCTCAATAATTATAGCCCCTTCAGTAGGGTGATCACATAGTGATGGAATATAGAAATAATTTAAGAAATATTTTACACTTTTATCCCAAGAGAATAAACAACGTCATGTTAAAGGATAATTTCTTTGAAATTAGATTACGGCATGATATCTGGTGTCAATACATTTGGGTCCAGTTTAATAAATAAGTTGAAGAGATTGATCAGGATATGATGGAGGATATTTCCCACAAAAATATTCCATGTATGATTGGGATACCCTTTTCTCCTATTTAATGTAAACTTTTCTAATTGGATGAAATATATGTGATAATAATAGAGGAAAACTATAGTGGAAGGTTTGGGTATATTCCCTGACTACCTTTATCTATAGATATAGGCGGTGGGACTATTATATGCATCTAGTGAAAGAATATTAAGATAATGTGTTATATGTGCTTGGATCCACCCAGTTCGTGTCATGGGTATTGATTCATAGATCTGTTGAAAGGTTTTTTGTGAGTTATTCCTCCATGTAAGAGTGGTGTAGGCTCAACCACTCCAAGAGGATCTATAGTGTAGTATAATTTCTCTATCCCTATGGGGTCGTGTTATATTGGGTGTTTTGGAAATGATATTTTTTTTATTATTAGTCTATATAAGTGTAGAGACATAATTGTGAATGCATCCTTGTGCTAAACACACACAAAACACCATCAACTAGTAGATCAGGCACATGTGTTATCTGAAGTAGGTATTGTTATACTAAGAGATACTATTCTTATTAATTCATATATGAAAATTTATTTATTCCAAATGGATTCCTCTCACTCCATAATATCAAATGACCATATAGTTTTACTAAAACTATGAACCAATATCATTCTATATTCATATGAGAATTTTACATTGGATATATTATATAGGGGGTGAAATTTTTATAACTATCTTACAATGTTTATATGTCATAATTTATGTTATATTGGAACATAATCAACCTATAAATAAAACAATATGATATTATTTTTTGTATAAATTGGATGAAAATATTCAAGGATCACATTGATATCATTCCTTAGTGATTGACTTTCATTACAATTGATGTGAGAACTCTGTTTTTCAAGGGAGAATGGGACTCACCAACTAGATGTGTGGGGATCCACTAATGGAGTAGGGTAAACATTCCTATAATTTATCCATTCTTATACTATACGTTATGGAATAATTTATGGGATGTCAGTTTCCTCTAGGGTTTATAGAATTCCTTTAGGTGTTTTAAGATTAATTTTTCTTCTTATTTCCATTGCATGGATTGGAGTTCAGCATAAATTTGGTTTGGGGAATGAAACTGATATTTATACCTTCATATAAAATGGATCCCTATTAGTTATAGAAAATGAATATTTAGATTGATGAATTATAATATAAATGATACATTTATCCTAGTATCTCCCCATGTTCCACTCTTGTACACATTTTTATGAAGATCAATAGAAAAATTCACTTATGAATTTATTATCATAAATTGAATCATTTCAAAATGAAAAATAAATAATCTTTTCCCCATATTAATGATCTCTTCGAGTTGATTAATGAAGAATATGTTTTTAGAAGATCAATCTTCAGTCAAGGAATCACAATTTTTGGGTGATTGAGGGTAACTTCCAGAATACTTATTTCAAAAAGTGTTAAGGAAACTTTGAATACAATGTACTTTCAATTTTGATTGATGAATTATTTTGAGGTTTTTATGGAAGTCATGAATCTATCATTCTATATAAATTTCAAATAAATATTTTTGGTATGTGTGGATGATATCCTGGAAGCATCAAAATCATAATAATAACACACAAGGTATTTGACGATAATTTTAATAATTTTTCAAGATCCTTGAATTTATGGAATGTTTTCTAAGTTTTTTTAATTTTGGAGAAGTCATGTTTTTGGGACATTTAGTATTGAAATGTGGTATCTCATTTGGTCTAGGGAACGATAGAGTAGTGATGTTTGGGGAGGAATGAGGGATTATTTTCTAAATTAGGAGATTATTCCCACATGTATGGAACTACATGAAGTTTATTAATGTCCAATATGAACTATAATAACCTATGATGACTCTTACTCAATGAAGGAATAATTTCATAAGGACTCCAAAATGTTAATCATTCATTTAAGAAGCCATATAAATGTAGAAATTATCCATTTATTGAAGTTTCCTAAAGCAAGTACGAGATTTTCGGTACATGGTAATGTGTAAGGCAAGGGTTTCGGATATATTCATTAAAATGTTTTCATTTGGGGGAATATATATCTTAAAAACTCTATTCCATTAAGAAAAGTTTCCAAACCCATGACCATGAGCTCAAATTGATTATTCGGACTCTCAAATACTAGTACCATTAAAATTTTATGGAATTGTTATGGTCAATTCTGATAATATATAATTTTCTTATATGTCATAACAAAATATTATTATGAAGAGGTGTTTAATGTTGAGTCACCATGTTTTTTATTTTACAACATCTACAACTCAGCTCTGGGTAATATATATAATAATGCATTAATATGGAACATTCCATCCAATTATCTGAAAGAGTCCAGTAGTGAGTAAAAATTAATTGGGATTTTTGTTGAATGGATCAGAACGTAATGTGAGAGAATGACGTGAAGATTTTGGCTATAAAGGAATTCAACCATTCTATTATATTGGGTATCTAAGAAGATTAATCGAGAGATAATGGATTTTAGTTCACAAGTAAGAATCTAAATTTGTGGGTGTCAAATGATGAATGGCCCTTATCTTTAGAGGGAATCATAATTTTTATAATCTATTCATTATACCATTATAACTAAAAAAGTTGTGATGTTAGACTATCAACAATCATAGTGGAAAAAAGTAGGTTATTCTAACTGAATCATGTAATTACCATGTGTTTCTATATCTGTTATTATTAAATCACATGAATATGGTTTGTGGTAAATTGTTGAATTGATTGAGAACCGGAAAATATTGATGTGGTATAATTGATAATTCTTAAAATAAAACCACTTAATCACCTTCTTAAAGTGGTTAATCGACCACTGGAATCAAAATATAATACATATGAACATTAATCTTTGGTTTTATCAGTTGGAATTAAATAAATTATTAGTTAATTTGGGATATTATTTTATATATAATAATGGGATAAAGTAGAAAACAACATATATTTATCAAAACGTGATATTGGTTGAATTACGAGTGACCTAAGATGAATGTTTTTTTATGTTGAAATAAGTTATTCATATATATAGATGTTATATGATTTATTTTTTTTTCATATAATATGATTTAATAAATTTATTATTATTTCACAATATTCATACTATTTTTATGGTGTTTTTCAATGATTGGAACTAGTATGAATCATATTAACAATTAGTGAAATGGAAGATTAAAATTTTTTTATAGAGAACCCAAAAGGAATTGGAACTGGAGTGAAAAATCTAATGGATAAACTCACCAAAATATCTCAATATATGAAAAATAATATGGACCATTTCAAACCGCAATAAACATTTTAGAAGGAATAACCCTGAATTTAGTAATTTTCATATAAACAACCAAAATACTTTACATAGTTTTTTCCTTAATGAATTATATGAAATTGATCATGATAATAGAAAATATTTGTTCATATTTGTCTCATAGAATAAGATAATCTTTTATTTTTATTATTTAAAATGTTAAGCTGATCAATAGTGGATTGTTATTAAAAATTCGTGATATGACGAAGAAATCAAATCCACTAATTAATACATCTTGAGATGATAATTTCCATTGAATATTTTCCCTATAATATTTTCATAAAAACAGAGTGATAAATAATTAGTTTAAAAAAATAAGATGATTCCATTGGTTCTAATGAGGAAAAAATAAGGAGGCATTAATGGGATGCTTCTGGTTATATAATTGTCTATGTAATAAAACTTTATAATTTATTTATTGACATAAAACCAATTCTCAAAAAATTATTGCCTATAATACACATTGATAATGATATATAATTTATTTGATGGTCCCTTAGGTTGGAATAGGAAACTAGAGTTTCTCATTACTATCAAAACATTGTTGTCCATAATAGAAAACATGAGTTTCTTGGAAACCCAAATAATTAAATATATATAGAAATGAAAATTCATCTTTTAACATGCTAAAAATATGGAAATTATAATGAAGTAAATATTATTTATAGAATGAGGAATATAATCAAGTGTCGAATATAATTCCATCATGAATATAAATTCAAAGGATATATTAAGAGTATTTCCAATGAAATTGATGAAATTAAATGACCAATAAAATGAACCACCCATGATAGAGCTATTCAATTATAAGGATAATAGGAAATACCTCTAGTAATACACAAACCTATTATTTAATGAAGAAAATTGATGTTAGAAATATCTAGATACTTGGTATAAATGGAACGACTATTAAATCACATCTATTGAGGTTGGTTATAAAAGATACAATTTGAGGGGTAAGTTATTTATACACACAAGAATAGTAAATTTATTGTTTCATTCATGTAATACCAAATCTTAAAAATTAGGGTAATTTCCTATGATAAAAAATTCACCACCCTAATAATTAAATAAAGAATTAATAGGGAAACCTATATATAAGAAATTTCTTTCATATAAATCACATTATTTTCACATTATCTAAATTGGATAGTATTTTTTTAATTAATTGTGTTAACCTATGCAAATCCCAAATTATTATTTGATATAAGAAAATCACATTTCATATCCCAAATAAACCCATGATTATATTTCAGTGAAATATTGACTATGAACTCCCTAGAGAAATTACTACCTTTGTATGGGTCTTCTTACATAATAATGAGGAATATTTTCAAGAAACTATTTTTTAAAATGATAATATTAAAGATATATCTATTTTATAGGGACAATTAGAAATATTTATAGAAGTGTTTCCTGATCTACCCCTATATCATGAGGTTGCATTTTTAATATAACTCGTACCTATAGATATAACAATATCAAAGACTCTAAAAATATCCTTGATGGAATTAAATGAATTAAAGAAGCTATACTAATAGAACCTAGAACATGGTCTTATATATGCATGTTCATCACCATAAGGTGAAATGATTTATTTTTTTGGGAAGAAATATGTATCCATGAATAACTATATATATTATCATAGAGTTAACAAGAAAAAAGTGAAGGAAATTTATCTTATACCCAACATTTGTGATAAGTTCAAAAACTCTGATGGGATCTATACATGTCAATGATTTTAACATAATATTGATACCATAAATTACGAGTAAAAATTTATTATGTAACAAAGACACCCTCTGAAACATGATATGGGAACCATGAATTCCTAAAATTTCCATTTTGACATATAAATTCCACTAAAATATAAATTGATATGTTGGATAATGTCCCTAGAGGTAACCCTGATAATTTTATTTATTCTATATTAATGTTATTCTCATATAATCCAAGGGTAATGAAGATATTTTATATAATTTAATGGTTTTGATGAAGATGTTTATAAAGGGAAAACTGTATAACAATTTTTTTGTTAGAATTGTTTCTCTACGAAGAATCATTAACAGGACATGTAATCTCATGATAGGGTGTATATATATATATCCTTGAAAAATATAAATAAGTGAGGTAAATTGTTTTATTATATTTGATGGATACATTCAAAATAATATGACAAATATATCAGAAATATAAAAAACACACATTAATTAATTGTAAAATAGATCAAAGTTCCTCTCCTTTGATAATTGTGGATAATATTTCGAGGAGAATAAGTGAATATTTTTTAATACACATGAACTCAAGAAAAATGGAGTGAATAATGATTTTTGAAGGCTAAAAAATAATTATTGAAGTGATTGATATGTTTCCTATTGAAAAGATATATGATGGTTGTTTATATATCATTTCAATTAATGGTTCATGAAAAAATTACCTTATGAATGATTTAAAGATAATAATGGTAATATTTTCATTAATAATATTTATGGTTTATATATATAATAAAAATTGTTAAATATATAACAATCATTAGATAATAATATACATTTTTACATTGAATGAGTAGAACATCTACCAAAAGATATGGTTAGAGTTGGTCAAGGACAGTGATTTGTAAATTAATTACCATACTGGGAAGACATACATTCTGTATGATGCATTGAGTTGGATTTATCACAATACCATATGAATGAGGGAGATTTAACGAGCATAAATAATCAGGGATTTGAAATTTTGTACATGGGAATCATAAATTTAGGTGGCAATCCTATAATTCCCAATTAACATATCTAACTTGACATAAATGTAATATATATATAATGGTAAAATAATTATATAGTTAAACATTGACATCAATGTGATTTTAAGAATAATAAAATGAATTATTTTTCCATCAATACCATAATTTATGAAGTAGTTACTACATGATAAACACATCACATCATTTTATATCCATTTTTAAATGTAACGATGTATAGAGATCAAAAATATCATTTTTAGTGGAACAATATGAAGAGAGAGATTATAGATTATATATCTCAACGATTTCAATTCCATAATGTTATGTAAGAAATTAAATTTAAATGGAATGATTAATCCCTCACACATACTTGTATATAAGTGGGATAAAATAAAAATTTATTTCATTGTAAAGATTCTTAATACCTATAGAGGATGAAGATCTATCTATTTTATAGTCGATAAATTTACAAAGTAATAACATTTCACACAATTTAAGTAGATATAACTCTATAAACATTAAAGTTTATATATATATATATAATGTGGTAACTCTATTTGGAGTATCAGATTAAATTATAATTGATTGAAATTTGAAATTAAAATCAATTTAATTGACAAATAATAAATAGTAATTAGATATAGAGCTATTAATTAAAAAAAATTCATCCTTATGCATATGGTCTATCTGAAAATACCTTTCAAACAATTGATAATATTAAAAAATACCACTTAGATTTAAGAGGTTTTTTTTGGATCAACACCTTCCCCCTGTAGTTTCTTAATATGAAAATGAATACCATTATAATAATAAAATGGAACCATATGAGGATCTGTATGGGATGTGGTGGAAAAATAAATCATATTGGGATGAAGCTATGGAGAATAAGATATTGGAACCATATTTTTTACAACAAATCTTTGATATGATTATATCCATTTCATAACACATTATAAATAAACAATATAGATATAAAAATTACACTAATAATAATCAATGATATTTTTAATTCAACGTTTGAAAGAATATAGTCCATTGAATATTACCTTGGAAGAGGTTTATAATATTTATAATGAATATAATGTTATGAAATAGATACATAGTCCCCTTTGAAATGCACATTCATGGGGGATGGTGGCTTATCATTTTTCACATCCACTGAACAACGACCAGTTTTTTGTTTCATTACATGTGTCACTTTTGGGGATGTGCATACTTGGCCCTTAACATCTAAAGAGAACATATATATTATAACTATAACATGATGTATCTTATGTGGAACAAAAAAATAACATTATAGGATCCTGGAGATAATGTACCATAGAACGAGACCACTAACCTAGTTAAAATTATCTATTGAAAGAAAAAAAATTAGGAAATAACATGAGAACCTAATGATCTAATAAGGAAAAAGTGACCTAATTTTTTCAATAGTGTTAATAATTTTTTGCAAAGACATTATTTTATTTTTTTATAATATAAAAAAGTATGATTTTACAATTTATTTCCCTCTTTATTATATTCATTGTGTTTGAATGAATTAGATACATAAAACACCATGAATTTATGAATAATTAATCATTCCTATATGGTAGAATATTACAATACAAAATTAAATACCACACAAGAAAAATAAATGAATAATAATTAATAAAATTACAAAATAAATGAAAACTTATGAAAATATAAATACCATAAGGATAAAATTCACCTCATCACGATCCACTTATTTTATTATGCAAACGAGAAATAACTATAATGTGAATAAAAAAAATTAAAAATATGGTAAACATCATGAACAAGTTGTTTTAGAATAGGAATAATAATTTTTTAGATGTATTCAATGATATATATTTTAAAATTCTTATATAAAATTTTTCATGATTCTTCAAAACCATTTGTGGACAATAAGGGTTTTCAACTTGTTTCCTAGAAGAACATGAAGTCCCCAATTGTGCCTATAGAGGTGGTAGGGAAACCAATTATAGTTAACCTGGATCCTTTCATGAATGAAAATATTGACTGTGCCATTGAGTTAAAGGATACAATTATGTGCTCTACTTATTCACTTCCTGAGATAAGCCAAAAGAAAATAATATATCTGGTTTGAGTAATGGTTTCCAAGGGGATGATAGCTCTAGTGACAAGAGAAGTCTCTCCCAAAAAATTAAATGTGATGTATGAGGATAGCTCTAAATATAAAATCACTAATGTTGAGATACATTAAGAATGTGTTAAATCACTTCCTTTATGTACGAGGTCATCGAAAGTATGGGGCAAAGTTATGGAGGGGTTTACTGGAATACAATTTGAGAAGAAGAATGAAATCTATGTGAATGATTGAGGAAAATGTTAGGTAGCAATCATTTTTTCATTGGGTATTTTTCCTTTTCCCCCATACTCTATTTAGTTTTGTTCTTTTTCTTTTTTATAATAAAAGAGTTAAAGCCTCAATTTTTTTTAAAAAAATTTTTTAGTTAATGTAAATTTGAATAGATATATTATATTATCAATTAATTGATAAAATTTAATGGTTGTAAGAAAATTTTTTAATTATAAAGAGATTTGATTAAAATTGTGTAATCTAAAAAAGGTATATTTTTTAAATCATTGTTTTCTCCATGTAGTATTTATTTTCTTATTGATAACATAATTTTAAAATATTTAAATATTATTATAAAAAATGAATGATTTAAGGTGGAAATAAAATTTTCAAATCTCAATTAATTAATAATTCTTGTGATATATGATTTAAAACACTTAATGTTTTAGAATAAAATTTTATAAACATTATACTTATATATATATATTAAGTCTTTAATTAAAAGAATAATATTTCATATTTATAGATAAAATATGATTAGATGGTGTAAAAATTTTTATCATCATTTAAAAATTTGGTATGAGGTTGAATTTCATTTTTTTTAAATATACTTATGGAGGTAAATTTTAATTTACAACAATAAATATATAATGTAGTACAAATTTTTAACTAATGGATAAAGGAATAGAATATATCTATATTTTCATATATCGAAATATGAGAAAAAATTAATTTTTCCAATTTACATATATATTCCATATAAATTTACATGCTTACAACTTAGGGAATGTTTGTTTGCTCAAATTCTTCTTAAGATGCACTTATAAAATGATCCCACCTTTACCCCTCTCATTAAACTCCATTACATTACGAATATATTTAATACACACATAAATTATCTCTTCTAAAATTTTATTATGTGTTTCTTAGATTATAGTAAAAATAAGGATACTAAAATCCTTCATTTTGATGGAACCCATTTAGAGATGTAGGGAATTCATAAAAGAATATTTTCTTCTACCATCCTTTTTTATAACTGTGTCCTCAAAATTATTTCTAAATAACATTATACCTTATAATGATGTCACATTGACTACATTATTCATATGGTAAAAGGATATTGTCATTATATTACTGTATACGTTTTCTCATTCATTAGTATAACATGTTATCTTTTGGGTATGTTCAACCACCTACATGAATAATATTATACCAACAACATCATTTTCATTATGTATGAGTATGAATGCATTAATACTAGTAATATTTGAGATTAAATAGTATTTTTTGTGATGAATATGGTTCTAGATATTTTACACGAATTTTAACAGTTGTTATAAATGAATTCATTTTTATTGATAAATTACTCAAAACAAGATCATAATAAATTATATTATCCTGAAACATACACATATATTATATTAAAAATTGTAATGAATAAACCATTGAATGATACTGAATCCCATACCATGAATAATTTTTGAATAATGATTTTTTATCAAATAATGAGGATCAACATCTGGATTACTAAACATGTATGAAATAATCAAAATTATAAATAATCAAAGACGTAAAAAACAACTAACTTATATAAATATATTCAATAAATTATTAAAAATTAAGAGTATAAAAGAGACTCTAATAGATCTATAAATACATATATGGTGTTAAACATATATATGGTGACATATATCATGTCATGGCCCGTCCCCTGGGGCCCGTGCCGTGACTACCCCAAGCCCGCCTTCCATAGGCCAGAGGCTGGCGACCAGCACCGGAAGGCGTATTCCCTAAAACTGGGAAGGAATTTCATTTCTAACCTGTATACACACACACACACAACCAAGCACACAATAAGATACAATCAAAATTAAAATGTATTGTGAATGAGTGTGTACAGAATGAAAAATGGGGCCAGAATATTAGACCAACTAGAAAGTACCAAAAACCTGGAAAGTACAGGTAAACTGAAACCGCACCTATGAAATCCCACCATGTATCCTACCTGAAGCGTTGGTATAGCACTTGAATAGTCATCTCTATGGTATTATTCATCTAAGGTCCAACTCTGATATACCTCTAGTCTTGATACCCTCATCCTACGTGAGCGTTGTCTATCATCTGCACCAAACAGAACATGGTGTGGGCATAGCCCGTGCAGGGGTGAGTGTTACGATACTCAGTAGGGACCCCGAGACCCTTGAAGGTGTCATAAAACCCCAAAAAGATAATCCCATAATAATGAAGACATTTTACAACCATACATATTTATATTCCCATAATTATAACTAAGTTATCATGTAAACCCATCTCATCCAAGAGGAAATCACAAGGCCCAACTCATTATCTCAAATCACAATTGTTCCACGAAGGAAAGAATTCCATGAAGGTAACTCCACAAAGTTAAGTACCACAAAGGTAACACCACATAGAAGAATACCACGGAGGTATCACCACAAAGGAAAGTACAACACAGGTATGCCACAAACAAGAATACCACAAATGTATTACCACGAAGGTAAGGACTCCGCTCAGACCAGGTATAACTGAGGTACAGTAATAGAGATGATTAGATGTAACTACTGAATCATATAACACTATTAAGAGGTATACCCACATAGGATCCTAAATCATCAACCCACATAGGATCCTAATACATCATCAGTCCCACACAGGATCCTAGTACAACCACCTCACACAGGATCCTAATACATCATCAGACCCACACAGGATCCTAGTACAACAGACCCACACAAGATTCAAGTAAATCATCAGACCCACATAGGAACCTAGTAGAATAGACAACTTTAGGATCCTAGAGTAGTACCATGTGGATTCCTTGAGTGTATATAAGTGATACTTTTGAACAATGACACACAAAGGATCCCATGCATATACCCACTAAGGATCCCTTTCTAATGTTACATCCAGCTATAGGGTTCGTACACTAAGTTCATTTTATTGTAGGATGATCCCCATGTCAAGCCATAGGTCGATTTTCCATCTTACACAAAGTCCTATAATGAATTAACCCAATGGACCGCCATGTAAAATGGGTCTCAACGCAATAGACGGTGCGTCAATCAGACGTCCGATCTGTAAGTTATTGGCCATTTAGTCTCAAGGGCCTGGTTGGATTCATGTTTGATCCAACCCGGCCATACCCCAACATTATTAAGAACTAATGTGGGGTATATGAAAATTTCCATCTCGCTCCAGGGTTTCTGGTGCTACTAACAGTTCGTCGAACAGATGTCGATAGCTCAAGATATGGCCGAAAGAGCAAAAAATGTGTCGAAGTTGGTCTGGGTCGGGTCCGACCCGACATGACCCGTGATGCGGCGGCCTTCCATATTTGGCAGGATGGCCCACCCCCTCCTCCGCATGGCATGGTCATGCATCGTGCCTTCGCCGACGGGTGGCTCAGCCGGCCGCCCTCCCTTCGCCTCTGCAACACAGGGTCGTGACATTTACTTGTCAGGCGGAACAGATATGCACTTCCGTCCCCTCGTGCATCCGGCCTCCTCTAGCCACCGCCCTTGCTTCACCGCGGCCTACGGGCCGTGGACCTTCTCCGGTGGTGCTGTTGCGGCTGGAAGTGGTGTCGACTTCCCTTCTCGAGCCCCATCGGTGTCAGTCGCTGTCCTCCCACATCATGAAGAACACATCAAGAACCAAAAGGATTTGTGGTGAGGTCGCCCCCTGATCGTTTGGCTCGTACCATCTATGATAAATTAGTAGAAAGCGGCTCATGGGAGGATATTCAAAGTGAAAGAAAATTAATGATGAGTAATCGAAATCACACCACTACATCATGTTCATTGGAGAGCATTCGTGTTTGAGGAAGTTTCGGCATTCATCGTCCCCCGCAACTAGCCTCCAACACCGTCACTCATTCGTCGATATTTGGGTCCAGGTTTTAGTGTCGCTCATCACCTCCTACTAGTATCGGCACCATCCTTGAATGGTTTGGCCTCACTGCACTTTTTCAGTACTTTGTTTCATGGTGATGCACTTCCAACACCTCTCCCCAAGCTCCATATAAATAAGAGATAGAGAGGGTGTCCACCATTCGTGGGATTAATGTAGGCCCATTAATTAGTAACCTTATTAATTCCTCAATAGTGTGGTTTCTTATAATTGAATTGTCATGACATTTGTTGACAAGACACGTTTCCAGTCCCACTATACCACTCGTTCATTGGAGGAATAGAATAAAATTAAAATAATAAAGTTATTTTATTTATTCTATTAAAAGGTTCAAAAAACTGACTTTTTCTTTGGACCTACTACGGTCAATGTGAAGGTTTCCATAAGTGAATATCTTCATTTCAAGATCAACTGTTCCCTCATATTTAAAATTCGATCACCATTTCAAATGTTATATAAAGCTACTTGCACGTTTAATGAACATACCCGAAAAAAAGTTCTGAAAAATTATAACATTCACCCTTGACCCGCACCGGTCAAGGATAGGATTTGCCTAAGTGAAAAAAGCCTCAAAGAACCCAACATTAAACTTAGATTTTCAATCTGAATTACAGTTTAGATGTTATGAATTTTACAATAAAATAACTATCATTTAATTATTTTATTTACGACCAAAAACTAACTATCACTGGTGGCCCACACCGACCAATATTAGTATCTTCCTAAAGAGAGTATACCCTCACAGGTTCAGCGGTGGTCTTGGATTTTCAGTTTGATTTATGGTTTGTGATTTATAAGAATTTTAAAAATAAAATAATTTATTTAATTATATTAATTTCAATTATGCCATTTTTGGGTTTTCTCACAGGAGGCCCGTGCCGACTAAACTTCTGTCGCACCTATTGTAAACCTGCAATCCTAAATGCAACAGTGTACTCAAATTTCTGATCCGAGTTACCGTTTAAGAGTTTTTCCACTATTTTTGGAATACTACTTATGTGTGCTAATTAAAACATAATCAAACTTCAACGGATCATTCCGGGCACTCCAGGCCTCGGAATCGGGATCCGTGAGCTTTCGCGGTCTCAATATAATTCCATATAATTAATAAAATTATATGGAATTTTTGTGACATTACATTCTCCCCATAACAGGCCTTTACTTCCATGAAAGCCACAACCATGGAAGAACAACCAAAAGAGGGTACTGAGCATGAATCTGAGCCTCCCACACCCAGGTTCTCTTATGATGGTTCATGTGCTACCAGCATACGCGCACCAGAGGTATCGACCACCCACGGAGGACCCAATCATGTCGAATATCAATATCCACTGGAAAATCGGAAAACTTCAACCCGCCCTCGATGTCTAGCTCACCGTGGACGATGACATGAGATGGGTCGTGTATGTATCTCCTCAACTGGGATATTTGGACAACGTCATGCACCCGGTACAACTGAGGTGGAAGAACTAAATGCAAAGCCACCTCTCCAACTCTATTAAGTACCTACAAAGGTTCGATGGACCTCCGGGATAACTAGCCACCATGACCAAATCTCTACAAACCTCGTCGAGGCGAGATCCGTAGAAAGACGTGGTCACCATCATAAAACTCCATAGGTCTCTGTATCTTGTCAGCATAAGAATTCTAACTGCTCTATGCAGTCTTCATCCACTCCTGGATGATCTGAACCTTCTCTGTGGTTGCTCGTACCATCTATGGTCCCATGAATGCTTACTCCCCTGAGTCAGTCGAGCACAAAAGAAATCGGCATGGTCGGCTGTACAAAGCCTGGAATGGTATCATCCCAATGGTGGAGTGATACCTATTTTTGTATGAAAACTCCACCAAGGGAAAGTGATCCTCCCAACAGCGACTGAAGTCAATGGTGTAAGAAAGAAGCATATCCTCAAGGGTTTGAATGGTCAGCTCAGTCTGGCCATTCGTGTGAGGATGGAAGGTGGTGCCCAAATGAAGCTACGTCCCGAAAGGCTCCTACAACCTCTTCCATTGCCAGGAAGTGAAACATGAATCATGAATGGAGAAAAAAGTCTAGGTTAATCCATGTAGCCGCAAATTATCTTGCACATAGAGGCATCCCATTCTCTCTTCTTAACCACGCTCTCCGATCGGTAGGAAGTGGGTCAACATGGTGTGTCGATCGATGATCACTGAGATAGAATCACGACCACTTGATATACGTGGAAGTCCTGTCATGAATTCTCTGTATATACCATCCCAATTCCACTCTAGGACCTCTAATGGCTGAACTAATCCTGATTGAACCTTGTGATCTTCCTTAAATTGCTGACAAGTGAGGCACCATAAGACAAAATCTGTTACATCCTTCTTTATTATTGGCCATCAGTGTTGTTGTCGGAGGTCCCAGTACATCATCACCACTCCTGGTTGTACCTCTAGAGGGGACATATGGAAATTCCTCAACACATACTTGTGTATCACCACTAATACCATAGTATGTCCTATAAAGAAGATGTCATGCTCCCCACCTTCAGAAAATCTATTCGGTGCATGTCCTGTGGATATTTGAGCAGGTCAAGCCTCGCAGTATGTGTCCCCATGAAATTCATATATGACTCGTTGAATAAGTGAGGGATTGACTTTAAGAGACTGAATATATGCCAGTCCATCTTATCCCATGTGGGATATCTATAAAGCATCTAGATGCTCTATCGCCTCACTCAGCAGCTACCAGCCAGAACTCCTGCTGAGTACATTTTCTACCACGTTTCCCTTCCCAGAAGTATAGACTATATCAAAGTCACAGTTATGGAGGAACTATAGCCACTCCCATTGGGAACTGAAAACTCAAAAATCCTTCTGCCATGAGGGTATAGCTAGCTAACTCAAGAGTGATCGGCTACACCACCCTATGCATGAGTTTATCATGTGCTGCCCGAGTTTCCTTTTTCGCCCACTAAGGAAAAACATATCCCAAAATTGAAGTTAAACGAAAACATTTTTTCCTAATAAAGTCAATCCGGCTATGAATTGTGGATGTCCAATCATACCCAAACTAATGTCGTAAGGCCTCGACACTGCCACCAAGAGGTTCCAACCGAAACTCTCAACTCAAGGGTCAGATCATGCCATCAGTGTATATTTGATTATCAATTCTCCACCCAAAGGTATCTCCAGACGTGAGGGTAACGTCAATGGATTAACTGGAAACTCTAGGGCATGGAAAAGATTCATGGAAGGAAGGAATGATGGGTATCTATGTCTATTGATATGGCATCTAGTAGTAGACACCGACCGTACCTTGAATCATTCCTAGAGCTCTTGGGTCACACTCCTGGACCACATGAAACTACTCTTTTTTCCTTGTCCTCCATCTCCTTGAGACTTGAGGGGACCACAATGGAGGGTGGTTGTGACATATCGAAATGTACACCACCTCATGCTACTACCCTAGATCTGATTCCGCATTTGTAGCCCTGTAGATTCATTTGTCCCTAACACTTCTTCTCCCCAAAACATTTTTACCCTCCCATGTCTCTAAGACTGGCACCAGTTTCCTGTTTTCCCACTACTAAAATTCACTGTCTATATCCTCTCGGCCAAATAACATTCAACCAAAAAGGTACTCTCTAGCACCCCAACATATGTAGTAATGCATAGAGGAATAGTGATGGCTCAGAAATCCAAAAAAGACACTGTGCTCGAATTTCCAAGCCTCGAAGCACTAATCGTATCGTATTTATTGAGTACCAAGAATGATCGGTACGCCTCAATGAGTACTCAGCTACCGACATGTCATCCGACCGAAGTTTTAGAAGCACTAGAAAACTCTCAGACACATTTTCAAGACAGTCCTCATCCACCTTTGAGTAAGGATCGCCGTGGAACCTGAGAGGTATCTGATGCTGAATCACACAAAAGGCACTAAGCCTATATGTGTCCTCTACCAGTACTATCAGTTGTAACTACTGACCAATGGGAAATGTTATAGCTAGAACACTACCAGAAAGTACTATTTTAGGTAATGGTCCATGTACGGAATCATCATCACTATGTGGACCATCCTCATGGTCACTCACTGAAAATTACTATTAGATAAGATCATAATATGCTCTACTGGTGTCTCTACTTTGTGGAAAATCCTTGCAATCGCCTCCAGCTAGCCCTCACCATTGTGGGAAACATTCCCACCTTGAAACCACATATTGCTCTGTGGATGGAAATCGTGCAACGTGATCAGTTGGTGTAAACCGTCTTCCAGTGTGACTGGTGGTAACTACTTCCCAACGGGTGCTGATGCTACTGGTACACCACCAGAAGGTGCCAACACTGTAGGAGGGCCCTGCACCGGAGCCTCATCGCTTGGTGGGATGTCAACATGCCCTCTTTCAGGAATCCTTTCTTTCTATCTACGCAGCTGCATTTTGATAAGGAACAAGTGTGCAATGGTCATTATGTTATACCTGGTAAGCTAACTCCAATAAATCGAAAAGAAAAATTTTCAAAACCCACAAAATCATTGTTTTCGCATGCTGACTCATAAATTAAAATTTAGGGTCCTGGTGTATGGATACATCGGCCACCACACCATCAATATATTCCCTAAACTGACAACAACACTCACTACACATAACACTATTGTTGTTAAAAAGGGTAGATTCCTATGTTCTACGGTTGAACAGACTCCTCTGATACCAATTTGTCATGACCTGTCCGTGAGGGCCCAAGACATGACTACCCTAATCCCACATTCCATAGGCCAGGGGCAGGTGACTACCATCAGAAGGCATATTACCTGAAACTGGTAAGGCATTTCCATTATAACCTACACACACACACAAACAAGAACATAGGAAGATACGATCAAAAGTAAAATGTATAGTAAAAAGAGTGTGTACTGAAAGGGAAAAGGGGCCAGAATAAAAGCCCAATTGGAAAGTACAATAAAACTGAAAAGTACAAGAAAACTGAGATGTACATGTAAACTGATATAGATCCTGTGAACTCACACCAAGGATCCAACCTGAAGGGTATGTACAACTCTCGAATAGTCATCATTACAGTACGCCGCATATAAGGTCCACCTCTGAGCTACCTACAGTTATGGTACCCTCGTCCCCCATCAACATTGTTCGTCATCTACACCAAACACAACAAGGTGCAGAAATAGCCGTTGCGGGGTTGAGTATAATGATTCTCTGTAGAGACCTCAAGACCCTCAAAGGTCTCATAGAACACACAAAGGATAAAGCAAAAAACATGAAAACATCTAACAACCCTACTTAGGTATATGAACATATATTTACCATAGTTATCAAGTAAACCCATCTCATCCACGAGGAAAACACAAGGCCCAACTCATTAGCTCAAAGGTTAACTGTTCCATGATGGAAAAATACCACGAAGGTATCACTAAAAAGGTAAGTACCACAAATGTAAAACCACAAAAAAATACCACAAATGTATCACAATAATGGAAAGTACGACATATGAACACCAAAAAAAGAATAACACAAAGGTATTACTACGATGGTAAGGGCTCAGCTCACACCAGGTATAATATAGGTATAATAATAGAGATGATTAGATGTATCTTATAAATAATTTTACTCTATTAAGAGGAAAACCCACGTAGAATCCTAACTCATCAGAACCACACATGATCCTAGTACATCATGAAACCCACCAAGGTTCTTAGTATAGCAGACCGACACAGGATCCTCCTAAATCATTAGACCCACACATGATCCTAGTACATCAGACCCACATAGTATCCTAGTACAATATCAAACCCACACACAATCCTAGTACAACTTACCCACATATGATCCTAGAGTAGTCCCACATATATTTTTAGAGTGGATCCAAGTGAGAGTCTCGAAGATAGACCCACAAAGGATCCTAATAACAGACCCAAAAAGGATCCCTTTCACATGTTACATCCAGCTACAGGGTTCCTGTTCTACACTCCCTTGATTCTGGGGGGATCCACTCCTCAATCCATAGGTCGATACTCCAATTACCAAAAAATCCCACGAATAAGTATCATAATGGACCTCCATGTTAAAGGGGTCTCAATGAAATATATGGTGCCTCACATGAACGTCTGGTATGTAAGTTATTGGCCTTTTAGTGCCGAGGGCCTGGTTGGATTCGAGTTCGATCCGACCAACCTGTACCCCCAACATTTTCCAAAACACAAGTGGGGTATAACAAAATTTCTATCTCTATACAAGGTTTTCGAGGCCACTGATGGTTCTTCAAATGGACTCTCGTAGATCTAGATATGGTCAAAAGAGAAAAAATGGGTCAATGTCGGTCCGTGATTGGTCTGACCAGGTGGACCGACCCATCCCGACCTGGCTTAGGATGACCAGACCCGGTTTAGGTCCACCCATCCCACGGTGCGGCAGCAGGCGGTGCAATGACCATTGGTGCTGCAGCCCACGGGGCTGGGCGGATCGTGGTGTGGAGCCGCCCGCCGTGGCTGGCACACTCCTACGTGTGGTGTGGTCACACACTGCACCTTCGATGGTGGTCGGATCGCCTGGCCGCCCTCCCATAATCACTATCGCGCAAGGCCGTGACTCAAGATTTCCAGGCAGTGCAAGAACGCGCTACCGTCCCCTTCATGCGGCAGACCTCCTCTAGCCGCCACCCTGGCTTCATCGTGGCCGATGGGCTGCGGCCCTTCTCCGGCTATGCTGTCATGTCGCTACCTTCGTCCCGACCGACCGTGGTGCTGAAATCCATTCCTGAGCACCGCTAGTGTCAGTCTCCATCCTCCTCCATCACAAAGAACACATCAAGAACCAAAAATATTTGCGGAGAGGTGAGGCCATGTTCATTTTACCGGTACCCTCCATGTTAGGGCGGTATTAAGAGGCTCATGTGAGAAGATAAAATATGAATGAAAGTTAACGATGATTAATATAAATCACACCCCTACCTCATGTTCGTTGGATAGTGTCCTTGTTTGAGAAAGTGTCAGTGTTCATAGCCCCCCGCAACTAAACTCCAATGAAGTAACTCGTTCATCGATCGTTAGTTCGGGGTATCAGTGTCGCTCGTCACCTACCACTGGTATTGGCTCTATCCTCCAAGGGTTGGGCATCACTGCACTTTTTCAGCACATCGTTTCATAGTGAGGCAGTTCCAACAACTCTTTCCATGCTCTATATAAATAGGGGAGGGGAGGTGTTCAACCTTCGTGGTAATAATGGAGGCCCATTAATTAGGAACCATCTTAATTCTCCAACAGTTTGGTTACATAGAATAGAATGTTCAAGATATTTATTGGTGTGACACGTCACCAATCCCACTTTACCACTTGTCCATTGGAGGAATATAATGATAATAAAATAAATTTTTTTTATTCTATTAAAATGTTCTAAAAACTAACTTTTTCTCAGAACCTACAACGTTCGATGTGAAGGTCCCCTTAAGCAAATATCGGCGCTGCGAGTTCAACGGGGCCCTTGGATCTCAATCCCAAGCACCGATTGAAATGATATATAATGCCGCTTACACCTTTATAGAATGTACATGAAAAAATGTTCCGAAAAATTATAACATTCACCCTTGACCCGCGTCGGTCGATGTTAGGCTCTACCTAAGTGAAACACGCCCCAAAAAACCCAATAGTACTCTAGGATTTTTAGTCCGAGTTATAGTTTAAATGTTATAAATTTTATAATAAAATAATTTTCATTTAACAATTTCATTTACGGAAAAAAACAAAATTTAATTGGTTGCCTGCATTGACCGATTCTAGTATCAGCCCAAAGAAATTATACTGTCACGAGTTCAGTGGTGGTTTCATATTTTCAATCCGAGTTACTGTTTGTGAGTTAAATGCATTTGAAAAATAAAATAATTTATTTAATTATTTTATTTACGATTATGCCAATTTTGGGTTTTGTCACAGGAGGCCCGCGTAGACTGAACATAAGTCAACACTAGGGTAAACCAACCATCATGAACGCAACGGAGCACTCATATTTTTTATCCATGTTACAGTTTAAGAGTTATTCCACTTTTTCAGGAAAATATCTTACGTGTGCTAATTAAAACTTAACCAAACTTCAACGGCTCATTCTGGGCACTCCGAGCCTTAGAATCATGCTCCATCAGATTTCATGGTCTTGATATAATTCCATATAATTAAAAAATTATATGGAATTTCTGGGATATTACATGTCACAATAAATGAGTTCATCTCACAAGATCAAAAGATAAATGTCTTTTGGGAAATAGACATATAATAAATCATTAATGTATATAACACTATAAAATGTAACAAAATATTTCATGATAGTCCACTTATAAACTAATAAAAGACTATTTATCACCAATGATCAATTAGGGAAGATTAGAAACATATTAAAGTATTGAACATAAATTCTATGTAAGGGTTAAAATATTTAAAATGAGATAAAGTTTCATAAATAAATGAGAATCATGGTAAAGAGTTAAAATGAATGATTAATGAATTATGATACTTAAATAATAAGAAGTGAAAATGAGGAATTATTGAATAATCATAAATCATTTATTTGATCATAATGAATCACATAAAAAATGGAATTAGTGTAAAAGATTCCTATGAGAATTCGAATCTCAAAAAAATTGGCCTCAAAAGGTATGCCATTAAAAAAATAGTTTTTTGTTCACCTATAAGAAAAAATACCATTATGTAAAATGCAAACAAAAATGCTAATAAAAAATATAGAATCATGATAACATAGAACATATATGTACAAATATTCATATGAAAAAATGTGTATAAATAGAGAATCATGTTGAAACATAAAAATATAGTTGAGTCTTACTTCACCAAACCATAACATAATGATCTCATTATATATTATTCATTAACTAATATATTTTTTGGGGGTCCAAATAATTCTTGTAAAAATCTCACATCATAATAAATCATGTATATGTGTTCTATATAAATAAGAAATCATGTTTTAAATCTGTCTAAAATATATTGACAACCCATTAAAATAGAATGGTCAAACAATGAAATAAAGTTCATATTAATGAAAATAACCTTCAATAAATATAATAAATTATATTTTGTTTACAACATATTGAATCATGTATATATTTTCAATTAAAAAAATATCCTTAGACAATTGAATGTATGAGTATCTAGGTGAACTCCATTTAATTGGAAGAAAGAATTAAATTTATTTAAAAATATAAAGTTAATTAATGAATGTTTATGATTATAAGTAGTTGTTAGTAATAAAATACAAAGGTCATGATATATTTCTTCACTTATAGAGAGATCATTTCCACAACACCATATATACAAAAAAAATAAAATATAGAATTAGAGGATTGCGAGAAACAATTTATAAAGAAGATAACGTTGACTCGTATACAACATAAGAAATGGTTAAATGAGTGCAAACTAAATGATTATTACAATAGATGGAAAATATTTTATAGAATTATTATAAATTGAATATGTTTTAAAAAAATTATTAAATTTCATAAAATTTTGAATAAAATAAACTAACAATTCCATGGATTGAAAAAAGTATAATTTTCACTAAAATAAAATTTACAAATTTAAAATCATTATATCATATAATTTAAAAATTATCTTTGTAAAATAATATTAATAATAATAGGTCTGAAATTTTATGAGAGATCAAAATAAGATTTTACATATTTAGGATATTTAATTCATACAAATATATAATGAGATATAATAAATGGTTGTTTTAAAAAATTGTTAAACCGTTTTTAAAAGAAAATATTCATAATAGAACATCCTAATAACTTAATATTTAAAATAATATATTTAAAATTGAAGAAACATAGAGAATAATATAAATCATCATTATTTGATAAATACCATATGGTTAGAATTAATCGATTAGTAGGAAGGGGATTATAAAGAAACTAGTATAACCTAAATATGAATGGTATGGAGTAGACAACCATGTATGTGATGAATTTTAGAAATTGGTAAGGATTTGGTGTAATAGATAATGAATATATCATCAAGAATTATAAAGTGTTGGAATATACCATATGAACATTGTATGGTATGAACTTTGAATTTGTATTTTTGGAATGGTAAGAAGAAATACATAAATATTATATAAAAAATAGTAAGGTATTGTTATTTTTTGGATATAATATATAAGTGAATATAGAAAATATAGAAATGATACATGAAAATAAAAAAGTAATATAATAGAAAAACAATTTTTTCAAGTCTTATCCCTATTTAATATGAACGCTTAACATCCTAAAAAACAAAATTAAATTTATTAAATAATTATTGTAGGAAAACGTTCATGTTTATTGTATATTAATTTAGTATTTAATATTAATTTTCAATACTTTATTCAATATTTTTATTCATGTCTTCCATCTTGTGGATGTTGGATTCAATGTTCAAAAGTCACATCCATTTAGTGGATGTGGGTGAATTACTGATCAAACGACTGAATAACACCATATGTCTGTTGATATGATTTCCATGTCATTACATATGAATAAAGGATTCCAATATATATATATGTGTGTGTGTGTGTGTGTGTTATTTGGATTATTAATGGTCCATTATTTTTAGATTTTAGTGTTCACCATTTTTTTCATTTAAGAAGGTTTACTGAACATTATAAACATAATTTGGTTTTCTTTATATTATGGTTATTTAAATATTTATAAATATTAATAAGGATATAATAAAACTATTCAGTAAATATTTATAAAGAAAATATATTATTATAACCATCAAAAATGTAATTAATTGATTTTTAAAAACGATATCCTAATTACAGGTTATACTGTCAGTTAATTGATATTGTTTTAATGAAACAAGTATAAAATTATTTTTATGGTTTTAACAGTGATATTATACAATAATAATGATTTTTTAATTTACTCATTTATATCATTAAAATATAATTACATCATATCAAAACATTTCATGGAGTTGGTGATGATAATTTTAATTCATCATACATGAAGGTGATGAAACGACCATAATATGAGATATTATTTCATTTTAGAATTAAAGAGAGGGATATGGATAGTAATTATTCCATAAATATGATTACATTATAGTATGAGTATGATACTTATTTTTATATGATGTAATGGTTAAATTATATATATATATGTGAGTTATAATAAAGAAAAAAGATCAGTATAGATACTTTACTTATTCTTCATGAAAAACCCCATTGATATAATACTTCATTGTTAATTAGATTTATTTTTTAAAGAGGATAACCTAATAAATATTTTGAGGACATTATATGAGGGATTTTGTTGGATTTATTGAAATTTTGGATTTTTATTGTGTCAAGAGAAGTGGGGTGAGGGGAAAGGATATCAATAAAATATTTATTGATTTATAATTTTTCATTAATACTATGAATTGTTTATATTTTTTTGATAAATAATAATGTTATATTTTAAAAAACATATTGTTATTTTTTACTTTTTAAAAAATAATCAATTTAAATAAATATGTTGAATATTTTATTTAATGAGATGAATCAAAAATATTTTTTTATTTAAATAAATGACAGTTTAAACATTCAAAATTCATTTATAGATTTTATAATTACGTTTAATATTATTGAATAAATAATTAAATTATTTAAATAAAAATTAAGTAATTAATTTTTTAATAATTTAATTTAAAATTTATAAATTCTATTGATTTCATAAAACATACAGTGTAAAAATTATGTTATTTTTACTATATTGTTTTTTGAAAAATTCCAAAAAAATGTAATATAATTTGAACACTTTTATTAAAGAATGAATTCACCATTATAAAATTAATATTGAAAATTTTAGAAACCCTTCCTTTACCTAACATCATAAAATACATAGGAAGACAATTTAATAAAATGATTGACAATTTTTTAATGAGGGAATACATTTTTACTTACTATTATTATATAATGATGTTATATTTGACAGTTAAATATTTATACATGTCAACCATAGTATCCATTTTAAAAACATTATCGTCTAATTAATTTAAATTAATCAATTAAAAAATTATTAATGATAATAAATTCATTATAATGAACATTATGTGTTATATTTACAATGTAGTGTTGATGAACGGATTACTTTTATAATTTTATTCTTATCTAAATACAATTTATATATTTTTATAATTATACACTATATAAAATAAAGAATAATTTCTCATTAAAATTTAATAAATAATTCATCAAATAATTTTATTTAAAACATTATTATTTTAAAATAATGAATCTATTGTATAAAATTATGAACAAAATCCTTTATACATTATATAAATTGTTAGATTATTTATAAATTATATAAAAAATATTATATATATGTAGAGGAATGAGGAATAAATTTAAAGGTACTTTATAAAACCGTTTTAATAAGTACAAACTATAGAAAACTATTACAATAGAATCAATATTTTAATGTCACAGAAAAATATTTAGTTTATATCATTATAAAGAGTATAATAAAATCCATTTTACAAATGTATTTATAATTTCATATATTAACTTTATAATAATATTCATTAAAATTATAGATTATTGAAATAAAAGGATATATATTTTATTATGATTATTAAAAAATAGATTTATTTTATTATATGTTTTATATTAGATGTTAAATTTCTCTCATGGATGTCATGAGTAAAGGTAGGATTAACATTTCCAATTTCACAATAAAACTGAGAATATTTATAAATTAATTTCCCATAGGATAAATTATATAATATTTCTCTTTAAAACATCATCATCACTCCTGTGTTTATTTTGTACTCTTAAATTTATTCTTATTTTTCGCCTCCCACTGTACAAAATGAAACCATATTGGTGATTATGTGTGAAATTTACTTTATCTATTCATTTTTGTTAGAAACATTTCTCTTCACAACAATGATTTTAATAAGATTTTATGGATTCCATTATCAAATTATTTATTATTTCATTATTCCATTTTATACTGATTTATACTATCATTCACAAAAATGTGAAACAAATATTTTTTAATTCTTTCCAAAGTGTCACTTTCCATTTTTCTTTTCCTTATATTTCATTATGAACTGTAATTTGATTTTTTTCATTGTTTCCCAATGTAATTTTTATTTAACATATCATTAAATTTATAAAAGTGTTTTTAAATAAATTATTTCATAAAATTATAACATTTATCAAAATCTAATGGGTTTTTATTCTAATGTTTCAGTTTAATATCCTTTTTCTATTATAAAGTGTTTTCTTTCTAAATCAATATCCTTTAATGTTTCCTAATCTATTTTGACTATTTAGTGTAATTATAAAATCTAAATCATCTCTTTGGATTTATTATTATAATATATATGGGAAATCATCATGAAACGCACTATATTCATAACTTTTAATTATGTCCTAATTGAATTATCGATTATTTCTTGTTAATGTGGAAGTCATATATATTATATAGTATTTTGTAAAAGGTGGGGTAAAATTATTTAGGATCTCAATTCATTAGGTAAAATGTTAAATATCAGGAGATAACATTCAAGGGATTGATGAGAAATTTGAATCCACTACATATATTTTGTCACTATTCCTATGAAAAAACACTATAGGACATTCCTCTATATTAATTGTAATGGGGATCGATCCTAACAATCTATCTTTTGGGACTATGTATAGTCATTGTTGATGTTCTTGGTGGTGATCCTGGAAAATAAAAATGAATTTAATTTCCAATGTATGTGCTATATTCTTACCCAAATTTTCTAAGTTACTCAAAATTTATATTTCATTTCCCCAAGTATAATGATAACTATGACATGATTCCAAAATCATATAACAAATTTTTTCATATCATGTTAAAATCCTTATATCATGATTCATGACTTATAATACATGGTTTATTATGTACTATGTCTTTATTTTATATTTGAATACCATTAATATTTTCTCATACACCTATGTCCTTCTTATAATAACTTATGATATTTTATTGTTATGTATTTTATTAACCCTTTATCACGCATTTGAGATCAATTTTACCTATGTTTTCATTATCCTGGTTGTAATTAATAGTATAATGATTGATATTTATTGAAGTATATCATGTGGGATAAATATTTGAAGAAGGTATTGAGTAATGTTAATATGTTTAGTTTGTTATGTATATAATATCTATATGTAGTAAACCTATTGGTTCTGGGCATGGGATTTATTCCTATATAAAATAAATATTGATGTAAAATGATGTAAAATTTGTGTAATCTATTGTTGGATAATATCATTTTGGAAAATTTTATAATGGAATGGAATTTTACTAATCCATAAATGGAATCAAATTCCAAATTATTTTTGATAATTTATATAAATCACATTGGTAAAAATGATGGAGAATTTATTTATTTTTAAATATGGGATTAGTGATTATTGAAAATGATGACATGAATTTTTTAAATAGTATATGATAAAATAATGAAAAACTTTCAAGGGTAAATAGTAATTATTTTTAAATGAAAAATATATTTATACACATTTAGACATGTATATGAATTATGATTAATAAATACATTAAAATGATTGGTTCCCAGATAATTAAATTAAAGGATTATAAGATTTTATAGATTCTTGTTTGTATAGGTACTATAATAATGTGACCTAAGACACCATAAAATGATATGTAATTCAGTATAGAACATGTATGAAGCTTCATTTCTAATAATTAAAAGTGAAAAATAAGTTTTAAAGGAATAAAAATAATGTAATTGGAAATTTTTAATCAAAAATATTGATAAAAATAATAATTTAGCTCATCTGAGAAAAAATCCAATATATTTTTTAAATTCGACATATTATTTTCATCAATATAACATTTTTTAAAATAGTGAGATACTAGACTAATAAAAAAGAACATAAAAATATGAATATAAAAATAACATATATTCACATGCTTTTGGAATATATTATTACATACCAAATAAAAAATAATGTTAATGTGAAATGGTAAAATAGTGATGATGATATAAAATTTAAATTGAGATTAAAAAACCAAAAAACAACCCAATTCCACCAATGACTTTTTGAAAAGGTATCATTCCCATATTCCCATATCATATATACATGAACCATGGATAATTAAAAAATTCTATAAAAAATAATAATATATGAATTTCAAATAACAAAACAAAATATATTATATAAACACAAAGGGTTTATATGGGGTGTGAGAGAGCATGTCTAGTAGGATTTGATAATTTGATCAATGTATAAAATTTAAACAATCAACCAAATTAAGAATGTATAAACTAAATATATAATGATTCCATTTATATTTTAGTATAAAATAAATATCTTGATGTTAAAAAATATATGATATTACATTAAATTTAATGTATTTTTTCATGTTTAAAAATATGTAGAAATACAACAATAAATATGTACACTAAAAAATATTGCTTGCCAAAAAACATCAGATAATTAGTATATATAACCTAATAAGATATTTCAAGAGGCAAAAAAAATTAGGAAAAATTTATCCATCCCCATAAAGGTCACCTTCCCAATCATAATCTAATTCTAGTATAATGACACGATAGAATAATGATATTTTTATCAGGATTGTACACTCTTATCGTAGTCTTATATAACAATAATTTAATAGGTTAATGATTTTTTTCTCATTAACTAGTATGGAAAATATCAAAATAATTCTTAATTGAAACCAAATAATTCTTAATGATGATTTTAAAATGATTAAGTGGTTTTGAAGTGTCAAATTTCCACCATTAGAATAAATATTTATTTATAAAACCATCCTATTTTTTTTATAAACATGTTACTGTAACACCATGAGATTTTATGAGAATTATTCTTTTTATTTTCTTTGAAGTATTTCTTTGTACGCTTCACCAATATTATCTTGTGCTTTATCCAACACCATATTAGATTGTAGTATACGCAATACTATTCTTGGCTTGTCATGCACACAATTTCAAGTTCTTTTGAATAACATTCATTTTACACAACACCAAGTATAGATTTTGATCAATGTATAACTGAACTATATTTTTAGTATGTTATACGCAACACCCAAGGAAGAATTCCCTACATGAAACCATTACTTTCCTTACGTTGCACGCAAGAGTGACCTTCCTCAATATCTTGAGTTGTACATAATAACGAGTTTCACTAAACAACGACATGTTATTGAAATATTATATAAACTATCCATTATGAATATTAATACACAATTTTTGATGTTTTATAATATTTATCATTCAAAATGGACATCATTTTTGGGTTTGTAATATCAAAATTATCCTTGGGTGGATTTTTGGTATTTTTCTGAAAACATTCATTTTTTGATGAATAGTGAAAACTACGAGTTCTTAATTAAAACTGACTTTTTATTTAAATAATCATTTATTTTATTTGAATTTTTTTATGTCTAAATAGATACATAATACCTATATAATTTTAATGTAATTCATTGGAGTCACTTTATAAAAATTTTAAATATATAAAAATTTTATTGAACTTCTTACCGTCTTATACCCACCTCCAAGGAGAATTTGCAAATTTACATAAAATGTAATTTTAGTGCTACTGTGAGTTGAGTTTCAATAATCTGGGAGACCCAATTAATATCAAGGTGTAAAATGTGGTTCAGTAAGATAAAAATAATTTTTGTTGAATAGTAACTTTTTACTTTTATTTACCATAGTTAAAAGTAAATAGGGTAATGAAGGATAAAATGATATTATTTTTTCCCTGACGCATGTACTGATTCTATTGAATAAGTATAATTCGACCAAAAAATAACTCATGAATTAAATATGATCCTCTTTGGTCCATATGGATTAGATTAGGACACTTATTATTATTTTATTTAAAGAAGAGTTAAAATAGTTAAAATCAATGTTTAATAACTAAAACATTTTTAATATAGGGTTCTACAAAAGATAAATTCGACTATAAATATTCATTTTAAAGCTAAAACAACTTTACTACATAATGGTATTTTATTTATATTTTTTAGACATTAAATAATTTAATTTATTTATGACACAATGATGATGCAGTAATTACCTTATTAAAGTAATATTTATATAATTGATATTATAAATACCAAAATAATTGTTATTTGATACTTTTTATGCATTAAAATAATTTTATAGATTAATATAACATAATAGGGTTGGTTAGATGAATTTTTTGCAAAGTTAAAATTCTGTTATGAATTTAGAGAGAACAAAATACCAAATAGTGTCAAAATCGACATAAAAGAGTTTTTAGAACAAATATTATATTATTAATTGATATAATGGTCCTAAAAATTTTATAATGGAATGGAATTTTACTAATCCATATATGGAATCAAATTCCAAATTATTTTTGATAATTTATATAAATGACATTGGTAAAAAAGATGGAGAATTTATTTATTTTTAAATATGGGATTAGTGATTATTCGAAATGATGACATGAATTTTTTAAATAGTATATGATAAAATAATGAAAAATTTCCAAGGGTAAATAGTAATTATTTTTAAATGAAAAATATATTTATACACATTTAGACATGTATATGAATTATGATTACTAAATACATTAAAATGACTGGTTCCCATGTAATTAAATTAAAGGATTATAAGATTTTATAGATTCTTGTTTGTATAGGTACTATAATAATGCGACCTAAGACACCATATAATGATATGTAATTTAGTATAGAACATGTATGGAGCTTCATTTCTAATAATTAAAAGTGAGAAATAAGTTTTAAAGGAATAAAAATAATGTAATTGGAAATTTTTAATCAAAAATATTGATAAAAAAATAATTTAGCTCATCTGAGAAAACATCCAATATATTTTTTAAAGTCGACATATTATTTTCATGAATATAACATTTTTTAAAATAGTGAGATACTAGACCAATAAAAAAGAACATAAAAATATGAATATAAAAATAACATATATTCACATGCATTTGGAATATATTATTACATACCAAATAAAAAATAATGTTAATGTGAAATGGTAAAATAGTGATGATGATATAAAATTTAAATTGAGATTAAAAAACCAAAAAACAACCCAATTCCACCAATGACTTTTTGAAAAGGGATCATTCCCATATTCCAATCACATATATACATGAACCATGGATAATTAAAAAATTCTATGAAAAATAATAATATATGAATTTCAAAAATCAAAACAAAATATATTATATAAACACAAAGGGTTTATATGGGGTGTGAGAGATCATGTCTAGTAGGATTTGATAATTTGATCAATGTATAAAATTTAAACAATCAACCAAATTAAGCATGTATAAACTAAATATATAATGATTCCATTTATATTTTAGTATAAAATAAATATCCTGATGTTAAAAAATATATGATATTACATTAAATTTAATGTATTTTTTCATGTTTAAAAATATGTAGAAATATAACAATAAATATGTACACTAAAAAATATTGCATGCCAAAAAACATCAGATAATTAGTATATATAACCTAATAATATATTTCAAGAGGCAAAAAAACTTATGAAAAATATATCCATCCCCATAAAGGTCGCCTTCCCAATCATAATCTAATTCTAGTATAATGACACGATGGAATAATGATATTTTTATCAGGATTGTACACTCTTATCGTAGTCTTATATAACAATAATTTAATAGGTTAATGATTTTTTTCTCATTAACTAGTATGGAAAATATCAAAATAATTCTTAATTGAAACCAAATAATTCTTAATGATGATTTTAAAATGATTAAGTGGTTTTGAAGTGTAAAATTTCCACCATTAGAATAAATATTTATTTATAAAACTATCATATTTTTTTTATAAACATGTTACTGTAACACCATGAGATTTTATGAGAATTATTCTTTTTATTTTCTTTGAAGTATTTCTTTGTACGCTTCACCAATATTATCTTGTGCTTTATCCAACACCATATTAGCTTGTAGTATACGCAATACTATTCTTGGCTTGTCATGCACACAATTTCAAGTTCTTTTGAATAACATTCATTTTACACAACACCAAGTATAGATTTTGATCAATGTATAACTGAACTATATTTTGAGTATGTTATACGCAACACCCAAGGAAGCTTTCCCTACATGATACCATTACTTTCCTTGCGTTACACGCAAGAGTGACCTTCCTCGATAGCTTGAGTTGTACATAATAACGAGTTTCACTAAACAACGACATGTTATTGAAATATTATATAAACTAGCCGTTATGAATATTAATACAAAATTTTTGATGTTTTATAATATTTATCATTCAAAATGGACATCATTTTTGGGTTTGGAATATTAAAATTATCCTAGGGTGGATTTTTGGTATTTTTCTGAAAACATTCATTTTTTGATGAATAGTGAAAACTACGAGTTCTTAATTAAAACTGAATTTTTATTTAAATAATCATTAATTTTATTTGAATTTTATTATGTCTAAATACATACATAATAACTATATAATTTTAATGTAATTCATTGGAGTCACTTTATAAAAATTTTAAATATATAAAAATTTTATTGAACTTCTTACCGTCTTATACCCACCTCCAAGGAGAATTTGCAAATTTACATAAAATGTAATTTTAGTGCTACTGTGAGTTGAGTTTCAATAATCTGGGAAACCCAGTTAATATCAAGGTGTAAAATGTGGTTCAGTAAGATAAAAATAATTTTTGTTGAATAGTAACTTTTTACTTTTATTTACCACAGTTAAAAGTAAATAGTGTAATGAAGGATAAAATGATATTATTTTTTCCCTAACGCATGTACTGATTCTATTGAATAAGTATAATTCGACCAAAAAATAACTCATGAATTAAATATGATCCTCTTTGGTCCATATGGATTAGATTAGGACACTTATTATTATTTTATTTAAAGAAGAGTTAAAATAGTTAAAATCAATGTTTAATAACTAAAACATTTTTAATATAGGGTTCTACAAAAGATAAATTCGACTATAAATATTCATTAGAAAGATTAAAAAACTTTACTACATAATGGTATTTTATTTATATTTTTTAGACATTAAATAATTTAATTTATTTATGACACAATGATGATGCAGTAATTACCTTATCAAAGAAATATTTATATAATTGATATTATAAATACCAAAATAATTGTAATTTGATACTTTTTATGCATTAAAATAATTTTATAGATTAATATAACATAATAGGTTTGGTTAGATGAATTTTTTTCAAAGTAAAAATTCTGTTATGAATTTAGAGAGAACAAAATACCAAATAGTGTCAAAATCGACATAAAAGAGTTTTTAGAACAAATATAATATTATTAATTGATATAATGGTTTTAAAATTTTTATAATGTAATGGAATTTTATAATCCATAAATGGAATCAAATTCCAAATTATTTTTGATAATTTATATAAATCACATTGGTAAAAATGATGGAGAATTTATTTATTTTTAAATATGGGATTAGTGATTATTGAAAATGATGACATGAATTTTTTAAATAGTATATGATAAAATAATGAAAAAATTTCAAGGGTAAATAGTAATTATTTTTAAATGAAAAATATATTTATACACATTTAGACATGTATATGAATTATGATTACTAAATACATTAAAATGATTGGTTCCCAGGTAATTAAATTAAAGGATTATAAGATTTTATAGATTCTTGTTTGTATAGGTACTATAATAATGTGACCTATGACACCATATAATGATATGTAATTCAGTATAGAACATGTATGAAGCTTCATTTCTAATAATTAAAAGTGAGAAATAAGTTTTAATGGAATAAAAATAATGTAATTTGAAATTTTTAATAAAAAATATTGATAAAAAAAATAATTTAGCTCATCTGAGAAAACATCCAATATATTTTTTAAAGTTGACATATTATTTTAATGAATATAAGATTTTTTAAAAAAGTGAGATACTAGACCAATAAAAAAGAACATAAAAATATGAATATAAAAATAACATATATTCACATGCATTTGGAATATATTATTACATACCAAATAAAAAATAATGTTAATGTGAAATGGTAAAATAGTGATTATGATATAAAATTTAAATTGAGATTAAAAAACCAAAAAACAACCCAATTCCACCAATGACTTTTTGAAAAGGGATCATTCCCATATTCCCATCTCATATATACATGAACCATGGATAATTAAAAAATTCTATGAAAAATAATAATATATTAATTTCAAAAATCAAACCAAAATATATTATATAAACACAAAGGGTTTATATGGGGTGTGAGAGAGCATGTCTAGTAGGATTTGATAATTTGATCAATGTATAAAATTTAAACAATCAACCAAATTAAGCATGTATAAACTAAATATATAATGATTCCATTTATATTTTAGTATAAAATAAATATCCTGAGGTTAAAAAATATATGATATTACATTAAATTTAATATATTTTTTCCTGTTTAAAAATATGTAGAAATACAACAATAAATATGTACACTAAAAAATATTTCTTGCCAAAAAACATCAGATAATTAGTATATATAACCTAATAAGATATTTCAAGAGGAAAAAAAACTTATGAAAAATATATCCATCCCCATAAAGGTCACCTTCCCAATCATAATCTAATTCTAGTATAATGACACGATGGAATAATGATATTTTTATCAGGATTGTACACTCTTATCGTAGTCTTATATAACAATAATTTAATAGGATAATGATTTTTTTCTCATTAACTAGTATGGAAAATATCAAAATAATTCTTAATTGAAACTAAATAATTCTTAATGATGATTTTAAAATGATTAAGTGGTTTTGAAGTGTCAAATTTCCACCATTAGAATAAATATTTATTTATAAAACTATCCTATTTTTTTTATAAACATGTTACTGTAACACCGTGAGATTTTATGAGAATTATTCTTTTTATTTTCTTTGAAGTATTTCTTTGTACGCTTCACCAATATTATCTTGTGCTTTATCCAACACCATATTAGCTTGTAGTATACGCAATACTATTCTTGGCTTATCATGCACACAATTTCAAGTTCTTTTGAATAACATTAATTTTACACAACACCAAGTATAGATTCTGATCAATGTATAACAGAACTATATTTTGAGTATGTTATACGCAAAACCCAAGGAAGATTTCCCTACATGAAACCATTACTTTCCTTGCATTACACGCAAGAGTGACCTTCCTCGATAGCTTGAGTTGTACATAATAACATGTTTCACTAAACAACGACATGTTATTGAAATATTATATAAACTAGCCGTTATGAATATTAATACACAATTTTTGATGTTTTATAATATTTATCATTCAAAATGGACATCATTTTTGGGTTTGGAATATCGAAATTATCCTAGGGTGGATTTTTGGTATTTTTCTGAAAACATTCATTTTTTGATGAATAGTGTAAACTACGAGTTCTTAATTAAAACTGACTTTCTATTTAAATAATCATTTATTTTATTTGAATTTTTTTATGTCTAAATAGATACATAATACCTATATAATTTTAATGTAATTCATTGGAGTCACTTTATAAAAATTTTAAATATATAAAAATTTTATCGAACTTCTTACCGTCTTATACCCACCTCCAAGGAGAATTTGCAAATTTACATAAAATGTAATTTTAGTGCTACTGTGAGTTGAGTTTCAATAATCTGGGAGACCTAGTTAATATTAAGGTGTAAAATGTGGTTCAGTGAGATAAAAATAATTTTTGTTGAATAGTAACTTGTTACTTTTATTTACCATAGTTAAAAGTAAATAGGGTAATGAAGGATAAAATGATATTATTTTTTCCCTAACGCATGTACTGATTCTATTTAATAAGTATAATTCGACCAAAAAATAACTCATGAATTAAATATGATCCTCTTTGGTCCATATGGATTAGATTTGGACACTTATTATTATTTTATTTAAAGAAGAGTTAAAATAGTTAAAATCAATGTTTAATAACTAAAACATTTTTAATATAGGGTTCTACAAAAGATAAATTCGACTATAAATATTCATTAGAAAGCTAAAAAAACTTTTCTACATAATGGTATTTTATTTATATTTTTTAGACATTAAATAATTTAATTTATTTATGACACAATGATGATGCAGTAATTACCTTATTAAAGAAATATTTATATAATTGATATTATAAATACCAAAATAATTGTAATTTGAAACTTTTTATGCATTAAAATAATTTTATAGATTAATATAACATAATAGGGTTGGTTAGATGAATTTTTTGCAAAGTAAAAATTCTGTTCTGAATTTAGAGAGAACAAAATACCAAATAGTGTCGAAATTGACATAAAAGAGTTTTTAGAACAAATATTATATTATTAATTGATATAATGGTCCTAAAAATTTTATAATGGAATTGAATTTTACTAATCCATAAATGGAATCAAATTCCAAATTATTTTTGATAATTTATATAAATCACATTGGTAAAAATGATGGAGAATTTATTTATTTTTAAATATGGGATTAGTGATTATTGAAAATGATGACATGAATTTTTTAAATAGTATATGATAAAATAATGAAAAAATTTCAGGGGTAAATAGTAATTATTTTTAAATGAAAAATATATTTATACACATTTAGACATGTATATGAATTATGATTACTAAATACATTAAAATGATTGGTTCCCAGGTAATTAAATTAAAGGATTATAAGATTTTATAGATTCTTGTTTGTATAGGTACTATAATAATGTGACCTAAGACACCATATAATGATATGTAATTCAGTATAGAACATGTATGAAGATTCATTTCTAATAATTAAAAGTGAGAAATAAGTTTTAAAGAAATAAAAATAATGTAATTGGAAATTTATATTCAAAAATATTGATAAAAAAAATAATTTAGCTCATCTGAGAAAACATCCAATATAATTTTTAAAGTCGACATATTATTTTCATGAATATAACATTTTTTAAAATAGTGAGATACTAGACCAATAAAAAAGAACATAAAAATATGAATATAAAAATAACATATATTCACATGCATTTGGAATATATTATTACATACCAAATAAAAAATAATGTTAATGTGAAATGGTAAAATAGTGATGATGATATAAAATTTAAAATGAGATTAAAAAACCAAAAAACAACCTAATTCCACCAATGACTTTTTGAAAAGGGATCATTCCCATATTCCCATCTCATATATACATGATCCATGGATAATTAAAAAATTATATGAAAAATAATAATATATGAATTTCAAAAATCAAAACAAAATATATTATATAAACACAAAGGGTTTATATGGGGTGTGAGAGAGCATGTCTAGTAAGATTTGATAATTTGTTCAATGTATAAAATTTAAACAATCAACCAAATTAAGCATGTATAAACTAAATATATAATGATTCCATTTATATTTTAGTATAAAATAAATATCCTGATGTTAAAAAATATATGATATTACATTAAATTAAATGTATTTTTTCATGTTTAAAAATATATAGAAATACAACAATAAATATGTACACTAAAAAATATTGCTTGCCAAAAACATCAGATAATTAGTATATATAACCTAATAAGATATTTCAAGAGTCAAAAAAACTTATGAAAAATATATCCATCCCCATAAAGGTCACCTTCCCAATCATAATCTAATTCTAGTATAATGACACGATGGAATAATGATATTTTTATCAGGATTGTACACTCTTATCGTAGTCTTATATAACAATAATTTAATAGGTTAATGATTTTTTTCTCATTAACTAGTATGGAAAATATCAAAATAATTCTTAATTGAAACCAAATAATTCTTAATGATGATTTTAAAATGATTAAGTGGTTTTGAAGTGTCAAATTTCCACCATTAGAATTAATATTTATTTATAAAACTATCCTATTTTTTTTATAAACATGTTACTGTAACACCGTGAGATTTTATGAGAATTATTCTTTTTATTTTCTTTAAAGTATTTCTTTGTACGCTTCACCAATATTATCTTGTGCTTTATCCAACACCATATTAGCTTGTAGTATACGCAATACTATTCTTGGCTTTTCATGCACACAATTTCAAGTTCTTTTGAATAACATTCATTTTACACAACACCAAGTATAGATTTTGATCAATGTATAACTGAACTATATTTTTAGTATGTTATATGCAACACCCAAGGAAGCTTTCCCTACATGAAACCATTACTTTCCTTGCGTTACACGCAAGAGTGACGTTCCTCGATAGCTTGAGTTGTACATAATAACGAGTTTCACTAAACAACGACATGTTATTGAAATATTATATAAACTAGCCGTTATGAATATTAATACACAATTTTTGATTTTTTATAATATTTATCATTCAAAATTGACATCATTTTTGTGTTTGGAATATCGAAATTATCCTAGGGTGGATTTTTGGTATTTTTCTGAAAACATTAATTTTTTGATGAATAGTGAAAACTACGAGTTCTTAATTAAAACTGACTTTTTATTTAAATAATCATTTATTTTATTTGAATTTTTTTATGTCTAAATAGATAAATAATACCTATATAATTTTAATGTAATTCATTGGAGTCACTTTATAAAAATTTTAAATATATAAAAATTTTATTGAACTTCTTACCGTCTTATACCCACCTCCAAGGAGAATTTGAAAATTTACATAAAATGTAATTTTAGTGCTACTTTGAGTTGAGTTTCAATAATCTGGGAGACCCAGTTAATATCAAGGTGTAAAATCTGATTCAGTAAGATAAAAATAATTTTTTTTGAATAGTAGCTTTTTACTTTTATTTACCATAGTTAAAAGTAAATAGGGTAATGAAGGATAAAATGATATTATTTTTTCCCTAACGCATGTACTGATTCTATTGAATAAGTATAATTCGACCAAAAAATAACTCATGAATTAAATATGATCCTCTTTGGTCCATATGGATTAGATTAGGACACTTATTATTATTTTATTTAAAGAAGAGTTAAAATAGTTAAAATCAATGTTTAATAACTAAAACATTTTTAATATAGGGTTCTACAAAAGATAAATTCGACTATAAATATTCATTAGAAATCTAAAAAAACTTTACTACATAATGGTATTTTATTTATATTTTTTAGACATTAAATAATTTAATTTATTTATGACACAATGATGATGCAATAATTACCTTATTAAAGAAATATTTATATAATTGATATTATAAATACCAAAATAATTGTAATTTGTTACTTTTTATGCATTAAAATAATTTTATAGATTAATATAACATTATAGGGTTGGTTAGATGATTTTTTTGCAAAGTAAAAATTCTGTTATGAATTTAGAGAGAACAAAATACCAAATAGTGTCAAAATTGACATAAAAGTGTTTTTAGAACAAATATTATATTATTAATTGATATAATGGTCCTAAAAATATATTATTTTGAAAACAGATTATATAATAACATATATGACATTAATTAACCAATTGGGGTTCTATTGGTTGTTTATAGTATATTTATTGACCATTTAGTGTAAGAATACAAGAAGACATTGTTAAAGTTAAATTATTTAACATAGAGTTAAATCTAAATGATAATGTTAAAATGGTAACATAAACTTGTATAAAACATTTTTTCTGAATGTAATTCTACCCATACCCACCCTAGACTATATATAAGTCACTTTGGAGCCATTATAAACCGAATATAAATTTATTATAAAATAATATTTTATGTTTTTACTAAGGAGCCCCTCACCCCTCTTATAAAAGGTCACTCGACCTTTTATCTAATTCACCACACAAAAGCCATTTGGATCAGCCAACCCCTACCAAAATACCCTCTCAACTATCCTACCTTAATCCCAAAGGCCTTTATTTTGTCAGAAAGCCAACCTATGTATCCCTTTTGATCAAATCAAAGGGAAGAACCCAAAGAAGAGGTAAATATCTCACCACCTATTTCAAGTTACATTTTTCTTCCACTTCCTCCTTCTTTGTTATTTCCATTATAAAATAGTAACTCCATTATATTCTATAAACTGTGATGTTATTATAAAAATTTTAAAACCATATTAGTTTTTTATCCATCCTATGAATGAAAAAGTCACCACACTTGCATACGTACGAGTTACCCTCTCCATGTCGTGGTGAAGTTTGTTATTCAAATTTTTATTCATTTGGATGGGTATAATAATGAGTATAAATGATATAAATAATAAATATAAAATTATTATGACTCTATATATATGATATACCATCTAATTATATATGATTTTAATATCAAAATAATGATATCATCGCTCGTGCGTACGTACAGACTACCATCTCCACGAACGTGATGAGATTAATTTTCCATGATTAACCATTCTAGTATTATTATAAAGTATATATAATAAATAATAATGAAAGATATTAAATAATAATGATACTGGATTTATGTACATATATGTTTCATTTACATAATTCCATTCAATTCAATAAGGAAACGAAAACAGCGTTCATGCGTATGTATGACCAACCGTCTCCATGAACGATGTATTTCCTTCCATTTATTGATCTGTCATATATATTTATATGCTGAATAGATATTATATATAAATCATGTTTTACATTTATGGTTTTATTAAATTAGGATATAAGTAATAATATCAAGAACAACAACTCGAAACACGTATGATAAATGAAATAATTTTACCCAAAACCCTACTTTAACATTGAATTTACAAAAGAACGGGTAATATAAATCTAGAATTGAATCATATATGATATCATAAATATTATTATGGTTATGTTCAAAGTTAATACTATGTTTAAACCCACTATACAGGAGTCTCGGACACATACAGATGAAATTGGACATAAGGTAAAGGATAATTTTTCAATCACATTTTTATCTGAGATTTCTTATATGTAAGTATTTACTGGGGTTATATTTTTCATCCATGTCCATAAAAATGTTTTTCATAAAGTGTTTAATATTATTCCATGTATTTTTAAAGTCATTTTTACCCCTATTTGACTTTTACATTGTGTTATGGAAGGAATATTTTTTTTTCTTACCACACGTGGTACATTTGACTTTTCCGTTAAAAGTATGAGGAGAATATTTTTTTAACATATATGGCATGAACGGATTTTTATGGTTTCAGAACTCATTATTTTCATTAATCTTACACTACTAGATTTCATGACTATTTTCAAAAAATTCGTTTTCTTTTAAAATTTCATGGTATTTTGTTAAAAGAAATTGATTTTGAAGAAGAAAGGATATTTTCTTCAAGAATTCATTTCAAGTGTTTTATCAAAACCATTTTCCATGTAAGATGAAATTATTTCATATGGTTATGTTTCATGATTAATGTCTCTATGATTTACATGGTTTCAATTTTCTTCTGATGAAATTATATCCATTTGTTTTATATGGATTTTGTTATGATGGGATGATGTTTATGAAACCCATTTTATTCATTGGATTCTGATGAATGATTTATGTTTAAGTTGGGGCACACGTAAGAATGATTTCATTATGATCTTTGTGGGACCTATATCTTCCTCTAATGCATTGGGTAAAGATTTATATCTCATGATATAGACATGGCTGTAATGGTATGTAAATATAGTATAGTAATACATGGCTGTAACAACAGGTAAACCCGATTTAGTAATGGACTTTGTCCACTATGATGGTCTTAGCAGCAATGCCTTGGCTACTATGGAAATAATATCACGTGATAAATGGTTTTCCACAGTTAAATGTTTTATTACCATGCTATTTTATCATGATTAATGTTCCAATATGATCAATGCATTATGTACTACCATATATACAGTCATTGATCAAGATTTTGATATTTAAAATTTATTTTCATGTTTTTAAGTTAAAATGTATATGGGTTGTTTTAATTTCTCCATGCATACCCTAACTGAGAATTTAATCTCACCCTTTTTATGTTTTCTTTTCCCACAGGATATAAAGGAAGGTTTTAGGTTGGAAAAAAAGAAGATCTTTATGAGTGATGTTGAAGATCTTTCGCCATGATTAGAAGATAATGTTCTGTGTTTCCTAAGACACTAAACTAATATGGTCATTGGGAATTTCATTTGTAATGTATTAAGTATTCTGCAAAAGTAATTTAATGTCCATGTATTTCAAACTTTGTGCCTCTATAGTGGGTATCAGAGCGAAGGTTTAGTTAGCCATTGGAAACTACGACGCGAAATCTTTAGAGAGATCCCTAGAGAAATTTCTAAGGTATGTCTAGGGATGTCCCTAAGGTTATGTATAAGTATAGTTTATAGTCCTAGAATTATGGTAATGATCATAGAATTAAAACTAAGATGTTAGTGATTGAAATTACCCCCTGATTATGTTGTTTTTATTGTACGAGTTTTTCGACTCATACTATTCTTTTTCGGTTTTAAGAAATGGAAGGAAAGAGGAGGATTCATGTTAAGGGAGAATATGATGGATAATGGAATGATATTCTTCATGAACAACCAAATGAAATGGTATTTGGATGTCTGAACATCATTATTATTCCTAATTAGCTATCTCATAATATGATCAATAATATAAACATTGGTATGTTTACTGACTTGGAAAATAAGAGAAATCTGAGTTTCATGATGATCATAGAGGAGAGAAAGTTCAATTTCTGTCATATAAATCATGTGGGAAGAGGAATCAAGGAGAATGTTTCAAAGGAACAGGACGATTCCTTGGCTATGGAAATGAAGGAAAATAATCAAGTAATTACAAAGTAAAAGGTTCAGTTAACTCCATGGACATGTATAATGGTATTGCTAAGACATCAACAATGGTAAAATGTTTTAAATGTGGAATGTATGGGAATTATGAAAATCAATGCCCTAAGGGAATGTATCATAAAGAGAATCAGCATGGTCGTATGGGTAGTATTTATGTTGATGGTGATGAAGAGACTACAAATGATATATGAGATGAAAGAAGTTTTGAAGCTCATTCAGTGGTTTATGACGGCAGTGGAATGATTGCATGTTTATCAAAAATAATGTATGATACTATGGAATAATGAAACATCTAAGGATTGTTACACTATTATTTTTCCTAGTGTATGTAAAAGTATATGTTGAATGTCACCGGTAACTATGAAAAGTGATTGAAATATTTTTGGAAAGAAGATGATATGCGCATAATGAAGTGATAATGAGATAATGGTATGTGTGATAATATTAATGAGATAATATTCGGACAAAGTGATATCATGGTTTGAGTATATAGAAATTTTGTGATTTTGGTATGTGGAAAGGGTTTAATTTTGATAGCATTCAGGTTTTCACAATGATTCTATGGTAATTCATGTTTCAAGAGAAAACATGATTATAGTATTCACATGTTTGGAATGTGACCAACAAGATATATCTTATGATATACGGGAGATAAATGAGTGTATTCACATGCTTGGTTGATGAAATTTCAAGTAATCGTTGTCTTTATACTATGAGCATGGATAGAAGTATTTTGGAAAAGACTAAAGATTTGAAATGGATTATGTTGGACATAAGATAATATTATTTAAGGACACAACCTTTTTTTTGATATTATTTCTTGCATGTTATAATATTGTAGTTTTAGAAAAAAGTCAACCTGTAAGACGGGCGACAACCCATCGCGTCGGAAAAGGTTGCAGGAATAGAACCTACAACCGAAGTGCGCCAGGCCTTTATCGCCTACCTCTAACCTACAGGATGTCCCTAGTTAGTAGAAACTAGTTTTATTTTATTAATCTGTATGATAGTTGAAGTATAAGTCCATTTTTGTAATCATATACGATTAACCTCACCATAGATGGACTTATGTATATTTTATAACGTTGGCTAAACATTTGTTTGAGATAGATGGAATGACCCATCATTCTATATCATGATCTGCTAAGACTTCACAAATGATACATTCAACTTCATTTCATTAAGATATGAGGTGTCAATTATTCATGGAATGACCAACGGTGAGATTGTTCCAAAATCAAGTAAGTATTTCTTCAAATTCATATTTTTCAACATTATGGAAATGATATTGAAAACCAAATACATTATCCTAGTGCATTCATATTTGATGAATTAGATGGTACCTTATATCATGAAAATTTTATGGCTTTGTGATTTTTGTATTTTTCATAACCATGTTATCTACCACTCTTTATCCAGACATGATGGTTTGATTTCTCTTTCATATCCATATTGTCACCTATATTCTCCTATGTCGAAACACGGTGATGAGTTACTTTGGGTATCCATTATGTTTATAACCTTCCTTTTTAAAATGATGATTTCATATTCCTTTTTACAATTTCGGTTTCTATGAATGAAACGTTCAAGTAGAAAACCATTTATAACTCTGACGAATGTCAAGGGCGAAATTAATTTTATGGGGGGTAGAATGTAACTCCCCGAGATTTTATGGGAATTATTCATTATAATTTCTTTGATTTATATTGTTGTACACTTCACCAAGATTATCCAACACTATATGCAACACTGTATTAGCATATAATACATGTAACACTATTCTTGGCTTTTGATGCACACAATTTCATGTTCTTTCTAATAACATTCATTTTACACAACACCAAGTATATATTTTGATCAATGTATAACTGAACAATATTTTGAGTGTGTCATATGAAACACCAAAGGACGCGTTCCCTAAACGCAACCCTAACATTCCTAGCATTACACACAAGAGCCACCTTCCTCGATAGCTTGCGTTGTATGCAATACTAAGTTTCACTAAACAATGATATGTTATTGAAATATTATATAAACTAGCTGTTATGAATATTAATACCCACTTTTTGAAATTTTTTAAATTTTATCATTCAAAATGGACATCATTTTTGTATTCAGAATATCGAAATTATCCAAGGGTGAATGTTTGATATTTTTCTGAAAACATTCAATTTTTGATGAATCGTGAAAAGACTGAGTTATTGGTTAAAACAGAATTTTTATTTAAATAATAATTTTATATTTATATTTATTTTAGGTCCAAGTAGATACATAATACCTATATAATTTCAAATCAATTAATTAGAGTCATTTTATAATAATTTTAGATATCATAAAATTTTATTGAACTTTTTACTGTCTTTTATCCACCTCCTAGGAGCATTTGCAAATTTACATAAAACTCAATTTTACCGCTTTTGTGAGTTGAATTTCGAAAATTGGAGAGACGAAGTTAATATCAATGAGTAAAATGTGGTTCAATATGATAAAAATAATTTTTGGTGAATAGTAACTTTTTACTTTTTTTACCACGGTTAAAAGTAAATAGGGTCATTTAGGGTACAAATGATATTATCATCACCCTAAAAAATGTCCTAATTCTATTGAATAAGTATAATTCGATGAAAAACAACTTAGGAATAAAATATGAACCACTTTGGTCCACTTGGATTAGATTAGGACATGTATTTTTATTTTATTTAAAGAAGAGTTAAAATAGTTAAAATCAATGTTTAATAACTAAAACATTTTTAATATAGGGATATACATAAGATAAATTTGACTATAAATATTAATTATAAAGATAAAAAAATCTCATAAATAATTATATTTTATTTATATTTTTTAGATATTAAATAATATAATTTATTTATGACACAATGATGATGCAATAATTACCTTATTAATGAAATATTAAGATAATTTATATTATAAATACCCAAATAAATGAAATTTGAGACTTTTTATGAATTAAACTAATTTTAAAGGTTAATATAACATATTAGGGTTGGTTTGATTAATTTGTTTCGAATTAATAATTCTTTTATAAATTTAGATAAAACAAATTACAAAATAGGGTCAAAATTGGCATAAAAGAGTTTTTAAAATAAATATTTTGTTATTAATTGATATAATGATCCTTAAAAGATAATTATTGGAAAAATACTTATATAATAATATATATAAGACATTAATAAATAAATTGAGGTTCTATTCGAAATTTATAGTTAGTTTATTGACCATATACTGTAAGAATACAAGAAGACACGGTAAAAGTTATATTATTTAACCTAGAGTTAAATCTAAATGATATGGTTAAAATGATAACCTAAACATGTCTAAAACTATTGGTGGAGAGTATTGAGACACATCCCCTACCTAGCCTCGAAATAATTCACATTAGAGCCATTATAAACTGAATTTGAATTAATTATAAAATAATATTTTATGTTTTTCCTAAGGTGCCCCTAACCCCTCTTTTAAAAGGGCACTCCCTCTTCTCTCTAATTCGCACCCCCAAAGACATTTGTCCCGGCCAAAACCTACCCAAATACCCACTCAACTATCCTCCCTTCATCCTATAGGACTTACATTAGTTATAAAGCCACTCTACAGAGCCCTTTATATCAAATCAAAAGGAAGAACCTGAAGATGAGATAAATATCTCACCGCCTATTTGAAGTTATTTTCTTCTTCCATTTCCTCCTTCTTTTTTGATTCCATTATAAATTAATAACTCTAGTATCTTCTATATACTATGATTTTATTATAAAAGTTTTACAACCATATTAGTTATTATATCCATCCTAGGAATGAAAAAGTCACCACATGTGTGTACGTACGACTTACCGTCTCCACGTCGTGGTGTAATTTGTTATTCAAACATTTCATCATTTGGATGGGTATAATAATGTGTATAAATGATATAAATAATAAATATAATATTATTATAATTATTTATATATGATATACCATTAAATTATATACTATTCTAATATCAAATGAATGATATCATCACTCGGGCGTACGTACGGACTACCGTCTCCATGAACGGGATGAGATTCATTTTCCATGATTAAACATTCAAGTATGATTACAAAGTATATATAATAAATAATCATGAATTATATTACATAATAATTATACTATAATTATGTACATTTCTGTTTCATTTTCTTAATTCCATTCAATTCAATAAGGGAACAAAAACACCGTTCATGCGTAGGTACGACCTACTGTCTCCATGAATGGTGTATTACATTCAATTTAATGATCTATCATATATATTTATATGAAGAATATATATTATATATAAATCAGGTTTTACATTCTGGAATTACATAAATTAGGTTATAAGTAATAATATCAAGAACAACTAGTCGAATCATGTACAATAAATGAAATGATTTTACCCAAAACGCTGCTTTAAGATGAAATTTACAAAAGAACGGGAAATATAAAGTCATATGTGAAGCATAAATGATATCATAAATATTATTATGGTTATGTTACAAGTTAATAATATGTTTAAACCCACTATAAATGAGTCTCGGACACATAATAAATAAATTTGACAAAAGGTAATGGATAATTTTTCAATCCCATTTTTATCCGAGATTGCTTTTATGTAAGTATTTAGTGGGGTTATATTTTTCATCCATGTCAATAAAATGTTTTTCATAAACTTTTTAATATTATTACATGTATTTTTAATGTCATGTTTATCCCTCTTTGACTTTTAATTTTTTTTATAGAATGAATCTTTCTTTTGTTTACCATATGTGGTATTTTTAACTTTTTCATTAAAATGATGAGGATAATGTTTTTTAACTTATACAACATGAACGGATTTTTCAATTTCATAATGCCTTATTTTAATGAAGCTTACTCTAATATAATTCATGACTATTTTCAAAAAAATCACTTTCTTTTTAAATTGCATGGCATTTTGTAAAAATAAAATGATTATGAAGAAGAAAGGATATTTTCATCAAGAATTCATTTCATGTATTTTCTCAAAACCATTTTCCATCTAAGTTGACATTATTTCATATGTTTATGTTTCATGTATAATGTCTCTATAAATTAAATGGTTTCACTTCTATTATGAGGAAATGATATCCATTTTTTATATAGATTATGTTACGATGGGATGATGTTTATGAAACCCATTTTATCCTTTGGGTTATGATGATTGATTTAAGTTTATATTGTGGAAAACATAAGAATGATTTCATTGTGAGATTGGTGGGTCATATATCTCCCTCCAATGCATTGGGTAAATATTTATATTTCATGAGATAGAAAAGGCTATAACGGAAAGTAAATATGGTATAGTAATACAGGCCTGGAATTGCAGGTAAACCCGATTCATTAATGGACTTTATCCACTATGATGGTCTTGGCAGCAATGCCTTGGATACTATGGAAATCATATCATGTGATTAATGGTTTTACACAATTACATGTTTTATTACCGTGCTATTTTATCAGGATTGATGTTCCATTATGATCTATGACTTATGTACTACCATGTTTAATGTCATTTCTGATGATTATGATGTTTAAAAGTTATGATCATGTTTTTAAGTTAAAATGTATATGGCTTGTTTTATTTTCTCCATTCATACCCTTATTGAGCATTTGAGCTCAACCTTTTTATGTTTTATTTTCCCCCAGGATATAAAGGAAGGTTTTAGGTAAGAAAAAAATAAGATCTATATGGGAGATGTTGAAGATCTTTCACCATGATTAGAAGATTATGTTCCATGTTTCTAAAGACACCAAACTAATACGGTCATTGGGATTTTTTTTGTAATTTATTAAGTATTCCGCATAAGTAATTTAATTTCCATGTACATCATGCTTCAGGTCTCTACAGTTACAAAATTAAATTTTATAATCAGAAGGGAATATTTTATAAAAACAGAATAAACATTTTATGAAAAACTTTATTTATTCCAAACTACCCTCAATACTTTAAAACTATTCATAAATATAAATATATACATTAATTTTTATTCAATATAAAACATTTCATGAATGAAATTATATTTAATTCAATGGAAAAATCATGTAATTTTTATAAACACCTTATAATACATAGTTGAATAGATGAGTTCTTGAAGATTATTCAAAGGGTGAATTTTTAATTCTTCGATGGGTTGAAATAAAAAATGAGATTCAAAATTAATTTATGATGGTCATAATACATAAAATAATAGTTTTAGGAAGTTTTTTGATGTATAATTCCATTACAGGGTCCCAAGAAAGAACCAATAGGGACATGGTTTGTTGTTGGAGTAAATTATATAATAAAAAAACTTCCAACCAATGTTATCCACTGAATAGAGAATGGTGGAAGGCCACACCATTTATTTTGTTTTGTTATCACTACCTAGTCAGTGATATTAATAATGGGGAAAATTGTGAAATTTAAAATTTCAATTTTATTAGAGGGAAACCCTTTCATTCATCTCAAATGTTCAGAGAAAGAGTTTTATGACCCCGTTTATTAATCCTCGCATCCTTTTTGATTTTGTGTTCCATTTCATAGTGATTCTATAATGTATTCAAGGTGTAGTGTACCATCCTTCCATCATTATTTTTATTCCTTCATTTTTGATGGCATGGATTTTTATTTAAACAATTAGATTGATTCAAATGGTTCATGGTGGAATCATCCATTTAAAATTTTATTTTTTTATTGTCCCTCATAGATGAAATTTGAGTACCACCATTAATTTAATCAACCATATTATGTTGTTTCGTAATTTTTTTTATTCTTTTAGGATTAAAATAAAATAAAAATCCCCAGTCTTATTATTATTGTGTTTGGTATATTTATTTTTTTTTGATTTATAATTTGTCATTGGGATTGTACAGGTTCCATGAGATGTGATTTCGGTACTACATAATCCCTAGTAAGAATTTAGCAGTTATTTTTATTTTTAAATTAATATTTTAACAAATTAGAATTTATTATAGTTAATTGCTATTACTTAATGATAGGTAGGTTATCCAAGTTGATGAATGTGAATTAGTGAGCCCATTAAATATTGGTTGATGTGACCCCATGAGAATTTATTATAAATTTTCCTATAAATAATTTTTTTTCATATACAACCTTCTTTGAAGACAATGCTATGTTTAAAAGAGTCGTGATATACTCTTGAAATGTTTTTATTTAATTTCATGGTTATCTCATAGCCATTAGATTGGTTGGTATAAATAATAGTAATTAAATTATTACAAAATTACGTTTTACACATTTATACAATGCATTCATTGGTTATTTATTTATTTACAAATAAAATGAAAATCATTTAAATTTAAAAGTTATTATTTTCCCAAAAACTATTTTTATGCATTCAATTTTTTATTAAATTAATAAAAAAATGAATCAGTATTACTGAATGATATTAAATAAATTTATATATTTCATATTCAATAAAATGTTTTGATATTTATGTAATGGTATTTATAGTAATAGGATAAGAATAAATCATTTTTCATGAATAGAAATTATTTTTCGAACAAATTTGTTTCATAATGTATTACACACTTTTTAAAAATATAGTTATTCCACTTATAGAAATTTAGTCATAAAAATAGATAAAAAAATTTATTTTAGGAAACTAATATTTGATAAATATGCTCCATTTATCTTTTGGTCATACTGAATAATAACATTGGAATATATTATAACAATGGTAAGGGTAAAACAAGGTTAAAACATTGGGTTAATGATTCAAAATTCATATAACACATGCATCTATCCTATTTTATGACTGGATTTCAACAATTATTATCCCATTCCCAATAATATAGTCATTTTAGGCCATTTTTATTTTATTTATACCATTATATTTTTTTATGAAAAATTTAAATACAATATTTCACTCCCTTAACATTAATCAATCTCATTTTTTAGTATAAATATAAAAAGAGGACAAGGTTATATCTAAAATTTTATTTAAAAGATGAAATGATTAATGATTAGGATAATTTTTTTATAAATATTTGTGATTAAATGCTTACTTTAAATTTATATGCAATACTGCCACAATTTTTATTCAAATAATAATAAAATAATGTAAATGATTTTATAAATATTAAAATAATAAAATCATGGTGAATTTTTTCTTCCAAGAGTTTTAAAAATAAATATAAGCTATTTTTAATATTTTAATGGTTGTGATTCAAATTTAATTTATGTAATGTTTTCCTTAATGTAAAATTAAATTAATATTGTTAAAAATTTATATTAATGATATTTCTTGTTAAATAATGTGACATAAAATTATTAGAAATATTAAAAAACATGAAATATAGAAAGTATGATGAGTAATTTTATATAATTTCATTCCTTTTCCATTCATGAGCAAATTTCTTCCCTTCTATTTTAAATTACAACTCTTTAGTATTAAAAGATTCATTATTATGGTTATAATTAAAATTTGTTATCCAATGGGTTAAAATAAAATATAATGTTTACGATGGTACCAAAACCTTGATAAATTTCATTAGATGATTATATCTCATCCATATACTATTTTTGTTTTAATATTTATCCTTGAGGTGTAAATTTTCAGGAAAATTATTTATTAATATTTTAATATTTTTTGTAATGTAAATTGTGTCCATTACATCATTTATAAAAACATACACCTTATCTCTTTTCATTACATAACATTATAACAACTATCTTGATCAAACCCTACTCAATTATCTTTTAATATTTCTTATCCATGAATTAGAGCATATTGTAGTCATAAAAGAAAATTAACAGTTTACTAAATAATGGATATAAATTTGTAAAACCATAAAAGTGGACGACTGAGATCCTTTAATGAATGTTGAGCGGTAAAATATTTATGTTACAATCTCATTTTTTATCAAAATTATTTATTATTAAGTTTAAGATTCAAAATTTCCATTATAAATATCTCAATAATGTCATGAGTTTTCTTTTCCCATGAATAGTTCTTGAGAATACATGTTGTCATTTTCTTTTTTTATATTTAATCACTCAATATACTTAATGGCCTATTTTTTTGAAAAGCGAAATGTTTTCTCTCTTTGGTTGAAAATACATTTTCCCCAATATGAAAGTCTTCTAAACGGAATTCAAAGGAAATTATTACTATTATATGAGAATTTTTTCATTTCATATTTATTAATTTTTTAATATTTATATATTTATTTAATAGAATCATCATGTAGTTATCCAAACGATGAAATTTTATCTTTTTTCCGAAAATATGAAAGGCATATTTATTTAAATTTCAGTTACATGAATGAAATTTATTTACAACATGAACAATTAATTATTTGTAGGTTCCTTAACGTGTTTCCATGGTTATTTTCACGAAACATTTTTTCTATAATATTGATTTTTTTTTAAAATTTTAGTATTTTAATTAAAAATAAAAATGATTTTTTCTTCTAGAAATATTCCATTTATATTTTATCGAATTAATTTATCTATGATATCATATATTTGATGTTACATAGAATTTTCTATGGATATTTACCAATAATGACATCTTTGTTGGTTCTTTAGAAATAATACCGGTATAATAGGGAAATATTTATGAAACCTATTTTCTTTTCATCATGTTATGTTATAACAAAAAAATTTTATGTTATTGTTTAATATATATAAATAAATTTATAATTATATAATGAGTGGTCCCAAAATTTTGTAACTCTTAAAATAATTGGGTAACAATTACTTTTTTAGGAGATTAAGGGGTACATATTTGGTTATACCTAGCATAAAATACGAGGTAAAATGGAAGGTTATCCCAGTATTAAAACCCAAGGTAACATGAGAGGTTATGTCAGGATAAATAGTTGGATTAATCGAGATTATCTAAATAATTAAGTAGGTACAAGGTAAATGATCCCAAGAAAAAAAATTTATGAATCTATTAATGGTGGTCATAAACATATGATTTTTATAATTATTGTTTCCCACCATTTATTCACTCTTTTAAAACATGAACTTTTTCCATTGTTATTTTATCATGGATCATGTCTTTCAGTCCCATTATGTTTCTTGTCTTATGAATATCCATGATTTATTCCATAACTCATGTTTATGATACAATTATTACTGGGTATAATTTTTAAAGGTTAGGATCGTGATATCATATCCTCTACGGTCTATTTTTTTAAATGATAACAGATATATCCCATGTTTACACTTATTGAGCATTTGAGTTGACACTTTAAGAGGATTTTTTTTCATTATGAATTTTTTTGTCTGATGTATCTAAGAAAGGATCTAGTTATGAATAACGAAGTGGTAGATTATATATATATATATAATATGAAATAGTTTTATATATATCCATGATTCAAAATATAATAGACTTTTATTATAAAATAATGGATTGTAATGTAATATATTGAATATTTATCTAATAAGATGAGATATTAGTAAAAATTATGGGTCACTATAATTCGTATCATGGAATGTTTTATTTACCTTTGGAAAAAAGTATTAGAAAACATTAGAGAGAACATTTAGGATAATCCTAAACATAAGAGAATATTAAAAGATATGGTAAATAAAGGAGTGTTGTTTTCCTATTATAATATCCATGTATTGATACAATATGTGTATGAAATTTTTCCAAATATGCTTCTATGGGTAATAATACTATTTTGATCTGCCTGATTATAAAATGAAGATCATTCTTGTGCATTTTGAGTTTTCCATCACATTAAAACTGGTTTGAACTATTTAGTTTACATGATTAGGGTATTTTAGAGTACTTTAGAACTATTTTTTTGTATTTTAAAAGGTGATAAAAATTCACAACATAGGTCAAACCTATGGTGTAATATATTTAATTAATTATGTCATGATTTAGATCTTCTATGAATTATTTTTCATGAGTATATGGTTTCCCACTATAATTATTTTTTCTCACAATATGATTTTTCGTTTTATTCAATGGATCTAAATTAAATGAGATGTGTAAATATTGAATGTAATGGAAAATATATTTATCTTCCTCATGATAATCGATTTTTATAGAATATGGAATGAAAAATCTCATTACTATGATTACAAATATTTATAATTTTGTTAATCAAGTTTACAATCCAAATGATAAATTTTTGGGAACAATGTTCTGTTTAGTATATATTGAGGAATAATACACCTTATTTTAGTTCTATTACTTGTCAACTACATTTTGTGAATTGGATCAGTATCTTTGAAAAGATATTTCCAATTAACTAATATATAGAGCATGAGAAATTCATATTGACTATCTATCTTTTGGATGCTGTATGAGATCAGTGGTTGAACCTCATCAAGAACACGAGGAAATATGAAAAAAATACACCAAGGAGTGGGGTGTGTGAAGAAGGATATTCGACAACATGTACATTCATCATATTTTTCTTTAAAATTTCGAGGATAAGTTCCTTAAGATATAGAATAACAATGGTGAATACATTAGTTCATATGAGATAAATTTAATAAGACATGTGAGGAACACATTTTGTAATATCATTGATCTAGAATGTATGACTGATAAATTCATGAAGGGATTAAAAAATTTCTCAGTAGAGAATCATCCTTAAAGGACATTAGTAGTTAGGATGAAATTTTTTGATGTGCTATCAATGTGGAAATGAATATTATTGTTATTGATCATCTCAATTTTTTGAAATGAAATGAAATATTTAATATAAATTAAAAATTAAAAATTGAAACCCCGTATTGATGAAGATGAGCAATCCATAATACTATATATGGGGAAGGAGATGTTGATGAAATTTTGATAAAGGGAATAAAAAATGATATAATTTTGGGAAGAATGGTCATCAGCCAATTAAATGTAAATGTGATATGAAGAAGACTATTATTAATAGATAAAAATCACTAAATAAAGCACCACACACACACTAATGTTTTAAACGAATAGAATATGTGAATTATTATTATTAGTAATCAAACCCAACGTTTTAAGATGATGATACATGTTTGTAGCCTCTTAAGACCATAGATAATAGTATGTCTCATGTGATCACTGTTACAGGATTGTGGTACGATAATACCATGGTACAAGGTAAACATACCATCCACTATAGAATATGTAATGTATTACTGGATTCCATATATACTCACAATTTTATATCTAAAAAATTTACTAGGGGTATTAGAATAAAATATTAATGATTAAATGATTATTTAATAGTGGGAATCCGGAATGCTACCATGATCATATCTCATGTAAATTATTCTTCTCTGATTTAATTTTAAAGGAATTTTATTCCATAAAATCATATTATTCTACTTCAAGTTGAATGTTATGTTATTTTATTCATTAATTGTATTTCATTATATAAATCCAATATCATTTACCATTGAAGGCATGTCAAATTTTATATTATGAATTATCATATGACCGTCTATAAATGTGAAGATAAATATGATATTCTAATAGAAATATCAACATTATATACTTCATAATTCCAATATAAAATTGGATTGTATCTCTAATAGTTGGGGAGAAGATCAGAATGAATGATATTCCTATTACATGATAGTTCTATGATTTCCTTCTAGAATAGTTTATTATTGGTCATCCACATTGTGATGTTTATTTTTGAATATAAGTCATGTATGGTTATATAAATATTTATAAGACTCTATATAATGTATCGGCTATTGAGTTGTAGTAATTAAATATTATTCCTCAAGAGAATCTAGATTAGGAATTCAATTTTTAGATGGAATCATTGTTGGGTGAACCTATTCATTTTGTTAGGAATAAATATGGATCGATGTGACTTTAAATTTTTTATTTGGAAAGGAACAATACTAGAATCAAGAGATATTATCCTCTACCTAAAATTGATGATTTGTTCAATTAATTATTGGGAGATCAACATTTATCTAAGAATTAACATTAATTGGGATATTATCTATCAAAGGTCAAAGGTGAACAAATACCCAAGAAAAACTTCAATGTGAAAAATGAACGCTATGAATATATATTGATTTCATTTGGTCATACTAATTAACATACTATCTATATGGATTTAAGGTATAAAGTCTGTTGAGATTACAATGTTTTTTTAGTTATTATATATGTCATTATTATTTAATCAAAAAAATAAGAACACGAAGATCACTATATAATAGTACTAAAGACCCCATGAAAGGATATGTTATATTAATAACATACCATGGGTGAGTTTATGTAATATACAGTTCTATTTTAAGATTATATAATCTTAAGTGAGGGTATATCGATGGATCCATCAAAGATAAGTGTTATCAAACATTTGTACAGACTAACCACATTGAAAGAGATGATTAGTTTTCTTAGTTTGACTCAATAATAATGAATATTTTTTAAAATTCATCACTGTTATGAACTTTCCGTGTTAACAGAGATGGGAGCCATGTCCTTTTTTATAGATTAATGTGAGGAAAAGTTCATAGTATAAAAGATAAGGACCTCCAATGCACATATACATACATTACAATGCATTGGAGAAGCTATTTTAATCAAAAGCGATGCAAAAAATAAGGGAATGAGATTCATCCTCATGTTGAATGATTTGTTTATAGATTATGCCTCACACAAATTGAAGTGTCGTGCGTAAAATTACTAAACTAATAATTTATATTTATGAACAATAATATTTGAATTTATGAGATTGAATAATTATATTTATAGATAAATGTTTTATATATATAGTCATAATAAAAATATGTATAAATTCCCAAAGAAATAGATGAATATGATCCATATAAGATAGTTGGTCTTGATTAAATATTAGGAATCCTAAAAACATTAGCACTATGGGAAATAGAACAAAGTGGTTGATTTTGTGTGTTGAAATTGATCATCCTATATTATATATTTTAAGGATATAAAAATATACAATATTTTAAGATATGAAATAGAAGGATATGAAAATTTTGATAGAAGGGGAGAAATCATACATTTTTAAATTAGTATTCAACCACCATTCTAATTTACGATTAAAGGGGCACATAAGGATGATGAGTATTCATAGAAGAATGTGAGAAATGTTTATGTTTTCAAACATATTTGTGGAGGAATGATAATGTTCAAGAATAGTATATGTGTTCCCCCTGTAAAATATTTGAATATGGTTCAATTGGATGAAACTCATACATTAGCATTAACTATTCGTCCTATATGATTAAAAATGTATTAATATCGAAAAGAGTATTTCTTATGGTACCACATGAAGAGAGATATAATAGGACATATATCTTAAAGTTTTTTATTTCACTGTATTAAGGTTGTGTGATAGAAAATTAATGGGACTTTAAAACCAATACCCATACTAGAATGGAAATTGGAAAACATCACCATTGATTTAATTGCCGGACTGCACAAAACAACCAAAGGAAATAACTATATTTCAGTTTTATTCGATCATCGTAATAATTAATCATCGTTCATTGCTATAATTTTTTTTCTCTCAATCCAATTTACATTAAATAAATAAAATAAGTCTTATGGTGATATGGAGTATCAAAATCAATTATATATGTCCAAGATCTAGGGATTACCTTAAATTTATAGAAATCCCTTCAACAATATATCGATTTTGAGTTGTGTTATAGTAAAACTTATCTCAATCATATAGTTTTTAATTTTGATAGAACTATTCAACCATAAGAGGATATGATTATATTTTATTTATTGTATTTTTTTGTATTTTGGACTGACAACTACCATTAGTTGAGTTTTCATACAATAGTATATTTAACTCAAGCATTCATATAGCTCCTTAGGAATATTTTTATGGAAGGAATGTAGATCTCCAATGTGTATGGTTGAATCTAGATAATTAATGTAATTCATAATTTAGAATGTCGAGGAAATTGTAGACAAAGATAGACCAATTGTACATTATAACAAGAAAGCTCAGATTCAACAGAATAATTAAGCTGATAATGTTTTGTGAAAACTGTTATTTTATGTTAGATATATGGTATTTTGATAAATTTCTCCATGGAATAATGGTATGAGATTAATATTTATGTGACATATAAGACACCATTATATTTCCTCCTTAAATATTATTGATTTAGTATGGAAAATATCTTATTTCTTGTTGCATCCAAAAAACCATTCTTGTATTCATGATATGTTCTATGTATCTCTCCTAGGGTAGTACATATGTGATCGGTCACTAGTAATAAACATAGATGTTATATAATTTCACTATGATAGTTCTTATGATGAAAATCCATTATAAATCATTGATCATATATATGAAGTTCTATGGATCAATACTACTCACATAGTTAACAATATCATGAGAAATATGAAATTCAATGTTTCTTCTTGGCAACAATATGATGTGATGAAATAGATATATCCAACTTATTTTTGAATTGATGTGATAGAATTTAGAGGGTGAAATACATTTAATGCTGGGTATAATATAACACCCCATTATTTTATTATATATATCTATTTTTTATTCTATTTATAGATTTCTTTACATGAATCATCGAGTATAAATGAACCATGATTTAAAATTAAAATTTTATTATTTAGAGTGATGTTTATCTTTTGATGTTGTACTAGAGGATATTAAAAGTACTAACTAAATTAGGAAAAAATTATGGCGTACACGTGTATAAAATGAATTCATTAGTTTCCATTTTTTATGAAATAAAAATAAAAATTATCAATGAAGAGAAAATAATATCACCTCTTAGCAACATCCCTTAGTGAAATTGGCCCACACACATCAATATGCTCCAAATCAAGTAGTCTTGTTCACTTTATATCCCTTGTCTTATACTACCATTGAAGGATCTTACATTATTGGAAGGAATCACACATATGAGTATAATCATGTGATAATCTTGGGAGACGTCAAGTAGCATCAAATTTCATCAGATCATACAATGACGTTTAGCTTATGAGGCTAAGACAGTTATGCCACATCTCGTTTTCTTCATCCTTGGATAAAAAAAATATCTGCTACTATGCTCTTGAGGTAGATATTCCCTTTTTAATGATTTTCTTTCAACACAATAACACCATCAATTTCATTTATGACACACATTTTCTTGTAAAATCTTATGGCATGCCTTAATTCACACAATTGACTAACACTAAGCATGCTGTGACTAATCCCATCAACAACCAAGTCATATTCTTTTATCATGTGTTTTCCTCCAAACTAGGATTTTCATGAACAAATAATTTTTAGGCCCTCATCATTAAAACATCTTAAAAAACCTTCTTTATCATATAGGATTCTGGTCACCAGATCATTATTTTCCATCTTATGGGATGTGCTTCCACTGTCAAGGATTCATAACCCAGTGCAATAGAATGCCTTGGAAGCAATTTCTACAACCACATACTACTCAACCCATTTCTTTTTGACCCATGTCTTTTACTTCATACCCGGTACAAAATAATAATCTTGATCTTCCTCAGTATATGAGGGACCATATTAAAATTGTATAGATGCAAATAGATATTGAATTTTCTTCTCTCTTGATGATAAATTTGGCTACTTTTTATGAAAAAATTTAGTCTTTATGGCCGCATTCCTCAACATTATTGATGTGAAATATCTTGCCATATGTCTGAATCCTTTACCCCTGAAACAAATACCATCAAATGATGAATTGGAATATTGAGCTCTGTATGACCTCATTTGTTGGTCTTCCTCCATTTGGAACCACTTTTCTATGTATCATGCATTTTGAGAGTGTCTCATCTTACCATAATAATATTATCTTATATGAGCTACATTCCTATGTCAATGACACACTACATGATGTTGCTTTGGATTTATTAATCTTTTGAATCATCTTCGTAAAAAAACCAAACATTGCACTTGGTGGGGGTTCTTCAGGTTTAATCGAAACCATAACTTCATTTTATTTTATATCTAGCCCCATAATAGCCTTTTCATTCAGAGTTGTTTGTTGCTTCAATTTTGTTGGACCACAATGCTCATATTTTGTCTTCTCTGTTGCCAATATGATCTTCTTTCCTGACGTCGAATTAAGAGTTTATGTCATTTACTAATCATTAATTATTCTTTATAGACCAATGAATTACTTTTCTTGTTCATCAATTTGATTTATTTGACCTTTTCAAATTTCAGTAAAACTATCAATTTAATTTTTATATTCTAACTTACTGAGTTCGTACTCAACCACCGTTTCTAAATATTTTTGCATACAAGACCTCAGATTTTCAATTTCAACATTCTTATCATAATTATATTATTCCATGTATTTCATATTGAGTTTCGTATCATGAACAACTTTTTTATCATTTTTGTTTTGTCTCTCAAAATATCTATCTCTTTAAGGAAAGATTATAATTCAGCCTGAAGATGAAATCATCCTTCTAGTTCTCCTTCTTCATTGTCACTTCCTTCTCTTCTTAATTTATTTCCCAAAACATCCACTAATAATTTACATTATAATACTTTTAGTCCTACATCTATACTACCTCCAATTCATTTTATCTTTCATCTTCTTTTGAATGAAAATTAATTTTTTGGAAGAAAATTCTCTTAGTAGTTATCCAACCTTTCACATTTTATGAATAGAAATTTTGTGGAATTTCATCATTGTATTTATTGCAATAATAACACATCATATGACACCTTAAGACAAAATTCCTATACTTTCCACATTTAAATCATACAAATTGATGTTTTCCTTTGAACATCTCTTTTACCCTTTGCATATTTTAGGAGAGAAATGATATTTTAACATCCAAATTGTCCTCCTAAGGACTATCTTCAACAGAGAGATTATTCCTGTCCCTGTATGCCACTTCTTTGGACATCCACTTTTCCATTGCATCTCTATCCTTTTTTATCATTTCATATGCTACAAGGTTACTATGTAGGTTATCCAGGGTCAGATATATCTGGTATTTGTGTTCCAATAATGTATATTTTGGATTTAATGGTAGTGGATATTTGGTTAGGAAACATTACACAATATTTATGTCCTCAATGTCTTCTCCATGACCCTGCATGTCTTATATAATTACATTTACCCTCTTGTAGAATGCATTGACAATATCACTGGGGTTCATTATGAAATCCTCATACTTCTTCCACAGAACCTGAAACATTGATTCTTATAAATTTTTTCCCTCATAAATGTTCACAAAAATATCCCACATACAATGTGAAGTTTTCAAATAAATCACCATTGTAAAAATTCAATTTTATAGATATAACTCTAGAGAATTTATCCCATTCGCATCAGCAGCCAATTCCTTTATTTCATCTTCTGATAAAGAACCACTATTGATGGAAGCTTATATTCCATGCATAGCTACTGTGAAAGAATCCATTCTCAATGATCAGAATTAGTGCTACATCTGAATCTTCCATAGTTGTTAATTAATTCCATCTAATAATAAAATTCATTTTTAAATTAAAACTTCCATTTATTAATCTATGAAATGACCACTAACTTATAACCATTCCCTATAATACCAATTTCATAGTCCACAAGGTTGAATACCGTAAGAGGGGTAATCAAGGTATGATTTATTTAAAAAAATTCCCTTTAGGATCTTCGTTAATTGTAAAAAAACAATTATATCTCCCCCCAAAGAAATATATGAACATATATGAAATCATGCCCCTGACACAGTGATTTTTACCTGGTTTACCCTCACTGGGCTATGTCCAAGGTGCATACAACAACGATGTTTTGATGTGCAAAATTCACTAAGGCTCACTACCTGTAATCAGTAAAAGGATTGAGCTAGATCTTCTATAACCTGGATCACTACCTTTTAAAAAATATGTGTTTTTAACAACATTCACAAGGGTCACTCCCTTTCCCTCTTTCTCCATCTCACTTCTAGTGGATCGGGTCACTGTCTTCATCTTCTTTCGCTCATAGCGCTTGGAAAGGAATCCACTCACAGTTTATAGAATTATAGGTTGAACACAACTTATGGATGTGTATGTACCTTCATTATCAGTAATGAATAATTACTCAACTATCTGTAGATTATTTTTGGATGTCCATTTTTCACCCATAGAATAAATCGACATTTATGATTACTTTTAGGTAATGAAAATGACATTCACAAACTAACATGATGACTTTTAGAGCATCCTTGAATGTTCGGAGAACCAAATTATCATCCCCCATACTATGTACTATAGATGGTATGTGGAAAATCTTCTCTGTGTAGTCCTCTTGATTATGCGAATTGCACTTCATCTGCAGACTCCTCTACCTTCTCTATAACGTACCTCCTCTGCGTACCGACTTCGTGAACATGTTTTGTGATCCACCATCGGTCTGCAAACTATTCTTTGTTCACGGTCTACCTTCACTTTTGTGTACTGGATATCCCCCTCTATGTACCAAATTCTTCTTCCACATATTTTTCTTCATTTGTGAACTACAACATCCTGCAAAACTACCTTTACAAACTGTTCCTCAAATTTCTCCAGCCTTTATAGAATCACTTCCCGCAAACAACATTCGGACGTACAAGAATTCATAGAGTAAAAATTTGTTATCTTATGATATTTTATTTAGCCTCTAATATATGGTATTACCTATATTTATATAGTAAAACATATCCAGTTAATCCACAAAATCGAGATTTAACAAATCTCTGATTCAGCACTGCATTTACTATGTACTGCATCTGCAACATTGTACCACAAGCCTTCTAGCGAACCATTTTTCATACGTAGTCTACATAATTCCATTTTCCAAACACGATTCCATTAACTTCATCCTTCCTATGAAACATCACTCATTACACATACCACATGCCCTTTCCCACAATATGATGATGAAAACCGTTTCCTCCACTCTATGCACCACCCCCGCTACCTGGTACACGGTCATTATCCATTCCTGGACATGGTACACAGACCACGTTTTGAGGTATAAAGATATCCTATTTTTCCAATTTTCCTTACATATCTTCAAACCATTTAATCATATGATGAAATCCTCACTTTTCTAAATACGAACTCCCAATTTTGAGGCACAAAACACGGAAAACAATAAAAAACTGTGTCTCCTCAAAAACCTGTCTTCACCAAAGATCAACGGTACTCATTCCTAGTCATCTGGCCTTGTAAAAAAATATAATCACACCCAACACATAATGACAGTACACCATGTGGTATTTTTTCCTAATGATGTGGGATAAATACAACCATTTATGTGTAGCACGACAGAAATAAAATCTTATATTTTTTTAGGATAAAATATAATTATATTTTCATTTCTAAATCACGGCCATGTTTGAAAACATAATTCCTAGATCTTCTATAAAAAATTGGAATCACTTTCCCAGTTACATCAAAATTATTAGAGACACCATTTTTATAGTGATATTAGAATAATCATACTTCGCCTCTTTAAGATCAATAGAGATACATGATTTATCTTCTTCTTGAGACCCAAATAGATATACATGGTAATTTACTTCTCTATCTGGGGAATAGTCATTAGAACTGTATAGTATTATATGTAGCTATTTGAACCTCATGAATATTTATGAAGGCACAGATAACATAATTTATCTACATAGAATTAATAAATTTTTCAAAAAAAAAATCATTTTCTATGATTACTATTTTTTAGTCAAACTTATTCAATGATAGATATAATTTCTATCATAGATGATGTTGTGCCTTGAGTTTGGGACACAGGATGTTGGACAGTTATAATGATTCAGCTATTCAATCATTATATTCATTGATAATTGGATTTATATTTTTTATTTCCCATCAGAGGTTTAGGGTCAGAAAATATTTTGAGGGGGGGTGGGTTATATATTTTTACTCAATAATTCACATTGGTTTCACCATTATTATCTATAATGGAATCTCCTACCAGCTTACACTTGAAAAATAATGTACACATGTTCTTTCCAAAAGTAGTGCGTCACTTGGGGATTCAAGCCCAAAAACACTGATGAACTCAAATTGATTAAAAGGATGAGAGGATGGTATCATTTCACCATTTTTGAGAGTATTTTTTCAGATTCTAGGAATGTATTATAGATTTCATCATGAACCTCATCCAAATCCCGATATAGAACTAGTCACCCTAATAAAATTCACGACTATTGAATCGTTCTATGACTAAAGGGGCTTCATTTAATGAGAAAATTTTAATATATATAATGTTCCCCATATATTTTACATTATATCATTGAATTGGATACTTTTTTATATTTCAATGATTTATATCGAGGAACTATAGATTTTATAGCCCTCAATGAAGGAAACTGGTTTTTTGACAATGTGATTGAAATTTCATGAGGTTTCTTAATTATCTTGTGTATAATATTAATAAAATCTCTCATAGTTCATTTGAGTCCAAGTTTATACAACTTAAGTTCATGTTTCATGAAATTATATAAGGGAAATTAGGATCTAGGTGTGGAACTCTAGACATTAGAATGAATCCTATGTATCATTCTTATAACAAGAATCAGAGTCATCATAGTTCTACCATCCCAAATCCTATGGATGTGGAGGGACATATAATTAATTCTCATGAGGGTTACTACCCCAATAATTATGGGAATACCTTTTCTAATTATACCTGTGTGGATAACTTTTTATAATGGAAATCATATCATGACAATGAATTTGGATTACACACTAAGGCTTCCATGGTTGCGAGAAATTTGTGATGTTAATGACATTATCATTTTCAATCCATAATCCCATGTGATTCTTGTCTAGTGTGTGAAAAAATACATTACAAGTGGTTACAATCACAACATATGGATACTATACTTATGCACTAGGGTGATCATAATGGGATGTTTCATAAATTTATCAAGACTTAAGAATGTTTCATATATTTCCTATTTGTATGTTAATAAGAGACCTTTTAGATAATTAAGATTCTCAATATACTGAGGATGACAAATAAATATAATTCCATTTAACATTTTGGGTCCTATGGGTTATTATTTCTATTATATTGAGGGACTTACACTGTATTGGACTCCCAATTAGAGCTCAAGCCAAGGGAAAGAATCTTGTATATCCAATTTGGATTGGTATTAGAGTTATTGTAGTTCAATATGGTTTATGATAATGTGAATCTATATGAATTTTTAATCATTTATTAGGGATTATTATTTACATGATTGACATGATATAAGGTATATTCTTGACATGGTGGATATGTTAGTGATTTCTAGAGGACATGTATAAGTTCTCTGGTAGACATTTTTATATTGACATGTACTTATTATCCTTCAGACATCACTAAAGATGTTTGGGAGACTTGTCTATGGTTTCTTATGGATATATCCTCGTTTCCAGGAAGAGATGTATGTGGTGTCTGGGGTTAGATCAGTAACACTTTACTTGGGACCACACCAAGTCACAGATAACATGTTTAAAGAACTTAATATGATTAAAGAAAAAATATCAGTATGATGTTTCATGTTTCGATTAATCTTTTAAATAAACCATCACTTTATCTATGTAGAAACATCCAATGGTTTTATGTGATCAAGGATGACATGTTTAAGGGATACATCATGATCTGACTAACATATTTGGAGGAAATTTTGTACCTCGGATGTCATTCCCAGGTAATGTCGAATAATATGTACAACCTATCTATATGCTAGTTTATGATATGTATTTTTTCGTTCAAAGAATATAAAATATTCTCATGAAAATAATTACATCTATATTTTTATAAGACTTCAATATTTTTCATCCATTATTGCATAAATTCTTCAATGTTTATTAGGAATGGTCTATTGGGGGCATTCAGAACCATGTCAACACATGAAAATACATTTTTGTGATCTCTTCGGTCTACTGTAAGTCCTTCGTGTGATCAATAGGGTTATCATGGGAAGCATATAAACATCTCATATAATCCCTTATGATTTCCCTATGGTATACATATAGAATACACTTGTTAATTCATTGATTGTCTCTATGAAATGTGTTTTCTTTCCTCAATTATATCCTCTATGGAATTTTTCACATAGGGTAATGAATTTATAGGCCCCTCCTCCCCCATCCTATGCCACCTTTCATGGAGAATAAATCATAGATATACGGTTGATTCGGTGCATAATTAAACATTTCACATCAACCTTTAATAGGTGACTTATGGATCCATATTTATGTCATGTGATACATAGAGACCATGAGATCACTCCATCATAACCATATTTACCAGACACAGGGATTTTCAAAGGGAATTCACATAATCAACTGTGTATGTTAAATGGAACTGACAAGAATTGGATAACATATTCGAGAGCCTTCGCATGATCTGATCAATTCATCATGTGGATTTCTTGAGATCTAGAGAAACCAATTTGGGGACCATCATGATGTCATTTTGTTTCATTAGTGGTCCTTCACATTAATAACAACATTACTTGCCTTCATATATGGTTACCATATTTTTTGTTATTTTATTTTATATTGCCTATGGCGCTTTCTGATTGATAATATGTTAGTGAGTCATGTTATAATATAGACATGAATGAGATCCTTCATATGATAGAGGTGATATGTATAATGTCCATTTTGAACAATTTAATATGTAAGTAGGGAGTTCTCATGATAAATGGAATAATCATGTGGATAACATACACCCTTCAAATGGAAATTTGTATAACTTACTTTCTCATAAGGCTTCTACTTTTCCATATCTATAACACCTATTTTCTTAGACCTTATACTATTGCACATTTGTTTTCTATCTTGACATTACATGATCAATAATTGATCTTACATTAGTGTGTGAGTATTTTAATGGGTGGATTCTCTTCTTTTCTATGGTGCATTGATTCATCGATGTTTGACCTCATTATGGCATGTGAGCATTTTCAAAGAAAATTTCTCGGATTTTCTAGGGATCTTAAGGGTCATAACATGATCTAATGTTTGTGTCCCAAGTCCTTTTCATGATATTGGTTACATACCCAAATGATTTCATGTGGAATGGATGACATTCCTCTTGGGATATCAGATGATAATTGAACTTATTGTGTGAGATATATAATCCCTTTATTTGAAAATAAATATAAATTCTTTTACATGAATCTTATGCCTTTTTTCATATTTTATTCACTAAAAAAAATTCGATTAATTTTAGGAAATTTTTGGTTAACACGCCAAATGATTTGAGGAACTCATCTTGTATCCTTCTCATGATAATTTTGTCTTGTCAGAGGTCCTTCATTTGATCATTAAAAGATCATGCAAAGAAAATTAGTTATTTATTTGATATTACTAATGTCATGAGCTCAAATATCTTCATGGGGGTCGTGTGATATGTGTAACCTAGGAACCTATGATCCATGTTTCCATGATACCCCTTCATTCATATTATAGAGAAAAAAATTCCTATTCATCTTGTATCTCATTAATTATTAAATTTCGGATTCTCATTTGACAAGTGTCAAAAAATTCCCCCTACTCCCTTATTTGTGTTGTGATTGTAATTTGGTCTCCTAGGTGATCATTATTATTCCAGGGGCAGCATATATGTAGGGTGGGGTCCATTCATTCCACTAGTAACTTAGACCTTTGGAGAAATTTAGATCTCCTCTTTCGTGTGAATGAATCACAAGGATATATCTCATAAACCCTATTTTATGAACAATTCATTAGATCCAATCACAAAATCTATTAATTTTATTCATTTTGACATAATACATTCACAATAAATCTAAGATCCAATTCCTGATAAGTTTTTTGACTTCATAATGCTTGTTATGAATTGTATGTTTGTCCCATGAGTTTCTCAAAATTTACCTATTCTATCACATAATTTAGTGATTATATTTTTGTATACGTGAACAACATATGGTGATTAATTTTCATGTCCTATAATTCTTTTAGAGATCCTGATATTCTTCATGGGTACTATGATTTATGAGACTTGTAACATGTCATGTGATCACGAACCCATCTGTGTTTTATATAATTTTAATGATGTTGTTAGGGTGATGAAAATATTTTGGAAAGGATCCATACCTATTTGAATTATTTTTATTTATATGTATAACAGGATTATACTTAAAATTTTCCTTCTAGATAATATATTATAGTAGTATTTGATCTTTGGAATTCCATTTTCCCAAGTTTGGATGCTAACATCATACTATCATAGAGTCATCCAAGAAGAATCTGGTGGTCTAATTGAGATATGTCTTATGGAATACCCCCCTCGCAAAATTGTTACACCTTTATATGTTTCTTTTTATAAGTGATTCTCCCATCCTTCTGTCAAAATCATATTCCATGCCTCACTCTTGGTTCATGAGGACCCAAAATACCTTAAATGAAAATTTATACCTTATGAAAAAATTTATTTTCAATGATAGACGTTATTATGGGTATATACAAATGTTTATTTCAACATGATATGGATTGAACCACCTTAAATATGATTAATATATCCCAATTGCCATAAAATAATGTGTAATTCATCTATGAATAGATCGTTCATATTGTCTCTAATCGAGGACAATCAATCAGGGTAGAGATTTGGGTTGGACCGGGTCTGGGCCTTTTAGATTCCATCTACTACATTTTAATTTTACAAGGATCTGAAATACATTATTATATATAAAACCATAAGGATGTACCAAACCATCACTTATTTTAATAAGGGTATTATTGTGGTCCTGATAATTCAGTGGAGTCCGGATACTAAAAAATTTCATTATACGCATAGTGAAGTCAACATCAGTATTTGGGATATCAAGAAGATCTAAAACATACCATTTTTTGGTGATATATATGATGATTTTCTACCCCATATTCATTTTGGGATGATGTGGGAGGGACCCCTCCAATTTCAAGGGAGATTTCTATTGGATATGTCCCATAGGAAGGCCCCTCTCCCAAGGAATGATATTTCATTTACTACATGGGTGATATATTTTTTCATGAAATGAAATGTTGAAATCAAATCCATGAATTTGAAGGCTTATAACACCAAATCCTACAGTAGTTATGAGTGTTCCTAATAGACCATATTTTCATAGATATCATTCAATAGCAAGGGGTAGGGGTTATTCTCAGTGTTGAATGAGCCATCTTGTTTTTCAAATTTATTTCTATGTATCTAAGAGGGTACCTTCCCACTACATGGGAAAATTGTGGAGTTAAATTCTACTATGTTAGGATGTGGGCATATTTGGTAGGAAGAAGTTATGCTGTGTTGAATTTTTTTTATCTAAACTATAACACCTCATATTAAATATTTATATGTGTATATCCCCACAAATTATTTCTATTCCCTTATAGGTACTCTGGTGTTGGATAATGGATCTCCTAGAAAGCTCTAAATACATGAGAATCCAGAACATCCCTATATTCTATCTGGATACTTTTTTTAATGAATTAGTTTAGTGAATTGCAAAAACGTAATTGATTCATAAATTATGGATTTATTCAGAAATATTGGAAGAATATCTTTCAAAACATATGGGTTCCCCACTTATAGTATAAATGAAACAAAAAGGGAAGAAAATAGTTGTTGGATACGAATATACAGATTATACACAAGAGGGGGGTGAATTGTGTCTTTTGCAATTTTTCGATAAATCTTTGATTGAATGGGTTCTTTCCTTTATACTTTATCATATTTGATCATGTTGTGGAAAAAGTAAAAACAAGACCACAAATATATATAGTGGTTTGGGGAACAGAAGGCCCCTAGTCCACTCCACCAATACTCAACTCCACGAGCTTGGTGATTTTCACTATGTGGTCCTCTTTTCCGCAGACAGGTTCACAACTAATTACAAGAAGTTGACACCTTTACAATACAAGGAAAAACAAATCCTTCTTGTTCAATTACAATCTTACACTGATTAGAACAAGAAGATGGTTACTCAAGAATAAAAAAAATCCGAAAGAAATTTTCCAATTGATCTTCAAAATTTCAACCGAATGCAATTGACAACAGATGGATCGAAGTCTCTATAAATATTGATTTTCATGACGAATCAGTTTTGAGTCGATCCAGTTGCAATAGATATAGAGATATTGTTCACAACTTCAGCAGTAGTAGATCCACAGTAGATATTCGATATAGAACAAGTGAACCTTCTATCGATTTCTCTATTCTTAAACAAACAGAGCTTTGACGCTCCTTTTTGAAATAGTAGATCAATCGTGAATTTATGCAGTCTCTATTTTCCACCTTTTTCAATAATAGATCAATCACCATACACACACATACCAGGTGTTTTAGAGAGAACATATATAATAAATCTGAGAATATATCCTACACATATAGATCTATAAAAGTTTCATTCTGATTCGAGATATTCAAAAATTTGAATTTACATAGAAGTCGTAACTTCCCTTATAACTCGGCATAAAAAGCTCCTTTTAATTTGATCTTAAATCCATTAATAAAAGGGATTTTAATTATTCAAAGTCATACTTTAAAAAAACGACTTTAAATCCGGCTTGAAATCCGCCCAATAATCAGCTTACTGATCGGTGCACAAAAATATCGTTTCTCAAAATTTCTGACGCCAAACGTAAGGTTGATGATGTGGCCTCCAAACCTAGGGTTGGTGACATAGTCTTCAAACATAAGGTTGACAACGTAAGTTTGAACATAAACGTAGGGTTGATCATCCATACTTTTTCTTCAACTCTCAAATGTACTGTAAAAGATCCATACTTTTACTTGATCCATACTTTTCCTAGAACGTATGGGTTTTTACAAAAGTAAGGTTGATGAACCATACTTTTGAGACACAAACGTAACTTTTATAATTTACGTATGGTTCTCCTTCCATACATTGATGATAACCAAAATATAAGGATCCTTCCAAACGTATGGTTCTTCTTCCATACTTTTCTGAAAATGTATGGTTGTTTAACCATACATTTCTCTTATCTCAAAAAGTATACATGCTTTTCATCCATACTATACGTTTATCCATGTAGGCTATGAACAGTGATTCCAGAATGTGCTAAAGCATATTATGTGCTATATTAATCCACATAAGGTATGAATAGTTATTCCAGAATGAGCTAAAGTAGATTCCGAATAAGTAATAAATTTTCGTTATATCAAGAGTAAAATAAATTAATAAATTCCTGCAAAATACTAAATAAAATGATTAGAAAATAAATAAGGGTATTTGTGAGCATCAAAATTATCATAAATAAATAGAGTATTATTTTCAATAATCTCCCCTTTAAATAACATTAATATTAATTGTTGAAAACAATACTTTGCTCAACAATCTCCCCCTTTTTTATGATCACAAAACCCATAAAATAATTAAAATTATTTAAACAAAATTAACTTTCAAAATTAGTTACATAAAGTTTCATTTAATTCTCCCCTAAATAAAATGAATTCTCCCCCTTTTGGATGTTGTGTTTATCCAAATTCTCCCCCTTTTCTGATATCAAAAAGAATGAAATATCATGGATTTTAACACATTTAATTTTGCACTGCACTGTAGGTAAATGCTTATTATTAACTATTTATCAATAATTAAATCTGGAGTACTATAATATAAAAAATAAAGTTAGTAAAACAAATAGAGATAGAAAAAAATAAAAAATAAAGGAAAATTTCATTCAAAAACAGCAGTATATACATGACAATGAGATACACAGGAATCAAGGTTTGGGTAAGATAGGAAACAACGTCTGTCTCCTCTAGATTGCAGACTTGATTTCTGTAAACTGTTCCTGAAGTCTCTTCATCATCCAATCTCTATGTTTGATAATGAGCTCTCTGTTCTCTTGAGTCATATGAATATCCTAGATTAAATTGACTCTGAAAAACTCATGCATCCTTTCATATTTTTCAACAAACACTGACAGCTTCTCTGACAACTGATTTAAAAGGATTCTGACCGATGCTTCACTAGATGTCAGTTGATCCACTAAGAACTTCTGATTGTCCAGCAACAATGATAAATGAGCATGGTTACATTGAATATCTTGTAACCTGTCATTCATGTTTCTCATCACAGTTGTGATAGCTTGAAACCTTTTGATTAAATAAGGTGAAGTACCTGATCCACTAACAGCACTATTTGCAACTGATGAAAATTGGTTCTCCATAAACGACATTAGATATGATAAATCTGACTTCATAACAATTTCATATTTCAATTGTGTAACATCAGTCAACATATCCTCTTTATACATTTCAAATTCTTGCCTTGAAGCTATACACTCCTTCAGATTTTAAAATTTCAAATGTTCTAAGTCTAAGGCTTTTCTCAGAGAAACATTCTCAGATTCCAACTGAGACACTTTTCTGTATAGTTCTTCAACTTCTTCTTGCCTTGAATCTGATGCACCTTGTGCTTGATTCATATTCACATTCTCTGGTTGATGCAACAGTATCAAAGGCAATGATTGAGCATCAGATTTTTCCTTTTCTCTGTCCTCAGAAGGTTGGTCCACAGATTTTTCCTTAGAGTTCTCAAACTCCTCCACAAAAAAATCCTCTTGAAGTACCTCTGTGTGAGATTCAGAAGAATTCTCACCACAAACATCAGCATCTAGTCCTTCTACTGGGTTTTCAAGAACAATATCTTTAGTGGTTTTCTGAGGTCTGGCCACTTCTTCAACAGGCACTACCTCCATCTCTAGTTCCTGTTGAAGTGAATCTTCAGCATCAGCTACAATCTGTTCCCGATTCTCCCTTTGTGCTTCTTCTGGAACTCATGATCCCTTTACTAGTGTTGTTATTTCAGTAACATCCTCCATGGTCTTATCAACAACAACTTCTCTTCCAAAACAATAAGAAAACAATGCTTCTGTTGTTGTTTACAATGTAGGGGAAGTAACTTCCTCATTGACAGGTCTCTTTCTTTTTGATTGAAGTCCTTCCTAACTTCTACCTTCCTCAACATCTTCCACTTTGAAGTGAATCCTTCTTGCTACATTGCTGACTCTGGATTCACCTTGTCCCTCCTTGGACCTAGCAGCTTGAGCCTATGCACTATCTGAGTCTTCCTTAGCTCATACTGGCAAAAAATTTCCTTTAATTGTGCTCCAGAAATATCCAACCTTCAGTAAAGTTCAATAATTAAATGTATTACTGTGATGATAGGTGACTCGGTCATCCACTATTCTCACCATGTCTTTCTTAAGTAGCAGTTTAGAAATAAATCGACCAAAAGGGTAGAAATTCATTCGGGCCTCTCTTTGACAACAATAATTGAGATACCATACCATGTTTGATGGAAAGTTTATCTTAATATCTCTTAACATTAGAAACATTATATAAATATCAGGGTACACAATCTCTCTATTTATACCATTCTTGGAGCTATTCCAGTCTGAATAAATTTGACCAATATTTTCTGATCAGGCTCAAAATCCTTGAAAAACATTTTTTTTATTGTCTTAGTACCAAAAATAAAAGACATGATGTCCCCAGATTTATGAATAGTATCTCCAATAATTTTCAAATTGAAATGAAAAACTCCCTTATGAGGGCAGTTAAGAATCTGACTAATCTCTACTGATGAGATTGAGAAATACCTATCCTCTATCTTTGCCATCATACTGTCCTCAGTATCTCCCAGTCTAAACTATACAGATTTGAAGAAGTATCTATGTTCTATTTCATACATAAATTCCTTATTTTCACTGTTGAACAGTTGTTAAAGATTCTGAAACGACAGCAGTTGCTTCAATATCAGATTTGTCTGAAATAACCAGTCGAGAGCAATTACCTTGCCCTGTAAAATTTTTCTTCCATCGGTGCATTGTCTCTTGACATTGCTTGGCTCGGCTTCATTGGCTCTTTTAGTTCTTACCATCTTTGCAAGAATCTCTGACGGTTTGAAGGTTAGGGTGTCAGAGGATCGAATATTAGGGTTTAGGAGCAGAAGTGAGATTTTTGGGTTTTGAAAGGGTTTCGATCGAACTGAAACAGTTCAGAAGACGAAAAGGATCTAATAGCATTGATTCCTGTGTAATCACAAATCATTACATATATTTAAAACAACTAAAATTTTCATATGGCGATAGAACAAGAAAACATAAATAGTATTCAAAAAACAAAATAAAATTAAATAAAAATAAAGATTATTTAAAATTAAATAAACCTATCTCCCCCTTAATACAATCAAACCTTGCAGTGGGAAGTGGTTTAGTAAAAATATCTGCTAATTGAATTTCAGTATTTATAAATTCTAAAAATACGCCCTTTTTAATAACATGATATCATAAAAATTGATACCTTATATCAATGTGTTTAGTTCTAGAATGGCTAATAGGATTTTTTGAAATATTAATTTCACTTGCATTATCACATAAAATAGGTGTATTGTTAAAATTCAATCCAAATTCCATAAGAGTATTTATCATCCAAAACAATTGTGCACAACAACTGCTAGTAGAAACATATTCTACCTCAGCTGTTGACAGGGCATATGAATGTTGTTTCTTACAAGACCATGATTCTAAAGACTTTACTAAGAAGTGACATGTATATGATGTACTTTTTCTATCTAATATACCGCTTCCAAAGTCATCATCTGAATATGAAATCAAATTGAAATCAGAAGATTTAGGATAAATTAGAGATTGAAAAATAGTTCCTTTTAAATATCTAAAAATTCTTTTGACATCAGTTAGATGAGATTCTTTAGGATTTTATTGAAATCTAGCATAAAGACATACTGAATACATTTAATCTGGCCTACTAGCAGTAAGATATAACAAACTACCAGTCATACCTCTATATAACTTGTTGTCAACTGATTTTCCAGTTTCATCCAAATCATGTTTTATATTAGTATACATAGGAGTTGAAAATGACTTGCAATTTTCATGTCCAAATTTCTTATGTAAATCAGTAATGTATTTGCTTTGATTTAAAACATTTTGAAAATATATTTGAAATATTTGAATACCCAAAAAGAAATTTAATTCTTCCATCATACTCATTTCAAATTATTCTTGCATTAATTTTGAAAATTCATGACAAAGTGTTTTATTAGTTGATCCAAAGATTACATCGTCATCATAAATCTGAACCAATAAAACATTATTTTTCACAGTTTTCGTAAAGAGTGTTGGGTCTTCCACTCCAACAGTAAATTTTTTTTTCAAAATAAAAGAACGTAATCATTCATACCAAGCTCTAGGTGCTTGTTTAAGGCTATAAGGAGCTTTAGTAAGTTTAAATACATAATCTGGTTTTTGAGAATTTTCAAAACCAGGAGGTTGCTCAACATAAACTTCCTCCATTAGATAACCATTTAAAAAGGTAGATTTAACATCCATCTGAAATAATTTAAAATTCATATATGATGCATAAGCTAAAATGATTCTAATGGCTTCTAACCAAGATACATGTGAAAAAGTATCATCATAATCTATTCCTTCTTCTTGGTTATATCCTTTAGCTACTTATCTTGCTTTATTTCTAGTTATTGTTCCTTGGTCATCTTATCTATTTCTGAAGACCGATTTGGTTCCAATTACAGGATAATTCTTAGGTATTTCCACTAATTCCCAAACTTCAATTATTTTAAACTGGTTTAATTAATCTTGCATTTCTATTTCCCAGCTTTCATCATCTAAAGCTTTTTCTATAGTCTTGGGTTCTTGATGATATAGGAAGTCATATAATTCCACTAGGTTTCATAAGTTTCTTCTATTTTGAACACCAGTTTCTAGGTTACCTATTACAGTTTCTAAAGGGTGATTATTTTGGTTTCTAGACTGTCTAGGTAATATATTTAATGGTTCTTCAGTATCATGTTCCTCTGAACTGGACTGAATTTCTTTTATATCATTTTCAAAATAATTCTTTAATTTCTCATGTCTCATGTTATCATTAGAATTAAGTTCATCAATATGTTCTGTACTTTTCTTAAAGGGATCAGATTCATCAAATTTCACATGAACTGATTCTTCAAAAATCCTTGACTTCTTATTATAAACTCTATAATCTTAGGAGGTAGCAGAATATCCTATGAAAATACATTCATCAGATTTTGGATCAAACTTACCAAGATTATCCTTGGTGTTTAATATGTAAACCTTGCATCAAAAAACATTAAAGTAAATTACTTTAGGTTTTCTGTTATTCCATAGTTCATATGGTGACTTTTTCAAAATAGGTCTAATTAAAACTCTATTAATTATATAACAAGCTGTATTCACATCTTCTACCCAGAAATATATAGGTAGGCTATATTCATTTAACATAGTTCTAGCCATTTCTTGAATAGTTCTATTTCTTCTTTCTACAATCCCATTTTGTTGAGGTGTGCTTGGTGCATAGAAGGTGTGTTTAATACCCATATTTGAGAAAAAGGAATTAAATTCCAGAATCTCAAATTCCCCACCATGATCACTTATCAATGTGATTATATTGAACCCTTTTTCATTTTGAACATATTTGCAGAAACTTTCAAATAAAGTAAAAGCTTTATTTTTAAATTTCAAAAAGAAAATCCACGTAAATATTGAATAGTCATCAACTAAAACATATACATATAATTTACCAGCTAAGCATTCTACTCTTGAGGGTTCAAAAAAATCCATTTGAATAAGTTCTAGAGGTTTATATGTAGCAACCTTATTAACAGACTTGAAGGATTATTTATGTTTCTTGACAAGTTGACATGCATCACAAAATCTGTCACTTTAAAATTTGAGACAAGGTAAACCAGAAACTAAATGTTTCTTAGATAACTTATGTAAAACATATACATTGGAATGTCCAAGTCTTCTATGCCAAATCCAGAATTCACTTACTTTAGCAGTTAAGCAGTTTACTTGTTGTTTACATAATAAATTTAAATCCAGAGTATAGGCATTTTCAATTCAGGGTGATTTAAATTTAAACAGTTTATCTTTAGAAACAGTACAACAATTATTAATAAAATCAACAGTATATCCATCATCACAAATTTGAGAGATACTTATCAGATTGTGTCTTAATCCTTGTACATAAAGTACTTTGTTGATTGAGACTGTATTTGGATCTCCAACAGTTCCAATGCCAATGATTTTTCCTTTGGAATTGTCCCCAAATGTGACAAGACCTCCTTTCTGTTGATTGAGTGAAAAAAATTCAATGAGTTTCCACTCATATGTCTTGAGAATCCACTATCCATATACCATATATATTTTCTTCTTTGGTGGCATGCTACCTGCACAGACATTCAAACAGATTTCTTTGGTACCCATATTTTGTTGGGTCCAGGGGTGTTAGATAGCAATGATCTGGGTATCCAGATTTTCATTGTTCATTTAAAATTATCTGAATCATATAAGTCTTTTGAAACATAGGCTTTCTAAATACCACAAATTTGAGGTTGTCTTAAGAAATAATTTTTAGCTATATGTCCCTTTGTCCCAAATAAGATACAATTAATCTTTTTAGAGCGAGGAACAAAATAATTTTTATATAGCTTTGGTTTTTCTCCTTTGCTGCCAATTCCAAATCTCTCTTTTTTAATGACAGTTTTCCAATAATTTCATTTAATTAATTTCTCCTTTTTTAAAAACCAATGCATCCTGTTTGTAAGATTCTACATCATCCTACAGTGTTTTTATTATTGATTCAAAATTAATATAGTCAGTGTTAATCGAATTGTATTTATCAGTTAATTCCTTATGTTGTTTCATCATTGTATTTAATTCATCTGAAACGACTTTATGTTTATTTTTTTAGTGAATTATGTTTCTTAAATAGTGAATCATATCTTTCTTCAAGCATATTGCTGTAGGCTGCAAGTTTTTCATTCTTGTAGCTTGATGCAGAATTCGATTTAGAGGAGTAATATGAGTGTACCTCATCAATTTCTTCTATAAAGCACATGTTTGATTTTATATTAACTTATTCTTTCTCTGAGCTCGATTCAGAAGAGCTACTGGAGTCTTCAGATACACTCCATGTGGCTTTCATAGCTTTCTTGTCTTTCTTCACAATGTCATTTCTTTTGATGAATTTCTTCTTCTATGCATCCTTCAATTGTGGTCAATCTAGTCTGATATGCCCCATCTTCTTACATTCATAACATCTTACTTACTTATTATCTCCCTTAGAGTATTTTTTGAAGACTCTTTTCTTGCAGTAGAACATTCTAAATTTCCTGGCTAGCTGAGCCAGTTCTTCATCTGAGTTTGATGAGTCAGAGCTTTCTGATTTAGCTTTGACTTATCTGTTCTTCATCTTTCTATTCATTTGTTGTTAAGTTACCTTCAAGGTAGTATCTTCTCTTTTGATAAGAACTTTATGTTCATTAGCCTCATCTTGCATTTTAGCTTCATACATCATCAGTATACCAATCATCTCTCTCACGGTTAGATCTTTTATAGGATTTGATTGTCTGATTGCAGTAGAGAGACCATTCCATCGAGTAGGAAGTACCCTTAGATCTTTTAAAGCTTGATCAACTTGCTTGATAGGTTCTCCTAGATCTATTATATTATTGACAATTTATTTCAATATCCCATTAATTTGGGTAATTCATTCACCATCAACCATTCTGAAAGTATCAAATTTCAATTTGGCAGTTTCATATCTCATTTGTCTCACATTGTCTGTTCCTTCATATGCTAGGGCTATTGTTTTCCACATCTCATATGCTATCAGGCACTGAGATACTCTATTACATTCATCTGGTCCTAGACCGCGGATAATTGCATTCATAGCCTTCGAGTTCATATCGTACTCTACCTCTATAGCATCACTCCATGTCTCAGGATTTTCAGGAATTTCATAAGGAGTAAGAATCTTTGAATAGACTCTATATCTGAGGTTTTTCAGATATATTATCATGCGCGATTTCCAGCAACCATAGTTGTCTCCATTAAAATAGGGTGCTCTGATCATTGACATCCCTTCTCTTGTATCAGTCATGATGCTCTGTTGTATAATCCTTAAATGCTTCTAGATTAATAAGGCACTATCAGAAGCTCCACCTCTGATACCAATTGTTGTATTTGAACCTACGGATTATACACAAGAGGGGGTGACTTGTGTCATTTGAAATTTGTCGATAACTCTTTGATTAAATGAGTTCTTTCCTTTATACTTTATCAGATATGATCGTGTAGCGGAAAAAGTAAAAACAAGAACACAAATATGTATTATGGTTCGGGGAAAAGAAGGCCCCTAGTCCACTCCACCAACACTAAACTCCATGAGCTTGGTGATTTTCACTCTCTAGTCCTCTTTTCCACAGACCTGTTCACAACTGAGTAAAGGCAATTGACACCTTTACAATCCAAGGAAAAACAAAGCCTTCTGGTTCAAACACGAACCTGCACAGCTTTAAACGAGAAGCTCATTACTGAAGAATAAAAATAATTTCAGAAAGAAATTTTCCAGTTGATCTTCTCAATTGCAACAGAATGCAACTAACAACAGATGGATCGAAGTCTCTAGAATTTTTGATTTTCAAGACGAAGCAGTTCCGAGTCGATCTAGTTGCAATAGATATAGAGATATAGTTCACAACTTTATCATTAGTAGATCAATAGTAGAAATTCGATACAGAAAATGTGAATCTTCTATCGAGTTCCTTCTTCTTAAACAAACAGATCATTGACGCTCCTTTTTTGAAATAACAGATCAATCGTGAATTTCAGCAGTCTCTGTTTTCCACCTTTTTCAATAATAGATCAATCACCATACACACACGTACCTGGTGTTTTAGAGAGAACATATATAATAAAGCAGTTCATATCTCCTGCACATTTACTTCCATAAAAGTCACCTTCAGATTCGTGATATTCAAAAATTTGAATTTACAGAGAAGTCCTTACATCCCTTAAGACTCATCATAAAAATCTCATTTTAATTCGATCTGAAATCCATTAATAAAACGGCTTTGAATCAGTCAAATTCATACTTTAAAAAAACGTCTTTAATTCCGGCTTGAAATCTACCCAATAATCAGCTTACTGATCACTGCACAAAAATATCGTCTGTCAAAATTTCTGATGCCAAAAGTAAGATTGATGACGTGGCCTCCAAACGTAGGGTTGGTGACATAGTGTTCAAACGTATGGTTGACAACATAAGGTTTAACATAAACGTAGCGTTGATCATCCATAATTTTTCTTAAACTATCAAATGTACAGTAAAAGATCCATACTTTTACTTGATCCTTACTTTTCTAAGAACGTATGGTTTTTTACAAAAGTAAGGTTGATGAACCATAATTTTGAGACACAAACGTAATGTTTAGAATTTACGTATGGTTCACCTTCCATACTTTGCTGATAACCAAAATGTAAGGCTCCTTCCTAATGTAATGTTCTTCTTCCATACATTGCTAAAAACATATGGTTGTTTAACCATACTTTTCTCTTATCTCGAAGAGTATACATTCTTTTCATCCTTACGCAACGTTTATCCACGTAGGGTATGAACAGTGATTCCAGAATGCGCTAAAGCAGATTCCGCGCTATATTTATCCATGTATGGTATGAACAGTGATTCCAGAATGTGCTAAAGCAGATTCTGAATTGGTAATTAATTCTCGTTATATCAAGAGTAAAATAAATTAATAAATTCCTACACAATAACAAATAAAATCATTAGAAAATAACTAAGGGTATTTTTTAGCATCAAAATTATCATAAAGAGACAGAGTATTATTTTTAATAATCACCCCCTTTAAATAACATTAATATGTATTGTTGAAAACAATACTTTGCTCAACAATAGTCTACTAAATTTATGATATGAATCCATTTGGGTGTCCTTTCTACTCGAATTGATGGTAGAATTCTATGAAATAGGTATGTTCCATGACGTTTCAGTCATTAGTTTCAATTAATTCATGAAAAATTCCCAATCCATCTATATTATTTGTCCCAAAATCATAACATGGGGGAATTCTAGTTCGAAATATTATTTACCATATATTATACTTAAATTCAAATAGGATTTCCCAAAAATAATGCTGACATCAGTTTTTCTCAATGTTATTCAAAGATTTTGATTCAATGGAATCTGAATAGGAAATTCTCCACATAAGAACTCCAGGATGTAAATTTATTGACAATTTCTAATTCCAATCCAATTACTGTCAAGAAAAATTCTTCTAGAGGTCCATAAACATAGGATATACGTCTTTTTCATATTTAAAACTTATCATCAATTTCATCACTAAGAGAGTTGAAAAATGACACAACTACACAGAATGTGGTGTATATAATAAAATATTTGTTTTCACTAGAATTTCTCTTTTCTGTTTATAAGTAAAGAAAGCAAATGGAGGAAAACTCATATACTCATCTATTGTTGATAAATTTAATGGTGTAGATATTCATGGAAGGGGTTTTATTTTTTAATAATCTAACATGTGTGTCCATCAAAAACCATCTCCTGAAGGTCATGGATTTCATTCGATACGTTGATGTGATTTTGGAATGTGTGAAGTGTTAGAACTATAACTCACTGATGGTGTAATGGATGGTGGTTCCTGGAACAATGGAGGATTCCGTTGACGAAAAGTTCCACCGTATTATTATGGAAGTATTAAGAAAATTTTTGATACTATATTCAAATAGATGTTCCACCATTGAGGTTATATTAATTTCATTATAATTTCAACATGTATGGTTGGAATTTTACGGTGAAAAGTCACTAAGAATATCCCTGGTACATTATATTATACAAAAGGCTAATGGATATGACATGGGAGTTTACTAGGGGACTATTGATGAGGGATTAATGTGTCAAATGAATTTCATGTGGTGGTGATTTCCATTCTAGAGGCATCAAAAATACACAACCATTGGTTCCACTCTAAACACCTTTATCATCAAACACTTTTGAGATTAAATAGTCATATATTAAATGATAAAATTAATCGATTCAATCCATCAGAGTCTTCCCACATAGGATCCTTGTGTAATAATATCTTTGTACCTATTTTCATATTCCAGACCATTTGAGTAGCTCATTTCAGCTTTAAAAACTTGTATAGGTCCCTATATAGCCCTCTTAGAGGAACATTCATCAAATATTAATGAAATGGGTTTGAATTCCTTCAATCTAATAGAAACGTCAACATTAGACACAATCATCAAGAAGTGGATTTATGGGAGGTGCCAGAACTATCTGACTTGTGGCCCTACTACAGAAATTACTATAGTTATTACATTTGAACCAACATAGGGAAACACACTCATGGAGGAGGTTGATACTAGTATCTATTCTACTACCGATTTATCTTTTAATTAGGTATATATGTGTGATTTTGATAACTTCTTCCTAAACGAAACATATTAAACACTTTTTATTTCGTTTCTTTAAATTTATTTACTTGTAAAAAATTTAAAAGGAAGTGAGAGAAGTATAATGATGGAGAAAAAACTAGAGTTTCCACAAAGTTACTCTTAATAAGAGGTTGTTTCCTCTTCTCTTGAAGATAGAGGTGATGTGTTAGGAATTTACAGGGATGAAACTATGAAATATATGTTTCAGGAATTTATCCTGGACATTGACTATCTTACTAAATAATATTATTCACCTTATAAGTAATAATATTTTATTCCTATTTTAATTGTATTTTCACATCAAAGCTCATAATTTCTAGTAATTTATTATTAATTAATTTCAATGGACCATTAAGCTAATTCATATTCCAGGGATATACCCAATTAATCAATTTTCATGAGTACAATGTCCTCATTATGTAAATTATTTAGATGTACAATCCTATTCATGAATTGGGATTAGGTTGAGGCACATAGTCTGGAATTATCCTTCAACTAATGTGGTAGAAATTGTGGATCAATATTTGGACCCTAATCTCAGAGGTCCCTTTGGTGGAACATAAATACCAAATAGTTCATATTAGGTATATTTTTAACAACCTATGCTATGAGGAATTTGACTAGATAGATCAATATTCATGAGTGAAGGATTTGATTTCAATGAGAGAGAAAAGGAGGTCTCAAGAATTGAGGGTAGTAGTGTCATATCCTTCATCTTATGTCAATTGATGTTAGGGAATGTCCCTGAATGAGGTTTCCCGTTTCTGGATAGAGGAAACGACTCACTTAAATGTGATGAATTCTATAATGGTTGATATAGGGTAGTTTTTTTTCAAAATTTATCATATTCTAGAAAATATATATTAATTTCATCAGGAACAATGGACCTTGTATAAAAATATAATTGAGAAATTTAGTCTATATGTAATGGTTATGAATTCCAAACATGATATTGTTTCTAGGGTCCAAGCAGTGTAGTGCACTAAAGAGGCAAAAAATGAATCCATAGATCAATTGAACCAATCCATGAACTCCTTAGCGATGATATAAGAAAAGCTAAAGGAATCCACCAAGAAAATTTTTTAATTGGAATTTAGTTTCATGAAAGTCAATTTATTTGATGATTCATAGGAGAGAATCTAGGATGTAAAGATTCCTCCCTCTTTGTATGAATTATCAAAGAAAAAAACCTTCCAAAATTTTCACAAAATTGTTTTGATTTCATTCATTCATGATGTGCATGACATTTCAATTACATTATTTTATATTGATCATCAATGATTCCATTATTTATTATAAGACTGATTAATCCCAAATGCATGGATTTGAACACTTGAATTTCAACTAATTTCTATTGAAAATTTCCCATAACTATTAGAATAAGGCTCCTAATTTGATGTATCAAATCTAGTTATTCCAATATCACCATGTTTGAAATGGTATCATATGAATCCATTAGCCCTAGAATGAATGTTCTCTAATTTTTACCAATTTTAGTTGACATAAAGACCATATATTAATTTTTTTCCTGAGAAAAATAATGATCCCCATAAGATTTTTATTTTTTTGGTAATTTGAAATATCTTTTTCTAAAGATTCATATGGGGAATATTGGGCATGTGTGACCATGGAATTTTCTCAGGCCCCCATTTTATGGGGTTTTAATATGACTTGTATTTTCCCTTATAAATTTAATAACTTCTCAATATTTTATATATCATAAAATTCATGTATCGTGAGATGAAACTTATCTTTTTCCCAAGATACAGTTTTCATGTATTCAGCCTAGTGAGAATTATATCTCTTCCAACATGCTGTACAAGATCATTCATGCAAGTCCATTGCTATAAATTTGGGTCATTTATATTTGACACCCAATTTTGGGTTTCATTGGTCTTTTATATTGTAAAATCAATTTCTTTAGTTTATTTTCTTCTATATCAAAACATTTATTGCTATAGATTAGTGTATTTTTGATCATACCTTCCATTCCAATAGGTTGTGGTCTTTGGAATCAAACCTATTATTTTATTTGACTATGGTATTCTACCTCATAACATTTATTAAATTATTTTAAGTTATTATATCTCAGAACATTTATTTTTTGAAGTGAAGGATGAGTATTTAGAAATGGTTGGAAAACCATAAATCCTTAAAATTATTGTTATGAATTTTTCTATGAATGGTTATGAATCCCTGTATTCTTTGACGATATTTCAATGAATGAATTGTCATGATGGGTTCTTTCAAAAAATGTTCTTTTTGAAAACATGAGGAATGAATTTCTATAATGGGTTGTGACACACTATATCCTCCATGAGATTTTGTTTTTGGTACGGCGAAAAATTAGGTATGTCTATCCAACATGGATTTTTTTAATCTGGATAGTGTAATTCATAATAAGAAAGTATGAACTCATGAATCTGGAATTGGGAAGATGTGTTGGGGATGACTATAAAATACACTAAGGTGATTATTTCCACAATGGTGTTTCTTCATACCATAATGATTGGTGTTCCATTCATGTATGGAAGAGAAACCACCCATTTTACTGGTAATGGTCCCTTATGCATGGTCTCATAGGTCTTATAAAATTGGTTTATGAATGAGCATACACACACTTTTCCAAGGGCCATGAATGATAAATGAATATTCATATGTTTTCATAAAAAAGTGTGTTATACCGAAATGAACTATCAATGATTGTTGAATCCTATAGAATAGTATATTTAAGGGGATTTTATGTAGTGCTCAAAAATTATCTATGTTGTCCGTAGGTAGAAAACAATGCATACATGTCAACAATTCACAGGGGTGGAATCCCATATTCCATGCATTCTGTAAGAAAAATCTTGAGTTTAAGGTGGGGGTTACATACTATGTGATGAATCAACATCTTGATATTATATCTTACTTTTTTTTTCTATTCTACATTGAGTCCTAGTACATCCCTTTTGGAAATTCCAATACCTATTATCAGTTTAAAACATGAAAAATCATGAATAAAGGGAACCTACGTTCTATGGTGTTCAAAGAGAAGATTATGAATTCATTGAATTGTTTGTGTTAGCTCTCACTTCACATATAAGAAAGTGGTTTATGTAATATATAAGATTAAAAAATCAGTCACCCTAAAATTTTTTCCAGTTCCTACTGATCATTTTACCATAGTAAGTAGATTTGAAAAATCATTACAAAAACATTTTTCTATACTAGCGGGCCCAACAAGAATTGATCATCTTTTACTAGTAATACACAACGTGCCCCATTAAATTGATTCCTTTTTTATTCAGGCTATAAATTTTTTACTAATCTGTATAGATTATGATTTTAGTTTGGGGAGACTTTAATTTTACTCTGAAAACCATTTCAGTGTTTTCAACTTGACATTTTTTATGTCTCAATCACTATCTGTCTGTGGTCTTTTGATATTTCCATTAACGGATAAAGTTTATATTCATAAAATATTGAAAAAAGTACAGGTGTATTAAATAAATTATTCATTTTTACCTTGTATAATGGGAGTGTTACACAAAAATATAATTACGATAGCTAGGGTTAGTTTAATTCAATATTGTTTTGAGCATTAGATGAATATTTGGTAAATCATGGCTCTCATATCACTAGTTGTGATTTGGAAAACTCATGTAAAATGATGATTATGAATCACTATTAGGATATGAGATCAACTACAATTATATTAGGGCTTAAAATGGTCAGAAGTCCCTTCCTATAAGGTTTAGTTCCCTATGGTTCATTAGTCTAATCTACTTTTTTAGATTCAACTCTTTTATGTCCAAAGAGAAAGATAATTTTTTCATTCCATATGTCGAGAAATGCTGGTGGAAAATTGAGATGCTCATGGAAAATATGTGGTCTACATATTGAGTATCATAATATGTTATTTAATAACCCTATTCTATTTTTACCATTGGTATGCTCTATTGGTCCTTTGAAAAGTTGTGATAGTGGTAAATTGTCTTAAAATTTTAACCGGAGGTTTTAGGGATCCATTGTTCATGATGTTTAACATCACAATACAAGGGTGTTCGATATACATGGTTAATCATGTAGTATGTTTTTAGGAATTGTTGTGAAATTATAAAGGATTTCATTGTGGAAACTATTATTTTTTTTCTGGAATTAATTGGCGAGAGACACATTTTATCCCTGAAAATGCTTATTTATGGGTATCCATTTGCTGGATACATTCTTAAATATATTTATCTCAAAAACATGAAATCAATAAATTTATATGACTCAAACATTGGTAGAAAAGTTCTATATGAATTTCAACTCTTTAAACAGAGGTAAAAAAGTTTACGAGGTTGGGATTTTTTTTGAATGTTTTAGGGGCATTAATCATGCCACAATTAATTCCTTTAAGGATACTCCTCCATGTAGATCTATCTCTTATTAAGGGGGAGAGGAATTATATATTATTTTCTAAGCATGTTCGATCACCGTGGTAATATAGGGGGTCCATTATATAGAATGTTATCATATATAGGGATATATAATTTATATATTTCATTATGATATGATATTGAAAAATTCATCTATAAAACAGATTCAAGGATATGATGACCCCCGCTATGAAATTTCAGGAATTTTAGGATGGACCACATTACATGAGGTTAAATGTCATGAAACTAGAACAATTTCATGAATATTAATTTCAGGAAACCAATACATGTCATCAATATGAGTAACTAACAAACATATACCGGATCTTTATAGAAGAACCATACCATAAAATTCATGGGTACAAGGATATGATATCATAATCATGCGTTGGATACGTGTAAAATAAATAGAACTGTATCATTGAGAGTATCCAACTCCACTTGACTTGCTGGTTATGGGGTGTGTAATTCATAACCAATAAATTCCAATGTAAATTATAGGGGAAACCACAAGTATGTGGTCATTCATTGATAATAGTGGAAACCAAATTTCCATATAGTTTGGGAAATACCTCCTGTGTTTAAGGGGGTCACATTTTTTAGATCCAAACTACCACTAGGAAAAATCTCTTGCAAATTGTAACATTCTAGAGAAAATACTAGAGTGATCCTTTTGGAATAGGTAGTTCCTATTACAAATTTTCTATAGGGGATGTAGGAACAATGGAGGCTAATTTCCTTGGGGTTCAAAGGGAACAATAAAAACATGAATAATTTATTTTTTAACCATTTAGATATCCAATATATAATGTAGGTCCATGGAAAATGAAAGATTAAAAAAGATTTAGTAATCCATAATTTCAATGATTGTATATTCCGAAAACATTTATAGGTGTAGTAATAAATAATGTGATTCTTGTGGGAACAATTATCCTTGGAGATGATCCATTCAATGAGAAGGCATCCTATCAAGCAGTTTAACATCATTTAACTGTGATGTTTTTATGTTGTTACCCAACATGAGACAAGAATGATTCAGGTATGTTCAGGGAGTTTGGAAATAAGAATCACTACATATCACATAGTATGGGAATCAATTCATATGTAATTCTGATTTTATAGAATATCCAACACAATTTTGATCCATATGAAAGGGAAGGGAAATTTTTATACTTTAAAAAGTACCTGGAAAAAATATTTGAGTCTCAAGTTCATTGTATAACTATTGGTAACAATAATTAATCAATCCATAGTTCTGATACCAATTTAATTTATTTTTTAGTCTTTTATTTGGTATTTTAGTTTGATTTCATAAACCATTATGACATTATTATCCCCACATGTATGTGGGAAATATCACTCAAATGTATCTAGGACATGAATATTGATTGGGGAAATATAAATTGATATTTATTTATTATAAATTAAATCCAACATGGGGGCCATATACCCTAAAAAGAAATTTTTTAAGAAGGAAATTTCTTCATATTAATTTATAAATGGAATGGATGCATAGAGGAGTAATGTGATGACCCAAATGTACACTAATGAAAATTATTCTTTATCTAATTAAATGTCTTATTATGGTTATATTAAATGTAAACTTCCTTATCTTCATGTGTACGTATTTCAAAATACAATTATTAATTGTGACAGTTGCTAATATAGTTGTTGAACAGAGATCACATGATTAGTATACATATAGGGATTTAACAAATCCAATTTAATCAGAAAAAGGAAGTGATGGACTCATCCGGTAGACTCACCCTATTTTAATCCCACTTGCTGGTGCTCAGAAAAGAGGTGGTGTCACTGGTCTTTGGTCTTGAACAAGCACAAGCTGAGCTTGAACACCTTATGCTTGAGCAGAACCGACTATGGGAGAAGTGGATGTTAATAGGGATTACCACCTGAGCGACGTTATCTGAGCCACAACATGAGTCTGTCACCATCACATACCATACCCTTCAATCTTAAGCTATTTTTATAAGGGGTTTGTAACAAGACCCTAGCACTATAACTATGTAAATAATTTTTGTATAAATAATGTGAATTCATTTTATTATTGTTAATTTGTAAATATTTTTTCAAGAACATATAATATTTTTTAGTTAATATTGAACTAAAAAATTTATTTTGTTGAATTATGGATTTTGAAATTATATAATATATTAATAAAAATTCTTAATTAATTACATTTTACTAAATATAAATGATCGTACAATGTTTTATGAAAACAATTTTAATTTTTATTATGGTTTGAAAGTTGTTCTTGCTATGTCCCTTGAATTTTCGATTATTTCCAAAAAAATTCAAAGTAAAAATTCACATATTTAAAAAATTATTTAGATAAAATGAATAGTATTTTTTGAATCCGGATATCAAAATTATCCAATTATGACTTTTACATAATTTTCTAAGAGAGTAAAATTTTTGGGTAAAAATTAAATACCGGTTAAATATATAATGTGTTTTATGACATCATAATGGACCAATAGTGATTTAATAAAATAATATAAACATTATGTTCTGCCTATATATGTTTTAATATTAATATACTATGATTTTATATTTTTCTGATTTATTTTACAAAGTTTTAGTGGAATCCCCAAGACTTATAAAACATTTTGTCTTTTTAAATTATTTTCAATGAGAGTGTGACTCTCCTCCACATAAGCTTCCCAATTATTTAAAGAATTTAGTACATTTTCCTCATGAAATAATTTTTTCCACTCTACTAGGGAAAATACCATGGGAAAAAACCATGGTATCGTTTGTGGTTTTTATTAGATTAATGTATGGTGTCCCAAACCTAAATAATAAGGAATTCCCTCTCCTTTCCTATATAAACACACCCAATATCCCACTTCCTCTTCAATAAAAGACATTGTAGTTCATACAACGTCTTCCATAATCTCTCTAGAATCTTCCCAAGGCTCCCAAATCTCCCATTAATCCTCACTCAAGCCTCTCTCATTCCATTAGAAGAACACCTCAACATAAGGGATTTCTTCCTTTCTCATTTTGTCCAATTTTCATTAAGTTTTTATGCCCTTTTTCAATTAAAAATGTTTGGGTATGAATTATCAACTCCACCATACTTCCCACATTTTTTTGGATCATTGGAGACCCCTTGGATTTCATTAGTCCCTTCCATGTACACCTATTACCATGTCGAAATTCCATGATGGATTTCTTTCTCTTCATTTACATCCAAGTAATTCTTTTGTATTATGCATTAAATTCCATTATGTTTGTTGGGAAATGTATCTATATGAACCCATTACTATCAATTTAATGTAAATATGATAAGTTACCCCTTTCTCTCTAATCAAACATTTTTTAAGAGTTCTTATTTCACACCTTTATGCTGCCGAAATTCCACAACAATTTTCTAAGAAAAAGTCATTATGTAGTGTATACCATTCCCATCTCTCTATCTGGGGTATTCTCCATTATAAAAATTTACTTATTGATTATATACATACATGTCTGTATTACACATCCCTTTATTGTGAAAGAAATTATGATTATTGATTCCACGTTGTATGATCCATGTGGCACACTTTTGCATGAAATGAAATGTTTGTAAAGAGTGCACCCAAATAGTGCCTCAATGTGTTGGGTAATGTATAGTATCGTTATATGTCATGTGAAATGAGTTTTGAATCATGAAAATTCATGTGCATCAAGCTTTTACTCATAATTCATGAGTAGTGAGGGATTACATATGCTCCATGTGCAATGAGCCTTGGCTCATGCAAAATCCATGTTATGTGTAGTTTCCACATTTCCATGTAATGATTATCATGATTTACCATGAATTTATGTTCATGTTTCTCTTGTGTTCCATTGATATTCATATTTCCTAAAATGTATTATAATATTCATGTTATTCCTTTTTTACTCCCTTATTGGACTTTATATCTCACCCTTTTTTATGCATGTCATCAGCTTATCCCATGCAATTCTAAGTACGAGGGAATGTAGTGGTCATGTAAATGAAGTTTTCAATAGGATTTTACATTCTATGTATTATGTGGATATGTAATGTTACTAAGCCCCAAAGTCACTAGACCCCTTTACCTTCTATGTTGTATAATGTGAAGGTTTTATGTAATAAATAATGTTTAAGAAAGTAATTAAAAGAAGGGTTATTATAGTTTGTATCAGAGTATATGATTAGTTTTTTTATTAGGATTAGAAAAACCTAGTGAAGCCTTAGGGTTAAGTGTAAGTACTATAAAAACATCTATATGTTTTGGTGGGTATTGAGTTAGTGGATTATCAATAATATACATGCCTGTAATGATATGAGTAGTTAAGGAAGCTCTAGCATATATGTACACTGGGGTGAAAAACCCCGACAATGAGTTTCTGTCATTAACTGCGGTATCCTAGTACATGACAATGGGACATGATAAAATATTGGTTACAACACTCCTGGGAGATATGAATTGGTAAATTCATATGCTTTATATTAACCATTATTATGAGAATAAAAAACCCCCCTAAGAATATATGCTACAAACTAGATAATTTATAACATATATTGAAGCATATAGATTAATAAGTTGAGGAAATAAAAGCTATTTATAATTCAATTGTTTTTTCCTTGGATTAACCTTTAGGTGTTACCCCTAACTATCCTTTTATTCTATATAATGGCTGGTAATATGAGGACTCCATCTAACAACTAATGTAATGACCAATGTGATGACTGTTCTAATGAGATGCCCAATCTGATGGGAGAGATAATCATGAACTTTTTGACGAATCTCCCTCATTGAACTCTATCATTGAATATAAAAATGCGTCAATATGAACATTCACCCCCACCCCAAGAATGAACTAGTAGCTATCAAGAGCTTTCTAAGATAATGACCTCTTACTTTTAATGGATCATCTAATCCCTCAATCGCAGAACAATGGATCAACTCCATTGAAAAGATGGTCTACATCCATCAATGTTCTGAAAAATTAAAGGTTGTTCTGGCTACTTTTTGTATAGAGGGTTAATACGATCAATGGTGGACATTGATAAAAAATAAAAAACCTGGGGATGTGATTGAGGTGTTGGAATGGAAGGATTTATGATAGATGTTTTTTGGTAAATATTTTTTGTACCCCCTCCATCTTTAGATGGAAAGAAACTTCCATTCCCTCAATAAAAAAAGATGATGAATCTGTTAGAGTGTATGAGGCAAACATCACAAGGATTTCATGATACACTTTCGTCGTTGTCATTACCCCTGAATGCAAGGTTGACTGCTTATTTGGTGGGATGAAACCTGGCCTACATAAATCCCTATTGATCTGTGACTTCGAAAACAATGACGAAATTTTCCGATGTTATCTCATGGTTGAAATGGAGATTAGATAACCTCAGGGGTATCATGGGGATATGAAGCATCAATTGGAATTCAATTATGGTGGTCTGATGGATAAATTCGATGGTGCTAAGAAAATAAAGCACCCCATTTGCAAATGGTGTGGAAATAAGCACCCTGAAAATTGACTTAATGGGACTAAGAAATGATTTTGGTGTGGAAGAAAAGGGAACCTAGCCATTAACTGCTGATAAGAAAAACCTCATGCTATGATAGAGGAGAGGAATTCTCCGTTCGACTCTAAATGCGTTGTTCATTGATTCAACTACAAAAAACTAGGGCATCATTACAATCAGTGCCCTAGGACTAGGGTTTTTAGAGGAATCCAAAAACCTCCAAGGTAGTAAGTGCAAGATTATTCTATCCCTACTACCGATGTGATCACAGAAAATGAAGTGGTGATAGGTACGCTAGTTATTCATTTAAGAATATAAAACATACATTTTGATTCAATTTATACACATTCATTTATATCCCGAATGTTTAGTAGAACATTCCCAACACCTCAAAAAATCATGAAAGTAAATATGTCGGTGAGTGCAGAAATTGGGGAAATCATTGCACCCCATTAATATAACTCTTATCATGACATAATCATTGGATTTCACATTATTAATAACCTCATCCAACACCCTATGGTGGAATTTGAAGCAATATTTTGCATCGAATGGATTACCATATATAGATCCAACAAAAATTGTTGTGAGAGTGAAATCAATATCATTGTGGAGGTTCTGTACAAGTGCAAGGATGAAGATGAATCTTTTTTAGATTCATCATATCAATCATGGATATTACTTCTTTATGATAATGTGCTTTTGGATTATATGATCGAGTATATGGAGGCAACCATCCTTGAGTACATTCCTATTGTGAGGGAATTCACAGAACTGTTTCTCGAGGAATTTTCTGGTCTTCCTCATAGAAGAGATGTTGAATTCTCAATTGATCTTATACTTTTGGTTTTCCAATATCCATGACTCCATATATAATGTCTATTTTGGTGCTTGAGAAGCTGAAGAAACAACTATATGAGAATATAGATAAAGGGTTTATACACCCAAGTGCTTCACTATGTGGTGCACCGGTCCTCTTCATCAAGAAGAAGAATGGTTCAATGCACCTTTGCATCAATTATCATGAACATAACAAAATCATGATAAAGAAAAAGTATCCCCTCCCATGAATTTATGACTTGTTCGATCAGCTATATGGAGCACAATACTGAACCAAGGTATATTTTCGGTTGGGATATTATCACATGATGGTGTTGGAGGAAACTATCCCCATGACTACATTTCGTACATCATATAGGCACTATGAAGTCATAGTAATGGCTTTTAGGCTCACTGATGCACCATAAATCCTCATTGATTTCGAGGAATAGTGTATTTAGAGATTTCCTTGACAAATTTGTGGTAGTCATTATAGATGATATTCTAATATACAGCTAAACCGAGGAGGATCATGAGGAAAATATAAATAACTGTACTAGAGACCTTGGGAAAGGAGAAGCTCTATACAAATTAGAAAAACTATGAGTTCTGGTTGAAGGAGGTCTCATTCTTGCGACATATCATCACATTAAATGGGATATATGTGGATCCCTCCAGGATAGCTGAAATAGAGGTATGGCTGAGGCCTATATTTTTAAGGGATATCTGTAGTTTGTTGGGGTTAGTTGGATATTATTAAAGATTTGTGAGAAATTTATCATAATTTTCCAACACTATTAACAATATAACTCTGAAGGGAGTTATGTTTTCTAGGAGTGATAAATGTGGTGAAACTTTCAATGAGATAAAAAGGAGGCCTATCACCACGCCCATGCTCACATTAACCACAAGTGGAGAACTTCTTTTGGTATTTTGTGATGCTTCTAAGATGTTCCTGGGCTATGTGTTGATGAAAAAAGAAAAATTCATTTCCTATGCTTCATGGCTATTGAATGTTCATGAGAAGAATTACCCAACACATGATATGGTGTTGGATGTGGCGATCTTCACTTTAAAAAATGGGTGGCATTATCTATTTGCGGAAGAGTGTGAAATATATATAGACCACAAAAGCATTAAGTATATATTGACACATAAATAGTTGAACATGTTCCAATATAGATGGTAAGAGGTGATCAAAGATTATGACTTCTCAATCTATTAACACCGTCGGAAAGAAAACAATGTGGCTAATGTTCCACATTGAAAGGACCCAATGATTCTATCATTAATGAGACTTTAAAATGATCCAATATTATTAAATTTTATGAAGATTGACATGGAAATCATAACTAAGAGAATATCATCATTCATTTCACAAATTATTGGTCAACCGTCTCATTTGGAAAGGTTAAAGGATGCTCAGTAAAATGACGTGGGAATTAATAAGAATGTGGAAGCAATCAGAAAAGGGAAATACTAAGAGTCAAATGTTAATGAAGAAGGAATTGTGGGATTCGGGAAAAACAATGTGTTCCATCATGTTTGGAACTGAAGAATGAACTTTTGGATGATGCACATTCGTCAAATTTCACTATTCACCCTGGAAACACAAAGATATATCCAGATCTCCAAGATCATTATTTGTGGGATAATATGAAGAAGGAGATATCTGAGTTTACATCAATGTGCCTAGTGTGTCAGCAAATGAAGGCAGAGATGAATATATCTAAGGGGATGATGAAACTATTTCCAAAACCATCATGGAAATGGATAACATCACTATGGACATTGTCACTGGACTTCCGAAGACATCAAATGAAAAATGTAATATTGTTTGATGAGGATATTCTTAAAAAGTTATCACACTTAATTGCAATTCAAGATGATTTGTGATTGTATCAACTAGCACGTATATATATCATCATGTGGTAAGGCTGGATGGATTACCACTAACTATTATATCAGATCGAGATCCATGATTCACCTCTATGTTTTGGAAGATTATACAATGTGCTCTGGATACTGAACTGAACTTCAGTAAGAACAATCATCCTCAAACTAATGTCCAATCTAAGGGAACTAATCAGACACTAGATGATTAGTGAAGATCCTATTCAATGGACATTAAAGGAGTAGGGGATCAACATATTACTGGTGTTGAATTATCCTATAATAACAGTTTCAACTCAAGAATTCGAATGGCACCTTATAAATCCCTATATGAGAAGAGGATCCAAATACTGGCATGTTGGGATGGTGTTGATGATCATAAGCTATTAGGACCAGAAAAGGTTGAAGAAATGGTGGAGAATGTGAAAAATATTTAGCAGCATATCAATGTAGCCCAGAGTCGATAGAAGAGTTATGCAGATAATTGTCAATGAGACCTTGAGTTTAATGTTGGAGACATGGTATTTCTACGCATATCTCTATGGAAGAAGGTAATGAGTATTGGAAAGAAAGGGAAGTTAAGTCCAAGGTACATTGGCCCCGTCAAGATTCTTTATTGTGTCGAGGCTCTAGCCTATCGACTAGCACTTCCACCTACCATGGCCAATGTACATGATGTCTTTCATGTATCCCTCTTAAGGAAGTACATACCAAACCCTTAACATGTACTGTCTTCAGAGGTCATACAGTTAGAGGATGATAATTCTTACGAGGAGCAACTACTAGAGATCCTATATCGTAGAGAAAAATTTCTATGAAATAATACAATGCCCCTTATCAAGGTTTTGTTGCTAAACCACATGTTTGAAATAGAAAAACTGAAAATTGGTGGAAGTGATGATGCAAAGAAACCCACATATGTTTTATTGTATGAAAGTAAAATTTTAGGGGAGAAATTACTTAATGTTTGAAGTTGTCATTACCTGAACTTTCATTAATAAAAATTACTCTTGATCTAATTAAATTTTTATTATATTTATATAAAATGAAAAAATAATTTGTTTTATGTTTTTTATTTTAAACTACCATTAATAATTGTGACCATTTTTAATGTAGTCTTTAAACAATGATCACATGATTATTATAAATATAGGGCTTTAAAAATACAATTTACTCAGAAAAAGGAAGGGATGGCCTCATCTGGTAGACTTGCCCTCTACGATGCACATTTCTAAGAACATGGAATGGAGGTAGTGCAATTGGGATTTGTTCTTTACCAAGCATATTCCGATCTTGAACACATTAAGCTTGAGCGGAAACGACTACAGGAGAAGTGGATGTTAATAGAGATTACAACCTGAGCGATGTTATCCGAGCCACCCCAAGAGTGTTTCACTGTCACACAACATACCCATCGGTCTTTTGATGGTGTTATAAGTGGTTATGTAACAAAACCCTAGTGATATTACTATGTAAATAATTTTTGTATAATGAATGTGCATTCATTTTATTATTGTTACATTGTAAATAGTTTTTAAAGAACAAATATTTTTTTAGTTAATATTCAACTATGAAATATATATTGATGAATTAATGGATTTTATAATTAAATAATATTTTAATAAAAAATTATTAATGATTTACTTTTTATTAAATATAAATCATTGTACAATTTTTTATGAATACAATTGTTATTTTCATGAAGGTTTGAAAACTGTTTTTCTCAGAACTAATGAATTTTTGATGAAAGTCAATTTTAATTCTAAAAGTAAAAATTTACATATTTAGAAATTTATTTTGATAAATGAATATATTTTTTTGGAATCAGTACATAAAAATTATCCAATGGTGAATTTTTAATAATTTTATGAGATAGTCGAATTATTGGGTAAAAATTAAATACCGTTTAAATATATATTGTGTTTTATGACGTCATAATGACCCAATAGTGATGTAATAATATACAATAAAAATTATGTTCGGCCAATATATGTATTTACATTAAAATAATGTGATATCATATTTTTTATTTATTTTACAAAGCTTTTGTGGACCCTCCAAGACATATAAAACATTTTGTAATCTTAAACTGTTTTCCATGAGAGTGTGACTCACATCCACATAAGAAACCCTATTATATTAAGAGGTTATGCCATTGGCCTCATAAAATATTATATTCCACTCCCCTTTGGAAAAAACCATGGGCCAACCCCATGGTCTGGATTGGGGTTTTGATTAGTTTAATGTGTGGTGTCCCAAACCTAAATAATAAATAATTCCCTCTCTTTTCCTATATAAACCCACCTACGCTCCCAATTTCTCTTCACTCAATTACTTTGGAGTTCGTCCTAACTCTTCCCTCCTCTCTCTATTATTCTACCAAGGTTCCCCATGCTCCCATGAAGCCTTTCTCAAGCCTCTCCCAATCCTTTGGATGCACACTTCTAAGAAATATATTTCTTCATTTCTCATTTTTGTCCAATTTTCATTAAGTTGTTTTGTCCTTTTGTTTTCAATTACAAATGTTGCAGTAAAATTTATTACCTCCCCAATACTTCCCTATTTATTTTAGGATGACAGAAGAAACATATATCTCTCATTAATTCCTTTCATGTACACTCGTTACCATAACGAAATTCCGAGAGGGATTTCTCTCTCCTCATTTACATCCATGTAATTATTTTGTTTTATGCATCTAAATTCTATTATGTTTTTTGGGACATATATATATATATGTCCCCATTAATATCCATTTCATTTAAATATTATGAGACTCCCTTTTCCCTCTCAACAACCATTTTTGAATAAGTCATTTTTGACGTCGTTATGCTACCGAAATTGCAATACGATTTTCCAATCCAATGTCATTGTGTAGTGAATATCGTGCCCATTTATCTATCAAGGGCTATCAACTTTATGCACATTTACTTATTGATTATAAATATTAATTTATGTATTCGACATCCTTTTATCTTGGAATAAATGATGATGATTGATTCAACATTGTATGATCCAGGAGGCACACTTATTAATGAAATTAAATATTTAAGAAGTGTGTGCCCTAATAGTGATCTAATTTATTGGGTGAAGTATAGTATCATGATATTTAATGTGCAATGATTTTTGACTCATGATAATTCATTTGCAAAGAGGTTTTACTCATTCTTCATGTGCGATGTGGGTTTACTCTTGCTTCCACTACAATGACCATTGGATCATGCTACTTCCATGGTAAGTGTTGTTGCCACATTTCCATGTTATAATTATCATGATTTATCATACCTTTATGTTCATGTTTCTCATGTTCTCTATTTATTTTCCTATTGCCTAAAAAGTATTGTAATCATCATGTTATTCCATCATTACTCCCTTATTGGGCTTTATAGCCCACCATTTTTTTATGCATGTCCCCATGTTATCCCATGCAATGCTAAGTACAAGGGAATGTGGTAGTCATGTAAAGGATCTTTTAAATAAGATGTTTTGTTCTAGGTTTTAATTTGTTATGTAATGTTTCTATGACCCAAAGAAAATAGACCTGTTGATCTTCTATGTTGAATCATGTGAAGGATTTATGTAATAAATAATGTGTGAGTATGTAATAAAATGTGGGGTTATTATAAGTAACATCAATATTAACAAATACATATAAATAGTTGGGTAATGGGGAGTGTAAATGATAAGCCAAAAATATATGAGTTAACTATTGTTGGAAAATATTGTGTATTGGTCCACCTTTAAAAATGGTGGAAGCCAACATTCCACATAGTCAAGGAAATAAATCTAGTGTTTAATTGGAACCACTACTCTTGGACTAAACATACTCTAAGAACAAGATCTTGTCGAGTCAAAACATGTTTCGAATTTACAATTTATTTTCTATTTTGGAAGTCAAAAATTTCTCCATGTTTTATATGTTGTATTCTCATTGTAATTAAATATACTGTAATCACTTAAAATCATAATCAATGTTTTTTTCCATCATAACCACACTTGTTGTTGATCTATAATATAATAATACGTCATTTGTTTTTAAATTGTAATCACATATATTATTTCTCATAATAACCACCTAAGATATTTTACAATCATATCTATATATGATGTTTTCATAACCATGGGTATCATAACTAGGTTTTGTATCTCAATTATATTATATATCATTGTCATGCATCTTATCAAGGTTAGGTATTGTATTATAATCATGCATTTTATCCACATGATTCCTAACAAAGTCATGTATCATACGCAGGATATGCATCATAATCATATTATGCATCGTAACCATGTATCATAACTAGAATATACACCTTAATCACATTGTAGATCATACGCATGTTATTTATACAAATTATGATCTAAATCATCACCGTAATATGAATTTTCACCACGATATGAATCAGGTTCACAACATGAATGAAAACAACCATATGTGTCTTATCAATTTAAGCATCATAACCATGGTATGAATTATACTCATGTAATGCATTGATTTCATGTCTTACATCAATACCTATTACATGTTTTTCATACTCATTGTTTCAAACATTAGTACTTACCATTTTGTAACTAAAAAGATTTCGTTGAGTGTGTAATAAACTAACACAAATGATGTTGAGTAATCTATTTTTTTACAACATTTTAATGGCAGGTGTTTATGTCCCTCCGAATGTTTTGGAGAAATATGACTGTTGGATTAAATATGACCATTGGAACCAGAGGCCTATAAATAGGATGTCATTCATAGAAAAAAAATGCATTTTTCTTCTATTAAGTTCTAGAGAGAGATTGTGTGGCTTCTATCTTGTCTTGTGATAAATCCTAAAAGATACAAAAATTGATTGGCTTATTCTATGTTATTGTATTTACATTGGTTATTTGATTTCATTTTTTCATCATATCATTGTGATAACGATCAAGGGATATTGGGGATAGGAAGACATGATGTCGATCTTCGTATCGAGGGTTTTCAAGTGTTTGAAAGACAAAGGTGTCGATTACCTTACTAATTGAGGGCTTCTGGGGATAAGAAGACAGTCGTGTCGATCATCGAATTGAGGGCTTACCAAAGTGGTGGTAAGATGTAAATTTTATCCTAGATGAATTGATACCCAACACTTTTGGATAACAGAATTCTAATAACTTTACAATTCTATGACTATTTGTAATAGAATGTGAATACTTTTTTTCTTTATTCTATTTATATTCTATTCTATTCTAATTTTTCAATTAAAATTCATTCATTACATATTGTATTAAATGATTTTATACGTTGTATGATATAATCAGTTACATTGGTATTACTCTGGTCATTTTATTCAATTCAAATACAATTTTTTTTCATTACCTTCCATATTACATCATATCATATCTATCAGATACAAGACCTGTGTGGTCATTTATATTCGTATTGAATTGTATTAGTTTAAGACCTCTTAAACTAAGTTATTTCTTATTGTTTTAAATATATATATTTTTAATCCTACATTTCACCCCCTCAAGTATTATGCCATCTCATATACATTTACCACTATATAATGATCCAAAAATTGTTATAAGAGGAGGATTCCACAGATTAAATTTACTATCACTATTTCATTTCATAAGACAATGGTATTTCAATTATGAATATTTTGTTTCTAATTAATTAAGACACCAATGTTTGGAGTGTAAGAGTATTTTCTTATAAGATGGTAGGTATGAATATCAAATCGATTGAAAATTGGAATCCATCTAGACCACCAATTTTTTATGGAAATGATTATGAGTACAAGGGATATTTAATGAAGACCATTGTGATTAATACTAGAGTGGATTGATTTGTCCGGATTACTCGAGATTACAAAATACCAGATAAAGAAGTTAGAAACTTCACCAGCCAAGAGGAACTAGAATATCAGCTGAATTATATGTTAAAAAAACATTATTGTGTTCTATGAACAGGAATATATATAGTCAGATGTCATCATACGATGCATCCAATTTATCTAGAAGAAATTGGAAGTCACACATTTTAGAACAAATATTTATGGATATTTTTAGAGGTCTAAAATCTATGGGAGAAGAGGGTCTAGATGAGGATGTTCTAGTGGAAAAGATAATCAATATAATTCTAAATGGGTGGGAATCTTATAGGATAGCTATTGATAAGAACAGTAATGTTAATTCAATAACTCTTGATGAATTATTTTTTATTCTCTTACAGCACGAGACAATAATGAAAAGAGATTCAAATTTTAATAAGAAGAAGACTGGTAATGGATGTATAGCTTTTAATACCACAACTACAGCCAATACACTAGAATGTGTAATAGGATCCAAAGCTATGAAAGCTATTGTAATATCATAAACCAGTGAAAGAGATAATTCATGAATGAATTATCCAATTTTCATAATGAATTAACATACTGGTTGGAAGGAAATAATTTTATTAATGATTCAAAAGGAAATATATAAAGGACAAGAAAGAATGCGAAGTAATATGTTATAAATTTAATATGAAATGACATATTAGACCAGAATGTCATTTTCTTAAAAAAAATAAGACAGGAAGGAGAAAAATTATGAATGAAACCAGAAAAAGTTTTATAAATAAAATACTAAGAATATCATGAATTAAAATGAAACATGGAGTGAAAGTGGTGGTGATTCATCAAATGATTCATCAGAATATAAATCTTCTTGTTGAAGGAATATAATATTTATGGACAGAATACCGATTGAAAAAATTGTCCCATGGAAAAGGTACACAATGAAGAATCTCTTAAAAATGTTTCTTTAAATTCCACTTACCCTGATGAGAAATATTCTTACTCTTCAGATGAAGAATATTCCTCCATAGATTATAATTTACCTACTCTTGACAAAGTATCCAGATTATCCAATTTACATGAGAATAAGAATTCCAAACTCAAGAAAATTCTCATTAAGAAAAATTCTAAAATAAAAATTTCTATAAATGATGTATCATATCATTCAAATGATCTTGATAAAAAATACTTTATTTTGAAAAATTTCAAATAACCTTTTGGATGTAAATTATGAGAGGGATATACTTTCTTTGAACTTTGAACAACTCTTTTTAAAGAATTTTTTTTGAAACAAAATATAATTTCAAAACAATTTCCTGTGAGAATTATAATAAAGTCATTGGGATAAAATCTGATATATTTTCTCTTAAAAATATTCTATCAAATTTCACTAATAGAAGGATAGAATTTGAGAAAATGTATTCTCATCTTCATCGTATAAGGAATAGTTATGTAATGTGTTATACTCATTCAAAACTTATTTTTAGTCATAACAATTCAGTTCCCCAAAATGCTCCATTCTATAATAAATGGAAATGTTGTTGACATTGGGAATGAAATTATTCTCTTAGAAAAATTCAATATATAAGATTTTATACATCTCATTTTCATATCAAATTTGGATTTAAAAAATTCTTTTATCTAGAATTTTGGTATCCAAAGAAGTTTGGTTTCAAAAAAACTAATTTTTTCATTATCAGGAAAAAAAATATTACCAACAACAATAAAATTTTGTACATGGACAGTGGTGGTTCTCGACACATCACTAGAAAAAAATATATATTTGAAAATATTATTGAAATGAATGTTTTTTAGAGTGAACTTACCAGATAATTCATATTGGTAGATCATTGGTATTGGTAATTTTTTTATTTTTGGAAAATATTTAATTTCAAATTTTTATTTTTTAACGGTCTTTAGAACAACCTTATAAGAAAATGTCAATTATGTGATGAAGATTACCTTGTGAATTTTAGGAATGATAAATGTTTAGTACACCATTACATGAATGAATTCATTCTCTCATTAAATAGGCATGATAATGTTTACACAATCAAATTATAAGACCAATGGAGGAAAGTATTAGCTTGATTATGTGAAAGAGAATATCAGTCTTGGTTATGGCATATATGTTTAGGACACTATTACCTTACGATCCATTGTAAACTCTCAATGAAAAGGCTTGGTTTGGATCTACCTGATCTTAGGTATGATTCTTTAAATGTTTTTGACCATTTTAAATATAGAAAGCAACAAAAAACTAGAATTAAATCAATTTATGAAGCTTCATCTTCTAATACAGTACAATTAGTGCAGATGGATCTTTTCATTCCTACAAAAATTAGAATCATTAGAGGCAAGTATTATGTAATTTTTTTATTTGATGACTGAACAAGATTTACATGGGTCTATATTCTTGCAATGAGACATGAAGCCCTTTTTATTTCAAACAATTTAGAGCCCAAGTCAAAAATGAGATAAACCTATGACTGATAAATATTCATTGTGGTCATAGTGGAGAATTTCAATATTTGGATTTTGATACTTTTTGCAGTATGAAAGGTATAACAAAAACATTTCTCCCTTAAGAACCACTTATACAAATTGTGTTATTGAATGAATAAATAGTATACTTCCAAAAATGATGAGAATCATGTGGAGTGAATACTAAATTAATTATCATTTTTGGGCTAATTTATTCAGTAGTGCGTGTTATATTATAAATCTAGTTTTAACTGGACATTTTTTATAATAAAACACCTTATGAATTTTTTTCTACCTGAAAAACTAATGTTTTTTACATCAGAGAATTTTGATGCAATGTATTCATATTGAATACTAAAGATAATCTAAATAAAATATCACCCAAATCTGTTGAAGGAGTTTTTATAGGTTATTCAACAACTTCAAAGTCTTATAGAGTTTTAAACAAAAACTCTTACACTATTGAGGAATGAATGCATGTTATGTTTGATGAAACTGACCCCTTTGATTTTAAAAACCCCTTACCTACATCAGCAAATGTTATTTCACAAACATTTTATCAACCTATGATTGATTACTCTTCTGAAAGGGAAATAATCATGAAAATTATTTTCAAATATTTACCACAGAATATTTTCTATCGTGTTTTGATGAGAAAGTTTTATAAATCCCAAATCAATTGTTTATTAGGAATCATACCAGTTATAATATAATTGATGAAGTAAATCAACCTATTAGTACTAGAAATTCCTTGAGAAAAGAAATTTAACATCATTATTTTCTATATCAATTTGAACCTAAAACATCAAATGAAGACTTAGGTGATGAAGATTGGATTAAAGAAATACATGATTAATTGAATGAGTTTGAAAGGAATCAAGTCTCTACAATGGATTTAGGAACTTAAAAACAACATTAATTGGTGTAAAATGGGTTTTTAGTAACCAATGTGATGAAAATGTTGTCATTATAATAAATAAATCAGGACTTGTTGCTAAGAGATATTATAAAAAATAGGGAATAGACTACGAAGAAACCTATGCTCCATTCACTATACTTGAATCTATAAGTATTCTATTAGCTGTTATAGCATACTTCAATTTCAAACATTTTCAAATGGATAGAAAATATTATTTTCGTAACAGTTTTGTACAAGAAGATGTTTTTTAGGACAACATCCTAGTTTTGTAGATTCAATAAATCATGATCGTGTTTCTAATCATACGAATTCATTTCATGGCTATAAACAAGCCCCTAAGGATTGAAAAAATAAACTTACATGATTTTTTTTACAAAACAATTACGAATAAGGTTCAACAGATCCATAATTTTTTCAAAAATTGAGAAAAAAAAATTTTGATCATTCAAATATATGTTTATGAAATCATATTTGTATCATCTTAGTAATCTATTGCTAATTCTGTTGTGAATATAATGATATCTGAGTTTGAAATGAGTATGACAGATGTGTTAAAATTCCATTTTGGTATTAAAATCTCTCAAAAACCAAAAAGAAACTATATATCCCAAAATATATCAAATATTTACACAAAATGTTTGGATATGAAAACACTAAAAGTATATGCACTCTAATCCTTACCTCAAATACAATTGGTCTTGATGATGCTGGAAAACCAGTCGATTAAACATCTTTTAGATGCATGATGGAAGCCTGTTATACACAACAACTTGTATTCAATACATAATTTTTTCAGTATTCTTATGTACAAGTTATCAATCAAATCTAAAATAATCTCACTTAAATGTGGTGAAAAAAATATTTCACCAATTAAAGGGAACTATGGATTTAATACTATTTTATTCTTTTGGAAATGTTTTTTTTGAAATGTTATTTAGACGCTAACTTTGGTGGTTTAGGATGGATAGAAAAAGTACATCTATAACTTGTTATTTCTTAGGGGATTCATCAGTTTCTTGGTCATTCATGAAAAAACACACAGTAGAAAATTCCATTGCTGAAGCTGAATATGTAGAAGTTGGAATTTGTTATTCTCAAGTCTTGTATATCCAACACACACTAATTAACTATGTCATGAGTTTTTACAAAACTCAAATACATTGTGATAAAACAAGAACCAGTTCCCTTTGGAATAACCCTAAAAATAACTCATGTGAAAAACACATAGATATTACACATCACTTTCTTTGGGATCACACACAAAAAGGAGAAATTATTTTACAAATCATCGGAATGAAAACAACATTATGAACTTTTCACAAAACCATTATCATCCGATAGATTTGAATACATTAAACAAATACTAGGAATGATCACTATAAAGTAATCATTCACACTTATTTATTTTTTAAACCATATCATACATTGAGTTACTCCTTTTCAAAGGTGGATTATACATTTCACTCTATAGTTTTATATTTTATTGGTTTCACTATTTGGTATTACATTTTCTCAGTTTCACATATTAGTTTTTATTTTTATTGGTTTAACCCTTATCGGTTTTACATTTTATTATATTTCAGTTCATCATTTATCATTTTTTCATTTATCAGTTTTGATTTAATTTCTTTTAAATGTTTATCAATTTCACTATAATCGATTTCGTTTTTACTTTTATCAGTTTTACATGTTTATCAGTTTCGATTTTATAGGTTGAAAATTTTCATTGGTATCACATTTATCAGTCTCATTTTTTATGATATCGATAATAGATTATAGATATTAGAATTATCCCTTTGGTATTATATTATCATTATTTTTTATTCAATCGATACTAGATTATCGGTACCAGCTTATAGGATTTTATCGATTTTTTAATTCCTATCAGTCCCATGTGTTTTTTAGTATTAATTTTTTGTTTGTATTATTATCATATTAAAAATATATAGAAACTAATAAATCTATCTTCATAATATGACATGTATAATTTAAAAATCCTTATTTTGGTTTATCAAATAGTTGTTTTTCAATTCTATGTTTTAACTTTTAATCAGTTTCTATCTGAATATGATATTATTTTAACAAAACCTTCAAGTGTTTGAAATCATTATCAACCATTGGTTATTTGGATCAAATCATGTCCATAAAATTCTTTTTTAAAGATCCCCTCCCAAATAATCTCTCATCTAACTCCTCTATTTTATCTATCATGTCCTGATTCTTTATATATATTAATCAAGGTTTGTAATTATAGTTACTTCATTTTGTGTAACCAGATATCCACTAATCTTTCATAACAAAGAAAATCTTCAAGGGTTGAGATAGTCATTCATGTCTGAGTCAACTGCTTCATATTCAATGAAAATGTCTCTCGAATAATTATCTTCCATTACATTTTGAGGTTAAATGTTGGTCTCTTGAAACTTTTATTAGACTATTGGTTCATCTTTGAAAAGGATAATATGTTTCCATGATTGGAAATCCATATTTGTTGAAAGACTATGTTCAGACAAGATTTTTTGTATCATGATTAGGTTTTAAATTTTTATAAATCAAATGGGATACACAAAAATCTCAATATTTCTCTTATAAATTATGATAAGAATTATAAAACATCAATAACCCAAGAATCTACGTTTCTAGGTATTACATTCGAGGGTGATTCCCTATGTCAGTGCAAAGTATTGGAATCTGATGAGGCTTTTGATAAGAGTAATGTGGAATAATCAATTTTTGATATTCATGAGGACAAGTGAAAATTGAGTCATTTATTAGTGGGTAATCATCTAATTTCCATCTATATGCAAGGAATTCTATTACCGAGAATGGGGGAAAAGGAAACATTGAATGTTTTGTACATGTATGTGCTTGATTATTTGTTGAATATGAGGAAATTCAACATTATGGTATTTATTTTCCTAAAAAATATGAAGCTTAGATATGGTGTTATAACATCATAATTGATCATGATTCCAAATATTATCAGAAATTTGCTGAAAGAATGGTAAATCTGGTATAATGTTTCAATTAAGTCAGATCCGACTTCCTTAAAAGAGACATTAGTCATTAACAATATTATAAAGAAGCTCATGTTATGATTAAATACTCAATAAAAGTAGTTTTAGAATGATTTGTATGCTGAGAAAGAAATAGAAGTAGTTGAAGGTAGTGATATACCTTCTATCCCATCCAATATATCATCATGAAAAATAAATGTAGTTAAAACTAAAAATCCCATAAATATAAAGAATCAAATGGCTATATCAGATGATGTTACTTCTGAGTAGAGGATGAAAAAGGAACAATGGAATCAATGGGATCATCAACTTGGTGTGGATCGAGCTGAACCATTGACTCTAAAAATAATATTAGAAGAGACATTAAAAGATTAATAAAAGAATAAAATAATTATTTAGGGAAAGGCCCATGTAACTAAAATATATATCCTTCCCAAATAGAAAATCTAGAAATAACTAGTGTTGTAATAATGGAGCCACCAGTTCATACACAATCGGATCCAGTAGAAAAACACTTTTAAAAAAAGCATCTGAACAATCTGCTACACAATCTATTATTCAATAATATGAATAATTAGAAGAAGAACATGATGAAAAAGAACAATAAGAAAATGGTGAAGAATAATATGGTGATGAAGAATAGGGAAAAAAATAAATATAAGTTTATGAAAAAGAAGATTCTAACAAGATAAGTCATACCAATGAATCCTCAAGGAGATCCATTGTTCAGTTTTCCATCCCTCGATCCTTATACTTCAAACAATGCTTATATAAGGGATTCCTCAAAGAAAGTTATTCAGATTTCTAATAAAGAAGAGGAAGAGGATGAATCCAATAGGAATCATAATCAACCAACTCAATTGATCCCTACTAAAACTCATTTTTGTGATCATCCATAATCCACTAAAGATACTGATTCTGAAAGGACAATCACTTTGAAGGGAATTGTGTTCATCTAAGAAGCATTGAATAGATCCGAAAAGATGATTTTGTTCATTCCAAAGATTGAATCTAGGTTAAAAATTATTTTAAAATTCACATAACGATAGAACAAACTCATTAGAGATTTTGATGGATAGGCTTCTGAATCTTGATGCCGATTTCAAGATATTCAGGGAACATGCTACTAAGTACAGGATGGCTTGTAATAAGGTTGTAAAATGGTCATACAATATTGATGATAGTATCCTGAATCATCTGGACAATCGGGAGGAATTTGTGAATAGTGTAAATGATCTCAATTATCTCTCTCAAAAGATTATAACTTATTTAAATGAAAAAAGATGTCATTCAAAGATCGAGTACCTCAAAACGAATAGCCTCTAAAGAGATTGGTTTTATATAGGAGAAATTGGAGAATGAATTTAAAGTGGTTTTTTCTCTCAAATTGGGTTATAATTATGACGAAGTCCCAAATATTAAATTTGATGATTTTAATTCACATGAAGAAATGCATAAATATAAGGAAGAACTAATCTTCTTCTATAAAAAAGGCTTTGGAAGTTTGAAATGGTTATTTCTGAACAAGATGACAAGATAAAGGCCCAGCAAGACGCTCTTGACAAATTGATAGTGGAAGGAATAATGTTCATGAAGATGAATCATTTGATATTCAATCTTTATGATAAAAAGGGGAACAAATGATTTTTGAAATCTTGATTTAATAGGAACATATTTTATTCAAAGTTGTGTTTATTGTTTCATACTTTGTTTCTATAACCATTTGTATGAAATTAATGTTTTCCATTATTTTTTTAAATCACAAAGTAGGAGAACAATTTGGAAAAGAATAAATTAATGAATATCTTATTAAGGGGGATAACTCACAATTAATAGTAAGGAGAATACAATTCCTAGTGATTTGTTTTAAACCTATGGTGGAATTAGTTGTATTCACCATCACATTTAGAAGAGTTATCAGATGTAGGGGAGATATGTCTTTATTATTTATGTTGTTTTGTGCTTTCCCAAAACAGGAGGCTGTTGAGTCAAAACGTATTTCAAAATTCCTATTTATATTTCTGTTTTGGAAATCACAAATTACTTATTGTTTTATATGTTGTATTCAAATCATAATTACATATATCATAATCACATACAATCATAGTCACAGTTTTTTTTCATCATAATAACACATGTTGTTTATTGACAATGAAATAATATTCCATTTGTTATAAAATTGTAATCACATATTTAGTTTCTCATCGAAACCAGATAATTTTTTTTTACAATTGTAACTACATATGATGCTTTTGTAACCATGGAAATCATAACCAGGTTATGTATCACATTCATATTATATATCATAATCATACATCGTAACAAGGTTATATATTTTATTTTAATCATGCATCATAACCACATGTATCATACTATGTTATGTATCACAACCAGGTCATGTATCGTTACCAGCTCATGTTTTGTAACAAGGTTAGGTATTGTAAATAGGTCATGCATCATAACCACATGTATTGTAATAGGGTCATATATTGTAACCGGGATTTTTATCATAGTACTATTATGCATCATAACCATGTATCATAACCGGAATATACATTGTATCAAATTGTGTAGTATAACCATGTTATGTATTGAAATTACAATATTATTCATAACCATGATATGAATCGTAATCATGACATGAATTGTGACCACGATAGGCATCTTATAAATGTTAAGAATCGTAACCAAGGTATGCATAAAACTCATGTAATGCATTGAATTCATGTCTTACTTCAATACTGAAAACATATTTCTCATACTCATTGTTTCATACTTTTGTACATGCTATTTTCTAAATAAAATGATGTTGTTAAATTAGCAATACACTAAAAAATGATGTTGTGTATTCTGTTTGTTTTGATAGTTGATATAATAGGTTTCCAAGTCCCTCTATATTTTTAATGAAATATGAATATTGGAGGAGATATGACCACTGGAACCTGAGGCCTATTAATATGAGGTTATTAGAACCAAACAATATAAATTTTTCTTCTATCAATTTCTTAAGAGAGATAGTGTATCTTCTCTCTTGCTTCAAGAGAAATCCTTGATGATACAAGAAGTGAATGACTTGTTCCAATTTATTGCATTTCTATATGTTCTTCATTTTAAATTGTGTCTACAATCATTTTGATAACAATCATGGGAATATGGGGATATGAATATGTGTTTTCGATAATCGTATTGAGTGCTTTTAATGGTTTGAAAGACAAAGGTGTCGATTACCATCTTAATGGAGGGCTTATGGGGATAGGAAGTTAGTCATGCCGATCATTGAATCGTCTGAATACAAGATGGTGGTAAGACAATACTTTTAACCTAGGTGAAATGATATCATGCCCTTCTGTATAGATGAGTTGTAATTCCTTAACATTTCTACTGCTATTTGTAATAAAAATTGAATCATATTGTTTATTTTTTAAATTCATATTATTTTCTATTGTAATTGTTCAATTATGATTCATTCAATAAATATTTCATTAAGAGATTCTATACATTGTATGGTAGAACCAATTGCATTTTTATTACTCTCATCATTGTATTCAATTCAAATAATATTACATTTCATTACATGTGGTAATACATCAATTCATATCCATTACATCCAAGACCCATATTGTCAATTTTATGGGTTTTAATTATATTAGAATGATACCTCATAAACTATGATAATTCATAATGATTTAAATTCAATGTTTTTATACCTACAATTCACCCCTCTTTTATTGTGTCATCTCATATACATTTAAATATATATTATGATCCAACAAATCATTGGAATTTTTAAAATTATTAAAAGATTCATAGAAATTTATTTCTATATTGTCTCATCATGATTACTCATTTTTTATAGGAATGAATGATGATCTATGGATCCCAAGTTCCATGAGGTTCTATGCGAGGGATTTCAACTCATGGAATTTTTTTATTAACTCATGTATTAAGGATATGATGTTGGTTCATAGATAAAATGGGATTCAATAAGTTTTTGGGTCCCATAATGAATAATACCACATGTATTGAACATTATTTTTTGGTGTTAAGGGATAAAACATAAAATTATTCAATACATTATAAATGAGGGGGTTAGTTTGGCATTAACACATCTCTTCATGCAGTTTCACATCATGAATTGAGTACCTCATCATGTGGTTTATTGTTCTGTGATTTTGACGTGTTCATGTTTCTAAAAATAATGAGATAAGGAAAGTGTTCCCTATCCAAGAAAATTCTCAATCACAATGGCCAAATAAGCATTCTAGGATCCCGTATATCGTATGATCCATGTTTGACTTGAGAAACATAGGATAATTTTACAGTCGATTAATATGCCTCTGAGTAAAGTATGGGGTATACATGTGGGTGTACTAGATTTTTTGTGTACCATGACCTATATATAGATATAAAAATCATTGTGGGACATGATTGGGAGTGATGATAACTCATGTATGGGCCTAGAATTGAGGATTTGAGAATTACTACAATTCTTGTAATTATAAAAATGCATAATCATGTAATTATCACATAGATATCTTCATAGGTACAACCCATTTTTTGGGAGAGGTGTTTTTTTATACATATTGGTTATGGAAGTATGATTTTAAATATATTCATCACTACATATCCAATTATATATGGAATACTTCCACATGTGTTCTGGAATGTAAAACACTCCAGAAAGACATGACCCACACTCAAAGGAGGGAATATTTTCTTGTTTGTATTTCTGTTGGACCCAGTATTTGGGATATAGACATCACTATGTATCATGTGATAGTTGGAATCAAGATACACAATGTTATTTAATATAAAAATATCATCATAGTTCTGACCAATATGCATAGAATAACTACTTCCATTTTTTATGGCTAGACCAAGGATTTGAGATCAAGGTGTAACTGTATATAATTCGATAACATGAATCAAGACACACATAGTTCGTTAATATAAAAAATACACTATCTGGATATAACTCATACACAAGGATGTGGGTAATTCAATTTTCTTTTTCACATATCTAGGACATGTAAACTAGGCCATCTATGAAGTAATATTCTCTGTGCAGTTTACATTCATGCATTAAGGAAATATTTCTTAAAGATTAATTTCATCTGGTATAAATATATACTTTATATTTTAACATATTTTTTTAATTACTAGTGATTCTATGTAGTTTAATGTCTTGCTTCTTGTATATATAATTTTATGCATTTTGAGGATTTATGCTAGGACATGGTATGCTATGTAGTTTAGAGACTAGTTTTAAGGATATGTGATTCTATGATGTTTAGAGTATTGCTACAAGTACATTGAATGATGTGAAGTTTAGTGTATTTCTTCAAAGACCTAGGATTTTGTGAATTTTTGATCCTCACTTCTTGGAATTCAGTTGCTATTTAGTTTAAATTCTTTCTTCTAGGATTTGGGATATTTTTTATTTTAATGTCTTGCTTCTAGGGATTGTGATCATGTGTATTTTAGAGTCTTGATGCTCGGAATAGGTTTGTTCCCAACATTAGAATCTTGTTTCCCATAAATGGAATGCATTTATGTTTATATTATTTCTTCTTGGATGAGGAATTATATGTATTTCAAAATCCTTCTTGTGGGAAGTTTCCGCTTAACAAGTATTTTATAGAGAATATATGATTGACTCTAACTAAAAGTTTCTTATTATCCATTTTCCACTATGTGATATTTGGTTCAATATTGAGATTTCATTTATTTACTCATGGTATAATTTCATTAATTTGATAGGATAGATATTGGTTTTTTTCCAAAATTAGGTGAGGGACATTGAATCTAGTGATAATAATGGTCCTTATGAAGTTAGTGATATTCTTATTCCTGATATCCTTATGGGGTATTAACTATACCCATATAGAAATGAAAATTTATATTTATTGATGTACTTAATAAATATAGATATGGTTGGGGAATATGTCCCCAAAACATGAATTCCTTATACACAAAACTACTTGAAATTTTTAGATATATGAATCAAATATGGGTATTGATTGATGAAGACTTCAAGTATCATTCATCTGTGGAATTTCATTCTGAATTCCACAATGTCATGTCTCATTGCTTACACACCACATAATTTAGTGAGAGATTCTAGTCCCATATTGATGAGTTCTAAGGATCTTTAATGGACTTATTCCATGATGATAGAAATCTCACATTATTATTTACAAATGATGATGATTCCATTGAAGCCTCAATTTAAGAGGAATGTTTTTATCATTTATCCTGAACCATAGGGTAACATTCATTTCTAGTTGTTGAGTTTGATTATGTTTGGATAGATCTAATATAGGGGATCCATTTTGTATGAATCAATAATTGGATCCATCTATCCAAGGGTGGATATCAGTTTATTACCCTCTTAAGAAACTTTGAAGTGATTGATTTCATCCCTGTTATATATAGTGACAGATGAGATAATATATAAATTCATGACATAAAAAAAACAATTCATCTTGATCTGGTTTTGTAAGGATTTTGGTTGAATTATCCGGTGTATCTGCATGATCATTTCGTGTTCAAGTGGCATGTTGAAATGTTGGATCAGAATTGAATTTTTGGATCAACCCTCCAACGAAACCTATAAGAGGTTATAAATGAACATTCTTGATGTAATCATCTTAGATTAATTGTTTGTTCAGTATTTTTTAAACCCATTTGATATTTTTGTAGGCTACTACTTTAGGGCTATTTCGAAGATTCCAATGAGGTCCTGGTATTCTATATGTTTTTTAGTACTACCTTTGGATTACGAGGAACATTAGAAAAAGAATTCAATGAAAATAATAAATTTCCTAGACTATCCATGTAGATATTAATGTTTCCACACCCTATCCAATATATCATATAGAGGAAGATTGAAACATTTTTCCCACATTCAATATGTGTCATGTTAATAAAAAACTCTTTGTCTGGAATTTTATTCAACATGTTTGATTTCTAGGGAGGGATGTCCACTAGTAAATAAAATTGGAAATATATTTTAACTTCCATCAATGGAACTAATTGGATGTCACATAGTAATAGAATTTCCATCCATCGAGCCAAACACCCCATCAAAAAAGGGATGCAGGGATATACTTTAGTAGGTCAATACAGGAGACATTGTGGCCTTTGTGATGATTGATGTAATATTTAAGCATCATAATTACGAAAATGGGGGAGAGATAGTTTTTCATGATATTATATTTCTTGGTATTAATACCACAAAACATTCAACTGAAATATTAGGAACTATTTTCATTCCTCACATCAGTTTTCTATGCAAGGGGGGAACCAAGTAATTGTTCTATTTTTCCCAAATTATTGATAAGTGACATTAAATATAATAGATAAATATGGTCCAGTGGGTGAAAATGGACATTTAGATATTCTGAATGTCTTTCTAGAATACTTAATTCCATTGATAGGAGATTCTCATCACTATTTACTCAGTTAATGTGAGAGATTTTCCAGCCAGGTCAACAATGAATTGCAGAATGTAATCAAGGTGAGCATGGAGCCCCCTTTGTTCTTTAAGATTAATTTGGATTTAAATTTATAGTATAGAACTATTATATTATGAATCATCCACAATTCCATGATGCTATAAAAAAATCCAAGAAATATTCCTGATGTTACTATAAATGAAAACATCAAAGGATTCATCTTCAAACTATACTATTGAAACAAACTGAAGATTTACCAAAGATATATGAAGTGATCACACCACTTTCAAGATTTTAATACCAGGTAATCAGCATATCATTTTTCTATTCATCCCAAGACGGGGATAATGATATGATTATTGGCATGTTGTTATGGAATAGTTTATATAAAAAGATCTATTGAGGTTCTTTGAAGGCCATGGATTCCTTGTATTTAGGGGAAAAATTTATTTCATTATACGTTGAATAACCATCCAGGATGAAAATGGATTTCCAACCAGTAGTTTCAATGATCATATGTTTTCTAGGTTGGTCATGTGAATTTTTATTTCAGGAACAATCTATTAACGTCCCAAAAATCAAGGAAAAACTTATCTTTCCATTCTGATTCCTTTCAAGGATGATGTTGGTGATCCAATTTTTTTACTAATGTTCCCAAATTTGTTTTTAATTTGAATAATTTTACATGTATTGATTCTAAATTGATAACATAATTTGGCTACATCCTCCTAGATTGATTTTTTTAACATTGATGGTCATTGATTAAGCCTATGTTTTGTGTTTCCACATTAGGCTTCATCCCAAGAATTTTTTAATAATTACAATTGAACACATACGAATGAATCATTGAATAAAAATATACATCCGTAGATCCTCTAGATTAATAGAGGCAGTAATCAATATAGGTCAGGTGTCTTCTTCTTTTCCCAGATTAACATTCCTGAGATCATTGAGGGTGGTGGAGATTCCTTCCTCAAAGGTAGTGGTGGGTTGGGGGGGGGGGGTTCTCCAGATCACCCTATTATTATTCTTTCTATGAGTCAATGGGTGTATTTTCATACATGATGGTTAATTTGATGGAATCTATGTCCCCTTAATGTTCTGATATACGATGGGAAGATACGATGTCAAGTTAAAATGACATGGTTAGAATGATCATATTCTACTGTTTCTTCATTCCTTTTATGCTAGCATCAGGGGTAAGAGGATAATGGGTGTACTTTGTTAAAATGACAAAATTCAGGTCATCAAAAAAAATTAATTGAGAAAAGGAATTATTGGATCATGATAGGTAATTATAAGGATCCCATTTTTAATGAATAAACATCATTTGATACAACTACTATTGCATGAACATGAGAAAATGGAGATTATGGATAAATATAAATTATTAAAATTAACTTTTCTAATTCAATAATGTATATGGGTCACATATAATCACTACCGAGAAAGATCCATGGAATCAAAAGGGTAGTCAAGTAGGCATTGTGGGATTCAACCTTTATATCATCATCCACTGTTTGTTGTTTTCCATCCATGGTATTGAAAATTTTCTCATCATATATGGAATGATATGAATTATTATGCTCGATAACCCTGAAGTCAGTATTATATGGATGATTCCCAAACCATTCGTTATGTATGATCTTCCCGAGATTCCTCTACTAACTCTTAACATAACCTTGAATGGATAATTTTATCAGAGATAAGTCCCCATTTATATATCCCAAATGGAAGTGGGTCAAAACATTGATGAGATTGATCCAAAAGACTATATCAACATGAGCCCTCAGAATGATGAAATTATCATGTTTAACTGAAACAAATATGTGTACGATATGTCTTCAGATAACTTAATCTCGATCTTATTCTATGAATGAGATTATGATAAGATATTATGATGAAAAATTTTCCACTCATTAATCCTAATCTATAGTGAATTCTATATCAAACTCTTGTGGACTCTCAAGGGACTCGATCATCACCACTGTGAGTTATTTTGAAATTTGTAGATCATCTATGTTTAGGGTTTTTTTGGAATAACAATGAATTATTTTATAATGACACACTTTTTCCCATGTTTTTTAATTCCCATGGTGAGGATTCTCATATTCAATGTCTTATCAATTCAATTTTATATGATGTATGGATTTGGTATATGAGTATATCACTGTGGATAATATAATTTATGCAGCATCAGTCACACAGACAATACCCTTTTTCGCGGTCTATCAAAAAAATGAACCACTTCAAGATGATATTGCACGATAAATGGGATTTTATGATTTCTAGAGGGATATAAAGATTCTTTATATTTCTAATGGTCTTTGTGGATTCATATCCATGGTCTCAGTCGCATATATGTCCCCTTTAGTGATGTTATTGAAATGATTGGATAGACCATGACCGTGTTGTCCACTCTATCCTTAGATTTTTCATCCTCAACAAAAAGATCTAGTGTCAGGTATTGGTAACCCATACTCAGAGGTGTTATTAGAATCATATAAGGGTTCTTTTATGTGATCTATGTTAAATGAAAAATATTATTTCTTCATCTAATGAGGGTTTTATTTGGTTGGTAAGTGCTCATTCCCCATATGAGGATGGAGAAAAATATACAAGAGTTAGATCTTGTTATAGAGAGGGATATGACTCTTTCTCTTATGACTTTTCTTACACTAAAAGACTATATCTACCTCTAGGATGTGTATTAAATAATTTCCACCTAGTTTATGGTGACTTTTTTGGATTGTGAAATTGATCTATTAGGGTGGCATGAGAGTGATCAATGTTTTTTTGAGTCATAAAATAATCAAACATCTCTTCAGACCTTCCCAAAACAACTTTACAATCACCCTCTACTTCTGGTTGGGAGATGGTTATATAATTCACCAATTACAGGTAAGTATCTATTTTTATAACCCTAGAACAATTCATCTTTTTTAGGAAGTCATTGAAGATAATGATTTTTGGGATGATGTGACATAGCCTCTTATCAAAAAGGATGTAGTGAAAAAAAATATTGAGGTTGATGTCATTGGGATTCCATGGATTTGACTAATTGAATATGTTATTTTCTATTTATTCAAGGTAATAACAAAGGACCTACACATTTCATAAGTAATATACTTTATACATATTTTCCTAAAATCATTGGAACCTTTCACCTATATTTAACTATTACTGAGGGAGATTATGTTTCAACGTCCAATCAATGGGAGGGTCCATATGATTCTAAGTCATCCTACGAACATAAAAATGAACCATTATAAGAATGAGAGTAATAAGATAAGTCTCTTCTTTAACAATACCTTCTTCCATTTTTGAGGGAATGAGTAGGTATTTTTCTTGGATACACTAAAGTCAATCTTATAGGAATTGTGAAATTATGGAAAACTCATCTAATTAATTAGAATAATTGATTAAGATGAAAGGTTTTCATAGGTTATCTTGATTATTTTTACCATATAGTTCGTAAAATTTCACATTCAATATATTTATAATGAGTGAATAGTTAAAACATTTTAATTGTTCTCTGATGTAAAAAACCATCTCAATTTCAATTATTTAGTTTGTGATGATTACAATAGTTATTTTCCTTAGAATAGGTGTGAACTAAAATAAAATTGATGATTAAGGTCTTCCCATCCCAAAAACATATCATAAATGAAGGATGATATAATAAACTAAGTTTATCCCTATCATAGTTTCTATAAAATATCTCATCTTGGTCACCTCCTTCTGATATCAATGCCCCATAATTGGGCCACATAAAGACATGAATTGCATTAGTTTGAAATCTAAATCTCCTATAAGGGTTCTTTTATGTGATCTATGTTAAATGAAAAATATTATTTCTTCATCTAATGAGGGTTTTATTTGGTTGGGAAGTGCTCATTCCCCATATGAGGATGGAGAAAAATATACAAGAGTTAGATCTTGTTCTAGAGAGGGATATGACTCTTTCTCTTATGACTTTTCTTACACTAAAAGACTATATCTACCTCTAGGATGTGTATTAAATAATTTCCACCTAGTTTATGGTGACTTTTTTGGATTTTGAAATTGATCTATTAGGGTGGAATGAGAGTGATCAATGTTTTTTTGAGTCATAAAATAATCAAACATCTCTTCAGACCTTCCCAAAACAACTTTACAATCACCCTCTACTTCTGGTTGGGAGATGGTTATATAATTCACCAATTACAGGTAAGTATCTATTTTTATAACCCTAGAACAATTCATCTTTTTTAGGAAGTCATGGAAGATAATGATTTTTGGGATGATGTGAGATAGCCTCTTATCAAAAAGGATGTAGTGAAAAAAAATATTGAGGTTGATGTCATTGGGATTCCATGGATTTGACTGATTGAATAGGTTATTTTCTATTTATTCAAGGTAATAACAAAGGCCCTACACATTTCATAATTAATATACTTTATACATATTTTCCTAAAATCATTGGAACCTTTCATCTATATTTAACTATTACTGAGGGAGATTATTTTTCAACGTCCAATCAATGGGAGGGTCCATATGATTCTAAGTCGTCCTACGAACATAAAAATGAACCATTATAAGAATGAGAGTAATAAGATAAGTCTCTTCTTTAACAATCCCTTCTTCCCTTTTTGAGGGAATGAGTAGGTATTTTTCTTGGATCCACTAAAGTCAATCTTATAGGAATTGTGAAATTATGGAAAACTCATCTAATTAATTAGAATAATTGATTAAGATGAAATGTTTTCATAGGTTATCTTGATTATTTTTACCATATAGTTCGTAAAATTTCACATTCAATATATTTATAATGAGTGAATAGTTAAAACATTTTAATTGTTCTCTGATGTAAAAAACCATCTCAATTTCAATTATTTAGTTTGTGATGATTACAATAGTTATTTTCCTTAGAATAGGTGTGAAATAAAATAAAATTGATGATTAAGGTATTCCCATCCCAAAAACATATCATAAATGAAGGATGATATAATAAACTAAGTTTATCCCTATCATAGTTTCTATAAAATATCTCATCTTGGTCACCTCATTCTGATCTCAATGCCCCATAATTGGGCCACATAAAGACATGAATTGCATTAGTTTGAAATCTAAATCTCCTATAACATCAAGGGTTGAGAATATATGGTTTTTAAAATTGGGTTTGGGAAAGGATTCATCCGCTAATTCAAGATATGGATTCCTCTCTAGATTCAATAGTGAAAACCACCCTTCCATTGGTTCCATTTATGAAGGTAGGAATTAAAAGGTATTTTGTTTATCTGAAGGTACAATAGTATGGACCATCTAGAATCTAAAATTAGTCGGAAAGGCATGATGAGGTGGATCCTATTTATATCTAGGTTATTCTAGATACATGATATGACTGAATTATCACATAGATGGGGGAGAGTTTTTCTCCATGATAGAGGAATGTCATGATCATTCTTGACATCCTTGTTTTGGTAGATTGGTTTCCTATATCCAGATTCATCATGATTCTCGGATTACTCTCATGTAGAAAGTCTATCTCTCCAGATGTTTTAGAGGATTTATATTTTCTTCTTTTTTCATAAAATACCAAACATGATTGTTTCCTGTGAGTATTTATTTTTAAAGATGTCTGAGATTCGATATCTCATTCTTTTTTTATGCCAGTTGTTTTTCTGTAGTGGTAATTTCAATCCCAATGTGAGGTAAGTAGGACGTAGCCAAACCATTCCATTTATCATATATAGTTTTCCAATATTGGATGGAAATTAATCATTTAGAGGTTCCCTGATTTGGAACTTTCTCTAATTCTACATACATACAAACTTAGTTGTTTTATCCAGATCACGTACCTATCAAGGCATGGTTCTTACATTGTGTTACTCTATATTTACAAAATTTTCTAAATCATCAATTTTGTTTGATGGGTATAAAATTCACTAAGATGTATCAGGAAATGGTACTAATCCCATTACTCTTCAAATAGTGTCATGATTTCTCACCAATTACACCAACTTCGAGGGTTGTATCATGAGATTTTCTATGACAGTAGCCATATCAGACAATTTTAGATTATATCCTTAATGAGGTTTGATTTCCATTTAGCTACAATACTCCCATTTTGGTTTATAAATATTGATAATAAAGGGCATTAGGTTATTTGGAAGAATGAGAAACAAATGATAATGCGACGTCTCAAAGTGGGAGGATTAGATTTCTTGCGAGCTATAGATATTTACCTACCATCCTAAACAAGAATGATTCCTACTATGGTGATGATAATGATTAATATTCTATGCTCTCTATAGGTTGGTAATTATTTGGATCCACTGTTGTAAATTTATGGTCCATTTTTTTGAGGATTTGATGATTCCAATCAAGGATCTAATGTCTCATGAGATGTAAATTATGATATAAATGCCTCTACACCAACGATCTCGGGATAACATGGAACATAAGTTTCTTTCTCATGGACCTTATTGGTGTGTGATAAATATAGTGGTGGTGGTTAAGATAAATATGAACCTATCCATATGGAATAGTCATAGTTTCCAACTAACATTGATATATATTGGATCCTCTCATGGTTATATTTCCCTAATTAAGGCAGTTATGGTAAAAATGCACTTGGCAATTTTGTATGGATTTTCTCTTGGATGAATAAAATAGCTTATGATATTGTGATATGTATAATTTGGTGAAAATGTTCTTATATATGTGCTATGTTTAATGGGAACATATAATGGAATTAATTTTCTAGGGTAAAATATCTGGTAGTCCAAAACAATGAATTCCGTGTCTGAAATGCATACCAATTTTTTGAGGGGGACATCAGAGGAGTCTTTTGGTGGAACTATCCCTCCGTTCATGGTCAATTTGAATATTCTAATCTAGTGAGTCTCATTTAATTGAGGAATTATCCCATAAATTACCCATTCTATGTCATCACACCTTTTTATTACATAATAATCCATAACATTTTAAAAATAGAGGATCCTAAATGTCTAGTGTCTGGGGAATCCGGAACATAAAAAAAGAAAACCTAAAAACATTATTTTAAATCTTTTTGAAATTCTTATTGAAAAGTTTTTCATATGTACTATTATATAATATCATTACCTAGAGACATAAATCAGGAGAAAGGGTGAGCAGAAGGGCTAGTAAGGAATGTATGTGAATCAATTTAATTGTCATATCTATTATAACATGATGAAAAATATAAAGAAATTAGAAATGAAAAAAGAATATCATAATAAATATAACCTGAAAATGTGGCTAAAACATTTAATTTACACATTCATGAACAGATCACCATGGTCCATCCACAAGGTGTCATAAAAATTACCTCGGTTATTCACCAAGGTATCGTGAAATTTTTTATCTATATATATTAAATACATTACATAGTCATTTGGAGAGATATTAGTGATCACAATTAATATGCCTTTTTTCTGTGAGTCACATATATCCGAATAATAAATTTCATAAATAACCCATAAAGAGTAAAAGTAATTGGTTACACTTTAATATCGTGATGTTCTAAACGTGCTAAAAAATATGATCATTATGCCATTCATAACCCATGTGAATAGAGTTAGGGTTATATGTGTGTCAATTATATAATAAAATAGAGTAATTTTATGTCTTGATGAATACTAATAGAAATTAAAATATACCTGTGTATTCTCATAAATAAAACAAAAGGATTTCCTGAGAAAAAATATAATGATTTTGATATGAAAATTCTGCATTAGAAATCATACATCACATGTTGTTAGAAAACATTAAAATGATAGGGGAAAAGGTCCCCTACTCCTAAATAACTCAAAATATAGTATAGGTATGGAATAAAATTTAAATAATTTGATGGTATGGATTTTTGAATAACATACCACAAGAAATGTAAACATGAAAGAAAAGAGAAGATGCAATTTCTATTATGAAAATTTAGTAGCCTAACGACATCACTTAGAAATTCATAAAATTTGTTGATGAGAGAAAAAATGGTATGTCAGCAATTTTAAATTAAATAAGATGTAATAAAGATATTGAAGAACAATCCCCAATAGAATAAAAATGACACTAGAAGGCATAACATAAAGGAAGTCATGACTAATAGAGGAGGGTGAAAGGTTCCCTTACCATGAAAAGTAACGTTAAAAGTATGATGGATGGGATCATGGGGGCTTTAAGGAACCTTTGGAGGACTCAATGGGTGGATAAAAGACCACATATTCGTCGAGGATGTATTTTGAATGAAATTAATAATTGAATGGCTTTGTATTTATAGAAAAAGTGAAGGAAAATTTTATTAATTTCCAAGGGACACCTCGTTAGTGGTACTTGAAAAACCTTGGGCTCGCCTCTGGTATATTCTCATGGTATTTTCCACTTAGGAAACATAATATAATATATTACTATTCACATTTCGACCAGAATTTTTACATCATGATTACCTCATTAATGATTTCATTAAACATACGAAAACATAAAAATTTATTTTTACTATTCACCAAAAAATAAAATGTTTCATAAAAATATCATAAATTCAATCTAACCTAATTTAGATACTCTGAATTCAAAAATAAATACCATTTTGTGAAAATAATTTTCTATCTTTGAGATATTTAATTTTTATATGAAAACACTATTTACCAAAAAAGATACTAATACATAACAAATTATTTCTGAAATAGTTATTTACTAATGCTATTATATGACATTACCATTGATGATGTCTAAATTATATTTATTACTTACTTAAGTGAGGTTACTATCCCATTGGGCACATTACTATTCATTAGAGTAATTTTACTATTTATACTATTCTATTTACTAAAAATTATCCTGATCTAATTATACTCTAAATTTCATACAAATCACAACAATAGATGAAATTTTTTTGAACATCATTTCACATTATTAATTATATAATGTATAAAAAAATTAATATACAACTTTTCCAGGAAACCAACAATAATATTGAACTTCTATAGTTTCATCCTATATTAATTTTGATATTTTAAATTAAATTTTTTTACCATAATATGAAATTAAAATTTTATTAATATTAAATTAGTACACAAAGTAACTGTGGTCTTATTACATATCACTGTATAACACTTTCATAGGACCTAAGAGTAAGGTGTGCAATGGTGACATAATCTTGGGGAAGCTCAGAAAATATTTTTGGAGTGGTGATTTCTAATAGCTTGACCTTCTCCCCAAGGTGATTCCTTTCATGCTTCAAATGTTAAAGATCTAAATGGGAGCAGTCCAGAGAAAAGACAAGTGAAGCAACCTCCTTCCCAAACTCTGACAGATGGGCTTTGTATGGCCTAATCCTACTAGATGAGGTCATCAAATGCTCTTTTTGTATTAATTAACAATGATCACATGTATGTATAAACAATATTTAAAACGTAAAGAGTATAGTTTCCAACAGTCATATTGACCAACATTCATATAATAGTCACAACCCAATGGTCTAATTTTAATTATACTCACTTCATTGATTATAGGATATAGTTTTCATGAGTATAAAATAAAAAAATAAAAAAATAAAGGAATGAAATATTATTCAATGGTTCGGGTCATTACATTATTATCCCCTAAAGAAATTTCATCCCTGAAATTTTAACACATACCCTATGAAGAGAAAAAGTAGGGGTACTTCTTCCTCATAGACTCCTCTAGTTCCCACATTGATTCTTCACATTTTTTGTTTTCCTACAACAACTTAACAAGGCAGGTAGTCTTGTTTCTTAGAACCTTTTCATTACGATCCAAGATCTCTACTGGATACTCCTCATTTGAGAGTACATGTTCCAGTTTACCACCTCTGGATTTAGTACATGTGAAGGGTACGGTATTTACTTCTTCAAGAGGGATATGTTGAAGACAACATGAACTTGTGCTAGATATTGTGTATGCGCAAGTTCATCAACCACTACTCCCACATGGTTAAGAATTTCATAGGGGCCAATGTACCTAAGTATGAGATTCCATTTCTTCCCAAACCTGAAAATATCTTTCAAGGAGAAATTTTAAGAATTATATTTTCATCAACATCAAACTCCATGTCTCTTTGACGATTGTCAGCATAGCTCTTTTAATGACTATTGGCATCCTTAATGTGTTCTTGGATGGCATGGTCATTTTTTTAATCTCTAGCAGAAGGTCAGGCCCAAGAAGTATTCTCTCTCCAAAATCATCCAAACAAGTAGGATTTCAATATCAGTTTCCATATATATCTTCAAAGGGTTCCAATTGAATGCTCGAGTGGAAGATATTGTTGTAAGAGAACTCAACAAAAGGGAGATGTTGATTCCATCCACCTTTAAATTCCATTGAGCATGTTCTCAGCATGTCCTAGACTGTTTGAATAGTCTTTTCTGACTAGACATTAGTTTGGTGGTGATAGGCTGTACAAAAATTATATTCCTTACTTAGATCATGATGAAGACTTCTCCATAATTTTGATGTGAACCTTGGATCACGATCAGATATGATAGAAATTGGAACTCCATGAATCCTTACAACTTCTTTCACAGAAATACTAGGAAGTTGATAAAGATAGAAATATCCCCAAATAGAGACAAAATGGGCAATCATGGTGAGATGAACCACAAAAACCCATATCTCTTTATTTCGTTTGGATGTTATGGTGACACTACTAGCAATGTCCATAGTGTTATTCTCCCTCTTCCATGTTGGTATGGGAAGTGTTTGTAATACCACTTTAGAATGTTTTCACTCTTCCTTCACTTTATGACATACCAATCACCTTGAAGTATAGTCTACAATCTCCCTTTCTCATATTATCCCACAAATAATAATCACGAAGGTCCATACACATTTATTCACTTCCTAGATGTATAAAGAAAGTAGAGATATGAGATTCATCGATCATATCCTTCGTTATTTCCAGAATTGATAGAACACATATTCTTGTACAAACTTTCAGTACTCCTTCTCGATCAATATTGAACTTAGGAAACTTCCCATCCTTCATAGAATCAAACTTCGTCTGTAACAAAGGATATTCTTTATGATCATTCTTCATATTCTTTCGTAATTAAGGATTATGAATAATTTGGGATAGAGTTGATGACGTCTCGTCCCTTATAATTCCCAGGTCCATCTTTACTAGGTCATTGATCAAAGGATATATTTGAATCCTCATCCTGGAAAAAAGCACTAGGTCTTTCATACTTAATTCATCAGTGACTTTTTTTTCTCTTTTGGGATGATAATGAATAGAACAATCATAGTCATTAAGAAGTTACAACTAATTCCTCTGTCTGATGTTCAATTCCTTCTGTCTGAAGTGTCAAACATTGATGGTCTATGTATATATCGCATTTCTCCCCATAAAGATAATTCCTTTATATCTTCATTGAAAATATAACTGCAGCATGATCTAGGTCATTCATAGTATTGTTCTGCTCATGAGTCCTCAACTATCGAGATGAATAAGAAATGAATTTTTCATTTTTTTCATGAGGACTTACACAATACCTTTTAGAGATGCATCGCTAAAAATAATGAACCCTTCTCCACATGAGGAAATAGTTAACCTGGGTGCAGTGAAAAATCTTTCCTTAAGGTATTGGAAATGTTCCTCACACTCGTTTTTCTCGATGAACTTGACACCTTTTTGAGTTAACATGGATAATCAAAAATAATGTTGTGAATTATTTTTCTCAAACGTCTTATAATATCCCACTAATCCAAGGAAATTACGAATCTCAGTTATTTTTGTTGGAAGAGGCCACTCATCAAAAAGCTATTTATTTTATGGTCAACTATAATTCCTTCATTGGATATAATGTTCCCCAAGAAGGAAAATTGTTGTTAGAAAAATTTAAATTTGATGAACTTTACAAAAAACCTATCCTTTGATAGTTTTTTAAAAATAACCCTGATATAATCCTCATGCTCCTTGCGACATTTGGAATATTTCCGAATGTCATCTATAAAAGTTACCACAATTGTATCAACGTATTCCTTAAATAACCTATTAATAAAATCCATAAAAATAGCTATTGCATTAGTTAGTCTAAAAGGCATAACAATGAACTCATAAGGACCATATCATGATAGGAAGGAATTATTTAGAAGAACTTATTTCTTCATCCTCAATTGATGATAATCGTATTGAAGATCAATCTTGGGGATGAATTGAGCCCCATGATGTTGGTAAAATAAGTCATCGATTCTTGGAAGAGGTTATTTGTTCTTCACTATGATCCAATTCAGTTATCTATAATTAATGCATAGTTGCTTCGATCCATAATTCTTCTTGACAAAGAGAACAGGTGATACCTAAGGCGACACACTCGGTAAGATAAACCCATTATCCAAAAGGTCATGGAGTTTCTTCTTTAATTCCTATTGATCCAAATTTTATATCCTATATGGTGTCCTTGATATCGGATGGCATCCATCTATGAGTTCAATGTTGAACCCTACCTCTCTTTCCGGGGGAGGTCTAGGTTACGCCTAATGAAATATATCAATTTATTCCAGGACTAAGTGGACATTTTTAATCCTTATATTCTCCATTCCATAATATTCTTCAATGATTAACTCCATAATAAATAGTATATGAGGTTCTTCTAGACATAGAACATGGTGAGATATCTCTCCTAGGAAGATAATTGTTGGTTTTCTATTCATGACTATGGAAATTTCCTTTCATATTAATTTTATCTTAACAATATATTTTGAGAGCCAATCCAACCATAGTATAATGTCAAATTCTTTCATGGGATGTACTACTAGATATTTGATAATATTGTTCTCAATAAAGTAAATACTAGTGTTTCTAAACACTAATGATTCTTGGATAATCCCATAAGGATTCTTGAAAAATAACTATAATTTTAGAAATTTAGGGGTTGAATCTAAATTCATTGTAATATTTTTTCAAATAAAGTAATGCGTAGGACTAGAATCCATCCATTTACATTCTAGCTTTGTGATAACAACAAGATTACGTACCACCACATCATTTGGTGCTTCAACTTTAGCCATCATGATAGAAAAATAATGAATTTTCTCCATTGGCCTTTGCAGAGGAAGATTGTCATTCCCCTACACTACCCTAGGATTTGGACAGTGATTGGTGAAGTGCTCATATTTTCAACACTAATATAATTGGATATCAGTTAGGGTATGCACCATCATACATTTTTCCTTAGTGTTTGAGATTTGAGGCTTCCCCTCCCAATAACAATTTCGAGCAATATGGTCATCTCTTCCACACTACTAGCACTTACCACTATAGAGCATGTAGTTCCCTGGATGCTTCTTCCCACATATATTACACATGGTACATTGCATTTTATTTCATCCTAATCCCTGATAAATGCTCTTCCCTAATATAGGATCCATTTATCTTTTCATTCCATGTGATGTATGAGACCAATTCATCTCACCAAACAATAGTTCGATCATCATTGCAATCCATTCAATGTCCTCATATCTGTCATAGTCTTGGTAGCATAGATTTTTCCACATATGAGGTATCAATACACCAAATAATCTATCAACCATCCCTTTTGGATCCATGAAAATTCTAGAGGTGTAATGCGAAATCATTTTAAAGTTCATCTCACAGCTTCCCACATATTCATTCTCCTTCTACTTTAGCTTGAGAAATTAAGTCTCCTTTTTTGTTCTCCATGATCGAGGGAAATGAATATTGAAGAAGATCCATCTCAAATCATCTGACTCTATAGCATCAACCTCCACTATTGGACTCGGGTTTTAACAAGCTCCCACCATAGATAAGATTCTCCCTCTAAGAGTTAAATAGTAATGGTCACAATCTCTTGTTCCGAATAGCGTAGCACAGAAAAGATTTTCCCGATAGATCTTATCCACTATTCATCAATCAATGGGTCGGTAGATCCACTAATTTTTGGTGGTCTTTGACTCATAAATGACTCAACATAGTACTGTACCCTTCGCAGTGTGATCGATCTCTAAGCATGATTCATGTTATCTCACATAACATGATTCAGTTGGTTCATCATTCTCATGAAACGTTCCATTTCGGCTTCCACTAGAGGGCCATTAATGCATGGTCCATTGCAGTCACCATTTTCATGGATCATAATATTTCCCACTATTTGTAAAAGAATAAATTCATTTCGAATAACTTATTTCATTTATGAATCATTATATTATAATGTATTTTTATGTCTTAAAATTTCATGATTAATCATATAATTCCTTAACAACAATTTCATTTCTCTATAAATCCTTCATACTGAATCATAAAAAGATAGAGATTAACCAAACAAATCCCACTGAAGTGTCAAACCAAGAGTTCTGCAAGGCTCGTTGTCATGTACCAGGATACCTCAGGACAATCTTCAACATCATTGTAAGAGTTTTCACTTGTAGGTACATCTATTCCAGATCCAGATCCACTTATTCTTATCCAGAAAGAGATTTATTTGTTCAGAAACCACTAACATAATATTTCAAAAATATAGCTGGAAGATTTCCTTTAATGAAAATTTTCTATAGGTTTATTCCTTAAGTTTTTATATCCTAATTTCCACAAATAAATAAACAATCCTTTGATAACATCTATGGAATCCCACCTTTTTTTATATAACATTCCATTACCTTTTACAAAAGATGATATTTAAAGTCTATTGTCTTGGAAATAAGAAACATAACACTGGAAAACATAAAGAAATATTTTAAATCCCCTGGAAATATTCTATACAAGTTACTCCTACATATAATTTCTTTATCTCACAACTTGGAGACATACATCAAAAGAAAGGGTGAGCGAAAGGCCCAGTACAGAATGTAAGGGAATGAGTTAACTGGTGATATCAATATGAACATGATAAATAAAATAAAGACATGAGAAATAGAAGAAGAAGAATATAATAATAATAATAAATTGAAACATAACATAAAAATGTGGATACAAAATTAAATTTAGAAATTCATGAACATATCACCATGGTATATCCCCAACATTTCATAAAAATTACAAGGGTTATTCACAAAGGTATCAGGAAACTTGTAATCTATAGAGATTATATTCATTACCCAATGCATTAGAGCAATATCAGGGAGCACCCTTAATATGTGTTTTTTTTCATTTCATTCACATATATCATCATAATAAATTTCATAAATAACCCATAAGGAGTAAAATAAATGGGTTTCAATTCAAAATCTCAATGGTTTAAAAGTGCTTAAAAATAAGATCCTAATGTCATTTATAACCCATGTAAAGGGAGTGAGGGTTATATGTATGTCAATTATAGTATAAAATATATCAATTTCTTGTCCTGATGAATACCCCTATAAATGAAATTATATTTGGGTATTCACATAAATAAAACAAGATAAATTCTTGAGAAAATGAGAGATATTTTGATATGAAAATTCAGCAGCATAACAACTACATAACATGTATTTAGAATACAATAAAAAGAGAGGGAAAAAGGGCCACCACACATAAATAACTCATAATATAGCATAGAGACATAATAAAATTTAAATAAGTTGATGGAATGGGGTTTTAATGATGAACCACATGAAATGGAATCTTGAAAGAAAAGAGAATATTCAATTTCTTTTACAAAAATTTGACAGCTTAACGGGATCACATAAAAATAATGAAAATCTGTTTATGGTAGGAGAAATGGAATCTCATCAACTGGAAATGAAATTTTAACTAATAAGGATGTATAATAAAATTTCTCGAAATAATAAAATGGAATCTCGATTATATAACATAAACGAAGTCATGACTAAAAGAGGAGGGTGAAAGGTTCCCTGACCTAGAAGAGTAACTTCAAATGTAAGAAGTTTTAGGACCATGGGGGGCTATAGGAAACCTTTGGAGGAATCCTTTGGATGTAAAAAACCATATATTCATTGAAGATGAATTTTTAATGAAAATAATGAATGAATAGATATGTATTTATAGCCAATGTGAGGGAATATTTTATTAATTTCCATGTGACATCTCATCATTGGTATTTGAAAAACCATGGGCCTTCCCATTGGTTTTTCTCATAGTATTGGCCACTTTGGACACCCCATAACATATATTACTATTCACTAGTTGAAAAAAATTATAACATCATGATTATGTCATTAATAATATTATTAAACACAACTAAATATAAAACAATATTTTTTCTATTCACTGAAAACATCACATTTTATAAATATCTCATAAATTTACACTAACCTAATATCTATACTATGAGATAAAAAATTAACTACATTTTATGAATATAATTTTATAATTATGAGATACTGAATTTTTTTTAAGCTACAATTATGAAAAAAATAAGAATACTTAACTAATTATTTCATAAATAGTTATTAACTTATACTGTTATATCACATTACCATGCCTAAATTATATTTATAATTTTTTAAGTGAGGTTACTATTCCATTGGTCACATGACTATTAAAAAGGGTAATATTACTTTTCAAAATTTACTATTTACTGAAAATTACCTTAATCATTTTATATTCAAAATTTCTTACTGATCACAACAGTAGAAGACCATTTTTTGTATATCATTTCAAATTCTTAATTAATTAATGTATAGAAAAATATTATAAAATGTCCTTTTAAAAAATCACCAATAAAATGAAAGTTCTATAATTTCATTCTATATTTCTTTTGACATTGGAAATTGAAATTTTTTAACATAATATGAAATAACAATTTTATTTATACAAAAGGATTATAAAATTTAACTAAGGCCTTGTCACATATCCCCTTATAACACTTGCATAGGACCAATATGTATGTTTTGTAATGCGGATATAATCATGGGGCAGCTCAGAAAACATTTCATGAGTGGAGATTTATATTATCTTGATCTTCTCTCATAGGATATTTCATTCAAGCTTAACATGTTCAAACTTAACTTGGGCTTGGTCAAGAGAAACTCCTAGTGACACAAACTCATTCTGATGCACTTATAGATGGGATTTTAGGGCCTGATTCTACGAGATGAGACCATTGATAGCTCTTTATGTATTAATTAACCAAGATCACTGGTATTTATAAACATTAAGAGTTTAGTTTTCAATGTTCATATAATAGTTAAATTCCATTGATATTATTTTAACTATACTCACCTCATTAAATAAAGGATATAGTTTTGATGAGTATAAAATAAAATAATTCACAAATTTAGGAAACAAATATTATTCCAAAGACCAGTTCATTAAACATTCCTCTAATTTCACCTTTAGATATCACATTATAGGATGTCAAATCTGGGGGTTTCATCTATTATGGGTATGTGGTGATGTACAACATGGAATGCATTCCCCATGCGTGGATAATAATATCAAGATATTCCTTGGTGATCATTTTTAAAATATTTGCGGTGTAGTGGCGATAAGTGTGATGTAGACCAATGATTCTCTACGTCACCTTTGGACAATGATGAAGTGATACTTATAGTTGATGTGTAACACTATATGCTTAACCCTAGTGTTTTTTATTAACTCTATTTATAATGGGGTGTCATTTTTTAACACATCTCTATATAATGGCTTCTAGGAAAAGTGTTTTTCCTTTTTCATTAGATATATTAACAAAGGGAAGATGAGTATGGCATAACATAGAGGTGGATTTCAGGGAATCCATCATTACACAACCATGGTGAGGATTATCAAGGTAGTTATGTCCATATAATTTATTTGAAGAGTCAAAAAAACCATGTGTTATTTCATATATTCATCGAACAACCTCAATGACACTGGAATTAAGATGTTAAGGGATACGAGACACATTTTAAATCATGGATTGAATATTCCAACTTTCCATTTTGGGGTGATCAAGGATATAATCCTACTACATGATGGTTTTAAAAATATATTGGTAACAATATGGTGTTATGGGGATATGATCCTTCATTTAAGTATCATATTTAGTATTACAGTGATCTCATGTATTATTTGAAAGAATATAATCATCCCATTGGCTAGTTTCCATAATATTCAATCCAATCATTTTTGAAGAGGGGGTATGATCCTTGACCAAATATATATTCCGAGTCAAAATATTCCAACTGTCATTTGGAATGGGATAATGGATATAATCCACCCCTTTTATTGAATATAAATGATATGAGTGCTTCCATTCAAAACATGAAGTGGGTATATGGGATTAGCTTGCATGAGCTACTAGTATATGATGAGTAGCCTCTATTTCATAGATACGAGTCTCATTTGTTGTTTTTTCCACTATTTATTGGAAAAAGTTTGTATAGAAGGGATACAAGCCTAAACATATACATTTGGAGTTGTCGCTTGTCTTTTATGATTTGAAGGTGTTCCCATCCCGAGCTATCTTCCAAACTATGTGGGCGAGAATTAATATGAATTGGGATATTATCCCAATTTGGTGGTTTATGAGTATGAATCATGTCTTTTTATGTGGAAATTCTCTCATATCATAATCCATGTTCACAACTAGGTTGGTGGGCCCCGAGCGGATCAGGGATATGAGCCCTATCATAAGATTCTTCCACTACCAGAATATGTCTTTAGCCCTCTTGGATGGGGGAATGATTCTGGGATTCTGATGGGGAAGAAAATTATTTTTACTAGTCAACATGATATGCTTCACTATGTATTGGTATATGAATATGTTCATATCCCTATAACTATACCAATTATAGAATATTCTAGTAGATCTCTTCTATTTTTTGTTGAATGTAGTGAAACATTACCATCATGTGTGATGGAATATATTCCTATTAATTTACAATATACAAGATATATAGGAATATGTATTTTATTTATGTGAAGATATAATACCACTCATTTCCTCATTTTTCCATCATAATATATCGATCATCTTCATGTACATGGGAATATATATGTGTCTCACCCACACTTTCTACTATTATATTCATGTAGTCTTGATCCAGGTGAGTAGGGATATGAATTTCACACTGGCTACTACTAGAATCTAATGAATTAATATATCAAGGGATGTGGGGATATGGGGAATCTCTTATATATTCATCACTTACTATCCTCAGAGGTTCCTCCTTGGTAACCATTCAGGAGTGTCCATGGTGGAAATTGTTCATTTTATACTCTTAGTTGGCCACTTATGGGAATTAACGAGATAACACTAGTGATAGTGGTTGAATGGAGCCCTCTTAGGTAGAAAATGAACATGGAGGGTGTAGTATTCAACTCTTTTATATCCCTATATATTACATGGATGGAACTCATTGTTGTAATCTTGTGGTAATATTCCACTGTTATTGGTGATGGTGACTACTGTCACTAGTTTCAATGTATTGTTCTACAATATAGAAAGTATATTCATATTCAACATACAGAGACCACTTCATTTGGACCCAAGTTTGATATCATACTATGATGGTGGTATTCCCTAAATATTACTTCCACCAAATGTAGCGGAAGAAATTGGGTCTCTGATATTATTTTTAGTCGTATAGGTTACTACGGTAGCTAACTTTATAGAAAATTTTTTAGATGAAGGAAATATCTTAGTTTATGATTTTTGTGATATAATTTACTTCAATCACTATTATAAGAAGGAATACGTTGACTAATTAGTGCATCATTGTATGTGTGAATCATTCTCAATCTATTATTCATGGGTAACACAATTTTCTTTTATTATTCCTGATTCATTCAATTTTTATTCTTATAAAATTCACTTTAATAATGAACCATTATAGTATAACCATGATTTTATTTTATTAATAATTTATTTCATACCAATAATTCCCATTCTGTTAATGCAGGGGATGAAGAAAATTCGCCCACACATGGTCTAATGATTGTGCTTGTTTTTTAGAGACTCATGTTTGGTTCCCCATATTTGTTTCCATTAGATATGGTGTGGTGCCTTCGGTTTGGGAAAAAATATGCCTGAAGCCAATAATGATTTAGTTAATTTATCATTACAAACATTATATATAGGTTCACCGTTGTTTTGTTTCTCATAAAAAAACTATGGTATGATGACTGATGGTACGGCGGGGGTGTTCAAATATGGTTACACAAATATTCACCTTGGTATTAACATTTTCATCTCTAATGGAATGATCCAATTTATCCCATATCCATAGCAATGTGAACATCATCTCTCAAAAACTAGAAGTAATTTTGGGGTTCAATACACACTTAATGTAAGGTCACACATTTTTCAAGTGGATGGGAGGTCGGTCTCACCACACCCAGGTGGGAATTATTTTTTATTTTTGTATTCTATTATAGATTTAATATATGTTTTAAATTCTATTCCAAATAATGACCCCAGACATGTCACCCTAATACAATTACCGGCTATTGAATTATTTTATGTGTAAAGGGTTTTTCATTAATCATTCCATATATATTTATTTTAGGATTTCCCTATGATTTACATTATTTCATAGGAATGGGTAGTTGTTTACATTTTGATCTTGTATTACCTGGAACACTAGAGTTTACTACCATCCTGGGAGGTGACTACTATTTTGAGAATCAGATAGTACATTCATGTGGTGTCATACATTTCCAGTGTATTACATAAATCAAAACTGATGTAGTTCATTTGAATCCAAGATATTATTTTTATCATCATATAAAAAGGGAATATATAATGGAACACTGAAACTAGGTTTTGATATAGAGCCCTAGAATGAATTCCTATGTATCCATCATATAGGAATAATTAAATTCATCATTATTTGTCCCACCATTACCTCGATTATTGTAGGAGAATGATAATTAATTCCCCTATGGGTTGCCGCACCATTGTTTAAGGAAATGTATTTAGGATTTTCACCATGGTGGATTCCCTTATATTGGGGAAATTATATCATGACATGGAATGTGGATTTTTATCTAAGGGTTCCCTAGTTGGGGTAGATTTATGATACTAATGATATAATCATTGAAAATCCATAAGACCAAGTGATTCATGATTAGTGAGAGAAACCAATGATAATAAATTCTCAAAATAACATCATATGGATATGGGTATTATGTATTAGAGAGGACATAAAGGGGTGTTTGGTATAGAGATTGGTCCATAGGAAGGAATCCCACATATCCTATTTGGATAGGAATTAGAGTACATGTAGTTAAATTCTCTTCTCAATTTGTTGATGGATGAGGAAGAAAGAAAAAACCATAGGAGATTTTGGGTCCCATGGATTATAGTGTTTGAGATATAGAGGGACATACACCAATGTCGATTCTCAATTGGAGATTAGTACACAGGGGGGTAAATTACATATCCTCTATGGATAGGAATGAGAGTCCTCATAGTTCAAGAGAGAGTATGTTAATGAGTGTCTATTGGAATTGGTTTTCATGTCTCACGATGCCTTCCTAACACACTTCACATGTCAAAGGGTCTATGCCTGATATGGTTGACATGTTTAGGATTTCTAGAAAAAAACTTAAATGTATGTGATAGATATATTTGGGAATGTTTGGATGTGTCCTTGTTGTATTCTTGAAAAATATGATGTTATATGGATGACATGTCTGAGTCATTTTCTAGGAATGCCCATGTTGTTTGGAAGATATGTCGTTGACATTTCCTATGTTATCCAACTGAATTTCCCAAAATCAACAAAAAATTTAGATGAACATTTCCATCGATCTTATCATGAGAGAAGAAGGCATGCCATAGGGTAGAAATTCGATTAATCTAAATTACCATGGAAGTCTTTTGATGATAGATGGAGACACATCAATGGTTTCATGTGATTATGGTTGACATGTTGGAGGGAGGAAAAATGAAAATTATGACCTGTATAAAGGACATGGAGTGACATTAATTATATTCCTATGGGATTTCACATGCTATGGCTAAAATTTCCTCGTGCTGTCTCATGATATGTATATATTATTTTATGTTAATGACTCCCCATCAAGATAATTATTTTATTCATATTTCTGTAAGGATTTTATTTTCATAAAATTTTATTTCATAAATTATTTAATATTCACATGGAATGGTTTGTTGGGATCTTGAGAAAGTAGGTTGACACCCAAAAACTATTTGGTGTAATCTGGATGGAGAACCTGAAGTCCTTTCTTGGTTCAATAGTATGATCACACAACTAGAATATACATGAAACATAATCCATTATGTTGTTCCGCATTCTTACCATGTGGAAGACCCTTGTGATTGCATGGCTCTCTACTATGAAAAGTCTTACCATTATTCTACACTACCTCAAGTGTGTTTTTTAGGGGGTGGAATTTATTGGCCTAACTACCTTTGTTCTACATTTTTTTTCAAAGTGTGTATATCAAAAATATATTGATTTGTTAGTGGAGGATTGTTTTATTCCCATTAACCTATAGGGTTCTTCCACGAAATCATTATGGTGTCACATAATAAATAGATACTACGATATCACTCAATCATCACCGTATTTATTCGACCTAGGGATTTTCTAAGGGATTTCACTTAATAAAATCGTCATGACAAATGTTCATCTCTTTATTGAGCTAAAATGTCAAGGATTCCTAAAAGAATCAGGAATCCCATCAACGGGGCATTCACATGATCGATGGAGCCTTTTATAGGTACTTTCTCGAGATAAATATTTCTTGTTAGAGGACATCTAAAAAAAGAAGTGTAACTCTCTATCACATAAGGCTAACTAATTTTTTCTTCTTATATTTTATTTGTCCTAGGATGCTATATGATTGATCATCTATAAGTGAATCACGCGATTAACTGAGGATGTCTAAAACCCTAATATAATAGAGGTGACATTTCCAATATCCTTTTTAATGAATATGACATATTGGTGGGGATTTCGTGTGAATGATAGACTTATTACTTTCATCACATCCATGCATCACTTGATAAACAATGTAAATTTTGTTCACACAAAGATTTCTCCTTGAATAACAATTTATATAGTATTTTACATGAACACTGAACTTTAATCATTAGATGTATTTTAGTGCACCGCATGATCAACAATGTATCTCGTGATAATTTTCAATACTTTTCTTGGATTGTCGTTTCTCTTTTATTTGGTGAGTCATGTGATCAATGTTTGATCTCACAATGAAATGTGATAATTTCCATACAAAAAAATTCCAATTTATTGTGTATCCAATATTTTTTGGAAATTAATGATTGGATGTGTCTAATGGAATTTTTAAAATCAAGATTATATACACAAAGGCTTTCGTGTGGCATGATTGACATCACTCTAGGGATATCACTTGATCATTGATCTTATTTAATGAGACATATAATCCATTCCCATGTATTACTTGTAAAAATGATACCTAATATCTATATATCCCTTATTCCCCGTCATACCTTATGTATAAAAAATAACACATATGCTTCAGGCATATATTTTATAGTAAAAATGGCCATCATCGTATAAAAATTAACAATATATATACTCTAAGATAGGGTCAATGTACATTCGTAACATATGGAGACATCTTCATTATTACATAGATGATAATATTATATAAGATAATTCATATTTTTTTTATAAATGAAGATGTTATTATGATTAAATATACCCCTTGAATATAAGTACTAGGTGACTAGCCATGTACAATTCATTGACTTCAATAAAATTGCTTTGGATAATGAAAAAAAAATATAATTTCATTAAATATTAAGGTATGTATCTAATCCCTTTAGGGGAATCACCAACACTATCTTTTCTATTAGAGAATATATCCCTTAACACTTGTTGTATCTAACATCAATGTCTTTAGTATTAAATGAGTTGGATTGGGATCCTTCTTAATAAATACCTCATATATTTACAATGTAGGAATAATTATATCATGGATTTTATGAAGAGGATATTGTAGAATATAAATAAATACTAACCCCTGTTAATATGAATTTTAATAAAATATTCTATCTAATCACCATGGACACATTTTTAGACATTATATCCACATGTTGGGTTTTCAACCTGATCAACAGTAAGGTATAAATTTCATGTTTATTTATAAAAATTGATTATTATACTAGGAGGTATAATAATATAATAACTACATCATAATATTTACATGTTCCAATATCAAATGAGGTTGATCCCAGAACAATTATCTACTACGGCCTAATGAAAATTGGTTGCACTAAGATTTCTAAATAAGAATAGGGATTTAACCACCTGTGTATGGTTATAAAATAAGTTATAAGTCAAGAATACGAGATTAAATAAACCACACTTTTTATAATGGTTCAAAAAACAATAATTTAGAAACCATATCAACAATTATTATAATAAATATGAACCAAATATCATAAGATGGTTCAGAGAGTTTTAAATAATAAAAATTAAAAGATGCAAAAAAATTATCATCACCCCAAGAGAGAAAATTCAATAGTGAAATAAAAGAATAAAGATTCATTACCTCATATCCATGAATGTTCCCCATGATTGTTAAAAAATAATGAGAGAGAACCCCTCCCACAGAAGCTGAAAAGTAGAGGGAGTACCATATGATAGGTTCTAACACATATATACATCATTAGAGCTATATACCCAACTGTTATTGTTGGGGAATTAGCGCATTATCATCTAGATTCAATAAAAAACATGTTCAGAAACATCATTACGAAAAAATAAATGTTCTCATCCATATATAAAGGATACATGATTTTTTTTATAGTTGTTATCACACCCATCCCTCGGTTGAGGCCTCCCACAAAGCAGTACATACAAATGATGCACCTTCATCCTATTTAAATAAGATTGATCCCATATCACCCAAATAAAATTCATCCTAGTCAAGAATTCAGTCATAATGAATAGTGAAACTTCTTATTGGGCCATGTATTTATCCAAAAATGATTCTCATGTCCCTCCACCTGATCACTGATTAGAAGACTCCTCTATCAATGTCCCGCACCCAGCCAGAAATTCTCGACACATAGTGATACCAATAGTCACCACCACTAACATCTCAATAGTTAACTGGTTCTCACCCAAAACCATTGAAACCCAATTCAAATTTGATGTAACCTCTTGAGGGAACTAGTGTATCATTATCAACAAAAAAAATCCATTGAGTCTACAAACACCCTCAATTGACAAACTGAAATCATCCCATACTGCTTGGACATGGAAAATTGATCCCATCACATCCACACAAGAATAATGAAACCATCAAACATGATTCCCTCTATTTAAAAATCCACCAATACATGATTATTTTTGTAATATTTACATCCCACAAATATAGGAACCACAACGTTGATGCTACTTTTATATCCCACGATCTCACATTGAAGGTCGACCGACATTAAGATCAGAAAAACTAGATCCTGAATAGAGTTGAAGAAAGCCATACAGGTTGGGTACCAGTTAATGAAAACCCCTAGATGCATCAGTAATCCCATAAGACAAATTAGATGTCAAATCTAGACAGGTTTAAATTGCATCATGAAGGTAAATGTTTCATATGTGCCCCCACCCCCAACCTAAGAGCCAATGAACGGTGCCCTAGGACGGTTGTCCACATTCCCTCAAGCACGCAACATAGTATGCCAAATCGTGCTAACATGAAGTGAGGGTCTGGTAAGTAAATCCCGGGGAGACTATACCCACTTTTTTCATAATAAAACACCAATAGAGAAAATAACAATATCCAAGTGAAAAAGTGTATAAATAACCCAAAACAATCCATGTCTTATGATGACCAATACATGAAGATTACAATGGTCAATGTAATGTATATCATTCTAGGACAATGAAATGTCATGTTTCTATAATGAATCTATACATAAGGAAAAAACGAGTCCCAATCGAGTCCTGAACCATGTCTGGTTCCCTATCTCATGCTCCAATACCAAACTAAAAATTATCCCTTGGAATTTCCCTTATCATGTAATAAATCAAAATAGTCTACTCGTGTTCCAATCAAGTATTGAAAATAGTGTATGAGTACAAATCCATAGGACACTACTAATGCTTTTTAAAATGAGTCTAGTCAAAAGATAGTGCACGATGTTTTATGAAGCAATAAATAAAATGCATAATTTATACAGTTATCAAAATTTCATTTAATATTTAATAATCAAATTAGGCTGTGTTCAATTCATATTTCCCATTTTGAATCATCATTAATCATTATCTATCATTGATTGTAGTTCTTCGTTCCAAGCACCTCAAATCTCCATCGAATCATCATTCATTGTTATCATTCATTTGGTGTAGGTCATCATGCTTGAAAACCCAAAGGCTTATTTAGTGTAGGTCATCATTCCTGAAACTTATTTCCTCATGTTTTATTGGTATTCATTCCTAGAACCCCATAATATCATGTTTGGATAACTATTGAGGAGGAATGACATGTCCAAGTCCGAACTACTAATTGTTTCAAGAACGCCATGTCTTACAACACAAAAATCACATCCATTAATTGATTCTTTAATTCAAAAGAATTTCCCACATCATTCCATTTTTAATCCAATGATTACTTAAAGAGATAATATTCCATTATTTAACTATACAATTATATATTCACATATCTCATTAATTAATTCATCAATTAATTAATCGATCAACACACTTCTCCTTCGATAATAAATTCATCACAATTTATTATCCGTATGAAATCTCAAAAAATCATAATCAATTATCAAATTTATTTTCTATGATAAAAATCATGGAACATAATTAATTCTCCCAATTAATTATATTTTGTCAAAATTATGGTATATAATTAATTATCCCAATTAATTATCTTTGGTCACCATCATGGCACAATATTAATTCCCACAGTTAATTATCTTTAATAGTCAAACATCACCTCATAATTAATGCCCCCCCAAATAATTTTATTCACAACATAAATTCAATATATTAATGATAATATCTCAACCAATAACAAATCACTATAATATAAATTTGTTAACCCCCCCCCCTATTTTTTCCATGATTCAATTGTTAATTAATCATGAATGGAACCAAAAGTCAAATCCTCATTCCTAATTACTACAATTTAGAAAATAAATTATCAAATTAAAATATAAAATAATAAACTCACATAAAAATATCAAAATAATGACTATGGTTATTCTATTTAAACAACCTTCCTCTGTTTATAGATCTATGTTAGCCTAATGTAAAATCCCAAAAATCTGAGTGGGACAACGTCGTCGATCAAGCATCAGATCTAAATCACAAAATCAAAATTATGATCAAAGGCATAAAGATCCTGAAAATATTGATCTAGATCCACAATCATAGTTCTATATATCAACCCTTAGGTTTAGATCCAATAACACGGTGGATATCTTCCATGAAAAGAACTAGAAATATAGTGGAATGGTGGTAGAAGAAACGAGATGAAATCAACTTACTAGGAATTGAGAGGATCTTCGATCCCAGAAATTAATCTTGTATAAAGGTGTTATGATTACCTTATAATCCATTTGTTTGGCTTTGGGAACAAATATAAATTGTATAGCCCAATCCAAGTTCAAATTAGAAAAGCATTGGGGGTTTCACGTGGTTTTAAAACCTATTTTCAGATTAAACTTTACCGCCCGCATGGTATCACCTAGGAGGCCGCATGGTTGGGACAAACCGTGCACCAACCCTAAAGTATTCCACTTCCTCAATAACTTGATAGTTCATGGGTTGGCCAAACCCTGCACCAACAATGCTTACATCAATTATTGCTATGGTTATTTTGTGCATGGTTTTGCCAAACCATGCGTAAACCATGCATAACTCCTTTTTATTCCATGTTCCTTAAAAAATCACCCAAACACACCCCAAAGGAAAAATCCAAATCAAACGTACATAAAAGAATCAAAAGTACCAGAAAATGTGCTTGAGATGACTCATGAAATGGCCAGGATCATACAATATCCCCACCTTATAACAGCTTATCCTCATGATGCACTCCAAAACAACATTAAGAAAACAAGCCAAAAAAATTGTTCTATTGAGCCCTCATGTTAAATTCCCATTCCAAAGTTTCCTCATGAACATTCCCATTTTATCCTAACACAAGAGCTAATGACATGGTCTTTCCCTATAACACATTCTCACTATGACCCAACCCATGTATATGATGCTTCTCAAAGGACGCATCTATCTTGAGGTCAACTTATTCCACATCAATAACATGATAACCGTTAGGGTGATACCACCATATTTGTGACACATGAAAACAATCATGCATTTTTCTGAATTTCTATGGAAGTTATAATCAGTGTGCTATAAGCCAGATTTTTTCCAGAACCTCCAATGGCCCTAAAAACCTGGGCCATAACATGCCCTACCTCCAAATCCTATGGTGACTCGATCTAGGGAAAACCTGAAGGAATACATGACCACCCTCTGTAAACTCTATGACTCATCTATATTTATAAGAAAATGACCTCTTCCAAATCAGATCTGTATCCATACATTTCCGAACCAACTGTACCAACTCTGATGCCTCCTGAATGAGACTCGATCCCAACAGCTCTGACGCAACTACATCAAACCAACATAGTATTGATCTACAAGGACTGTTATAAAGTTCCACAAATATTTCCATCTATACAGTTTCCTGATAACTATTTTTATAGGATAACTTTACTAAATCCATGTGCTTCTCCAAAGAACCACCAAAGTCAAGCACACATGGTCGCAACATGTCTTCTAACACATGAATGGTATTCTCCGACTGCCCATATATTTCAGGGTGGAAGGTTGTACATAATTGAATCTATGTATGAATAGCCTTCTGTAACCCCTTCTATAAGAATGATGTAAATCAAAAATCTTGATATGAAACTATAGTATGTGGAACCCCATGTAATTGAAATGTCTCTCCCACTTACATTCCACATGACTACTCTTCAGAAAACTTTTCTGTGACAGGAAAGAACTATTCTACCATTGTTAGTCAATCCAAAATGAACCAAATAGCTTCAATATTACCATGTTTCCTTAGATGTCCTATCGTGAATTCCATAGTCACATCATCACACTTTCATTATAGAATACGTATCGATTTCAATAGGCCTCCAGATCGTTGATGATCTAACATCATCGACCGATATGTGAAACATCCTTTTACGAACCCTATTATATTTTTTTTCATACCTGGTCACCAAAACTCTCATCATAGGTTGGGGTACATTTTTTTACCCCAAGATGTATCTCCCACATTGAAGCATTATATTCTTTCAAGTGTTCTTATCGCATATAGGTAGGTACAATAACCTGATTTTTCCTATATTCGATGTCATTCTCATATATTATCCTATCTGAAGGTGTATCACAACCGTCAAGGCATTATGTTAAGGATAAACTCTTAGATCCTCGAACTTACTATCCCTAATCCTTCTCAAGAGTGTTGAATCCACTGCTAGAGAAACATGATTCATCCTCTCCAGACTATCTTGAACCACCATATGCATTTCCCCAAGAAAATTCATCATCTACCACTCTTAACTCGACTCATGTACCAGATGAGTCTGAGTTTTCCTGATCAAGGAATTAGCAAAACTATTCCCCTTTCTGGGTGTATATTCTAGTTCAAAATCAATGGACTGCATATATTCTACCCATTTTCTCTGCCAAAGATTCTTGTCATGTTGTGAAAATATATACGTCATCCATCATTGATCCTTAAAAATTGTAAAATATTCACCCAAAAGATAGTTTCACCAGCAATTAATATCATAAAACATAGTTACCAACATTAGTTCATGTTTAGGGTAATTCCGTTAATGCAGCCTCAGTTATTGAGACCTATAAGCAAAGAATCGACCCCCTTGCATCAACACAGCTCTGAGTCCAACAATAGAAGAATCAAAATGCAACGTGTACTCCACACCTAACACAGGTAAGATCAAAATCAGTGACGATGTCAAGATCTACTTCATCTACTGGAAGGAATTATCCAATGATTCTGTCCAATCAATTATTATCCCTTTCTTTGTCAAACAAGTATGTGGTGTTACAAATCATGAAATGTCCTAGATGAACATCTTGTAATAAATATATAATCCCAAAAATATTTAGATATAAAAACATTCTTGGGATTCTCCAAATAAACCAATTCCTGCACCATTTCTGGATCCACTTCCACAACTTCTTCCTAGATGATGTTCCCTAAAAAGTATAACCTATTAATCAAAAAATTTCATTTAGATAGCTTTCCATATAGCCGATTTTCTCAGAGTGTACCCATGATGTTGTCAAGATGTTGGGAATGATCATCACGAGTCTTAGATTACGCCAATATTTCATTCAAAAACTCCACCACATATTAATCTTGGTACGGTAGAATGAACATGTTCATTAAGGCCAAGAAAACTACTGGAGAATATTTCAACCCAAACGACATTACAAAAAGACCATAAAGTCTATACATGAAACTAAATGAAGTTATTGGTATATTAGTGTTCCGAACTCTCACATCATGATACCTTGATCACATATAAATATTTTAGAACACACAATCCCCCTTCAACTATTCAAACAGATCATAAATACACAGAAGAAAATATTGGTTCTTCACAGTCATTTTATTCTACATCTAGTAATTGACACAGAAATGTAAAATCTCATTGGCATTCATTGAAAATAGAACTGGTGATCCTCAAGGAGACGTATGTGGAATGATAAACCCTTTATTGTCCAACCCATCCACCATCATTTTTAGCACATTATGATCATTTGGTACTATTCTTTAAGGGGGAATAGATATCATCTCAGCCTTAGACATGAGGTCAACAGTAATTTTCACATATGTATTAGGTGGAAACCCGTAAAAGTCTTCCAGAACGTCATCCTGAAATAGTTCTACTACTAGTGGAAGGTTGTCTTGACTACCACTCCCATCATCCAACAAAGGACTACCAATGTGGTCTATGAGTTCTATAATTTTCTATGTAATTGGACTAGCTCGACATGCATGGATTTCCCATTATACACAAATAATATACCGGTCACCCTTAAGAGATACAAAGGACACTCTCGTACATTAACAATCTATGGGGGCTCATTATGTGACTAGCCAATCTATACCATAATAATGTTGAAGACCGATATATCAAGGACATAGCTATCCAAAATAAAATGATACTCTTTGATCTCTAGAGAACATCCTATCTATGAATAGATATCCCTAGACTATGTTCGCAATGGTTTATCAATATTAATCACCCCACTTATGGACTCCTCCTCCAGGATAAAACCATTTAAAAAATTTTAAGATATAAAGGAAAGAGATGCACCAGTATAAAACTGGGTAGTATCTAAAGAAGAAGCAACTAGAATAGTACCTCTCATTGTCAATGGACCAGCCTCGCTCTCCACTAGAGGTGGTAGCACTACATGTGACTATCCATCCCCTCTAACGTGTTATCTCCTATAACTCCCTTGAGAAACACCACTCTAATGATACATGCACTCATACCCAGAAGCACCATGTCCAAAAAACCTACCACCTCTTCTAGTAGAAGTCCAAATTAATGACCTAAATGGTGTAGATGACCCTCATACCGCACTATTGATCTGAGCAGCTTCTCTATAGGCACCATCATATCACTACTTCTTGTAGAACTTCTGTAGGAGCCCCATATTACCAAAAAACAAGCACTCCAATGGAGGTATATGAAAATTTGAATGATAGTGTCCCTTCCAACCACACTGGTGTAAAAGAACAAGAGAAAGATCTGGTGGAACTGTTACTTCTAACTATCCACCCGACATTCCACTATCCGTACTAAGGTTCTTGTCACAACGCTTCAGGATCTCAGAAGGAATACTCCCTGATAATCCAGTAAAATATACTTATCTTGTACTATAAATCTCATACAGGTTCCCATCTTAAATGAGAGGCTGATTAACAACTATTGAATAATTCTTCAGCCTAGAGATATTCACCTGGGACTTAATTTCAAACTTATTTCCATCTTGAAAATTCTTTTCCGATGATGCATCATATACATCAAAAGTTTTAGAAAATTCTCTAAATTTGTTAAATGTCCAGAGTATTCCATTATGGAATTGATTCTTTAGGCCATATGAATATGCTCTAAATCATTCTCTTGTATTAGTGTGTCTGGAAAGAAGTGTTCCATGAAATTCTCCAGAATGTCCTTCCATAACATGTCATTAGCCTGTGAAGATCATACCTAAATGTCACACTAATGCTTAACTGAACCACATAGCATATAAGATGCCAACTTGACCCTCCTTATAGATGGAGTCTCCTAATATTCAGGTATCATCTCTATATATTCGATCCAAAAATATGCTCCCTCTGGTCCACCCTCTCTAAAAAAACTAAGAGGTACTGCAACTAAAACACCCTGGACAGCTTAGGCACGCTTTTTTGAACCAGCCCTTGTTATCTCTGTATGAATTTCATGAAACGAGAAAATTTCTCTCAGAACTTTTCCACTTATTCTTCATCTTGCACAATTGGTGCCTCATGTATTTTTCTAGATATTCATTCTAGGATATCCCCAACGGTCTCTCCCTCTACAAGAAATGTGGAGGCTTATCTCTACAAATCAAAACACACGTCTTATGTTCACAACCCAACCTTATAACATTTATGTAAGGTAAGAAACTAATAGAAAAAGTTTCCACATTTCCTCTCTTCCTTTACTCTCCACACAACCAACATCGAGGCCTTGTCACTACCTTTAACCAGCCTACTCCTAAGTATTGTTTAACAAGGGTACATTCAGTCTCATTAATTAATTAAACCATTAATTAATCACATTATATCAAATTAATTTAGTAAATGATTAATTAATTTATCATACTCATTTTATCACTGAAGGTTCTCATTAGATACAAATGTATTCTCATTTATCTTCATTATTTCAATCTCACATCAAGGAAGAACAGATCATGATCAACAACATACTCATAATCTGTTTTCCCATGAGTTCCTATAATTATTCATTTCACAAAAACCAAAAGTTCCTATAATTATGAATGTAAACTCAAATATCACCCATCATTAGGCCACGAATAAAAAATCCACAATTTTCAAAAAAAAATATTACATCACACCAAAAGTGCATCACATAAGTTGAAATAATATACATCTGTAACAACAAACAACAATAACATCAATCCCACTATGAGTACTAAAATTTTTCCTCATACATCAGTTTGAAACTACAATGCATGTGCCCATTAACAAGCCTTGTCTATTCCTAGTCTCCTGTATAAATTTACCCAAACAAAATTAAAAATGAAAAAGAATAAAAAAAACTCCATTAATACCACTTTGTGACGACCAGAACTAGGATCCACTCAACAGTACCCCATGTCGGGTGGCCACATGACCTCAATCATGCCTCCTGGTATGCCAGAGGGTTATGACTAGCACTGAGGGTATGATAAATTAGTCACAGGGAGAAAATACTATATTTTATCAGAATAAAACACCAACTGAAGCATATAACAATAACCATGAGTATAAGGGTATAAATATCTAGAACCAATCCTTGTTAAATGATGATGAAAACATGATGATTATAATTCTAAACTGAATGGTATAACATGCTATGAAAATATAATGTCATATATCTATAATGAAACTCAATGTCAAGAGACAATGAATCCCAAGTGTGCCATGAACCCTATATTGTTCCCTCCCCCATGATTCAATCCAAAACTGCAAACAAACCAAGGGGCTTGCCGTTATCATTTTCTATAACAAATTTTTTTTCTCAAGTGATTATTTGGCGGCCCAAAGAGTGTGTTAGTACAACTCGGTAGGCAACCACCCACTGTGTCTAAAATGAGTCTTGTCAAAAGATAGTTCATTTTGTTTTATAAATCTATAAATGCACTGCATAATTTAAACACGTATCACATTTTCATTTAATCATTAATAATCAAATTAGGACTAGCTCAATTCATATTTCCCATTTCAATCATAAATTATCATTATGAATCATTCCATGTAGGCTTTCATGCCTAGCACCCCATGACTGATTTGAATCATCATAACTAATTATAATTATTTTGGGGTATGTCATCACGCATAACACACCAAAATATTATAGAGTGTAGGTCTCCATGCCTAGAACATTTTTCTCATTCGGTGTAGGTATTCATGCCTAGAACCACATAATATCATATTTGGATAACTTTTTGAGAGGATGACCATGTACTAACATCAAATTGGTCTAGAAGCCCATATCTAGAACCACAAAAATCTCATCCATTTAATCATTCTATAATTCACATGAATTTTCCATATCATTAAATTATTATTCAAGTGATTAGTTAAACCATTAAAAGGACATTAGATAACACAATAATTAACTAAGCATATAACCCATTTATTAGTTCATCTATTAATTAATCAATAAACATAATTCTCTTTCCATAATTAATTAGTCACAATTAATTATCCTTATAAAATCTCAACTTTTCATAATTAATTAAAACAATTATTTATCTTTGATCAACATCATGGAACTTAATTAATTCTACCAATTAATTATATTTTTTCAAAATCATGGAACATAATAAATTCTATAAATTAATTATCTTTGGTCAACATTATGTCACATAATTAATTCTACCAATTAATTATCTTTCAAACCAAACAACATATCATAATTAATTCCCCCAAATTAATTATCAACACACCATCAATTCCATATCTCAATGACAATAAGTAAACTAATAAAAATCTCTATAATATCTATTTGGGCAACCCCCTTTGTTTATTCTATAATTAAATATAATATTAATCACTAAATAAAAAAATAATTCAAATCCTCATTCATAATTACTCCAATTTAAGAAATAAATTATAATCAAAATATATAATATCATAATATCACAAACACATATCAAAATTAAGACTATGGGAGTCATATTTAGACCACCTACCTAGGTTTATATATAGATGTTATCCGAATATAAAATACCCAAAATCTGGGAAGAAGACATCGTCGATGAATCCTCATATCTAAATCCCAAAAATAATTTTTTTATAAAATGTATCAATATATTGAAAATATAGATCTAGATCCAAAATACAGGATTCTGATATCGACCCATTGGTTTAGATATAATAAAACATGGGATATGTTCCATAAAAATATCTAGAAAAGAGAGATGGATATAGGGAGAAGAAATGAGATGAAATCCAAATAATGGGAATAGAGTAGATCTTCAGTTAGGGCATTTGATCTCAATGAACGATGGTAAAATCACCTTGGAATCCCTCCAAAAGGATGAGGGAACTCATAGAAATTTTCTAGCCCACTCTAAGGTCAATTTAGAGAGGTTTTGGGGGTTTAAAGTCATTTAAAACAAAAATTATAAATAAAATACACTACAGGCATGGTTTCACCTGTGAGGCCACCCAGTTACACAAAACTGTGTGCCAACCGTGACGACCTCAACTGTCCACACGGTTATCTTACACACAGTTTGTCCAAAATGTGCGCAAACCATGAATAGCTCCATATCCTCCCAATTACCTTAAAATATCACCCAACCACACCACAAGACACTAATCTAAATAAAAGGTACATTAAATATTCTAAAGTACCTGAAAATGTGCCATAGATGACTCCAGAAATGGCCAGGATCTTACATCATGTTCTTGGGGAGAATGAAATCTAATAATTAATCATTTCCTTTATTTAGAATTTCATTATTATTATTTATCAATTATATTTTTCATTGACATTTATATGGATTCATTTAATTTTATCGCATTTATTAAATGGAATGTATTTTTAGATTATTACCATTCCATGTTGATATATCATTACCTGGTCATTTTAATGGAATTTCTGTTCAATTATTTACATTTTAGTTTTATTATAATCATATTGATTGTTTATTGATTCCACTTTATAGATCCTTACATAGCATTTGAGCACACCCTTGTTATGTTTCCTTTCCCCATGTTATGAAGAAAAACACTTTGAATAAGTATTCAAGGATGCATTGTATATATTTTTGTTATGTATCATGATTGTATTCTATATTTCCCAATAAATTATGTGTATCATGTATGAAATCTAGATTTCTAACACATATAAAATAATATGTCATTTTCTATTTGATTATTAATAATAAGGTCAATATATCAAAAAATGCACTTACTTTGGGTTTCTATGGTCAGGGCGTCACATTATATATTATATTTATTTTAGAAACAAATGTAATCATATTTTTCTTATAACCACTGATTTATCGTGGAAGAATATGTGATAAAATCCTTCTAATGTAAGGGGTTTCAATAGACCCAGGAAATGATCAATAAATTTTATGAATACTTTTATATGGACAGATATAGTTTGAACATTGTGTTGAATATTGATGATTAATGTATCATATGATGTTTTACTCATTATGATACATATCGTATCTTGAAAGTACCATTTTGGTATTGGTTGATGACTAAATATTGGTGGACCATCTTGACTACCCCTTTTTGGGATATGTGGTTATTAAAATTTATTTTCATTCTTAAGGAATTATAAACTCTTCCTATATACACATATTTTTGGAAAAAAGATGATATTTTGAGGAAATTGAATAATAAGTAAAATTCTACTCATCAAGTATAAATATTTACATATTCTCTATGTTTAGATTAAAAAAGTAATCCAAAAGTCTTGGAAATGATTTTTGGAACAATTGTATTATCTTAGTAACATTAATTAAAATGAACTAATAGTATTTAAGATAATAAACAGATTTTGGTTATGAGGCCCTTAACTTTCCATTAATAATTCAGTTGATTATTATCAATTTACTCAATCACTCTATATAATTATTTAAACTTTTCCTCCATTCCAACCAAATTAATCTTAAACCAAAACCTAGTTTTCTGTTATTCTATATAACCACTATAAATCCAGGTTTCTCTTATAAAAAACATGTTTTAGTGACACTTTATATGATTTGGGATTACATTTTTTTTCAAATATCCACTATTTGATTAACTAGATAATGTTCAAATTATGAGGATGAAATTTCTTATAAGGGGGAGGATGTACCATCTAATGTTTTTAAAAGAATTAAATTATATTCAAAATATTATGGAACATGGAACAATTAGTATATCTTTTATTCCACCCATCACCGAATTTATGTTGTGGTACATGATACCCTGAGATTTTTATGTTTGTAAATGTATTAAAAACACAGAAATGAATATAAATGACTGATGGTCTATATTACCATTATAACCTAGATATTATATTGTAGGGTATGAATGGTTGAAAGTAATTTATGTTATATAAATATAAATATATATAACTCTATCACTTGATATAAATTATTTATAAGTGCTTATAAAAAATCAATCAATTTTTAGTAATGTTATTTTTATTCTTCAAAATTATTTTTTATTGAAAATTGGTGATTTATTTTAATTAAAAAATATTATAATATATTTATAGAATATTTTACAACATAAATTTTTATAATATAAAATTAGGTTTGGAATCCTAATATTAAAATTTATATTTCGTGAATATTTTGGATTTTTCTGTATGTAATGAATTATTTGTGAATAGTAAAAATACACATTAAAAAAGAATTTTAATTATATAAATTAACTAAATTAAATTTATGAAAAAATATTCATTATATATTGACATAATATAGGCATTATTAAAAACATATTTTTCCACATTTTCTGCAAGATTAATAATAAATAAATTATTTCTTATTAAATTAATTTCCTTTTGAAAAATATTTTTAATATTTGGAATAATAATATTATATAAATAATAATAAGGAAAAATAATTTTTTTGTGAAATTATTTGGGTAAACTATTAAATTTACTATAAATTATTATGGTAGAAATGAGTTTATTGAGGGATTACACATTAATCTTATGGGGACAATGAAAAATAAAAATTTCTACAAACCCATTGTATGGAAATATTGCTACAATTATTATAATATTATGTATTAGTAAGAAATTTGTTGAAACTATTTCATGAATGTGACCAATATAATATGATAAGTAATGAAAAATATAAAAAATGAACACTTTTTCCTTTTAATATCTATTAAGCATTTTGAAAGTGAAAAAAATTAAGGTTATATTACTATTATTATATTGAAATATAAAATATTATTTTATATCATTATAATTTATTTCATTTTTTATATATGATTAAATTACATTAAATAATTTTGAAACACCAATGCAATAATAAGTAAGTTAAGAATTTACTCAAATATATGATACTAAAAAGACTAAAAGCAATGTTAATTGAATGAATTAATGTTTAAAAATAATTTTTTCAATGATTATGTCATTATAAATATGTATTATAATAATATATTCTAAATAAATAAATGCTATGATGTATTCTAAATTAAAATTAATATAATAATGTCAAAATTTATAGTAATTTTTTTTTAAAATATCCGTTCTTTCATAAAATTGATTAAAATTACTAAAAAACTATCATTAAAAGTTATTTTTAAATGTTTATATTTTACCAATATATTTGATTAATGGGGTAATTCTTATTTTATAATCTATATAGTGACCTATAGTGTAATGCCCCGACCCTAAAAGCCTGGAGTCACTGTATTATTATGTATCATTGGCATGATCACAAAAGATCAAGTCTAGAAAGACTAATTAGTTTAGTAGCCATGAATGTACTAGATACATTCATAAGGTTTATATTACATAAATAAATGGAAAACTAAAATAAATTTTTTTTCCATAGAAAATGATGAGATCCCATAAACTATCCCTAAAGCTCAGTCATAATATACATTTTTGCATCTTGGGAAACATACAACATAGAAAGGGGTGAGATCAGATGCTCAGTAGGGATAAAAATACAGCGGAAACTTTCATAAATAAGAATAAAAATTTAAGGCAATGTATCATAATAAAACAATAGCCTTTTTAACATCATCTTTAGCATAATATGGAAAAGATAAAATCAAATAATTCCATTTATATATTCACATGGATATTCTACAAGTAGAATAATCACATGCAATATCAATAGTCACTTTCATAATGATGGAATGCATAATTCCAGACATTCATAACCACATAGTCATGCCCTTGTGCCAATAATACAAATAATTTATATGATTTGTTACGTAAGTAATGTCTGTTATTAATAGGATGTATCTCATTAATATTCCGAATTATATTAAGTCTTTAAAAATTATTTTTAATCATCTATTGAAAATTAGTCTTGAATGGATACGATGGGGAATGAATCTCATTGTGTTCGCGGAGACGGTAATAAGTACGTACGCACGACCGAAAATATCATTCTTTTGATATTAAAATAATATTTAATTGGGTGGTATATCATATATAAAGATTTATTATGATTTTATATTTATTATTTACATAAATTAAACATCATTATTAAACCAATCCAAATAATAATGTATTGAATAAGAACTACTTCACGACGTGGAGACGGTAAGCCGTACATACACACGTATGGTGAGATGTCATTCAAAGGATGGATAGAATAGTGAATATGGATGTACTATATTTATAATAACATCAATTTATATATAATATACATGAGTTATTATTTTAGATAGGAAACGACAAAGAAATAAGAAGTGGATGGAGAAAGGAGCTTGAAAGAGGTGATGAAATATTCACCTCTTCTTCGGGTTCTTCCTTTTGATTTGATCAAACGGTATCCTTAGGTTGGATTTTTTACTAAATTAAGGATTCTAGGTTGGAGATAAGATAGTTTAGAGGATTTTTGGTCAGGTTTTTTACGATCCAATTAGCTTTGATGCTTTGAATTTGAGAGAAGGCGAAGTTCCCTTTTATAAGAGGGGTGAAGGACACCTTAAGAAAAGGTAGAAATATTATTTTATAATAAAATCATTTTAGGTTTGTAATGTCTCAAAAATGATTTATTTAAAGTCTGAGGTGGGTATGGATTTTACAACCCTCATCCAATAGGTTTTAGATAGGTTTGGGTCACCATATTAACCTTATCTTATAGATTTAACTCTTAGTTAAATAGTTTGACATTTACAATGTATCTTTGTATTTTTATATTATATGGTTAATAAAAATACTATAAACTACCAATTGAATATAAAGTGGTTCATTAATGACATATATAACATTATTTAAGTCCATTTTTCGAACCATAGATTTTTAGGAATAAAATATCAATTAATAATATAATATTTTCTTTAAAAACTATTTTCTGTCAATTTTGACACCATATGATATTTTGTTTTTGGTAAATTTATAACGGAATTATTACTTAAAAAAATATATTAAACAACAATAATATCTCATATTAACCTATAAAATTATCAAAATTCATAAATAGTCTAAAATTACATTTATTCGGAAATATATAATATCAATTATTTTAATCATTCATTATAACCGTAATTACTGCATGATCATTGTGTCATAAATAACATTAATTATATAATATCTAAAAATTATAAATAAAATACAATTATGTAGGAAATAGTTTTATCTTTTTAATGAATATTTATAGTCTATTTTATATTGTGTTTAACCCTATTTTAATAATTCATTAGTTAATTTACTTTGAATTTAAATCTTTTAACTCTTGTTTAAATAAAATAATAATAAATGTCTTAATCTAATCCAAGTGGACCTAAAGGATCATAATTTATTCCTAATGTTTTTTTGTTCGAATTTAACTTATTTAATCGAATTATTACATGTGTTGGGATAATTATGATATCATTTTTACCCTTAATTACCCTGTTTACTTTTAACTGTGGTTAATAAATGTAAAAAGTTACTATTCACCAAAAAATATTTTCATCTTATTGAACACAAATTTTCATACTGATATCAACCGTGCCTCTCATATTTTATAAATATAGTCACATAAGTAGTAAAATTATGTTTTATGAAATTTTGCAAATGCTCCCAAGAGGTGTGTAATAGATGGTAAAAAGATCTATAAAATTTTATACATCTATTTTTATTATAAAATGACACCAATGAATAACATTGAACTTATGTAGGTATTATATATCTTTTTTGACTTAAAATAAATTTAAATAAATTAAAAATTATTTAAAATCAAATGTCGGGCTTAAACTATAACGCAATGTTTTTCACTATTCATCAAAAATTGAATTTTTTCAAAAAAATAACAAAAATTCACCCAAAGATAATTTTGATATTCCAAATTAAAAAATTATGTCTATTTTACCAAATTAAAAAAATATAAGTTTCATTAATTAATTTTAAATTAATTTCTATTGTCAAAACAGAAAAGAAAGTTTTTAAAAAGTAAAAACTATCAAAAGATTGACATGTGTTTATGTAAATTTAAAAGTGAAATTACTAATAATAACCTACATTGTATTAAATTTTAAAAATATAATATAATTGTACTTCCAAACCATTCAAATACATAATTTTACACTATAAATTTTATCGATTAAAAAAGATGTTTTGAATTAATAATTAGTATTTTTCAGTTATTCATCATAATATAAAAGTTATTATAAAAGTAGCAAAAATTTATCCAAAATAAATTTTTATGTCTAGATTCTAAAGAAGAATTTAATTTCTTCAAATTGAATATATAAAAATGTCAAATATTGGTTTTGAAAAGGGTTTTCCATCAAAAGGTGGTAAAATTGTAATTTTTTGAAACATACTTCATTTATGTGAGAAAAATGAATTTCTTCTAATATTATGTCTAAGAAACACATAATATGGATTCTAAATTTATATGGAGTATATAAAATTTAAATTTTAGTTAATACTATTCATAACTGATTTTGAACGTCTTGTTTGGTAAGTAATGGTGCGCCCGATCTTGGTGTCGTGTGTAGCACTAGCTATTGAATTACTTTCAAGGAAATAACATACTATGAAATTTTCAGGTGTTACATTATTCCACCTTTGGGAAATTTCATCCTCTGCATTTTAAAATTGGGCTTGGGAACTTCATTGAATGTCCCACATTGGAAAAAGATTCAATAAAACTATCTCTTTAAATGATAGAAAGAGAAGTACAAAGGTCACCTGAGATAAGCCACACTAGGATTCCATGTAGGAAAACATGGACATGGAAGATAAAACAAGTGTCATGTTCTGGTGGAGAGTGATAGAAAACATGATTAATAGAATGTTACCACCAAGAAAACCACAAACTTGTGATGAGATAAACGTTCATTAGTTTCCTAGTATCAAAAGTGAATGGATAACGTTTTTTTATTTTATGTTCTATTTCATAAAGGTGAGGAATTTATTTATCTAATTGATTAATAACATAAATATGTATACATACTTTTTAAGTAGAGTTTTATCGTTTAATAAATTCCTTCCACTAACCCATCTTTGTTTTCAAACGATGAGTATTCAAGATGACTTGGTCACACCTGAAGTGCTAGAATCAACTTCTAGAGAATCACATAATCCAAAAATGATAAACTATATGTATTTACATTATCGTCATAGATTAAAAAAATCCAAAATGGAATGTAAAAGATAAGATGATCCCCAAAAAGGATAATCCTTTAGAGAAAGAAATAATTATATTAATTTCTAAAATTAAACCAACAATACCCAAAGTTCAATAAATACCATTCAAAAATCAATTGTCCTTAAAATCATCCAATATAATGCAAACTAATATTGAAACCCAAAACATAGAATAATTTGATTATGTAGTCTTCCATGTAAAATTTTATTTCCAAATAACATTGACTACTCTTAATGTCACATACATAAAAGTAATGAACCAAATTAAATATTCTCTATGATAGGTTAATCATTTCCATAAATAAACCAAATAACTATAAATCCAAAATAAAAACATAGATAAAAATACACCATTACTCCCCAAATTAAATCCCATAGTATTTTATTTTCGATAGGAATATATTATTTCCAACTAAGCCAACGTCATCCAAAATAATATTTATCTCTTAATAACAAAATTCTTTTTGACACACAAGACGAATATGGTAAAAAAATCTGATGTAAATATAATCTATTAATTAATTGTCCATAATTTTATTTTATGAGAAATAAATTTACCAATGAATAGTAATGTTATTCTAAAAAAATTAAATAATTAAAACCAATTTATGAATTTTCAATATAAGGATGATGCATGACGAATTCATCTCAAGGTCAGGGTTTCCTCATCTAACATTTATTCTTTGAGATATGTGCCACACTCACCAATTTTTTTGAGGAGTATAACAAAAATTAATGGATTTTATGATTAATATTGTTTAAATTATTTATATTTACGTATCCATTTTAGGATATATCATTTATGGGGTTCACAGTTTCAACGTCTCCGAAACGGTAGTTATTTTTTCACAATTGGACTTCTTTGATACATATGCAATATTATATACCTGTCATCATTTACTCGGTGTATATACTAATACAGTAACATGTAAAAAAATTAATATAATAAATTTAATGATATTCTATATTACATTTATTGGTATTGTTTCATGGGTTTTAAAGTTCAATGATACCAATGTTTTAAGAGTCTTATATTAACGTCTCATTGTTTATCGGTATTGTTTTTTATTATGCTTCCAATGATAAAATATTGTAACATATCTCACAAAAAACACTAGAATCATATTTTCATTGTGATTTTTCATGATAATAGATGTTTTCCTATATATTTATTCTATTTATATACTCATGCTTTAAAAAATATTAATTATCATCATTTCAATAGAAAAAAGATTTCTTCTAAAAAATATTTCCCTTCCGGAATCATATTTTCTAAAAATGTTTTCATAAAGGTGATAATAATATTTTTTCAAAGGTAATAAGTTATTTTCCAATATAAAAATTTTAAATTATTTTTTAATATTAAATTATATGTTATCACTATTTTTTTAGGAAAAGGGTTTTTAAAATGTTTTTTTATTTTATTTTCAAAATGATCAAGATATTTTCTTCAAGAATATTTTAAAAATATTTTAATGGTATTTTGATAAATAAAAGTAAATAAACCTTTTTTATTACTCAAATGTTTATATGTTGTATTGATATCATCCTTCCTTTATCTATGGATGTATTAATATTATTTCAAAGTGATTATTATTCAATCTATATATTTAACCAGGGTTAATAATGTTTCAAATATATTGAAATGAAACCCATTTCTATTCCATATGTTAATTTGGTTATAGTTGAATTATGATTGCTGCTATGACTTTTAAGAATGAACAATATAATTTAATCATGTTGTGGTTCTTGGACATTATAAGAAATGGTTGAGCCCGATACAACTTATACGAAGGGTTAGAAACCTTTATAGTACACAATTTTTCTAGACCAAGCTTATATAAAGTGTTGATCTCCATTATATCTCATAGATACTACTGAATCGTGATAAAATTTAATGTAATTGTGATCCCCATTATAGTTCTCTAATGCATTGGGTATGATTATAATCACCATAATTTTAAATTGGTCATTGGTTGTATGATTATTCCATTTTCTAATGGTTCTGTATAGGCTCTATAAGTGTCCTATTATGTTGATTTACCAAAATACCAACACAGTTATATATTATTTCTATATGATTATCATTTTTTATCTAATCATGACCGATATCTCATAGATCCTGATTTTTTATTATGGTTAGTTCATTTATCAATGCCTTAGTCCATGATTTCCTAATTGATGATCTATGTATTAATGGGTATGTATATTCATATGTTATACCCAAGCATATTGATTATGACATTAAACACATATACTCTTCTTTTGATAATTGATTCTATTAATTTAATAAATCTTTTGATTTCCTTTACCGACCTTTCGTGCTTACCAAAATTATGATTCCTTTTTCCAAGGATATAATTAATATCGTTGAACGAATTATGTCTGGATGATTTTTCATATAGAGGATGATACTGGTTTATGTTAATTAAGAAAAACTAAAATAAATAGATTAAATTATTGTTTAAATTCATGTGAATCTTTTATATATAATTTTTTTTAAAATTCTAATAAACTATAATCCAAAAATTCCCTTGAGAATATTTGTGATTAAATTTTATCTTTTAATGTTGCATGATTTGGAAGGAAAAAAATTAAACATAATTATTAGCATCAAATCGGGGAATTTATATTTTATGATTTTAGCACCAAATAAAAATATGTGGGTTATAAGAATTTATATTAGAGGGTTATGATAGACCCAAACATATCAATATTATTATGTTACCATGCATCCATGGTTTATAACAGACTCACTCATAATTAGTTTACTATGTAACCAACCAAAATTGGTTTATAATGTAACCACCCGTCATAAAATTATAACCATACATATGTTTGTGATAGGACCATAAAACATTCATCATATCATCAATGGATACCCTATAGAAAATAACTGGTTTTCATAAAAATCTCGTCACTATATATAAAGAACACATTCATATAATGGAATTTGATGGTATCATAAGAGTTTTTAATATATTTATATATATATAGGCTACACATTTCCAATAAACTAGTATCATGTAATCATCCTGAGATCATCATCTTCTTAATTTAGATATAAATCTGGATTAAATCATAAGTTAATATACCTAGTAAAGAATAAAAATCCTTTTATTGATGTTTATATAGATGAAAAAATATTTTCAAATGATCTTTCGAACCATTCATTGAAAATATTATAATATTATCCAATTATTTCAGTATCATTAATGACTATAAATTCATTAAATATTTGGAAAATTCAATTCCTTGAATTTACCAATGGAATAAATTAAAATTAATCATCAAGGAAATGAAAAAATATAATGGTCAGAAAATCTGTTCATACCTTATATGTTAAATGAAATCATTCTTTTAACAAATTCAAAAAGAAAGATAACATGATGTTTTATAGCCTTTTTATAAAATGATTCATTTTATGAAAATTAGATAAATTCAATGTTAGTGAAAATGATCATTTTAGAAAATATAAATTATTGTGAAAAAATTTTGAAAAATAATTATTAATATCATGAAATGGGTGAATATTTTTGTCAAAATAGTTACTATGGATTGTTTAATTAAAAAAAATCATGGCCACTCAAAAAATAAAATAGAGGAAAATGGTATTGGTATATAAAAATTATAGAAATAAATTAAGTAGAAGATAATATATAGGGTTTAAATATTATAACAAAGGACTTTAAAACGTAGATATGGAATCATTTTTAATGGAAATTTATTACATTGCAATAAAATTTTTAAGGATCATATTGTTATACAACCTTTGGAATCATTGAAATATAAAAAAATGTTTCATGAGTGAACTACAAAATCTACCACCATTATATTCATATCTCTAACCTTTTAAAAAAATTATACATAATAAATTTATTAATCAAATGAGGAAAGGAAACACAAGAAAGGTTGAACTAGAATGATTGGAAATGATAAAAAATAGAGATATATAAGCATAAAATGTACCAAAGGGTCTAAGAGCATGAGAATAAAATTTGAAAACTATACCTTGAAAAATAATGATCATAATCACAATTCATGGATTAAATATTGGTTTTAATGTGACATTGATCATTAACAAATTAATGAAAATGAGCTATGAGAATCTAACATTGGATAATAAAAGGATTTGTGGCATAAAAAGACGCATTGAAAAACATTTCCATGGTACTCATGACCCACTTAAAAGGTAGTGAATTTGGAATTATTTCACTCCCTAACCCATCATCATAGTAATGGTTCACATCAATGAAAATTTTATTTTGAAAAAAAACCTTACTAAAGATGTATCCCTCAACATTATAGTCCTATCTGTCTGAAGATATCTAAATGAATACCAAATGCACTAGAGGGAGATATATGTACAACTAGTCAAATAATGAAAATCATAAGTATGTGTTCCATAAAATCATTAAACATTAAACATATGATAAACTAATAAATGTAGAAGGTGCCCAAACATTTAATCATATCATAACATGTGTGAAATTGAATGGTTTCATAATCATTTCCTCATTCCGTATTTTCATATCCCTTTAAATGATGAATATCTTATAACTATTTTTTAATTGTATGACCCATAAAAAAGAATTTTTTTCATAAACAGCACCCTGATATTATCATAAACCTTTCATAGAATGAGAAAGAATGATATCATAGGATCATATCCCTAGTAAGGCATAGGTATCTTATGCATACGTCATTGTAGATGTAAAATTATTTTGAATGATCTTTTAAGAAAATTTCCTGAGGATAATAAAATTTATATGGAAATTAATTTTGAAATAAAAAAATTCATAAAATATTTTTTAAATCATTATATTTGAAAATAACTTTGGAATCTTATAAATTATGATTTAAAAAACATTTAAATAATTTTATTTAAGAAAATATCCTATAAACATTTGTTTTGTAAAAACAAAAATAACATTCAAAATAATTTTCATACAAAATAATAAGTGAATATTATAAATGAATCATCAAAGATACTATTTTTCATTATGGTGGAAAATTTATTTCATTCTATTCGTTTTAAAATGAATAATACTTCCTCATTTTTTGTAAAATCCAAGCGGGCTTACTTCATGAGGTGGTAGTCCTTCATACAGATGAGTTGCATTATCATATACAATATGGAATATAATATAATACATATATATTATATAATTAATCAACAAGTATAATTAGGTTATAAATATTATATACAAACATTATATGAAGTATCATAACCAAATGTGATAGGTGCAATTGAAAAATAAATTATTTCATATAACAAGGTGGTAGTCCACCATACACATGAGTGATTATTTAATAACACATTTTGTGGAAGTGTTGGTGGTTTTGGCTAATACAGAAAATATAAAAACTTACCCTTATATATATGATATTGCATTTTTTATATCATAACGGTATATGAATTATTAATGGACAGTGAGAAAGAAATAAAATAATTGTGCCCCTTAAAGAATATAACCACTATTTCTGTATCCACATTCAGTTTGCAATAACGTGGTGAAAAGTTAGCATTAGAAGCTAAATAACACATATAATATGAGGTGATGGATGTTTGTAAGTGAGTTTTACAATGTTTTTACAACCCAAATGGCTAAAGATGTGTAAATAAGTGGACTACGACCTCCTAGAAATGATGTGATTCATTTATAATCTCCACATCAGAATAATGATATGTATAATTATTTATAATTAAATAAATTATATCCTGATCATTCTGTAAATCTAAACATTAGTTAACAACTTTCCATAATCATTATTTAAAAATTTTAATGATAGTAATGCATACATATGACCTATCATCTCCATGATCATAATATTAGTTAATTTTTTAAAAAAATAACTAATGATTGGTATTAAATGTATAAATTATGTGAAAATAATATAATTATTTCAAAAATATTTTTTCTGTTTAAATAATGTCCTCTTTAACCATAGTCAACCCACCTAAATCGTTTTTGATACACAACACAAATTTGTTTCGAATATAAGATGTAAATGAAATCCATTAAGTAAATTTATAAAAATTGTTTATATGTGAAATAAATTTATTATTAAACCAAAAATAGATTCTAAATAAATTAAATAATTAATATAAGAATATTATTTTTGAAGATAAAGTATAAACTAGATGAGTCAATATCAAGGTCATGGTTTTCTCTTTTCACAGGTATTCATTGAGTTATGTGACACATTCACCAACATTTGTGTGGTGAACATACAAACCATGAATACATTTTTGGATTTCAATAATTATAATTTTGTGGATATATATCGATTAGAGTATATATCATTCATGGGGTTCACACGTTCTATGTCTCTAATGAGGTTAGGTATTTTTTTTCATAATTGGACTCCTTCGTATCTTATGCAATGATATACACCTATCATCACATATTAAGTGTATATACTAAAAATTTAACAAGTTATGTTATTAAAATAACAATTTTCATAATATTATATATTTTATTTATTAGTATTGTTTCATGAGGTTTACAATTCAATTTTACAAATTTGGAAGGAGTCTTCTATTACAATCAAATTGTTTATCATATTTTTTATTATTGTGATTCCAATGATAAAATATTATGATATATCTCTCAGAAAAATTTAATATTATTATCCTCTATTTATTTCATTGGAAGAAGTGTTTTTCTTAAATATTTCTCCTCTTTATATACTTAATAGTTCATATTTATTTTTTTATTAGAAATTATCTTTTTAGTTGAATATTCATTATCTTAAGAAAAATTATTTTATAAAAAAAATGTTTTCAAAAGTTTTTTTAATGTTAAAATTTTATTTTCCTAAATAAAATATTTATATTATTTTAAAATATTACATTAAATGTTTTCATGGTTATTTTAATGTATTATTTTGAAAAATGATGTTTCTTTTAATGTTTTATTTTCAAAATGATAATCATATTTTCCACATGTATTAATGATATTTTAACTCTATTTCTATTGAAAAATTTCAACAACCATTTTATTATATCCCTAATGAGTATTTATCGTATTGATACAATCCTTATTCTTTCTATAGATGTATTATAATTGTTTCAACGATATTATTATGGAATCTATTTCTTTTCCATGGGTTTTTCATGTTTCACATAAAATGAAATAAAACCCATTTATTTTTCATAGATTAATTGTATTATAGATGAATTGTGATTGTTTTTAAGAGTTTTAGGTTGGGTGGTTTATTTATTTTATTCAATTTGTGGTTCATGGACATTATATGATACAATTAATCCTGATATAACTTATATGAATTTTTAAAACCTATTATAAAACAAACCTGACCCCAATTAAGCATGTATTACGGGTTCACCACCATTATATCTCATGAAATCTATTTAATCATGATTCATATTATACATATCATGAGACCCATTATAGATCAATAATTCATTTAGTATGATTATATTCTTCGGAGATTTATATTTTATGTTGTTCATATCGTTATTCCAATTTGTAAGGGTTTTGTACATGCTCTTTAAGTGTCCTATAATGATGATTTACCAATATACCAACATATTTTTCTATGATTTCTATAGTATTTTTTTGATTTATTAAGTCAAAACATATATTCTAGGGATCATGATTATATAATTATATAATTTCTTCCTTTGTTAATGGGTTTGGACATGTTTTCATGATTTATGATCCATGTATTAGTGTGTATGAATATTCATATGTTATACTCAAGAACATTGATTATGTCATCATACCCTTATTCTCTTCTTATGGTTACTAACAATATTCATTTATTAATGCTTATTCATTCCCTTACTTGAAATTTTGATCTCACCATTATTATATTTCCTTTTTCCAAGGTTATAATGAATAAGTTTGAACAAATTATGTCTAGAAGGTATTTCATATTGTGTATAATGATTAATTAATGCGTGAGATGAAAAATTATTATTAATGGTTGAAATTATCCTTTAAATTCATGTTAATTGTTTAGTAATAGTTTTTCATAATTCAATGTAACTGTAATTCAAAAAGGACCTTGAATATTTAGGTGATTAAATTTTTCTTATTCATGTGTCATGGTTTGGATGGAAAAAATTGGGACCCAATTATCTACATCAAACATGGGAATGTTAATTTTAATATTTCCACATCGAATAAAGATGTGTGGGTTCTGGGATACTATATTATAGGGTTAATATAGAACTAAACATATCTATTTTATTAAAAAAACACTCATATAAGGTTTATAACATAACCACAAATCCATGGTTTATGATCTAACCAACCACCATTGGTTTATAATTTAGCAGGCCATCCCAAAATGATGACAATACATATGTGTTCCAAAAGATCATAAACCATTCACCATATCATCACTGCATACCCTATAAAAAATAATGGTGTTTCATAAACATCACATCACTATATATACATAACCATTCCAAATAATGGAAGAGGATGGTATCATACAAAAAATTAGGATATAATTTTATTTATAAGTTACACATTTGAAATAAACTAGTAGCATGCAATGATCATGAGAGATTCATTATCATAATTCATAAATAATTTTGGTTGAAATCATAACAGTATATCCCCAATGAATAATACATATACTTTAATGATGTTATATAAATGAAAAGTATTTTTAAATAATATTTTGAACTATTCATTGAAAATATGATAAACAAATCCCATTATTTCAATTCAATTAAGGACTATAAATTCATATATTATTGTGAAAAGTCAATTCCTTGAAAGAAACCATGGAAAAAATTAAATTAATCATCAATGAAATGATCAAAAATAATGGTGGGAAAATATGTTCATACCTTATATGTTAGAAAATAATATTCTTTTAACACATTTTAAAAAAGAAGGAATTAATGTTTTTTGAGATTCTATTGTAAAAAAAGATTCTATTTAAAAAGTTGTATATAAATTCAATGTTCGAGGAAATGATCATATAAAAAAATATGTATTTTTATATAAATATGAAAAAACTGTTTTATGATAATGGAAATGAATGATTTTATTGATGAAATAGGTTTTAATGTCCAAGATTTTTCCATGTATTATTTTAATATTATATGTGAATTATTTATAGAACAAGATCTGAGACGACATGCAGTTCCGTGGCCCAGTGATCTCGAATTTTTTTTTTGAATTTATTTTAACAATTAAATAACACGCTCGTGCGGTTTTCCTAGATAATTAGAATAACTCATGAACGGGTGCTCGGATCAGAAATCCAAGGGCACCGTTGCGTACAGAAGATCGATTTTACCTTAGGCGAGGCCTAACATTGACCAGCGCAGGTCGGTGGTGAAATCTAGTTTTTGGGACGTAAGAGTAATAAAATATTTAAATGAAAATATTTTATGCTGCAACAGATATCCCTTGCTTTTTAATTAAAGGTTGTCGCAAGGGTCCAGGGATACAAACCTTATACCCCTGAAACCCTTGGCGGCTCTGGAGGCTCTGGAGAAAACCTCCCAACGCGGCGACAATGACACAGTGACCGGATCATCGCCGACGAATGCCGCGGAATCCAGGTAAGATGTTTCTTTGATGATTTTTCTTCCACATTTTTGATTTCCCCGATGAACGCGGACCAATCCACGAAAAGATTAGCCTGCGGATCAATCATTCATGTAGGATGGGATTTTGTGGGAATTGTGGGGATTTTATTCTTGAAATTATTTTTGGTTTCGTTCAACCTTTTAATGGAGACGGACCAAGATCGAAACGAACATCGATCGAGGTTTATCCCTCTCGATTTGTAGTGTTCTTCTTCCCCAAAATATCATGTTTCATCGCTGCGTTCTACGCGTTCTTCTCTAGGATATGTACGATGAATCATTGCGCCACCTTTGTGCAATGAAATGATCCCAAATTGAAAATCTGGCATCGGTACAACCCTACGGAGGTGCGGCAGTAGTGGAGACAGATGGATCAAAGCAGATTGGATGATATCATTTTTCAAACGATTTCCGCATGAGTGACCAGAATTGGATTTCAGAGCCGATTGAAGGCCTGAAACCCACAGATTCGGCATCACGGTGTCGAGTCGAATCTTGATCTTGAATTTTACGGAAAACGGACCAGAGGAACGCAATCCGGAGTATCGGCCGATGCACGAGGAAGAAGACGACTTTCGGGAAATTTCCTGACTACACGCCGTGTAGTATGAGCTACACGACATGTGTTCGTTGATAGGAATACATGGAATGTAATTCGGGAGTACACAGACACGGGAAGGGTGCACGGCCAAGTAAATTCCATGTATACCCCTCCCCAACCAGATACACGAGATACCCCGTGTACTGCTACACGGGCAGACGACAAGGACACGGGCAGAGACCGTGAACGAGTACCTGGCCAGTGTACACGGAGCGAGCCTCAAGAACTCGGAAACAACATGTGAATCATCTACACATCGTGTAGTTTCTTTCTATCTGACAAGCCGAATGTCACAGGCTGTTCCCATGGGCAGTACTTGGGGACAAGAAACATGGAGTGTACTTTTTCTACACACCGTCTATTTTGGTTCTACACAGCTTGAACGGATGACACAAGCTATTTAGAAGGGCAGTACCTAGGGTCAAGGAGCACTGCGTGTAACCATACCACATGCTGTGTAATAATGTCTTCAAGGATTGAGCCAATTTTCTTCTGTGAATTGGGCTAGTTTCCTTAGGGTTTGTCCCCTTAGTTCTTCTCTTGAAGGTTTCTTGTATCATCCCCTACATATAGGAGTATGATCCCTTTAGCTGGACTTTTAGAATAGAGTTTTTGGAATCCCCTATGTGAGACTTAGAGCTGGATCCTCTATTCATTCCTAGAACACTAGGTAGAGTTCTTGGTATCGACATGACCAACTTTACCCGGGCTTCGATCCTCTGCTTAGCGGATTAGCTCAGACTGAGTTACCGGAATCACCCCATGACTTCGCTATGATCCTCATCTAAGAATCATGTTCTCAAGGTACCTTTGGATTGTGTTCTCACAGAACGACTACTTCGTATCTCTCTCTTTAGACATAGGAGTGGGTTCTCCTTGTTACATGCATAGTGGAATCTTCGAGCTGGATCCTAGTGGTTGTATCGTGATGGTAGTTTGTGTATGAGTATATCTGGATATTCTTATTATATGTTCAGTAGAGATATACAGTGTAGAGATGATTGTATCTCCCTTTGTGGTATTTTCCCTTATTGTATTTCCTTTGTTGTTTTGGGGTGTCCTACTGGGTATTTTTATATACTGACCCCTGCACGGGATTTGCCCGCACGTGTCATGTCTTGTGCAGACGAGCGAGCCTTTGACAGGATTCTAGGTGGACTAGGGCAGGATGATGCTCAGTGAGATCAGGCGGGATGAGGTGTGTTCCTACGGCTACAGATTGTAGTCCCAATACCTTTCCTTACAGATTGGACCTTGTTATAGTCTTTCTTTTTGGTGGGCATGTACTTTTGGCCCAGGGTTTTACATTCATGTACTTTACATTCCTATCATACTCTGTTGGTTGGGTTTTAGTGTATCCATGCATATTTTCCTTTTAGTAGTTTTTACTTTTCAGCTTTGTGGGCTTGGAGATGTGTGTGCATGTGCACAGGTTTATAGGCAATGCCTCCCATGTTAGTAGCATGCCTACTCAGTGCTAGTCACCAGCCCCTGGCCTATTGGAGGCGGGCTTGGGGAGTTGCAGCTCGGGCCCCACTGGGACGGGTCGTGACATAGTGGTATCAAATGTGGTCGGTTCTACCTTTGGACCGAGAGTCTATGAGTTGGTTTGGGGAAACAATGTTAAGTTTTTCGAGTTCGGCTTTCAGGCCAGGGATCCCAGTTTTGGTGCGGGCGACCGACGTATCCATACACCAGGACTCTGATAACCTGCTTTTCGACTTAGAGCATGAGAACACTAGTTGCAGAAGAAAATAATGGTACATGCATCATATATGAATGTGTTGTGGTTTCTATGTCCTTCATGAGTCATCTCTACATATATACTCACTGACTGAGATACATATTGTATCTTTAACAAGATTCCTCCACGACGTGCACCCTCTAGGATCCAGTAGCTCGATCACGAGCATGATACCCTCAGTGATGAATCCTCGATACAGGGACCGGATCCCCCTGTTTTACCACCAGGTGGTGTGCCAGTTATCCTGCCACCTGTGGAGAAGTGTTTAGTGCCTGTTATACCAGCGGAGGAGGAGCACAGGATGAGCGCACTTCACGAGTTTCAGACATAGATACCCCTCAGGTTTTGAGGTGAGCCTGACCCTCAGGCACCAGAGGATTGTCTTGAGGCATTAACCAGAGTCTTACATTTGGTCAGGACACCGGCATACCATATGGTGATCCTGGCAGTGAGCCATCTATAGGGCTCGGCAGGAAGATGGTGGAGATTGGTTAACAAGACCCACGAAGAGGCGACTCTTTCATGGTCGGAGTTTGAGAGTCTCTTCATAGAGTATTTTTCACATGTTACCGTGAGAGTTGTACGTATACAGGATCTTCTTCAGCTCTAGTAGAGAACCATGTCGGTGGCTGACTATTCATTGAGGTTTACAGACCTATCGTGGTACTCGATGGATATGTTCAGAGATCAGTACATCAGAGCTCAGACATTTGAGAGGGTCTTGCGCAGAGATATCCAAGCTATAATCATCCCTATGAGTATTCCTACTTATGTTGTGGTGCTCGAGCAGGCTGTGGTGGTCAAGAGCTTCTTGGAAGAGCTGAGACAGCCGACAACTGTCAGTGGTGGACGAGTTGGAGCTGAGGCCTCGGTAGCAGGGATCCGACGTCAGGGACCCAGGTGTGGGAGACATTTTCAGAGGAGATCCCCAAACATGGGATCTGTCGTACATGGTTCGAAGGGTGCATCCAGCCATCCTCGAGAGAGGCGATGCTACTCATGTGATGTCAGGGGACATCTCGCTTGAGATTGTCCGACCCTCCGTAATACTGACACAAGAGAAGGGGATGGACCACCGAGGAAGAGGCAACGTGTGGAGCAGACAGATCCGCGGGGTGGAGGACACGGTATAGGAGCTGGGACAACAGCTATAGGTGGTCGGCGTATTGACCCTTTACCACCACCACCCCCAGGAGGTCCACCCCAGGCTCAGGGAGATGGGGGACATAGGCAGGGACAGATGCAGGTTGTAGAGGCTTATGACCCAGGTACTCCCGGAATGATTAGAGGTATTATCTGTGTCTTTTCAACATTGGTTGCCGTATTGATAGACATAGGTTCTTGACATTCCTTTCTGGCTGCTTATCTTTTTCGAGACCCTGAGATTCCTATTGAGACGTTGACTCGACCCTTATGCTTAGAAACACCGACTGGAGAAGATTCAGAGATCACACACATCTATAGACAGTGTGACCAAACCCTTGGAGGCGAGAGTTTCAGTTGGAACCTCTTGGGGGTAGCATCGAGGCCTTACGATTTCATTCTTGGTATGGATTGGCTATCCAATTTTCATGCCCAGATCGACTGTTTTAGGTGAAGGGTGTGGTGTTTCTCCAGTGGTGGAACAAGGTTCTCTTTTATCGGTGAAGGAGAGACCCAGGAAGCGCAAGATGGACTCGTGTATAGGAGGGAACAACCGATTTCACATTAGTTGGATAGCCTAGCCCTTGGCACAGCAGATGTTACGACTTTCCAGTTTCTAGAAGTTGTGGCTGAGTATGAGGACGTCTTTTCGGAGGACATCATCAGGCTACCTCCCCAATGGGAGATAGATTTCTGAATTGAGTTGCAACCCGGAATGGCACAGATATCAGCATCAGCATATCGGATGGCACATTCAGATCTTCGTGAGCTGAGGGTGCTGCTGGATGACTTGAAGAAAAAGGGATTTGTGAGACCCATCGTTTCACCCTGGGCGGCGCTAGTGATATTTTACAAGAGGGAAGACCAGAGCTTGAGGCTACGTTTGGATTACCGGTGCTTGAATCAGGTGACCGTGAAGAACCAGTATCCACTACGGAGGAGCGATGACCACTTCAAATAGTTAAGAGGGGACGATGGTTCTCGATGGTTGATCTATGATCAGGCTATCACCTGTTGCGAGTACGGGATGAGGATATACTGAAGACGGCTTTCTGATGTATCTAAGGTCACTATGAGTACTTGGTGATTCCCTTTGGCGTGACAAACGCCCCATCAATGTTCAGGGGAATCATGAACCTGACCTTTCAGACCCACCTAGACCAGTTTGTAGTGGTATTCATCGATGATATCCTTGTGTACTCTGCGTCTGAGGAGGAGCACGTGAGACACCAAAGGATGGTTCTTGGACACACTCTGAGAGCACCAATTGTATGGGAAACTCTCGAAGCGTCAGTTCTAGTTATAGGAGGTCCATTTTCTGGGACACATTATCTCAATAGGTGGTGTAGCAGTGGACCCAGCCAAGGTGGAGGCAGTGCTAGCATGGGAGCCACCACGAAGCATGACGGAGGTGCGGAGTTTCCTTGTGTTCGCAGGCTACTATTAGAGATTAATCCTTGATTTCTCCAGGATTACAGCACCCATGAAATCTTTGACCTGAAAGGGGCAGCCTTTCGTGTGGATTGATTGATGCCAGTAGGCTTTCCTGTAGTTGAAATAGATTTTGACGAGCGCCTCGATCTTGAGATTACCGAAGGAGGGTGTCGAATACCTAGTGTTTTGTGACGCATCAGGTTCCGGGGTTGGTTGTGTCCTGATGAAGCGGAAAGTGGTGATTGCTTATAGCTCACATCAGTGGAGTCCACATGAGCAGAACTATGTGACCCATGATCTTGAGTTGGCAGTGGTAGTCTTCGCATTAAAAATGTTGCGGCACTACCGGATGGGTGAGAGGTTTATCGTCTACTCTAATCACAGGAGTCTCAGAAATATCTTTTCACAGAAGGATATGAATCTGAGATAGAGGTGATGGCTAGATTTCCTCTAGGATTACAACTTTGAGATTGGTTATACTCCTGGGAAGGGGAACGTGGTGGCAGATTCTCTCAGTAGGAAATCCAGTTCGCAGTTGCTGGATGAGGCGGCGAGGCAGTTGGCCTCCGTAAATTTATCCTTCATGGATGGAGATGAGGTAGCTTACCTTCAGTTTATGGTTGTTACCCCTCCACTCTTACAGTGAGTTAGGGAAGCACAACGTGAGGATTCTAGCTATGAGGCTGTACGTGCTCAGATATCAATAGGTGTTGCTGCTGATGGATATTCAGAATGTGGGGGGCACGTTTTTCTTTTCAGAGGGCACACGGTAGTACCAGCGACATTTCGGGATGAGGTTCTGAGGGAGTTCCATACATCCCCTTTGGTCATGCATCCAGTTGTAGCAAAGATGTATCAGGACCTCCGACGTCAGTTCTAGTGGCCAGGAATGAAGAAGGGTGTGTCAGAGTTTGTGTTTCGGTTCCTTACTTGTCATCAAGTAAAGGATGAGCACCAGGTTCCAGCTGGTTTGACTTATCCCCTTGAGGTTACAGATTGGAAGTGGGACGGGATATCCATGGACTTCGTGATGGGTTTACCTCGTACGTCCAGGGGGCACGATTCTATCTGGGTGATCATTTATCAACTCCCCAAGTCGGTCCAGTTCATAGCCATATAGGGGTAGAATTCAGTAGAGAGCTTGGTACGCCTCTATGTGCAGGAGATATTTCGACTTCGTGGAGTTCCAACCATGATCATTTCAGATTTTGATGCTCGTTTCACATCACGGTTGTGGAAGGGATTACATGAATTTTTTGGGACTCAGTTACACTTGAGCACAACATTTCATCCCCAGACTGATTGTCAGACAGAGCGGACCATCCAAGTCCTGGGGGATATGCTTCGAGCTTGCATTCTTGACTTCGATCGTAGCTGGGAGGATCACCTACCACTGGTGTAATTGTCCTAAAACAATAGTTATCATTCAACTATTGGTATGTCACCATTCGAGGCTCACTATGGGCGACCTTGAAGGTCACCACTTTGATGGACTTACCTAGTAGAGTCAGCAATCATGGCCCTAGAGATGGTCAAAGCTACTACAGAGAAGGGGAAGGTCATCCAGGAGTGGATGAAGACTGCATAAAGTTGGCAAAAGTCTTACGGTGATAAGAGGCGGAGCCCCTTAGACTTCGAGGAAGGAGACCATGTGTTCCTTCAAGTCTCACCTTGATGGGGATGGCAGATATTTGGCTGAGGCGACATACTATATCCGAGGTTCATTGTCACTTTTCAGATTCTAAGTAGAGTTGGTGAGGTGGAATATCTCTTGACTCTAACTCCTCAGATGGACCGGGTATTCAACATCTTCCATGTGTCGAAGTTACGGAGGTATGTGCATGATCCATCGCACGTTATCGACTCGGGTGAGCTGGTCATCAATGAAAAAGTGACCTTTGTTGAGTACCCATTGGAGATCGACGATCGGCAGGAGAAGATCCTTAGTGGTTGAGCTATTCCCTTGGTGCATGTCCGGTGGTAGCACAGGAATCTCCAGGAGAGCACGTGGGAGCTGGAGGCTCAGATTCGCATGCACTACACACATCTTTTTTAGTAGCCCTTGTTTTGGCTTTTCGGGGACGTAAAATCCCTAAGGTGGGTGTAGTGTAATTTCCCGGATATTTCCATGTATTATTTTAATATTATATGGGAATTAATTTGAGACCATGCTTTGAGACGGCGTGTAGTTCCGAGGCCCAGTGAGCCCGAAACAAGCGTTTCAATTTAATTTAATAATTAAATAACGGGTGCATGCGGTTTTCCTGAAAAAGTGTAATAACTCCTAAATGGGTGCTCAGATCAGAAATTCAAGGGCACCATTGCATACAGAACATGAATTTTACCCTAGTCGAGGCCTACCATCGGTCGACGTAGGTCGGTGGTGAAATCTAGTTTTTGGGATGTAAGACTAAAAAAATATTAAAATGAAAATATTTTATGCTGCAACAGATATCCCTTGGCTTTTAAATAAAAGGTTGGCGCAAGGGTCCTGTAACATCCCAAGTAAGTAATGAATAATAGATATTTTTATCTATGTCTATTAATGATTAAGATAGTTTTATAGAGGCTTAAAATGAAAATAAATACAATCTTATGCATGAAATACACTAATATTCTTAAAATATTGTTTTACTGCCTTTTGATGGAAAACCATTTTTGAATCTATATTTTGACAATTTTATAAACTATTTTTGTCAAAATAAACTTATCCTTTATGATTGGGACATAAAAATTTACCTTGTGTGAATTTTTGGTATTTTTCTGACAATGTTCATTTTTTAATGAATAGTGAAAAATACTGCATTTTACATCAAAACTGCTTTTTAATATAATTTATTTATATGATTACATTATCTTTTGAATTGGTATTAATGTGTAATATGAATATATTTTTACCATTTAATCCAATGGTGGTCATTGGAATCAATTTCACTTTGAAATTAGACTTAAACTGGTGTCAATCTTTTGATACTTATTGTTTTGTAAAAACACGCTATTTGCTCTGGCAGCGGGAATTAATTATTAAATTAATTAATGTGACTTATATGATTTAAATTTTGTAAAATAGACTTCATTTTTTAATTCGTAATATCAAATATAGCTTTGGGTGAATTTTTGGTAATTTTCTGAAAAACTTCAATTTTTGATGAATAGTGAAACCACTAAGTGGTAATCAAGCAAACTGATTTTTCAGTTAAATAAAGTTTACCACTAATGTGTATTGAATTTTGAAAATCTGACATACATGGTTGTCATTAAGAAGTAAAATGTGGTTCAATGAGTTTAAAATAATTTTTTGGTGAATAGTAACTTATTAAGTTTTTAATCGCGATTAGTGGTAATTAGTGTAGTTTAAGGTATAAATAATGCTTTAATAACATTAAATGACCTAGACACATGTCCCAAACTTATTGGTTGTGTCATGGACGACCAAGACAATCCATGGGTCAACTTGGGGACCCCATGGAGACATTTTGGTTGGGAAATGACATAAATAACTTTTTATTTAATGTAAAAGTAAAAATGACACAAACATAATATGTTTTACGAAAACAATTTTTACATGGGGTTATAAAGATCAGATATTTGATTATAAATAGTCACTGGAAAGCTAAAAAGATTTCCTACATCATAGTATTTTTTTTATGATTTTTAGACATTAAATAAATTAAATTATTTATGACATAATAATGATGCAGCGATGACATCATTATTTGACGATTTAAATAAAATGGGAAGATAATGTAAAATATATGAACTACACATGTCCAAAACCAATTGGATGAGTGGATTTCGAACCCTTATCACATTATCCACGAATTATATCAATGTGGGACCTTTTAAAACCGAAACACATTTTCAAATAAAGTAATATTTCTTTACTTTCCAAAAGTGCCCCTCCTCTCCTCTTATAAAAGGCCCCCACCTCTACCTCATTTCACACACTCCTCAAGCCTTTGGATCGGCCAACCCCTGCCCATTTACTCTCTACACATCCCTCTACTCATCCTAGAGGATTCCCATTGGGCAGAATCCTTTCAAAGGAAGCCTTTAGGCTCAAATCAAAAGGAGTTACACTTTTAAAGGTAATTCATTCTCTCATGTTCATTTGTTTTATTTTTCTTCTCCAACCCCCTAAACTCCTTTTATTTACATATTTTGTAACCACAAAATTATCTTCAATATACAAGGATGTTGTTATAATATTTATTTGAGCTACACTCTCACACAACTACATCAAATGGTTAAAGAACATACGGTTTCCGTGGATGGCGAAATTCTGCCTCCCGAAATGATGATTGTTCAATACTCATTTAACACCTTCAAAGGTGGCCATTATGATGTCACTATTTTTATATATGATATATAATATGTTTATGTTTTCCTTAAGATTCTGTTTTTTTTCATTTTGGGCATACCTTTATGGTTTCCATTATGGGTAAACACGATATCTTGATTTTAGGAAGTGCGGACTACCGCCCCCTCAAAGTGATTTGATTCGTTAAATACCATATGTGGGACATATAAAGGATGGAACTATGATATTATAAATTATATTATAATGTAATTATAATATACCTTTATATCATTAAGATTCTATTCTATAAAATACGAAATAGAAATGAAAGTAGCGTTCATGCGTACGTACGGCTTACCGTCTCCATGAACGGTGCATTTCATTTCTTACCTCTAAATGATTATGTAATATTATAAATGCAAGTATGTACTGGATATATATGACATATATGATATCTACATCATGAATACCATTCTGGATATAATGAACCTTTGACCAAATTAACAACATGTAAGTGTAAGAAGTCTATTTTTGACTTAAGAACCAAATACCGAAAAAATGAACATTATTAACTTAACTGATTACATGATGTTCATAACGTGGTATAAAAGGAATAATGAACCTGAAAAAGATTCATAATCAAGTAGAGATTAACTCAAGTTTATTATTCAGAAGATTAAAGAACGGTCGGGTCAAGTCGGATACGAGGTATGGGACTTCGTCTCAATCTCCTTTCATTGAGGAATATTTTATTTTATACACAACTTTCTTTTATATGGTGTATAAACCCCTTTGACTTTTATGTTTATTAAAAAGGAATATTTTTTATACGAAGCATTTACTAAACGAAAAAAGGGAATGTTTTTGTCATACGTATGCGGCGAAAACGACTTCTCCGCCGTCGTGACCGTTATTTGAGTTTCGGCTTCCTCTACAAGCCATACCTTTTTTTTAAATGAAAAAAATAAATACCATGTTTTACTTTGGTATTGAAAATGGTTTTCATAATGTTTTTATTATATAAATGTGTTGTATTGATATCTCGTGATTGAAATGTGGAAATGTTATGTTTCGTTTATGCATGTTTTATGTGATATGATTATGTTTTGGTTCTTGGGCATTATTATGAAGACGGGTGGTTCCGTGATAAACTAAGGGCGAGTGAGCCCGTTATAGCTCTCCAATGCATTGGGTAACGCGAAGGAGTGAAACGTTAAGGTTTCTCCGAAGAGATTTTAGGGAATATACTGTGATGGGTATTCCAAACGTAACCAAGAGGTTTACTCCCTATGTAAGAATGTTATGAATGCCTCAAGTTACCTTTATGTCTTATGATTTATATGATTTATTCATGATTTTATGAGGTATGTTAAGGTGCCTATGTTTTATGGGTAAAGTATGATTTCATTCTTATGTATATATGAACTCATGTTTCCTTTCCATGTCTTTTTTTATAACCCATACTGAGTTTTTATGCTCATCCCATGTTTTTGAAATGTTTTTCACAGGTCAAGGGAAAGGTACATGATAAGATGATAGAGTCAAGGATGTGTCAAGAAATAATCCATGTTTTATTTTAAATGTGTTTCCATTGATGGGAATGAAGAATACTATCTTTATGTAACCACTTTGTTTATATGTGGAATGTAATTCAAGTTTTATGATCTAATTCTCTAAAACTCTAAACCCAAAAAGATCCTCAATGTGTAATCCTGTAATAACTCAAGATTAAGTAAGGTTTAAGGCTGGGGCCTTATAGTTGGTATCAAAGGTCAGTTTAGATAACTTTAGGAGTTAGAATTCTATTAAATGATTATCCAATTTTTTTTCGAAATGATATAGCATTTAAAGATTACCATGTTGCTTCATCTAAGACATGTTTATTCAGAATGGTTTTCCGCAGAGGAAACAAGGAAGCAGTGCTAGGAAGGCATACAGAAGGAAATAACCTTCCGAATCAGCATCCAGAAATGGTCAGAATTGGAACTGAACAGTTTTTTGTAGTGATGGCTAAGTTAAAGCAGGTGAAAAATGTTGGTTAATGATATTTTGGTGTTTTCTAAAAGTAAAGTGGAGCATGAAAGACATTTAAGGATTATCTTGCAAACCATAAAAAAAAAAGAAACTGTATGGGAAATTCAGCAAGTGTGAGTTTTGGTTGCAACAAATTTATTTCCTTGGTCACATTGTTTCTAACGATGGAATAACTGTTGATCCTGCAAAAACAAAAGTTGTGGAAGAATGGCCAAGACCCACAAATGTAACCGAGATTCATAGATTCCTTGGTTTGGCGGGCTATTACCGAAGTATTGTTAGAAATTTTTCACGGTTATCTAGTCCAATGACTAAGCTAACTCGGAAGGGTGTTAAGTTTATCTGGACAAAAGAATGTGATGATTGTTTTCAGGAATTGAAAAGAAGATTGGTGAATGCTCCAGTTTTGGCACTACCTTCCAGGAATGGTGAGTTTGTTATATACAGTGATGCTTCATTGAAAGGACTTGGTTGCGTCCTAATGCAGAATGATCAGGTAATTGCTTATGCTTCACGACAGTTGAAAACTCATGAGGTAAATTACCCTACACATGATTTGGAACTAGCTGCTGTTGTTTTTGCTTTAAAAATTTAGAGGCATCATTTGTATGGAGTAAAGTGTGAAATATATATCGATCACAAAAGTTTAAAGTATATATTCACTCAGAAAGAGTTAAACATGAGACAAAGGAGATGGCTGGAATTAATCAAGGATTATGATTGTACAATTCATTACCATCCGGGAAAAGAAAATAAAGTGGCTGATGCTTTGAGTCGAAAAAGTAATGCTTCATTAACAATGTTGTGTTTGGAATGTGATCCTTTGGTTAACGATTTGATGAACTTTGGCATAGAAGTTGTTTGTGCAGGAAGTACTTCTATTTTGTTTTAGGTATCAGTGAGATCTTCTCTATCAGATAGAATCAAGCAAACACAGAAGCAAGACAGTGAGTTGTAGAAAAAGGTAGAGCTAGTTCAGAAAGGTAAGTTGCCTGAATTCAACATTGATAATGATTGTGTTTTGAGATTTGGGAAGAGATTGTGTGTGCCTTGTGATTCAAAGTTGAAGAGAGAGTTGTTATGTGAATCTCATAGTTCTCCGTTTTCAGTTCATCTGGGCAGTACTAAGATGTATAGAGATCTGCGGGAGTATTACTGGTGGGATGGAATGAAAAGAGATATTGCTGATTTTACTGTGAAGTGTTTGACTTGTCAGCAGGTTAAAGCAGAGCGGTAGTTACCGAAAGAGATGCTTCAGCCTTTACCAGTTCCAGAGTGGAAATGGGAGAATATATCCATGGACTTTGTTGTTGGATTACCGAAGACATCTCGAGGTAATAATGCAATCTGGGTTATTGTTGATCGCTTGACCAAATATGCTCATTTACTTACTATACGAGATACTTTCTCTCTTGATCAACTTTCCCGTTTGTATCTTAATGAGATAGTCAGGTTTCATGGAGTTCCTCTCTCCATTGTATCAGATCTGATCCCAGGTTTACTTCTATCTTTTCGAAAGGCCTTCAGAAGTCGTTGGGTACTGAATTAAATTTTAGTACAGCTTTTCATCCTCAATCAGATGGGCAGTCAGAACGAAAAATTCAGACATTGGAGGATATTCTACGAGCTTGTTCTATGGATTATCAGGGAAGTTGGGACCAACATCTTTCATTGGTTGAGTTTTCATATAATAACAGTTTTCATTCCAGTATACAGATGGCACCATTTCAGGCATTATATGGGAAGCGGTGTCGAACTCCAGCTTTCTGGGATGAAGTGGGTGAAAGGAAGTTGATGGGACCAGAATTGGTAGAAGAGATGGCAAAAAATGTTCAGCTGATTCAGAAACACATGAGAACAGCTCAGAGCAGGCAGAAGAGTTATGCGGATAACCAGAGGAAGGATCTATCTTTCGAGGTAGGTGATCATGTTTTTCTCAAGGATTCTCCTTGGAAAAGTGTGATGAGATTTGGTAAGAAAGGAAAGTTGAGTCCAAGGTTTGTTGGACCATACGAAATTCTAGAGAGAGTTGGATCTGTTGAATACCGAGTGGCTTTACCTCCGAGTTTATCTCAGGTACACAATGTTTTTCACGTTTCGATGTTGAGAAAGTATATGCCAGATCCATCTCATGTTTTGAGTCCAGAGGTAGTTCAGGTGGAAGAGAACCTATCTTATGAGGAACAACCGGTCCAGATTCTTGACCACGGGGAGAAAGTGTTACAGAATAAGGTGATTCACCAGGTAAAGGTTTTGTGGAAAAACCACATGATTGAAGAGGCAACAAGGGAATCTGAAAATGCAATGAGGGATAAGTACCCCCATTTATTCGATAAGTAAATAAATTGTGGGGACGAAATTTTCTAAAGGGGTGAATGATGTAACATCCCAAGTAATTAATGAATAATAGATATTTTTATCTATGTCTATTAATGATTAAGATAGTGTTATAGAGGCTTAAAATGAAAATAAATACAATCCTATGCATGGAATACACTAATATTCTTAAAAGATTGTTTTACTGCCTTTTGATGGAAAACCATTTTTGAATCTATATTTTGACAATTTTATAAACTATGTTTGTCAAAATAAACTTACCCTTTATGATTGGGACATCAAAATTTACCTTGTGTGAATTTTTGGTATTTTTCTGACAATGTTCATTTTTTAATGAATAGTGAAAAATACTGCATTTTACATCAAAACTGCTTTTTAATATAATTTATTTATATTATTAGATTATCTTTTGAATTGGTCTTAATGTGTAATATGAATATATTTTTACCATTTAATCCAATGGTGGTCATTGGAATCAATTTCACTTTGAAATTAGACTTAAACTGGTGTCAATCTTTTGATACTTATTGTTTTGTAAAAACACGCTATTTGCTCTGGCTGCGGGAATTAATTATTAAATTAATTAATGTGACTTATATGATTTGAATTTTGTAAAATAGACTTCATTTTTTGTATTCGGAATATCAAATATATCTTAGGGTGAATTTTTGGTAATTTTTTGAAAAACTTCAATTTTTGATGAATAGTGAAACCACTAAGTGGTAATCAAGCAAACTGATTTTTCAGTTAAATGAAAGTTTACCACTAATGTGTATTGAATTTTGAAAATCCGACATACATGGTTGTCATTAAAAAGTAAAATGTGGTTCAATGAGATTAAAATAATTTTTTGGTGAATAGTAACTTATTAAGTTTTTAATCGCGATTAGTGGTAATTAGTGTAGTTTAAGGTATAAATAATGCTTTAATAATATGAAATGACCTAGACACATGTCCCAACCTTATTGGTTGTGTCATGTCTGACCAAAACAAGCCATGGGTCAACTTGGGGACCCCATGGAGACATTTTGGTTGGGAAATGACATAAATAACTTTTTATTTAATGTAAAAGTAAAAATGACACAAACATAATATGTTTTACAAAAACAATTTTTACATGGGGTTATAAAGATAAGATATTTGATTATAAATAGTCATTGTAAATCTAAAAAGATTTACTACATCATAGTATTTATTTTATTATTTTTAGACATTAAATAAATTAAATTATTTATGACATAATAATGATGCAGCGATGACATCATTATTTGACGATTTAAATAAAATGGGAAGATAGTGTAAAATCTATGAACTACACATGTCCAAAACCAATTGGATGAGTGTATTTCGAACCCTTATCACCTTATCCACGAATTATATCAATGTGGGACCTTTTAAAACCGAAACACATTTTCAAATAAAGTAATATTTCTTTACTTTCCAAAAGTGCCCCTCCTCTCCTATTATAAAAGGCCCCCCACCTCTACCTCATTTCACACACTCCTCAAGCCTTTGGCTCGTCCAAACCCTGACCATTTACTCTCTCCACATCCCTATCCTCATCCTAGAGGATTCCCGTTGGGAATAATCCTTTCAAAGGAAGCCTTTAGGCTCAAATCAAAAGGAGTTACACTTTTAAAGGTAATTCATTCTCTCATGTTCATTTGTTTTATTTTGCTTCTCCAACCCCCTAAACTCTTTTTATTTACTTATTTTGTAACAACAGAAGTATCTTCAATATACAAGGATGTTGTTATAATATTTATTTGAGCTACACTCTCACACAACTACACCAAATGGTTAAAGAACATACGGTTTCCGTGGATGGCGAAATTCTGCCTCCCGAAACGATGATTGTTCAATACTCATTTAACAACTTCAAAGGTGGCCATTATGATGTCACTATTTTTATATATGATATATAATATGTTTATGTTTTCATTAAGCTTCTGTTTTTTTTCATTTTGGGCATACCTTTATGGTTTCCATTATGGGTAAACACGATATCTTCATTTTAGGAAGTTCGGACTACCGCCCCCTCAAAGTGATTTGATTCGTTAAATACCATATGTGGGACATATAAAGGATGGAACTATGATATTATATATGATATTATACTGGAATTATAATATACCTTTATATCATTAAGATTCCATTCTATAAAATACGAAATAGAAATGAAAGTAGCGTTCATGCGTACATACGGCTTACCGTCTCCATGAACGGTGCATTTCATTTCTTACCTCTAAATGATTATGTAATATTATAAATGCAAGTATGTACTGGATATATATGACATATATGATATCTACATCATGAATACCATTCTGGATATAATGAACCATTGACCAAAATAACAACATGTAAGTGTAAGAAGTCTATTTTTGACTTAAGAACCAAATACCGACAAAATGAACATTATTAACTTAACTGATTACATGATGTTCATAACATGGTATAAAAGGAATAATGAACTTGAAAAAGATTCATAATCAAGTAGATATTAACTCCAGTTTATTATTCAGGAGATTAAAGAACGGTCGGGTCAAGTCGGATATGAGGTATGGGACTTCGTCTCAATCTTCTTTCATTGAGGCATATTTTATTTTATACACAACTTTCTTTTATATGGTGTATAAACCCCTATGACTTTTACGTTTATTCAAAAGGAATATTTTTTATACGAAGCATTTACTAAACGAAAAAAGGGAATGTTTTTGTCGTACGTATGCGGCGAAAACGACTTCTCCGCCGTCGTGACCGTTATTTGAGTTTCGGCTTCCTCTACAAGCCATACCTTTTTTTTTAAAACGAAAAAATAAATTCCATGTTTTACGTTGGTATTGAAAATTGTTTTCATAATGTTTTTATTATATCAATGTGTTGTATTGATATCTCGTGATTGAAATGTGGAAATGTTATGTTTCCTTTATGCATGTTTTATGTGATATGATTATGTTTTGGTTCTTGGGAATTATTATGAAGACGGGTGGTTCCGTGATAAACTAAGGGCGGGTGAGCCCGTTATAGCTCTCCAATGCATTGGGTAATGTGAAGGAGTGAAACGTTAAGGATTCTCTGAAGAGATTTTAGGGAATATACTGTGATGGGTATTCCAAAGGTAACCAAGAGGGTTACTCCCTACGTAAGAATGTTAAGAATGACTCAAGTTACCTTTATGTCTTATGATTTCTATGATTTATTCATGATTTTATGAGGTATGTTAAAGTGCCTATGTTTTATGGGTAAAGTATGATTTCAGTCTTATGTATATATGAACTCATATTTCCTTTCCATGCCTTTTTTTATAACCCATACTGAGTTTTTATGCTCATCCCAAGTTTTTGAAATGTTTTTCACAGGTCAAGGGAAAGGTACATGATAAGATGATAGAGTCAAGGATGTGTCAAGAAATAATCCATGTTTTATTTTAAATGTGTTTCCATTGATGGGAATGAAGAATACTATCTTTATGTAACCACTTTGTTTATATGTGGAATGTAATTCATGTTTTATGATCTAATTCTCTAAAACTCTAAACCTGAAAAGATCCTCAATGTGTAATCTTGTAATAACTCAAGATTAAGTAAGGTTTAAGGCTGGGGCCTTATAGGTCCAGGGTTACAAACCTCATAACCCTGAAACCTTTGGCGGCACTTGAGGCTCTGGAGAAAACCTCCCAACTAGGTGATGATGACGCAACGACTGGATCATCACCGACGAACGCTGCAAAATCTTGGTAGGATTATTGTTTGATGATTTTTCTTCCCCATTTTTGATTTCCACAACGAACGCAGACTAATCCACGAACAGTTTATCCCACAGATCGATTGTTCTTACGGGATAGGATTTTTTGGGAATCGTGGGGATTTAATTCCTGAAATTATTTTTGGTTTCGTTCAACTTTGTAATAGTGACAGACCATGATCGACACGAACATCAATTGAGGTTCATCCCTCTCTATTTTTTGTGTTCTTTTTCCCCAAAATCTCGCGTTTCTTCGCTGCGTTCTAGACGTTCTTCATGGGGATATGAACGATAGATCGTTTTGCAACCTTTTTGTGATGAAACGATCCCAAATTGAAGATCTAGAATCGATATAACCCTACGGAGGTGTGGCTGTGGTGGAGACGGACGGATCGAAGCGGATTGGAAGATATCGTTCTTCGAACAATTTCCGCACTGGTGACCTGAATCAGATTTTGGAGCCGATCGAAGGCCCGAAACCCTTGAATTTGGAATCACGACGTCGAGGAAACTCTTGATATTGAGTTTCGAGGCAAACAGACCAGAGGAACGTGATCCGGAGGATCGGCCGAATTGCGAGGAAGAAGACGGTGTTCTGGAAAATTCCCGACTACACGCCGTGTAGAATGGGCTACAAGGTGTGCGTTTTTCGGCTGAATTACATGGCATGTAATTTGGGAGTACACTGACATGGGCAGGGTACAAGGCCAAGGAAATGTCGTGTATACCCCTCCCCAGCCAGACCCGGCCATATACACGGGACACCCCGTGTACTAGTACACGGGCAGGCGACAAGGACACGGGCATAGACCGTGTACGTGTACATGGCCAGCGTACACGAAGTGAGCCCCAGGCACTCAGAAATGGCATGTGAATCATCTACATGCCATTTAGATTCTTTCTATCTAACAAGCCAAATGACAAGGGTCGTTCACACGGTTAGTTCCCGGGGTCAATAAACACGGTGTGTACTTTTTCTACACGCCTTGTATTTTGGTTCAACACAGCTTGAACAGATGACACATGCCATTTACAGGGGCAGTACCTGGGGTCAAGGAACACGGTGTGTATCCATACTACCAGTCGTTTAATAAAGTATTAAAGGATTCATCTAGCTGTGTTATGTGACTTGGGATAGTTTCCTTAGGGTTCGTCCCCTTAGTTTTTCTCCTGAAGGTTTCTGGTATCATCCCCTACATATAGGAGTATGATCCCTTCAGCAGGCCTTCCAGAATAGAGTTGTTGGAATCCCCACTATGAGACTTAGAGACAGATCCTCTTTTCATTTCTGGAACCCTAGGTAGAGTTCTGGGTATTGATGTGACGAACTTTACCAGGGCACCGATCCTCTGCTTAGTGGATTTGCTCAGACTGAGTTGTTGGAATCATCCCATTACTTAGATGTGATCCTCATCTTAGCATCATGTTCTTAAGGTACATGTGGAGTGTGTTCTCCCAGAACATGTACTTCGTATCTCTCTTTTTAGACTCAGGAGTGTGTTCTCCTTGTTACATTCTTAGTGTAATCTTTGAGTTGGATCATAGTGGCGGTATCGCGATGGTCGTTTGTGTATGAGTATATCTAGATATTCTTTTTATTTGTTCAGTAGACTTATACGGTGTAGAGATGACTGTATCTCTCTTTGTGGTATTTTCCCTTGTTGTATTTCCTTTGTGGTTTCTGGGTGTCCTACTGGGAATTGTTATACTCACCCCTGCACATGATTCTAGGTGGACTAGGGCCAGACGATGCTCAGTGAGATCAGGCAGGCCGAGGTGTGTTCCTAAGACTACATATTGCAGTCCAAGTACCTTTCCTTGCAGGTTGGACAGTGTTAAAGACTTTCATTTTGGTGGGCTTGAAACTTTTTCGAAGGGTTTTACTTTCTTGTACTTTACATTCCTGTCATACTCTGTTGGTTGGGTTTTAGTGTATGCATGCATATTTTCCTTTTCGTAGTTTTTACTTTTCAGCTTTGTGGGATTGGATATGTGTGTGCGTGTGCACATGTTTATAAGAAATTCCTCCCATGTTAGTAGCATTCCTACTCGGTGCTAGTCACCACCCCAAGCCTATTGGAGGCGAGTTTGGGGAGTTGCAGCTCGGGCCCCACTGGGACAGGTCGTGACATAGGTAATAACGTTAGTTTTATTAATAAAATCATGATCATAATATGTAGAGAAGAGATGAAAAACTAACTAGTACATTCAAATTATATGAATAGACTGAGGAAAACATAATATATGGTGTTTAAACATTATATTCTAAGACATTGAATCATGTGTATGAAATCATTTTTTATGGAAATTTATTACATTAAAAAAAACATGCAAGACGATCATATTGGTATTCTTCCTTTGGAAATATGTTAACGTAATAAAATGTTTCATAAGTGAACTACAACATCTATGACCATTTTTATTATATATAATAACCTTTTAATAAAAATCATACATAAAACATTTATTCATAACCCATGGAATGGAAACATAAGAAACTGTGAGCTTAAGTGATTAGTAATGATAGAAATTGAAGATACCTAAGGGTATAAGAACATGAACCTAAAAATTGAAAACTATACCTATAATAGAAATGATATTTATCATGATTCATGGAGTATATTTTTGTAATTAATAATACATTGATCATAAGTAAATCAATTCAAATGATCCATGATAACATAAAATTGAAAAAATATATAGAATTGTGGCATACAAAGCTGAATTGTAAATAATTTCCATGGTAGTCATGGATCTTGTCCAAGGTAATGATAGTGGAATAGATTCTCTCACCAAACCATTACATTATCAAGGGTTTCCTCCAAAGACCATTATATCAGACAAATTCCCTCACTGAACTGGTTTTCCTCTTTATTCTAATCCACTCTATCTAATAAGATAGAACTGAATACCAAATTCATTAGAGATATATATATATGTATCACCAGTAAAATAATGAAAATCATTCATATATTTATCGTAATATCATAAAACAATCAATATATGCTAACCCAAGAAATGATGTAAGTTTCATAAACATTTCATCATATCATAACATGTGGAAACTTGATAAGTTTCATAATCATTTCATCATTTCATCTCTTAATAAACCCTGAAAAGAAGAAACTTTCATAACTGTTTCCTCATGGTATGACCCATAAAATATAAATTTGTTCATAAAATTCATACCATCATTAGAATAAACCATTCAAAGAAATAATTAGAATGGTAAACTTGAATCATATCCCTGATAAATCATATGTATCTTTAGCGGAAGTCATCTTAGATGTAAAATTATTTTGAAAGATAATTTAAAAAATTTATTGAGTATTGTAAAAATTTTTTATAAATCAATTTTTAAATAAAACAATTCATAAAATATTATGTACATCCTTTTCTATGAAAACATCCTTGGGAACATATAATTAATGATTCAAAAAACATATAAATCATTTCTTGATGAAAATATCCTTTTTTAGTTGTGGTTTTCTAAAAAACATTCAATATTATTTTTGTAAAAATTTACTTTAGATTATTATTAATGTACATAAATGAAATTATTTTTCATGATAGTGTAAAGTTTCATGCATTTCATATATCTTAAAATTAATATTCCTTTCAATTTTTTTGTGAAATCCAAACAGGCCTTAGTTGGAAAATAATAAAAATATTATTTTTAAAAACGTATTTAAATAATAAAACCTGTGTAAAATTTATTTAATAATTCATTTTAATAATATTAAAAACATTTTTGGAAATCAATTTTAAAAAACATGATTTTTTGATGAAAAAGGGTTTTCCACAGAACAGAGAAATAAAGATATTTTTTCTAAAAGAATTATTTTGAATTATTTTCTAAATAGAGAGAGGAAAATGGAGGGAATGTATATATTATTTTGAAAAAATATGAAAATAAGATACTTTATTTAATTTATGTATATATCATAATATTTTTCATTGGAATAAAACTCATATGCAATATCGATAAATAATGATATTGTAAAATAAAACCATGAAAATATTTCTAACAAGGATTCATAAAACCCATGAATGAATAATATTTTCTAGAATAGAAAATATGATGAGTACAAATAAAATCATGTAATTACATTTGAAATTGGTATGTATATAAAATTTAAATAAAGATATGTGTATAACATAACATATATCACAGGGAAGGAAAAGTGTGTCTAAAACCCCTTTATACTTTGGTAAAATTTGAACTGTAAACCCCACAAAAGAGAGATCCTAAAATAGAAATGTATATAAATATATTTTTTTTGGATAATAATATTAACTTAATTTTTTAATTTAAATGCATCACATATAAGGAATAGGTTTTTAATATGACATGTGTCTCAAAGATGAAAACAATTAAGGCCCAAATCCCATACAGCATTACAAATACATTGTATCGTAATACCCAATTAATAATAACATACAATTAAAATTAAATGTCATGAATATATTTAGATTAATTATATAAAATTTCAAATTGGTAGTATATACACTACACAAAAGACAAAAGTGGGGAATTTGCAAATTTCTCCTATAAATAGAAGAGAGATAATGAATCGTATACCTCTTTAGCATTTCTTCAAATTGTAAGACACATCAATGAATAAGGTCAAATTAAATATTAAATATCTTGAAAATAACTATATTCATGATATAAAATATTACATTTCAGGTATATATGTCACCCAAAATAAATATGTGGTCATTTTTCATTTGACTACTATAAATGAAAAATAGACTACAAATCCATTACTATCGTAGTAATCAATTGGACCATAATATGAAATAAATAATAAAATAATATAAAAATTAAAACATAATTAAAATAAGGATATTTAAGATAGAATTTTTTAAAGGGAAATTATATAAACCACAAAAAATTAATGAGTGTTGAATTGTCACATGTCTCCTAAGAATAAGAGAGAGTAGAATTTACTTCTTAATTTATTAATATTTTTGACTGTATTCCCCAATAAAGAGTAAAATTAAATGAAAAATTAAATAAAATTAATTTAATTATATTCAGGATATAAAATTTTTATGGGATATTATATAAAAAAATATTGGTAAATTCTTAAATGTATTTGAGAAATAAAAAAAGGCTGGATATCCATTATCACTTTAGTAATCTTTTTGAAAGTTAGACCCACTAAATAATAACATGAATTTAAACATTAAATTTCAGTTAAATAATTATTTTTGTGATATAAAATGTAAAATGTAAATTATAACCAAAACAAAAAAGAAATGAGTTATGAATTTTCATATGTCTCTTAAAAATAAAATAGAGACTATAATTCCATTACTGTATATATCAACATCCTTTATACTCATTCAATACCCTTTTATAAGAAATATAATACTGTAATAGTTATAATATAAAACCATATTTTTATATATATAATACAATATAATTAATACCTGGGATCTTTTATTACCCGTTTATCAACAATTCCAAGATAATGGCTTGTATTACATAATAAATGCTTATTTTCGTGTATGTTTTAATTTTTTGATCTGGGGTACCCATAATTTTATCATGTTTACATTATATTAATAATTATAATAATGATATAAATATCAAATATATTAATTATATTTGGATTTAGAGTAATCCATAAGACATAAAGATAGAAAATTTAATACGCCATATAAGGATACATTAGGGAATACATTTAAATGAATGCAGTTTCCTTTTGATTGACATATTGTCATAAAAAAGTAAAAGAATAAAATAAAAGTAAGGAGTGATTTTTTTAAATTCCTATTATATATTAAAATTAAAACCGTTTTTATTAACATCTATGTAAGGATTGAATGAATCGCCTCTCTTCGCGAGTCCGTAGTCCACATTACAAATGTGCGACATTATTTTGTTTTCATTGATTGGAAATTATGAATGTATATGTGATAGAATAATTATTTAACTATAATATTGTCACAAATATCATATATTAACATTTAATCCATATTTATATACCTACATTAGTTGTTGTACAGGAAAATAAACAATATATGTTTCTGATGCGATTGTCTTCCATACACACGAATGATTATTTCGTATCCCATTTTTCATAAATGAAGATGAGTTTAGGTTACTCCTATAACATAAAAATTTAATTATATGGATTAAAAAAATAATTTTATATGAAATTTTTTTAACAATATATAAATGATTAGGAGGATGAGGTAAAATAAATACTCGGTTATGGGTGTTTCTTCTTCATCAGATATTTATTTATGGTTTCCAAAAAATGATTCAAAGGAAAGGATTATAACCAATAAAAAGATTTTTAGATTATAGTAGTGTATTATATATGTAATTTCAATTGGTATTGTATGAAACAATGGTTTTTGAATGTTTGAGGATGATAAGATATGGGGAGTATTATTATAAGTGTGGTAAGTGGTATACTTGTAAATTTTCAGAAGATAAAGATAAACCCCCATTTTTCACATGTGACAAGCCTAAAAAACGTTCCATTAGAAAAAATAATAGATATTACATCCAAATGTTTACATACTATTGAATTTTGACAATTTATGGTTTATTTTTAACAATTTTCATTTTTATTTTAACCCATTGGTAATCCCATTTTACCTTAACCACAAAAAATAATTTTTATTATCATTAATATTTTTATACATAAAAATTAATTTTACCTTATTATATATTAAAATTTTTTATTATTAAAAACATTTAATCCTTTTTCCAATATTACATTAATAGATGTGAATAATTATAATTTAAAATTAATCTCATATATGCGATGAGAAATTCAGTTTTAAAAGAGGAATTGTAAAAAATATTACACATATTTATATAAAAATTAAATATGAAATTGATTCCAATGACATAAATTTTATTTATATATACATATAATAAAAGTATTTATACTTTTGAATCAATATTTGTTTAAAATGTAATTTATAAATTATTTAAATGAAATGATTTTTTTCAATAAAAACCATTAATATTAACTATTCATCGAGAAATTAATCCTATTAGATAAAGCCCAAAATTTCATTGTCAGATAATTTTTACCTTCTTGTTTAAAAAATAATGTTTATTCTAAAAAAATAATTTTCAATAATTTTTTAAAAAAAATTTCATTATGGTTTTCTAAAGTAAATATAAAAACATTTTTTTTCTTGAGAAAGTATTTATTTTGAATCATATAAATACATTACTATAAATTAATTTATTTTTATAAATATTTTTTCATTATATAAAAACAATATAAATTATATTTTATAATTAACAATTACAATTCATATCACTATGTTTTATGGCTATGATATAATGGTCATGTTTAAAGAATAATAATATATCATTGTTTGTTAAAACTTAGTACCAAATGTAAGAAAAGCAAAACATCGTGTTGCTTGTAAAGAAAACATGACATTGTGTTGCATTTTACACCATCATAACTTGAAATTTCATGTAATAAAAAATATCAAAAAATTAAAATTATTTTAAAAATTACTTTACAAAATATCTTGGGGTTACAATATAACACCATTTATAAAAGTTGTGTCTTTGTAATGTGAATTTTTTCTTTTAGGGTTTTATATATAAAAATTCATTGATGCACAAAAAAATTAAAATAGTTACAATAAAACATCCTCTTTATTATTGGGAAAATAATTATGATAATATTTTTTATAAACATAAAATTCTTTTTCAGATAACAGAAAAGTGGTGGGAATTGAAAACATTGAAATTGAATAAAATCCTAATGCCTAAATAATGATGGAGAGTTAGAGATATCATTGATTAGAACAATGTGAATTGTATAAAAAATCAACCAAACAATAAACCAATGAGGCATGATCAGTTTCATTAGTATCCATATAAATGATGGAAATGTGAAATATTTTATTTTTAGCTATTTGTTTGCAAAGATGTGGAATTATAATGAGAAGATATACTTATTTTTGTAAATAAATTCATAAGAACATTCTCATTATTATATTTTACTACAAGAAATATCATATTCTCCTATTAATTTGTTGAATGAGGATTATATTTCTATTGCTAATGGATTAACAGATCAAAAGATAAATAATGCAATGATAAGAAATCCATTCATTCTCTTTTTATCCTCAAATAATTTATTTACACTAGTTATCCAATATTCATAAATCATCATATAGTGACACAATACCTTAATATCAACAATATCATAAAATGTTCATTATAAACAATTCCATTATGGGTTAACCCGATGACCCTTCCAAAATTCAAAATATTTAAAGGATAATAAATTTACCAAAAATCAACTTATCAATAATACCCAAAACAACATTAATTCATTACTAATAGTCACTTTCCAAATATGTAAATGCCTTGGTAATATATTGCATTTATGCTTGGTAACAACCAAAATTACTATAAAACCACAATGAAAAATTGAATTCTCCCTCCATCCTTTAATAAAACTATATATAATTAATTATTTTTCTTGATCCTATATTTTTCTAAACTCCCAAACTGACAACAAAAAACACATTTTTATGAAATCATTTATCAGTTAGGAGTTCAACGATATTATATAATTTAATTTATCCATATCAATCATCTCTTTATCTAAACTAAACTCCATTTTCTCATTATCAAGATCATATTAAAATATATATTCATTTAAATAATTATATTATATAAAATTTCAATTTTTCCATAAATAAGATTTCTTTTTCATAAATACCATTCCTCATATTATTGTAAATACTTAATGATAATGTTATACATAAAAATCCATTTAAATATCTTGATTCATATAACATATTTCATAAATTCAACTACATTTAAACATTAATAATTATACTTAATTCTTAGTTAATTAACTACGGTTCGTCATGTTATTTTTTATTACATGTTTCCTAACATATGAAATTTGAACCATGGTTTAATATTACCCACCCTCAAATAGTCATGTTTATTACATTTTAATTAAGAAAAAATGTAACACCCCAGGTAAATAAAGAATATGACATTTTCATATTTATCCCTATTTGTGAATAAAATATTAATATTACTTTAAAAGGGATGCTATGCTCTATGGAGTACCCAACACGCAACAACGAGTTTCTTTAGAATCTTATGTTTCACTCTAATAATAAAATAATATTATTTTAAATGGTAGTTAACGCCTAGCCATTGTAATGGCGGGAATGAATAGAACTAACTAAAAAATGATTATATATGTTTTTCAAATATTTTTACTCTTTACAATAAATGTTAGAGGATAAAAAATGCAAATGAATTCAATTTTTAAGCGTAAACATTCTAATATTCTTTAAAAGGTCGATTAACCGCCTTTTGTTGGTGAACCCATTTTAAATCCACTTTTTGAAACTTTTATATGCTCTATTTTTCAAAATAAACATATTATTTATGATGGGGACATTGAAATTTACCTTGGGTTAATTTTTGGTATTTTTCTGACAATGTTCATTTTTCAATGAATTGTGAAAAATACTGCATTTTACATCAAAACTGCTTTTTCATATAATTTAATTAAATGGTTATATCTTCTTTTTAAATTGTTTTAAAGTGTAATTACAATATATTTTTACCATGTAATTAAATTATGGTCATTGTGATTAATTTCACTTTGGAATTAGGCATAAACAAGTGCCAAACTTTTCATAAATATTGTTTCTAAAAAACCCGCTATTTGTTTTGACAACGGCAAGTTTTTTTAAATTAATTATTGAAATTTATGTGTTTGGAATTTGGTAAAATGAATTAAATATTTGGAATCAGAAGGTCAAAATTATTTAATTAAGACTATTTTTTTGGACATTATGAATAGTAATGACGGTAATTATCTTTAATTATCTTGATTAATGAGTAATCGGGTAGTTAAAGAAAATAAGATAATATCATAATAATAGAAAATGACCAGAAAATGTGTCTTGAGGCTACTGGTTTTCTCATGGCCAACCATGGGATGTCTTCTGCCAAACTTGGGGGCCCCATGGAATCACTTTTGTGAGAAAGTGACTTTTTATCTTTTTATTTTTAAAGAATGTTAAATGTATCAATGAATGTATCACCTAAGTAAAATATTTTTAATTTGGTCTACATAAATGATATTTTGGACTATAAATATTCATTGGAAATTTAAATAGATTTCCTACATCATAGTATTTTTTTATAATTTTTAGACATTAAATAAATTAAATTATTTATGACATCATGATGATGCAGCGATGACCTCATTATTTAACGATTTAAATAAAATGGAAAGATAATGTAAAATATAAGACCTACACATGTCCAAAACCTATTGGATGGGTGGATTTAGAACCCTTATCATCTTATCCTGGAAACACATTAATGTGGGACCATTAAAATCCGAAACTCATTTGAAAATAAAGTTACATTTTATACCTTTCCAAGAGTTCCCCTCCTCTCCTCTTTAAAAGGCCCCCACCTCTACCTATTTACACACACATAAAAAGCCTTTGGCTCGGCCAACCCCTGCCCATTTCATCTCTTCACATCCCTCTCTAACTCCTTGAAGCCTTAATTTGGGCATAATTCTTTCCAAGGAAGCCTTTGAGCTCAAATCAAAGGAAGTTACCCGATTTAAAGGTAATGTCTTCACTTGTGTCCTTTTGTTTTATTTTTCTTCTCCAACCCCCTAAACTCTATCTATTAATTTATTTTGTAACAAATACAGTATCTTCAATATACTAGTATGTTTTTATAAGAAGGATTCGAGCTACACTTACACACACCTACATCTAATGGTTAAAGAACATACTATTTCCGTGGACGGAGAATTTCTGCCTCCCGAAACGATGATTGTTCAACATTCTTCTAACACCTTAAAATGTGGCCATTAAGATGAAACTATATTTATATATGATATCTAATATGTTTATGTTTAACTTAATCTTCTGTTTTTTTTCATTTACAGCATACCTTTATGGTTTCCATTATGGGTAAACGCGATATCTTCATTTAAGGAAGTGCGGACTACCGCCCCCTCAAAGTGATTTGATTCGTTAATACCATATGTGGTACGTATAAAGGATATATTTAATGATATTATATATGATACCATACTGTAATTAAAATAATATTATGTATCATTATGTTTTAATTCCATTAAATGTGAAATAGAAATGGAAGTTGCAATCATGGGTACGTACAGCTTACCGTCTCCATGAACGGCACATTTCATTTCTTGTCTCAAAATGTTATGTACTATTATAAGTACATATATATAATGGATATATATGTAATATATTAAATCTAAATGAATTATATCATTCTGGAATTATATCATATATATATCTCTCATTTTGTTTTAATTCGATTAATATGATAAAAAATTAAAGTAGCGTTCATGCGTACTTACGACCTACCGTCTCCATGAACGGTGCATTTAATTTTTATCTCTGAATGATATAGAATAGTATAAAATGAATATATACAGGATATATATGATATTTAAAACATCAATACTATTATGGATATGATGTACCTATAACTACATGGAAAATGATTTTCCAACAAGTTCAATTTTTGACTCATGTACCAAACATCAACAAAAACGTCTGATATGAACTCATATTATTAACCAATTATTATAACATTAAAATATGTGATATTAACTGAATAATAATAATTATAGGAGGTCCTTAAGCAATTATAAATTGACCAATGTTTATTATTCAGTAATATTATGAAACGAACAAGACAAGTCGGACTTGAGGTAAGGGATCCAACTCCTCTCTTTCTTTTAAAGTACATTCTTTTATGTCATTCCTTTTAAGGCTCATATTTCTTGTTATTGGGATATTCTTTTATATTAATAATACTGTAACTTTGATGTTCATATGATTAGAGACCCTATTCTCTCTCATCAATCCATTTTGGATGTTTTGAGTGGCGCCGTTAGGCTGCCAAATTTTCGTAAGATAACCAACCTCTCTCTTTCTTTTTAAGTACTCTCATTTATGTCACTTCTTTTAAGATCCTCTTTGTTATGATGGGGGATGTTCTTTTATATTCATATTTCTGTAAACTTTATGTTAATGTGATGAGAGACCCTATTTTCTCTCATCAATCCATTTTGGAAGTTTTATGTGGCGCCGTTAGGCTGCCGAGTTATCGTAAGAGATTTTTCATCTCACTTTTATTCCCGTATGATTTATGCAACATTTGCCACAATTTACTTTGAGTGGTTTATGTACTGCCAATTATTACACTCCTTTTGTAATATAATTCCATTTATGGGTATTTACATATTCATTGTATGACACTTCTTCAATGGGGTGTACTTTTCGAAAGTTACCCAAGTCGGTAAGGGAACCTTTCACCCTCCTCTTTTTAAAAGACTTCGTTTGTTATGTCTTTTAATTCACATACTATTATGTTGTGATATGTTCTTATATATCCTGATTGATGTAAATTCTATGTCCAAGTGATGAGATTCCCTTTTTATCTCTCATAAACTCATTTTCTGAATTTTTGAAGTGACGCCGTTAGGCTGTCGAATTTTACTAAGGGAACATTTTAACCCAATTTCGATTTCTTTGGGTTTAGCATGTAGTTATTGAATATGTCATTCTTTGAATATGTTTGAATGACCACTTATTGTTTTACACTTAATATCCAATTATGTTGGGTGTATTTATATTTGTCACACATAATTTTGAGATTGATTTATCATTAATTTAAAGATACCTTCTTTATATGGGATTCCATCACATTTTACATCTATATTGAGACTTCATTGTTGTTATGCACCAATTCACTCTTATATGGTGTATATACTATCCTTTGAAATATTATATCATGAATCCATTTATTCTCATGATATTATAAATTTCTGATTAAATGTTATTCCTCAATTATTGTATTCAAGTGTCTCTAATTTTGGTAAAAACCATTTAACCAAAATATCCCTTTAAATGTTTTAATGATTTGTTATTATTAATATCCATGTTTTCAAAATGGTTTTGAGGATTTATTTATATGGATATTAATGGTTTAAAATGTTAAAAGCTTCATGGTGGTATGAGACACTTTGATTCAAAAATCTCCTTATTAAAAGTTTTAAATGGTTTTGAAAATTGTTTTTTTAATGGATTCATTATTTCAATATCCTAAAATGTTATATTGTGAATGAAATGTGGAAATGTATATTTCCTTTATGCATGTTTTATGTGATAAATTTATGTTATGGTTCTTCGGAATTGTTATGAAAACGGGAGGTTCCGTGATAAACTAAGGGCGTGTGAGCCCGATATAGCTCTCCAATGCATTGGGTAACGCGAAGGAGTGAAACGTTAAGGTTTCTCCGAAGAGATTTAGGGAATATACTGTGGTGGGTATTCCAAACGTAACTAAGAGGGTTACTCCCTATGTAAGAATGTTATGAATGCCTCAAGTTACCTTTTATGTCTTATGATTTCTATGATTTATTCATGATTTGATGAGGTATGTTAAAGTGCCTATGTTTTATGGGTAAAGTATGATTTCATTATTATGTATATATGAACTCATGTTTCCTTTCCATTTTTTTATAACCCTTACTGAGCTTTTTATGCTCATTCTACATTTTTTTAAATGTTTTTCATAGGTCAAGGGAAAGGTACATGATATGATGATAGTGTAAAGGAAGTGTCAAGAAAGAATCCATGTTTCATTATAAAAATGTTTCCGTTAATGGAAAAAAATGAATACTATCTTTTTTGTAACCACTGTGTTTAAATGTGGAATGTAATGCAATTTTTATGATCTAATTCTCTAAAATTCTAAACCTGAAAATATCCTCAATGTGTAATCTTGTAATAACTAAAGATTAAGTAAGGTTTAAGGCTGGGGCCTTATAGTTGGTATCAGAGGTCGGTTTAGATAACTTTAGAGGTTTGGGTATTCATTAAGCATAAGTGACATTACCATAATGGTTAGGATTTCAGAAATAGTCCTAGTTTTAGATAAAGTGAATAAGTATGTAAATCTTAGTGGTTATCTTCCTCATTAGTACATTATGCTTTTGTTGATATACTCACACTGACATTTCTATTCTTAGTGAATGGATGGATCTAGTAGGAACCAAAGTTACAACAGGTTTGAAGGAAACTGTGGTGGTTCTCTGATTAAGATACTAGATAAAATGGGGGATTCAATGAGTAAACTCATGGTTATTCTAAACCAACTATCAAGGAGTCATGATCAACCACTTGAACCTTGGTATGTTCTGTAATGCATCATGTACGAGATGACCAATCGATGTGGAAGTTCAGGTAATAATTATAAAGGTAACCATTAGATTTTATATGATCCTTACTTTTGAGGTAATTATGGGTTATTATACGATATGCTGGAAAATGAAAGGCATGAGATAAACTTGAGGTTAAAATATGTTATGATTATTTTTGAAGATTTTATCACGTTTTGGGGAATGTTTTAAAATTATATAGTTTTGGAAAAAGGACAACACGCAGACCATGTGACAACCTGTCGCGTCGGACAAAGCCACGGGAATCAAACCCACAACCAAAGTGCGACTGGTATTTATCGACTACCACTGGACTACGTGAAGTCCCTGGTTAGTTTGACTAATTCTTTTTAGTTAGATGATTTTAGGAATCAATAGTAAGTTTATTTTGGGATATCTATGTAAATAATTAACCTATCATCGAGGATATGTGATTAGGTTAATTACTTTTCAATATGAAAATTTAAGAGCAACTGATGTTATTTGGAGATAAAAGTTAATTTGTACCTTGGAAGACTATGTGACTAAATCCTTCAAATATTTGGGTTTCAATCTTTTTTTGGTTGAATTTGATGAATTTTATGGACAAATTGTTTATCGAATGGTCCTCGTTGAACTCTGGGTTTTGTTGGACAAATTTTGGAGATTAAGTATTTTTTTTTCTTTTTATAAAGGGTTATCCTTTTCTGGATTATCTGATCTTGTACTAACCTTTTTGGTTTTGGTTTTGGTTAGATTCTAAAGACATGGGAAGTATATATTTCTCTTTTTGGATTAGGTGATTCTCTAGAAGTTGAGTATAATACTCTTAATGTGAACAAGTCTTCCTAAATACTCGTCTTTTGGAGAAAATATGAGTTTGTGTAAGGAATCTAATAAAAGTTGAAAGTAAACATGATAAGTGATTATGTTTCCTTATGAATAAATTCCTCAATAAAAAGTAACTTAAATCAAAAATTTTGTCTGGTAACTTTTCCTACTGGGGAATCGAATATCGTTTAACCCATCACAAGTTTGTGATTTTCTTATGGTTAACTTTCTCCTATACATGTTTACTATCACTCTCCCTCAAGAACATGACCCTTTCCTTTTTCTTCCATGTCCATGTTTTACTACACGAAATCCTATTATGGGTTAACTCGAGTGACCTCTGTATTTATCTTTCTTTATTTTAAAGTGATTGTTTTACTGACTCTTGTTCCGATGTGGGACTTTCAAGGATGTTTCCAAGCTCAATTTTAAAATAGCGAGGACGCAATTCCCAAAAGGGGGGAAGGATGTAACACCCCAGGTAAATAAATAATATGACATTTTCATATTTGTCTATATTTGTGAATAATATATTAATATTACTTTAAAGGGGATGCTATGCTCGATGGCGTACCCAATATGCAACAACGAGTTTCTTGGGAATCTTACGTTGCACTCTAATAATAAAATAATATTATTTTAAATGGTAGTTAACGTCTAGCCGTTGTAATGGCGGGAATGAACAGAACTAACTAAAAAATTATTATATATGTTTGTAAAATATTTTTACTCTTTACAATAAAAGTTAGAGGATTAAAAATGCAAATGAATCCAGTTTTTAATCATAAACATTCTAATATTCTTTAAAAGGTCGATTAATCGCCTTTTGATGGCGAACCCATTTTAAATCCACTTTTTGAAAATTTTATAAGCTCTATTTTTCAAAATAAACATATTATTTATGATTGGGACATTGAAATTTACCTTGGGTTAATTTTTGGTATTTTTCTGACAATGTTCATTTTTCAATGAATATTGAAAAATACTGCATTTTACATCAAAACTGCTTTTTCATAAAATTTAATTATATGGTTATATTATCTTTTTAATTTTTTTTAAAGTTTAATTATAATATATTTTTACCATGTAATTCAATTATGGTCATTGGGATTAATTTCACTTTGGAATTAGGCATAAACAAGTGCCAAACTTTTCATAAATATTGTTTCCAAAAAACACGCTATTTGTTTTGACAACGGGATGTTTTTTTAAATTAATTATTTCAATTTATGTGTTTGGAATTTGGTAAAATTAATTACATATTTGGAATCAGAAGGTCAAAATTATGTAATTAAGAATCTTTTTTTTGGACATTATGAATAGTAACGACGGTAATTATCTTTAATTATCTTGATTAATGAGTAATCTGGTAGTTAAAAAAATAAGATAATATCATAATAATAAAAAATGACCACAAAATGTGTCCTAAGGCTGCTGGTTGTCTCATGGCCTACCATGGGATGCCTTGTGCCAAACTTTGGGTCCCCATGGAATCACTTTTGTGAGAAAGTGACTTTTTATCTTTTTATTTATAAAGAATGTTAAATGAAACAAAGAATGTATCACCTAAGTAAAATATTTTTAATTTGGTCTACATAAATGATCTTTTAGACTATAAATATTCATTGGAAAGCTAAAAATATTTCATACATCATAGTATATTTATTTATTATTTTTAGACATTAAATAAATTAAATTATTTATGACATCATGATGATGCAATGATGACCTCATTATTTAACGATTTAAATAAAATGGAATGATAATGTAAAATCTAATACCTACACATGTCCAAAACCTATTGGATGGTGGATTTAGAACCCTTATCACCTTATCCTCGAAACACATCAATTTGGGACCATTAAAATCCGAAACTCATTTGAAAATAAAGTTACTTTTTATACCATTCCAAGAGTGCCCCTCCTCTCCTCTTTAAAAGGCCCCCACCTCTACATATTTACACACCCTTCCAAAGCCTTTGGCGTGGCCAAACCCTGCCCATTTTATCTCTCCAAATCCCTCTCTAACTCCTTGAAGCCTCACTTTTGGCATAATCCTTTCCAAGGAAGCCTTTGAGCTCCAATCAAAGGAAGTTACCTGATTTAATGGCAATGTATTCACTTGTGTCCTTTTGTTTTATTTTTCATCTCCAACCCCCTAAACTCATTTTATTCATTTATTTTGTAACAAATCCAGTATCTTCAATATACTAGGATGTTTTTATAAGATGTATTCGAGCTACACTTACACACAACTACATCTAATGGTTAAAGAACATACTGTTTCCGTGGATGGCGAATTTCTGCATCCGGAAACGATGATTGTTCAACATTCTTCTAACACCTTCAAAGGTGGTCATTAATATGAAACTATATTTATATATGATATAAAATATTTTTATGTTTTACTTAATCTTCTGTATTTATCATTTACGGCATACCTTTATGGTTTCCATTATGGGTAAACGCGGTATCTTCATTTAAGGAAGTGCGGACTACCGCCCCATCAAAGTGATTTGATTCGTTAATACCATATGTGGTTTGTATAAAGGAAATATTTAATGATATTATATATGATACCATACTGGAATTAAAATAATATTATGTATCATTATGTTTTAATTCCATTAAATATGAAATAGAAATGGAAGTAGCATTCATGCGTACGTACGACTTACCGTCTCCATGAACAATACATTTCATTTTTGTCTCTAAATGTTATGTACTATTATAAGTACATATATATAATGGATATATATGTAATATATTACATCTAAATGATGTATATCATTCTGGAATTATAACATATATATATATCTCCCTTTGTTTTAATTCCAATAATATGACAAAAAATTAAAGTAGCGTTCATGCGTATGTACGGCCTACCGTCTCCATGAACGGTGCTTTTAATTTGTATCTCTGAATGCTATGGAATAGTATAAAATGAATATATAATGGATATATATGATATTTAAAACATCAATACTATTATGGATATGATGTACCTATAACTACATGGAAAATTATTTTCAACAAGTTCAATATTTGACTCATGTACCAAACATCGACAAATACGTCTGATATGAACTCATATTATTAACCAATTTTTATAACATTAAAATATGTGATATGAACTGAATAATAATAATTATAGGAGGTCATTAAGAAATTATAAATTTACCAAAGTTTATTATTCAGGAATATAAAGAAATGAACAAGACAAGTTGGACTTGAGGAAAGGGATCCAACTCCTCTCTTTCTTTTAAAATACACTCTTTTATGTCATTCTTTTTAAAGCTCCTCTTTCTTGTTATTGTGATATTATTTTATATTAATATTACTGTAATTTTTATGTTCATATGATGAGAGACCCTATTCTCTCTCATCAATCCATTTTGGAAGTTTCTAGCGGCGCCGTTAGGCTGCAGAATTTTCGTAAGAGATCCAACATCTCTCTTTCTTTTTAAGTACTCTCCTTTATGTCACTTACTTTAAGCTACTCTTAGTTATGTTGGGGGATGTTATTTTATATTCAACTTTCTGTAAACTTTATTTTTATGTGATTAGAGACCCTATTTCCTCTCATAAATCCATTTTTAAAGTTTTAAGTGGCGTCGTTAGGCTGCCATGTTTTCGTAAGAGATTTTTCATCTCACATTTATTCCCGTGAGATTTATGCTACATTTTCCACAATTTCCTTTGAGTGGTTTATGTACTGCCCATTTTTACACTCCTTTTGTAATGTAATTTCATTTATGGGTATTTACATATTCATTGTATGACACTTCTTCAATGGTCTGTACTTTTCGAAAGTTACCCAAGTCGGTAAGGGAACCTTTCACCCTCCTCTTTTTAAAAGACTTCGTTTGTTATGTCTTTTAATTAACATACTATTATTTTGGGATATGTTATTCTAAATCCTGATTGATGTAAATTTTATGTCCAAGTGATTAGATTCCCTTTTTATCTCTCATCAACTCATTTTCTGAATTTTTGAAGTGACGCCGTAAGGCTGTCGAATTTTACCAAAGGAACTTTTTAACCCAATTTCGATTTCTTTGGGTTCAAGATGTAGTTATTGAATATGTCATCCTTTGAATATGTGTGAATGACCTTGTATTGTTTTACAAATAATATCCAATTATATTGGGTGTATTTATATTTTTCACACATAATTTTGAGATTGATTTATCCTTAATTTAAGGATACCTTCTTTTTAAGGGATTTCATCACATTTTACATCTCTATTGAGACTTCATTGTTTTTATGCACCAATTCACTCTTATATGGTGTATATACTGTCCTTTGCAATATTATATCATGAATCCATTTATTATCATGATATTATAAAGTTCTGATTAAATTTTATTCCTCAATTATTGTATTCAAGTGTCTCTAATTTTGGTAAAAACCCTTTAACCAAAATATCGCTTTAAATGTTTTAATGATTTGTTCTTATTAATATACATGTTTTCAAAATGGTTTTAAGGATTTATTTATATGTATATTAATGGATTAAAATGTTAAAAGCTTCAAGGTGGTATGTGACACTTTGATTCAAAAATCTCTTTATTAAATGTTTTAAATGGTTTTGAAAATTGTTTTTTTAATGGATTCATTATTTCAATATCCTAAAATCTTATATTGTGGTTGAAATGTGGAAATGTATATTTACTTTATGCATGTTTTATGTGATACATTTATGTTATGGTTCTTAGGAATTATTATGAAAACGGGTGGTTCCATGATAAACTAAGGGCGGGTGAGCCCGATATAGCTCTCCAATGCATTGGGTAACGCGAAGGAGTGAAACGTTAAGGTTTCTCCGAAGAGATTTAGGGAATATACTGTTGTTGGTATTCCAAACGTAAATAAGAGGGTTACTCCCTACGTAAGAATTTTATGAATTCCTCAAGTTACCTTTTATGTCTTATGATTTCTATGATTTATTCATGATTTGATGAGGTATGTAAAAGTGCCTATGTTTTATGGGTAAAGTATGATTTTATTCTTATGTATATATGAACTCATGTTTCCTTTCCATATTTTTTATAAACCTTACTGAGATTTTAATGCTCATCCCATGTTTTTTTGAAATGTTTTTCACAGGCCAAGGGAAAGGTACATGATATGATGACAGTGTCAAGGAAGTGTCAAGAAAAAATCCATGTTTCATTATAAACATGTTTCTGTTGATGGAAAATAATGAATACTATCTTTTATGTAACCACTTTGTTTAAATGTGGAATGTAATTCAAGTTATATGATCTAATTCTCTAAAACTATAAACCTTAAAAGATCCTCAATGTGTAATCCTGTAATAACTCAAGATTAAGTAAGGTTTAAGGCTGGGGCCTTATAAAAACTATCAAAACAACCCATACCGTTATCATTTAAATCATGGTGTCTTCGTCACAAAATGTATAATAATTACATGTACCACCTTGTATATAACCTACATGAGATTATCACCAAAGGAAATTATTTATATATTTCTCATAAATTTCTATATTAAAACATTTATCAGTTAATAATATCTTCGGGAGTCCAATATCTTCTTCTATTTCATAATCTAAATTGATGATTTTTACTCATCAATTACATACATAGTTCATTTCATCTCTACACATAAAACAACCACTTATTCCTTTGAAACATTCCCTCATGTACTTATTTCCCCATTCATAACATAAAAAATATATCTTTATTTCATAAATGGTCACCATCACCCAAGATCATGGGGAACTATATCTTTCATTTTTTGGTGGGCCCAATGGTTTTTAAGGTTATTGTTGTTAATCATATTTCATTATAACTAATTAGGTATATTAAAAATAACCTTTAAACCATTTATCACCTCATTTAGTTTCTCATCACCACATTATCTATCACTTTTAATGTTAACTGAGTTCCATCTGATTCTATATTTTGAATAAAATTAAAAATCATAGAGTCTGTAACAATAATATTTTTGGGTAATAACCATGTCAGGAAATATAAATTATAGGTTTTCTAAACCATAAATCCTTTTTTAAAATATATATCACATTAGTCTTAACCAAATACATTTATAGTCATTATCTATTTTAGTCCTTCACGATGGTTCATAATGAGATTTTTATTTCCAATGCATGTCCCCCAAGTGTTTCAAACTAGGTTTACTGAAATTCTTGTTCTCATGCACTTGGTGATGACTTATTCTTTCCCAATTAAAAATATATATTTATTTCTACTAGGAACCACTATTCCAAAGAAATATATACTTTTTATTATCCAAGCATGGATATTATTTCATTGAATCCACTTTCTCAATCCTTCAATAAATTCTAGGATATTTTCCTACATATAGTTCTATACTTTTGATTGTAATGAATTTTTTCTTATCATTGTTTCCAAAGGATAACATAAACTATCCTTAAATGCTAACAATTGAAATCCAATATTATCATAAAAAGATATTATGACATTTTTTATCAAAATTTATTACATTATAAATACAAAATCATATGATCATAAATGTATATTTCTTTTGAAAATTTGGAAATGTAAACCACTAGTTCGCAGTTGAACTACATAATCTCCCACTATGTTAATCATATATTGTATCCTTATCCAAAAAATAATACAAAATTAATTTCTTCATAACCTGGGGATAGGAACCATAAGAAATATTGAGCTCAAATTCTCAATATGGCTATAAAATAGAGATACATATGAAATACATGAACATAAGTGCTTGAGAACAAGATAATTTATTTTTAAATATATACCCTTCAAATAAAATTTAAAAATCCCGAGTCATTGCATAAATATTTTAAGTTTATTAGACTTGAATAATAATGACTTCAATAAAGATGAGAAATTTGACAGTAACATTTTAATAAGACATGGAATTGTTTTAGACATATAATCCTAGAAAATATTTTCCATATTAGGAAAATATAACTACCAATTCAATCATATTGATATGGGTTCACTCTCCATTCCATCATAGTAGTCAAGGTTTACTCCCAAGAACATCAGTGTAGACTAATTTTAATTACTAAATTGGGTTCAGTCAACATTACATTCCCTTTTCAACTCATGAGATTTTAATAATTAACAAATTAATTGGAAGTAGATATATCTCCCACCCACCACATAATTAACATAAAATGTATTTATTTCATATTATCATATATCATTCATCAAGTCATATCCTATAAAATGATAGGGGTTTAAAAAACATATCATTATATATAATACTATTGATACGAGATAGGTTTCATAATCATTTAATCATTTCTTAATATAATAATCCATTAAAATATCTAGGTTTCATAAGAATTTACTCAACGTAAAACATGTGGAATAGAAAAATCTTTTACAAAAAAATATACAATCATAAAAAAATTCTTCTGATAATTAATATAAATGATATCATTGGATCATATCCTTAATTAACCATAAGTAAAGTCATTCTATATCATCAAAGATCGAAAATCATGTTGAAATACCATTTAAGAAAAATATTTAGGGAAATTACATTCATTTAAAGAAAATTTAAACAGAAAAATTTATAAAATATTTAAAAACCCTTTTAATTGAAATTAATCTTGATAAATTAGGAAATTAATATTAAAAATTATTTGAAACATTTCATGATGAAAATATCAATTACGATATGAAAAAAAGATTAAATAATTAATTTTTTAAAAATATTAATCATTGAAAATAAACTAAAATGATTATATAGAAGATTCTATGTAATTACTGTTCTTGGTGGTGGATAATTCAATTCACTACAAATATTTTAAAATAAATCTTTCTTATACATTTTCAGTAATATAAAAAATTAATTTATTGAAAGGGACAATAATATTCATATAAAATAATAATATAATAAGACATAAATGGATATTATTTTCATTAATAAATCATGCGGAAAAATTTAAAAACACTTACTGAAGAAATTTATAAGAATCATGGTTTGGGAAAAATTGGTTTTTTGACCAGAGAAAGAAATAATGACGATTTTTATTAACAATATTTTGTAAATTCTTAACTAAATTCTGGGAGGAAAAATAACAGGAAAATTGTATTCTATAGAAAAAATCATAGGATATGAAAATTCATGTGTTTCTTGATAGGTAGATCATAATATTTAATCATTGGATTCATAATAATAATAAATCCTGATAAATGGTGAGATTGTAAGATAAATATTTGCTACTTTGGAAACATGGAATCCAAATCCCCATGATAGAATAAATTGAAATGAAACTTTTAATTTCATTAGAATATATAAATTCATGACATTACATTTCAAAATGGATTCTATATACACCCCTTAATTATTATAGGTTTATAACATAACATATGTCTAAAGGAAGGATATTTGAGAAAAAAATTTGTTACCTCTTTGGTAAATTTAAAAAAAATCAGTGAAATAGGGATCATAACATGGAAATGTAAATACCTATAATATTCACGATAATCCTGATAAATAATTTAATGGTATGTATATGCAACACAAAAAATAAATAGGATGTGAATTTGCAATGTGTCTCATAGTTGTAAACTATGAGGTATAAACACTATACTACTTTGGTAATATTTATTATTAAAAGAAACAATATTTAATTACAAGAAATAAAACTTATATATAATTAAAATCTATAAAATAATTATATTAGAATTTAAAGGTTATTTATAAACACCACATAAATGAATCAGGTGTTGAATTTTCATATGTCTCGAGGAAATAAAAGAGTATTAATGAATCCCTCAGTGCATTATTATTCTTTTAGATCATAAGACACAATAAACAATAAAATCAAATAAAAAATTAATTATCATCAATATATATATATATATTCATTGTATATCATGTAAAATTCTATGTATAAAAGACACAAAAAAAAAACACACGTGGTGAATGGACATTTGTCTATTTGAAATAAAATTTAGTATGGAAATCCCTTACAAAATTACTAATATATTGGATTATAAGAAAAAAAATTATGACACCAAATTAATCATAAAATAAATTTGAAATAATTATATTCAGTATATAACATGTCAATGGTTAATTATATACACCATAAAAAATTAATTAGTGCTGACTTTTCATTTATATCATATAAATAAAAGGCAAAACGAAAATCTATTACCACTTTAGTAAAAATTTGGAATATAAGCCCTAGAAATGCAATAAAATAAAATTAACCACTAAATGTCATTATATTAAAAATATTCAGGATCTTAAATATCAAAGAGGATGCATATACACCACCCAAAATAAATGAGTGGGTAATTTTCCTGTCTCACTTAAATAAAAGATAAATTCAAAATCCCTTACTCATTACATAATAATTAGAATAATAATCCCCTATAAATAAAAATATCAAATTAAAAGGTATATTTTATGAATATAATTTTATTTATGATATAAAAATACAATGGATAGTATATACACCCAAAAAATGATTGGCGGGTTTTAATATGTCTCTTATAAATAAAAGGGAGAATATAAATCCTTTACTATAAGTCCCAAAAACATTTTTACGAAATAGAAAATATATTATAATAATTATATGATTAACATAAAATTATTAATGAACCATAATTGTATATATAATACAATATATAAATAACTTATGACCTTTTATTATTATTTTATTAATAATTCCATGTTAAATTCATGTTTTGGGTAATAAGTGCATTTTTTTTATTTTTTTTATTATTTGTAAACCTACTATGATTTTGTTTTCATAATATTAATAATAATATATAATATGTAAATATCATATATATTCATTATATCTATATACATAGTAATCTATATAATTTAGAGAATGAAAATGAAATACACTATTCATGGAGACTGTATGTCGTATTTACCCTAGAATATTGTTTCCATTTTCTGGAATAATTAAAATAAAGAATGTTATATAATATACTAAATTTAAAGAATAATTATTATTAAAAATATATACTAAATATTTATTTAACCCATCCTTATAACATACTATCTATATGATGAGTGAATTGCATATCTTGATGAGGTCATAGTCCATTGTACCCACAATCAACATTATCGTATTCCCAGAGGATGGAATGTATGAATATATATGTGTTATAATAATTATATAAGTATAAAAATTTCATAAATATAATATATTAAAAAAATTTCATCATTTATATCCATACTAGAGATGTGGTGATTGAAAAAAAATAATATCTGTTTGCGAGATGTTAGTTCGCCACATGCAAGAATTTTGATTTCGTATCCCATTCGATAAAATAGGAGAATATTATAGGACATGAAAAAAAATCTCAGTACATGTATGATAATTAGTTTACTATATAATCATTCTAAAAAAATTTATATATTGGTGGATGTAGAAATAAATTAAAATCATTCGTTAAGGGTGTTACATATTCTTTTGATAACTTCTTTCGGATAGTGCTAAATGTGTTATTAAAATGACTCTTTGACCAAAATAAGGCTTGAAGGTTGAGAATATGTTGGAAATAATTTATTTAGGCCATTTTATAACCAATAGGTTTTTCATTTTTTATGTTGAGAGATGATAGGATGTCCTTTTATATGTGAGGTGAGAGGCACACATGTATTTTTTGAAAAGAAATAAATGTTTTACCCAAAATTTTCAAATTTAGAAAGGATGAAAAATTTGAAATTAAATAAACTTGGTGGTATAATGCATAAATATTTCAATATAAATTGTTTTTAACATTTATTTGTTCATTTTTAACAATTATCTTTTTATGTTAACCCTTGGTAAACTAATATTTAACATAACCAAAGAAAATAATTTCTACTATTTAAAATATTAATTACGGTCAAAACATGTGTTGAACATATTATATAATTTAAATATTTATGATTAATAATATGGAATCCATGATTCCAAATCATATTTGTATAAGTGGAAAATTTTAATTCAAAATTAATCCAATAGAGACAACAAGAAGGTATGTTTTCATATATAAAATTTCAAAAAGTATAAACCATATTAAAAAATAATTAAATATGAAAATGATTCCAATGACTGAAATTGTATTAATAGTTATATAATGTAATGAATTTTATTTTTATTAAATAGTAAAACAAAAAAAATATATGACTTTTTTTTAATGAAAATGGATTTTTCATAAAAACCAGAATTTTTCACTATTCATCAAAAATTAATCTATTCAAAAAAATACACAAATTCGCCCCAATATAGATTTAAAATTATTATTTAAAAATGAAGATTATTTTTTATAATTAATAACTTAAATGTCTCAAAAATTAAATTTATAATTATTTACAAAATTAAATAATATTATCTGGAAAAATAGTATTTTTTATTCATATAAATAAATTAACAAAAATATTATACTTTTTGTCAATATATTTTAATTATATAAAACCATTATGACTAATTTTTATGTAATATTTATTAATATTCATATCTCTATTTCTAATTTATTGTTTATAACGGTCACATTCAAATACTAATAATATATCATGGTTAGCTAAAACATAGTGTCCCGTGTAACACAAGATGAACAAAGGATTGTGTGTAACACAAGTATAACTCATTGATGAGTGTAAAAAATATTAAAATTTTGTTGTGTGTAACATAAAATACAAATTTATTGTGTTTTGAATAAAAACATTTCAAAAAATTTCAGTTTTTTAAATAAACAGAAAATATCCATATTATTTCATCAAGTTAAAATTTTTAATAGACAATAACAAAAATAAATGGGATTATAACACAAATCCCTTAATAATTTCATATTTACCAAACCAATACCTCGTTAATGGTTTAAAATTATATGAATTTTTAAATTAATACATGTTAATGACAAGTAACATATAATATATTCATTGTAACAATATACACCTCACAAAATAAAAATGTATAGAACATGGAGTATATGTCAAAGATAAAATTGTGAGAAAAAAACCAAAACTCAATTCCCTTCCTAATTATTAGTATTTTAAACCTCATATTTTATTAATATATATTAAATATAAATATATTAAAAAAATATTCTCATACATAATATAATATGTAATATTCTTTTATCATTTCCAATTTACATTTTATAAACAATTGATTTATAAAAATGAACATTCATGTGGAAACTAGTTCTTTTTCCAGTCTTGTATCAAATTGATGGTTCTTGTAAATGAACCATGGACATGGTATCATTATATATTTAATCATAATTATAAAATATTTTTAATATTTATTCATTAGATATAGTTTTTTAACCATTCAAAAAATATCGTGACAAAATATGAATTACATCACTTTGTGGAGAAGGATGACAGTACAAATAAATGAGTGATGATTCTACTTCTCTATGGACACCAAAAAAGAATAGAAAATAAAAATATAACATTAAATAAATATTATTATTCAAAAAATATCACATATATTCATTAATTCTACACTTATTAACATCCTTGTAAAAGGTAAATAAAAAACAAATCACACCACTTCATGGATGTGGTAGTGCACAAGTATGCACAATCGAAATTATTGCATTTTAATTGAAGGGGATGTAATAATTTTGAAAATATTGTATAATTTTTGAAAATTAATTATTTCATAAATATAATATAGAAATATAAAATCATCATAATAACCATATATGAAATAAGGTGGACGTAAATGAATAATATAGCTCTATAGAGGTGGTATCTCAAATGTATGCATGGGAGATACATTGATTTCAATTTTTTTTGAAAGGATGTAGAAAATCATTTTATAATATTAATAATAACATCTATTTATTTTCATAAAACAAATTTAAAAATGTTTTTATTTATAATATATCTTTATTGGATATAGAATAAGAAATAAAAATTGAATGAGTTAGGTAAGATTATCAAAGATTATTTGAGTGACCTACATTGGATTACTTATAAATACATCATATGGTGGTATTAGTAGAATAAAAAAATATTGATGTAGTAAAGAATATATTAAGGTATTTCCGAGTTCATGGACTATCTATGTAGTTAAATATTTCTGCATAATATATTTTATGTCTTACCCATTTATAAGTTAGGGAAGTGGCACTCCTGAAATTATTTGAATATTAAACTTAATATAATGACTTATACATAATCAAGTGAAACCACATCATAACATAAAATAATATAATATATAATACGGTCAAAATAATCACAACCAATCACATTTATACATGTTATTTAGAAACATTAACTCATATATCAAAGTTAAGTCCCCCTAAAAACCAGTTTACCCATAACCAAGATAACATAACATATTATCCAAGAAAAGTATTTATAGGAAAAACACAAAGCATTCAATCAAAATAAATTTGTTCTCTATGAATAAAAAATTTATTAATGACAACATATTTTAAATTAATATGTGGAACAAATTATATTTAATGTAAGAACACAAACTGTATGAAATTTTTTTAGGGAACCAACCATTCATGTCATTAAATGAAATAACCCAAAAATAATTACCTTTTTGAATAAAAACGAATTTTAGTCCATAAAAGATATTCACGGTGTTCCAAATTCAAATTGTTAATCAAATTAAATTATATAACAGACTAGAAAATTATAATTTTTTTCAAAAATCACCCATTTAGATATATTCATGTTTTAGAGAGGTAATGTATGCACACTAAAATTTTTTAACCTTTTATACCAGTTTTACCCTTACTAAGGAGGAAAATATTTTCTATTATTAATATTTATAATGAACATAATTATAAGGTAAATATTTAAAAATAATGAAACTCATGATTCCAAATTTTAAATATGTATCTTATGAGTAAATATTTTAAAAGGTAGAAATGAATTTTAATATAAATGCATAAACCACCTCGAAAAATAGCATTCATAAATGAAATTTTTTGTCAAAAAATGAATTGATACCAATATAAAGTTCAATTATGTTTTCAATGTAATTAATTATATTATTTCTTAATATAGAACAATTATTTTACACTATGATAATAATAAATTAATATTTTATATTTTAAATATCATAATTTAATAAAATGAAAAGGAATTTTTAAATAAAGAATTACTTTTCAATGTCCACATATAAATAATCATTTTCAAAAAAATCCCAAAATTTAAATCTTATGTATTTTTGAAATGATGATATAAAAAATTTTATTCATATATAATATTTTTTTTCTAAAAATGTTAATATATTTTATAATTTTCACAAAAACGATTCCATAGTAACCATTTTTTTGGAAAAGTTATTTTTTACTATTAATACGACCATAATGAATATTCATCACTTATATAATATAAAATAATATATGTATTTTAATTATATAAATAAATAGATATATTAATTAATTTTTTTATTCACATTCAAACCCTCTGATTAAATTTAAAAGGCATATTTAATATAATATTTTAAATACAGTTCATTTTAGATCAGTTTTTCATATAAAGGAAGCGATTAAATACATAACGTTAAAAAAGCTAACTATATTCTAAATATATTGTTATTATAATGAAAATTTTAAATAAAGAAATCTTAAGTTAAATATAAGTACTCATGGGATAGTTAAAATTATTATTCATATTTCATATAAATAGTTCAGTACACTCTAAACAATCAAATAGAAGGTGAAGTTGGATATGGGAATTTCAGAAGTATGGGAAAAAATATTCATACTCTCTATAGTGTAACCATAAAAAGAAGGAATATAATAGGTGAATTTTTTATAGTAAAATTATTTCATTGATGGAGTACTAGTAGATGTAATGCTCATGTCACTGTAGGTAAAGAAGTGAAGAGAATATATCCTAGTACTACTATTAGATGAGGGTGAATTCATGGATGGTATACTATTTGGAAGTATGCACATTCATATACTAACTAAAAAAGTTCTCGATATAATGAAAATTGGTTTTAGTTAATGGAGAAAAATTTTAAATAAGTACATGGACTAAATGATCAATGGGATATTTTGAAGATCCTATTAAATCATAATGTTCATATATAGGGAGATTGAATCTCTTGGTCAATGTTTCCTGATATGGGTTGAACATAAGTTATAAAATATACTATTTGGAGAGTAAATAATTTGAAATAAAAAAATGGGAAACCAAACTGAATAATATATAGTCACTATTAGGGTTACCCTTGAATAATTTATAGAGGCTTGAAGTGTAGCGTTTCCCAATCTACACCTAGATAAGAATCGTTACAGGAATATTCACTGAAAGAAAACTTTATATGATAAAAATATAATTCATCCAAGTAATTATATAATGTTCATCTCATTTGAAGTATAGAATTTTAAATAATTAGGATTATTGAATGTTGAACGATCTACCATGAGAAGATTCTCCATATTTTTTGAGAGTAAGTTATATTGATGATCCTAACTAATGAAAATAATAAGTGTAAAATGTTTGGAATGGAACCTATGTTTTTGGATGAATAAAGATAAATGAAATTATATATGCATAAAAACATAAATAATTATAATCTAGAGGCTGAGTCCAATGTACGATATACTGATCAGGGGTCAATTTGTTTAGAAGATGAAGATGCAAGGTAGAGTTAAGAAAAAATGAATTTTCAATTATTAGAGACACTTGGAATTACATTAACAATTTTAGAGGATATTATATAGAGTATATTATATGTAATTTTTAGTTGTTTAATTGACAATAGAAGAATAAAAATGATTTTATTAACTTCTATTAATGTTTAATGAAGAAATGTTTAATTTGAGGTCATTTAAAGTAATAACATCATAAAATTTAATATTTCTTTGTATAAATATCATATAGTCACACCCATTATGTTGATTATGATTTGAAAATTTTATTATAATGAAGAAATTGTTCATGTTAAATCTATTTTTTGGATTCTATAATAAATTTTACACCATGTCTTATAGGGGATTTTATGAATTCAGGGTATGATGTCTTTTAAAACTATAAAATGGTATTTATTAAAAACATAGAACATGATGGAGTTTTGAACTTATGACCAAATATAACCTCAAATTTATCAAATGATTATATGTTATGATATAGGGGGAAATTATTTTACTGATTACATCTAATTAGAACATATTATGAAATCAACTAATATGATTAAAGTTGAAAAAGGTAGAGAGAGAATATATCCATGTACATTCAGTAGTAACTTGTCTAAGAATATTTATGAAAAGACCATAAAAATAACTCTAATGAAGCTCAGTAATTCCTTACTAAAAAATTTCTAGAATATGGAGAGTGATAAGAATATTAATTATAAAATAATTTAAATTAATGATGACGAAGTGATGTTGTGGGAGATCTAGAATTATTTTTATAGGAGTTCGATAAACAGACATTCATCTTGATTATATTGAAAGTATATAATGTAGTTTAATGTCGAAAAAACATAAATAATGGTAATTATTGTATAAAAAATCACAAATTACTTATAGGATGTCTATGGTTCTTTTAAGAGATAGTTCCACCATATTTGTAATAATATAGTTACAATGTTTAGGTTTATTTCTACTCTTATGAAGTGAATAATAATATTCCCATTTTACAATAAAAGTATCATAAAAATTGACTTGAGTATCAATATAATCTGATTGAATATATGAAGTTTGTTGAAATTTTAATGGGGATATCTATATTCCCTATGCTTGGAAGAAAGGGATAGATTGAATATCTGACATGGATGTTATGTTGTGGAGCCAAGTGTCCCAACAGGTGATGCATATTCATAATTCTAGATAGTTTATTTGGTATTATATTAGTTATTAGTCATAGTGTAATACAATATTATTTTACTATCAATTTATTGTTAAATAATATATATACATTGTGAGAAGTTGAAATTGGTTTTCAAGATTACCCTTGTTCAGTATAAGAGAAGAAATATAATAACTAGAATTGATGATATATTATGGGGGAAAGTGGTTATCTATGTGACATGTATTCATAATTTGTGGAGGTTGATATGGAAAAATTGTTTTATTATGATGTGGTATTTTTCTTGAGGATGCATATGATAAACTAAGGTCTAATCTTGGAATATATTAACTACATATCTAAAATTTAAGGTAAGGATTTATTCTTGAATAAGAAAAAGAATAGGGATTAACATATGGAATGTTTTTATAAACTTATTTGTAAAGTGTTGTATGTTGTTAATTTCTTCCCTCAATATATAGTTCATGATCATTTTTTTGATAGGTGATGAATCATAGAGAACCAAAGTGATATTGGGATATCGATGGATAAATGCAATAGAATGATTCTACTGTGGAGTTATTCTCACCTAGATGATGTTTCTCATGCTATTTTTTTCCTAGGATACATGAGAAACCTTTAATTAAATATTATAGTGTAAATATATTTTTTTAGGTCCACCAAAAAATAATATTGTAAGGAATTCTAGGGATATTGATTTACCAGAAAAGATAATATGAAAAAAAAGAACAAGAATATAACCCTTGCGAGATCATATATTGTAATATATGTAAATTATTCAAATACACTTTTATTATATTATTACAACCAGGTATTATAATATTACAATGAATATATAATTAAAAATTAGTTTCTTTTATTGATATAAATAGAGGGAGTTGTTAACCATTTGGTGGAACTAAAAAATTCACTTAAATAACTTGAAATTCGATTAGAAAAATACTATTTTTGAAGGTATGTTGATGGAATACATTAAATATTTCAATGACCATGAAATGGAAACATATTATATAGAAATGGGGTTATATGATCATGAAAATAAAAATTTATTTTTTTATTCTCATTTTTTGAGTAACGTACAAGTAAGAATGATTAATTATTTTAATGATTCAATAGAAGTACATGTGAAAATTAATAAATCGTGTGAGGATGTTATTAACATGATGGAAATTTATCTATCCATTTAAGGATGTTTATTTTTTTTAATAAATGTTTAGGTGGATTTATTGGTGAATATAAACCACTCTATTATGATGTGAACTCCGATAGGAAATATGATTCTATTTCATACAGTCATCAATTTAGAGTATTTTTTAATGATTCAGAGAAGATTTAATCCTTGTAAGATAAGATGGATAAGAGGGAGATCATAAAAACAATATAGTATTAAATAATATAATACTTTTACGTAGACAACAAGAGGATATATAGTGAAGAGGTATCTTCAAATGTTGACAAATATAATATATGTGATAATATAAAAGAAAAAAGTGACATTCTTGAATAAATTTATAAAAATATGGTACTAATGATTGTGATAAAAAATAATATGAAAGAATCAACCTACCACTCATGACATATAAATAGGTTATAACAAAATATATGAATGAATTAAGCTCTATATAAACTAATATTGAATATTATCTAAAGGATAATGATCTAATGATCAAGGATTTTGAGGAAAATATTGATCTAGTTATTGGAAATGAGATGTTATTATTACCCTCCAATGAATAATCAATGAGTGGAGTATGAAAATATTTGACTATGAAAATTTAAATAAAAATAATTTTACTGATGATTCATAAAATAAGGTATCCATGAGATGATAATATAGTAGATTAATGGAACACACTATGAGTGTTTGTAAATAATGCTAAAGGAATAATGAAGGAATAAGAATGGATTCATCAATATGAGAACTAATACATAATGATACAAGGTATAAATTCAATGTAGGAATTTTTATTCTTTTACCCAGATCATATATATTGATATTATATTTCTATGAATGTGTATATTGATGAATATTCTATAAGTTGGACTTATACTTAATTTAATTACAAGGAAAGTACCTCTAAATAAAAAAAAACTCATATGCTATAAAACATGTACAATGTACATGAGGTAAAAATTAATGTTTAATGCCCAATTTAGAAATCACCTATCATGAAAGAACCATATTATTCTTATTTTGGAGAAAAGAATTAAATCTTGAAAATTAATGGGGATTCTGTTCTAGATATGTGTGAGACAGTTTTTACGTCATGAAAGAATCACCAAAAATAAAAAAGGTTGAGGAAAATTAAAAGTATATTAAAGAGAAAAATTTGATCCATGGTTAAAAATAAATAATTAAATATATATTTGAAATTAATGATATTGTTCATGCTTTCAATTTGTATAATAATAATGATTGTTGTACTAATGGTATGATTCATTATCTGAGGAATAATTTTCTAAAATAGTTCACAAGTAGTGTGTTATTGAAAGATATATATACAAGTTGGATTGAATATAGAAAAGTGAAAAGGGTCAAGACATTAGTACCTATATAACAAAATAATAATAAGAATTATGTTTATAAATTTCAAATTTTATTGCATGAATATTTACTTTTTCATGAAAATTTGTATAAACACCAAAGGAGTATTATATTTTTTAGGAAAATATCAAATTCTTAGTAAATGATGATCATCCTTTATCCTTTTTTGGTGGATTCTAGAGGTACATTTATCCACATGAATTTAAATATTTATAATACATATTTGAATTAGTAATGTATTAATGAGGATACCCAATCCATGTAGTGTGTATGTGACGATATAGAACAAGAGCATAAGTTAAATGAACATACATGGGTACAGAAAAATAAAAATATGAACAAATTTCAAATAGTATTAGATTCAACTTGTGGTGGTAAATAAAAATATATTTTAGAAATTTGTATCTAAAAGTAGCATGTTGTTGAAATGGAGGGTCATATAATGAATGGCCTACTATGCAAATAATAATATGTCAAAGCTATATTAGAATGGTCTATCTTTTTTGAGTCACATTTCAATTTAATCTATATTAATCATACCTAAATTCATATTATATTTCACCATCAAGAAAATATATATTATTAGATAGGTATCAAAATACATGTATTTAATTTTGATCAATTAATTTTCAAAAATTTTGTATCAACAAAATATTTTTAGGATACATAGATGTTGTGGTAAAATCAATTGTATTCTCATCAAGTGGTCTCCAAATTCTAAATATGATTTCAAAATTTAATGGTAGCATAATTAATTTTATAATGTTTTTCTTCTTGGATAATATTATTTTATTCGATTGCTTATGTTGCACGCAACACTATCCTTAAATGAACCATGATACACTATTAAATTTTAACATGACCTTTAGAAATGGAATGTGATTGTTAAGAATTGAATATATATCCACTATAATAATAACATTGCCTATGAATTTATAAATAAAATTTAGGTATCTCTTTAATTAAAATATGATAAATTTATATAATGAAATAGGTAAATAATATTTTTAGAATGATAAATTAATTATTTTCAATTTTTGTGAAATTTAAATTATTATTTACAATACTATAACAAATATAATTATTTAGAAGATAATTTATTTACCTTAAATATATTTCTAAATTAATATTCTGTTTGATTATAATTATAATACAAGATTAAGAGACCATAATTAATTAATACGTGTGTTTAAAATAAGTTATATTTATACAAATGGTATTATTCAAAAAAATGATTATATTTAAATATTAAATTTCTAATATTTTGAAAAATATTTCAATTAAATGGTTTCCATTTTATCTGTCCGCACATCCTATATAATTTCGGATGAATTTTTGGGATTTTACTAAAATAGTTGAATTTTTTATGAATGTGAAATACAATATTTTTTTTACTGTTTTCCATTATAAGTTAATTACATAAATTTTTGTGTAATTTCTTGATGTAATACCCTTAGTTTGAATTCATATATACTATTTTCTGAACATATTCCTGAGAACCAACACTATTTGATAATCTTGATTAGAAATAATAAATAAATAAATAAAATAATCAAAAACACCACTCTCATATCCTATTAATACCACCCATTCTCCTCACACATTCTAAGAAACGAATCTAGTATGAATTCTATATAATTTCAATAACAAGACTCATCTCCATGACCAATAATTTTTTGTCTTACCAAAATACCAAATCCATGTTTCTTAATGAGGACCCCAAGTAGCTGATATTTAAGCGTTAAAATCCTCCTTTAAAATTTAAGTTCTTATATTTTTGAATCCTCTCCCCACCTCTACAATATAAAGTGTAATAGTAACTATATTATCATATATTAATAGGATTTTTTTGCGATAATTTATTATTCATCTTCAAATCCCTTCACCACTACATATATTTTAAAAATTAAAACATTGTCTATAATGTGTCGATTCACTGCTATCATGGATGAAAAGTTATCATTATCTATTAAAAAATTCAAGGTTGAACATAAAACCATTTTTATGGTTAAATAAGATTGAAATATAAATATTATAAGTCATATCATGTCCTAGATGCAATATATAATAATAATATTTAATTTAATGACCCATGTTTTTGATGGTCTTGAAAACCGATAATATTTATTAAGTCACTTTCATGAACATTTAATCTAATGAATCATCTTCATTCCATATAACAAAATGATATATGAGCCCATTTATAAATATGTAATTTCATTAATACCAAATAATTTTTGTTCTGGAAATTTTATTCTCATTGGACAACAATTCCTATATTTATTCTAAAGTGAAGCAACCCTGAAACAGTGAACCAAACGCTCCCTGAAAATTGAAATTACACAATATGACCCATCAAAATTGTCATAAATTAATTAAAAAATTATAATAAATAGAATATATTTTTAATTGGTTCTTAATAACGTAATAACTAAATCTAAATTTATTATCCAGGATGTTAAATACAAGGCTATGCCACATTTTGATATATGTTTAGGGTTTCTAATCTCACATTAACTTCTGTGAGATATTTTTTTTCAACATTTATATCATGCGTGTGGTGTACCAAAATCAATTAAATTTAAAATATAACGAATCAATTTATTTTCTTGGAATTCAGTGTTTCATTTGATGATAATTAATTTTTTTGGGGCATATGGTTCAACTGTTTTGAAATTTTAAAGGGAATTCATAACCCAATTGTAGTTCTTTTGGTTAAAAATAAATTCCACTGATTATTATATTCTATTATTATGTGTGAAACAAAATTTTATTAAATTATGTTATATTTACACTGCTTTGATTATTTATATATGATACACATAATCAATCCATTTGGTTAACACTCAAACATTCATTTAAAAATACACTTTTAAGTGAATCTTTTTTAAAATTTAAATTGGATTTTTAAAATTAAACATCCTGAGAGAAATTTCCCACTTGCATGAAACATTAATGTCTCAAGAATTAATTTAAATGTTTAAATTAATATTTTCAATGAATATGTTTTCTTTCATAATTGTGCATATTTTTATATTAATTATTTCAAAGTAATGTGGTATTTCTCTCAATAATATCTCAATGGTTTTGTAAGAGTGTATTCATATATGTAATAACCATTTGTTTTATCTTATCATTAATTTAGTTTCATCTCATATGATACTCACATCCATGTTTTATTGAATATTTTTTGATCATTTTCATTATAGATGTGTTATTCTGATACAATTCACTATATTACATTGGATAGTTTATGATTAAGTTTAATTTTGGGAAAAGTTGTTAAATTTTTCATATGCTAGTATGAATATGAATATTTTTGTTGATAGATTTCTACCCCATTAATATTATGAATGAATCAAAAAAAATTATGTGATGGAAATGACCCTCTATAAACCATCGATACATCGATACGTCTCATGATATAAGCTAGTTTCTGTATTGGATGATGTCTTAACCGATTATGTATGGTGTCTTGGCCGAATCCTTGACATAATGTTTATGATGTCCCACATTATGCATTATATCATTATGATATTTTTAATTGATAATACATATGAATATTTTACTAGTATAATATAAATGGTTATGTTTCATTCTCATGTGATTAATTATATGGAATTGTTTAGCAGGTTATATTGCTCCCATTTTATTCTAAATATTATTTTTTAATGCAATGTTTTTTAGTTATTCACATTGTCTTATTATTTAATGTATTTATTATATATTTCTATGAATTCTTACCATTAATGAGTATCTGAGCTCACCCATGTCTTGTGTTTTATTTTTTCATAGGATTCCAATATGAATATTATGTTTTACGTGAAATGATTATTTGTGAGAATATGGGTGTTTCCAATGTAGTCACTATGTTGTATTCTATTTCATTTTGTAATGTAATAATTATGTTTTAATATAGTTTTCCATAGATACTAAACTATTTTGTCATTTTGGATGCGATCTCTGGTACTTATTACCAATTTAATAAAGTAACCATCAACTCTGGGCTATTGGGGGTGATTTATTTATAGTTCAACCTAGATAATGTTTATTTTAAACAATGGAAGAAATATTTTGGAAAAAATATATTATGAAAATACAACCATATAAATGAAATTGAGAATATTCCCAATGTATCTTAACACATTATTTTGAGATTATTTAAAGATAAATTTTAAGTTCTTCACTAGATTTAAAAATTTGTAATCTTATATTGTATATTCCATTATTCAGAAATGAAACACAATGGAAGTAATGGAAATTGTATCATCAATAATATTCAATGTATGAATTTCCATTATATTAAATAAAATATTATTAGGGCAAGATTTTCATGTGGAGCTTAACAAAATAGAACTATACTGGGACAACTGACTCGGGTTTTGAGAAATTACATTACTTGAAAAGAGCATCCTGATAAATAATTTGGTTTTACAATTCTTTACAAATTCATGGGAAAAAACCTCCATCATTAAATGGGAATACAAACCCATTCATATTTGATAAATGAAAAATGTCCTTAGAGAAGATATTACATACTTTTGTAACTAACTAAATAGAGATGGTTATCATTTCATTTTATCCTACCTCCATATATATAGATCAATGGTAACTATTAATTAAAAAACCAACAGAGGGGGTGATATTGAAAATATACAATGGAATTATTTTAAGTTAATTTTCTATGAAAATAATTTCCAGTGCGGATAGAGAGCTGCTATAGAGACATAATTCTGGAGTTTGATGGAGATTGGGATTAAAAATGATGCTAAGTATTAATCCAACTTTTCAATTTTATCAATTAATTCTACAAACTACATACATAATACAAATATCAGGATTTATTGTTGGTTTTATTGTATTAATTCAATTTTTTAGAGGGAACTAAACTAGAAAACATTCTCCTCATATGAGGATATAGTATCCTATTCCATAAAGTAAGGGAATGAATTTTTCATGACATATAGATTCAAAGGGAAGTATAATGAGAAGAGTTTTTTTGAATACATTAGAAATAAAAATAAAGAAATGGGAAGAATGAAATAATATAATTTACAAAATTAAATAAATAGGATAATAACACCATGAAAGATTCCTATTGGTAAATTTAGTATGTCACAATTGTGCATAAAAATCCACAATTATCACGACAGAAATGGATATAAAGATGATGAAAATGAGAAATTATTCAACTATAAGGTGATGGGACAAGATGAATGTGATTTTCCATTACATAAAAAAAATCCCCAAAATTTTCTTGGGGAACAGGGCCATGATTATGTTGTCACAACAACTGAGATAGATATTCATAATGATGTTGTTTCATGTACACTACTCATACACTAAAATTAGGAACAACCGTATCCAATTATAGATCATTTTATTCTTTTATATCTTCTTATTTTTTTTATATAAATATATATTTATAATTAAACTTAACTAGGGAGTTATCAATCAAACTTCTAGAGGAAGCCTTGTTGTGAAAAAATATGTGTCAAGAATTTACTATTATGACATTTAAATGTGCTCAAATTGACGATTTTATTATCATATATATCATTTATTTTTATATAATCTTTGTTATGCACATGATTTAAAAATATATATATTTTTTGAAAATATATATAATATTTGATTAATGATGAATATATTGAACTTCTAATCTTTAGAGGGTAGACATCAGCATCTAAGCCATATTTGGATCCACCTCCAGTATCACTTCTAATTGAGATTCATGTATAGGATGATAAGATAATACCTACTGATGAAAAAGGTGATATTAAAATTGAGCATGTACAAATTATAAATGAATATTTTGATTTATTTTCTTATAAATTACCTCAAAAGCCTTCTCAGTGGGATGTTTGATTTTCCATTTATTAATTCCCTAATGAAAGACTAATATGAATAGATCCCTATAGAATGACCATAGTGGAGATAATTGATTTAATGAATAAACTAGATGAATATTTATTTTATTTTATTTAGACACCATAATTATTATCCCTAGGAATGTACTATTCTTTTTGTTATGAAGAATGTTGGATATATGGGTTTTTGAAATGACTATAGGGGGATAGTTATATAATGATAAATAATAAGTATCCTATGAATTTCATTGATGAATTATTTTACCTACTCCGCGATATTAAATATTTTAAAAAGATTATAATTTGTTCTAGATTTCTTAAATTTCACTTCTATATAGATGTTATTCGAAATAAATCATTTCAAACAAGGTATGGAAATTATGAGAATATAGATATGTTATTTTGAGCGACTAATGAATCCTCTTTTTTATTGATATAATTAAAAGATTATTCAACAAATATCATGATATATTTTGATGTTATTAAATATATATTTGTTTTCCCCAAAATATATGGGGAATACTAGAACCCCATGTGGATTGTATTGGATACTATTAGGAGAAGTCATTTATACGGGATGTTTAGAAAATGTGAATTATAGCTTCAAACAGTTTATCCACGTGGCCATTTTTTCAAAAATGTTGGAATATCATTTGATCCTATGAAAAAAATTATTCCATGAATTTATTACACAAACAAATATAATCGAGGAAAATAGTTGCATTGGATTATCCCGTTACAATCAGCTTTTCGTACATAATTTTTTCCGATTAGCTGACCCATTAAACAATGTTATACAAAAAAGGTTAAGCTTATATGGATAGAGTTGAGTGAATTGTTATTTTAATAATGGATTATCTGATTATTGAATTCTATGATATTGATTCAACAATTAATAAATAGTGGATTTGTGATTTATAGTGATGCTTCCATGAAAGGACTTGGTTTTCTCTTTATGAATAATGATAGAGTAATTTTCTATGCATAATGGAAATTGGAAAATTTTGAATAGAACTGTTCAACTAATGTTCATGGGTTAAAATTTGTAATATTTCCATTGAATGTATAGAGAAACCATATATATATTGATATATGTGATATATATATTAATCATAGGATTTTGAAATATATATTCTAACAAAAAAGAACTCAACATGAGGATAATTTGATGGATTAAGCTACTAAATGATTATTATTTTTCAATACACTACCACATAGGGAATGAAAATAATTTACTAGATGCATTGAGCAGGAAGGGTCATGGAGTTCTGATCATTGTGAGGATTTAAAAAGTTCGCGTGTATATGAATATTGTAATGATGGATATGTGAATAATCAAGGAATGTGAAACATCACTACTTGTTCCAATATTTTCTAATCCATCCTTACTATAAAAATTAAAATGTTCTCATTCAAAAGATGATAATTTTCAAAAGAAAATTAAATATGTGAATGATGGGAAATTGCGAGAATTAATACATTATGATATTATTTTGATATTTTGATATAGTTTTTGGATACCTCTATACCTTATAAAAAAATTGAACTGTTGGATGATGCTCACTGCTAGAATTTTACTATACACCCTACTGTCCCTATTCTGTATGGGGTTTTTAGGGATCATTTTTTGTGTAATAATAAGAATTGGGATGTTTTTGATTATTTATCAAGATGTATATTATTTAAAAAGGTGAAGGATGAAATAAAACATCCTTGAGGAGTAATACAACAACTACCAATATCAATATGAAAATTGAATGAAACTACAGTATATTTTATCACTTGATTACCAATGACTATATGATATAAGGGTTTAATATGGAAAATTATTGATCAACATACAATATCTGCACATTTACTCACTATAAGGGAGGTTTTTTCCACTAGATCCCCTTGAAAGAATCTATATTACTAAATTTTTAAGACCAATTTATTAACATCTACTTATTGTGTTTGACTAAGAACCCTATTTTATATAAATTTTTTTTAATATTCATTAGATGTCTCATCATAATTATATTCATTTGGCCACTAATTATGAACCTCAAACAGATAGGTAATTGAAAAAGATAGGCCAAACATTATAATACATGATTATTTATTTATCTCATGATTTTCAATGTATGGATGATCATTAATTAAATTTGGTATAATTTTAATATAAAAATTGTTTCCATTCAAGTATTCAAATGGAACCGTATGATGAATTTTATTCATAGAGATGTTAGTCTACAACTTGTTGGGATGAAGTTGGTGAGATGAATTGTATAAGCCTAGAATATAGTGAAAAGACAACAGAAAAGGTAATGACTATTCAATCTCATATTAAAAAATCTAAATGTATGAAAAAGAGTTATTTCAATAAACTGAAGAATTATTTGGAGTTCCATGTGGGAGATCATATTTTAATGGAGGTATTTCCATGGAAGGGTGTTATAGGATTTGGAATGAAAGGTAAACAGTGTCGTGGGTGTATTGGACCTTTTAATATTTTAGTGATTATTTGAGTTGTGGATTATCATTTAGTGATGCCACCAATCTATTACAAAGTTCTTGAGATGTTTCACAAATCATTATTAAGAAAAAATATGCCAAGACTAATTCATGTACTCAATCTATGAAGAAATAAAAATGGAACCTAATTTTTCATTGCATAGAGAGCCTTTATTGTTTCACGAATCTTGAGAAAAGGTACTGGGAAATTCGATGAATTCAGTAGTAAAATTTATTTCAGGAAACCATAAAATGGATGAAGTAATATGGGAACGATAGGATATAGTGAAGAAGAACCACCGTCATCTATTTAGAAGGTAATACGCAAGATTATTTTGAGGAATAAATTTTTAAAATGAGGGAAGAATATGACACAAGAATATTTTATAATAAGTATCATCATAAAAATGGTAATTTATTTAATAGAATATGTGGCATAGAACACCTAGGTTAAACGAACTGTGATACACAAATAAATATTAAGTTGTCTGTTTTAATAGAAATGTGGCCATTGGGAATAGAAATTTGTATGTTGAAACAATAACTTGACATCTAAATGTAAAAATAATGTTTAGGTATCACATAAATGAAAATTATATATATTTTAGTCATGGAATATATTAATAAGAATTTTAAAAATAATACATTAAGTTTCTCTAGTTTTGTGAAATTTATATGTTTATATAAAATTTAATAATTAATACAATTATTTAAAAGTGAATTTAATTTCAAAAAATTCATTAAAATAATATTTTTTTATAATTTATATAAGAATTATACGAGACCACAATTATTTAAATGAATTCCATTTTTGAAACATAAATATAAGAAAATTGTTAGGTTTAATTTTATTATTTTTATAAAGTACATGAATTTTTTATAAAGAGTGAAATATAGTAATTTAAGGTATATAACATTTTTAGTTAAATACAGGAATGATTGATTCATTGATGATGTAATAACACAATAGTTTTATCTCACATGTACATGTTACTTTAGTTAGGAAAAATATTCAACATTATTGAGTTTCATGATCCAAAATAGTATCTAAATGCATAAATTATTCGAAAAAAACACCCTTATCCTCCCCTATAAATACCTCCCCTCGCCATCACTTCTACGCAAACCATAAAATTCCATAAGCTTATATAATTTCTATCCATTTCCATTCCCAATAATCTTCCCCCACTTCCAATACATTAGTGTCTTACCAAAAGACCAAATCATACTATCTTAAGTAGGTTCCCAATGAGTCGATATTAAATTGGTAAAATCATTCTTCTTTCTCATTGAATTATTTTTATTTCATTGTCATCTCCTAAAATATCATTTTAAAAGTGAAATGGTAACTCCATTATCATATAAATACTTGATTGTTATTATGATAATGTTTGATACATAATCAATTCCTTCTCATCTACTTTTATTTTATAAATGTAAATATCTAGTTTGATATGTTTATTCACCACCTTTGCAGATGCCGATTATTCATTTTCCATTACCCCCTTCAATGCTACTCAAAAAAACAATATTATTTTTAAATAATAATTAAGTATAAATATTCTATGTTATATCATGTTTTACAACTAATATATAAACATAATCTAAAATTATATGAAAAAATTTCCAGATGGTTGTAAAAACCATCATAATAAATCACAGCATTCTAATTAACATTTAATCTGATGAATAATACTCATACCATGTAACCAAATAATATATGATACCATTTAAATTTATATATTTTCATTAATAACAAGTAATTTCACATATGTGGAAGTTAATCACATTTGGCAAGAACTCCAACATTTATAATGAAGATAGCTGATATCAAAACCACGAAACAATTGCCACCATAGAAAAGGAATAAAATAGTTTAAGTAACAGAAAATTAAAAAATAAACTTCATAAAATTATATAAAATTAAATATATGTATAATATGTTTCGAATTATATAATTAATTATTTTAATTAGATTATCTCAGACATTATGTTCTAAAACAAAATGCATTCTCATATAAGAAATGGGTGTCCCTTATTACTTTTACATTTGTGAGATATATTACTTATTACAACACTGTTTGTTATATTTTCTCTACATAATTACTTATATTATAACATATCATGAATCAATTTGTGTTCATATAATTCAATGTTTCATATGATGATCATCAATTTTATGGGGCATGTGGTTCGATAGTCTACATTTTCGTAAGGGAATTCTTAACCCAATTTTCATTCTTAGGGTTAAAATTGTACTCCATTGATTATGTCATGATATGATTATGTGTGAAGATACTCACGGTAGTAATATTTTTTCATTAATATAATTTTATATATATTTATATGTTTTACACTAATTAAATTTAATATGTTAATGCTCACAATACCTATTAAAAATACTCTTTTAAATGTTAATTTTTTAAAATTTATAAGGACTATTTTTTGACATATAAGTAATGTTAATATATTCATGCTTTCCTGATTCCATAATTTCATATGTGATACTTTAAATGTTTACTATGAATTTTGAATGAATTTTTCTCTGTTATAAGTATTCATCTTTTTCAATAAATTATTTAAGAGTAATTTTATTTCTCTCAAGAATTTATCAATGATTTTATTTTAGAATTTTTATCTATGTAAATACCCATTTTATGAAATTATGATTAATTTATGTTGAACTATTATGTTAATATATAACATATTTTAACGCTTTTTTATGATTAGTTTGGTTTGGGATGTGCAATTTTGTTACCAGTCATCAAATTACAGTACATGGTATATGATTATGAATATTTTTTGAGAAATGTTATTAACATTTTGTATGCTATATTCACTATGAATATATATATTAATTATAATTCATCCATTTATTATGAGGATTGGGTTTAAATTAGTATGATATGGTTGGGTCCCAATTTATCCCCTCAATGCGTTAGTATGTTTCAAGAGACAAACTAGTTAGGGTTTTGGCTGATGTCTTACTAGATTATGTATGTTATCTTGGACAAAACCTTATTAGTATTTTAACGATATCATGAATTATTAATTCCCAATTAATGACTTTATTTATTGATAGTACATGTCATTATTATATTATTTTAATATACATGGTAATGATATATTATGATGAAATTACTTATAAGACATTATTTTATTACCTTTCTTCCTACCATATTGTCCACAAGATTATGTTCCAATGGAATGTATTTTTAGTTATAGTCATTTCTATATTGTTTTTATTGTTTATGATAGCTTAAACTATATTCATACCCATAGTAAGAATATGAGATTGAATCTTTCTTATCTATTATTTTTCCCGTGGATTAGATGATGTATATTTTGTTTTTAATGTAGGGATAATATAGGCGAATATGTGTGTTTCCAATGGAATTACTATGTTTTAGGTCATTTCATGTTTTAATATGAAAATTATGTTTTTATATAGTTTTCCCAAGATTCTAAATTATTCTTTACATTATTATGTGATTGAATTTACTTATTACCAGTGTAAGAAAGTAACTACTAGCTATGAGGTTCTTATAGAGATGTCATAAAAGGATGATAAAAACTCCAAAGGGTAAGAAAACCTAAATAATAATTATAATTTCACAATAGATTTTTATTAGTGTACAAGGGGACATAAAATTAATCCAGATGAAAATTAAGAATCATAAACCTAAAAGAATCAAATTTTTAGAGTACCTATCAATGAATTGATTCAGGTTAGTATTACCATCAAATTCAAAATGCTTGGAATACTGGACCCAAACATATATATGGTATATATTTTTTATTAATAGTGTAATAAAATATTACTACAGGGTTGATATATTCAAATAAAATAACATGAGGGTTTGATATAGTGAAATGGAAATTTTTGGTACCACTTATTCGGAATAAAAGAATAGACTGAATATAGGGAACAAACATGATGTTGTTGTAGATGTTTTCCATCTAGGACATGTATATTAATTATTCCAAAATATTGATTTGTTTTTCTAATTTTTTTTTAATTATAGTTTCATATAATATAAATGTACTGTTGTTAGATGGGGATAGATTATCCATAGGTTTTTAGAAGGTTAATAGAGATTATAATGTTATGGATTTTTTGTAAAATTTATTTAAAATTATATGGAATTATTTCCAGACCACACACTTTGACTTCATGTGATTCTGAGGTCATGTGTGCCCAAAACAGAATTTAAATAATTTTTTGGTTCTCTTAAGTAATCGTGTGAGAAGGTTTTTCTAACTATTAGAACGGTGCTTGAATAAAAAAAACAGATTGCACCACTCTACATGGAACACTCATATTCACCTTGAATGGAATTAACATTGACCAATAAGTGTCAGATAGACTAGTTAATTTTTGGACATTTATGAATATAATAAAATAACAAAAAATGTTATTTTATTTTATCCCACTCTATTGAGCAGCAGACGACTATGCTATGGTGTGGTGACGAGGTGCATTAATAGGAGCTCCATAATGGCTAGTTTTTGTGCACCGTAATGATGCAACACTACATCATAATACAAACGTTCCGATGTGTTTCTTTTTTATGGAATAATTCATTTGCTAATTGAGGGTTAAACAAAGGACAATTATCTAAAAACCCATCAGAGAGTTTTCTCCCAAAATAATAACGACGAATGCCAGTAGAACATTAACAACATCAATGAACCTAGAAGAAAAAATCCATGGAGCAATGAAAGCCTTCGACTTATTTAACCATAATGATCAGGTTTCATCTACGAAAAACTACTTTGAAGTAGGGGTTTGTTTTTAGCTATATTTTCCTAATTGATCATTCTAAACGACAAACATATATCAATGCATGAACTGGTTGATCTACAGTTCACCCTATCTTTTGTGAGGGTGATGTTTCTAGGTATTTTCATTCAGGATTTATTTTATGATTGATAGAACTGTAATATCTAAAACTCCCACTATTTTAAAATTCTAATGGGGAGGGAATGTGCCGAAATAAAAAAAATTATCATGCCCCACATCTTGTGTATTCTTCATGATCAAATTTCCCAGTGGAAAGAATGGTTGATTCAAGTCCTTCACGGGGATTATGGAATCCCCTTAAGGCCGTAGGTGAAAGAGGTGCGACAAACGGACCACTTGTGCCGACCTAGTGGTAAGTGGAATGCCCCATCGGCATATCGAAACTAGTGAGTGGTGACAGAATGCCATGACAGTGTGCTAGAGGAGATCGTCGCAATTGGCTTGGGCTATGACAAAGTGGGGATAGCCTTTGGCTTAGATAGCGGCTGACAGCGTGTGTAAGTGGCCACCCTATCATGCTGGCGCACTACACCACATCACACATGGGGAAATTGTGGTCAAATGAATGATTAGGGAATCCATAGTGTCCTACAACATCCCCACCCAGGATAGAGTACAGGAGCGAGCCCTTCTTGTCGAGAGATTTTTTGAAGAGCATGACCGATAGTAATAGCCACAAGCATACCTCGGGCGGTAGGGTCTTCAGTAGTGTATTGTAGGTAGAATATGAGGGGGACCAAGCGGGCCAAGTATTCCTGGGTGTGATCTTAGGACATAGGTTTGGTAGTGTGGGGAACCCAGAGTAGAGGGAGTTAGTAGGGAACTGGGTTGTTCTTCAGGAGTGGTAGTTAGGGATACATGGCTCGTGACTACCCTACCTATCATATATATGATAAAAATATGGTCTAAGGGCCTCAATTGCATAGGTAGAGGTTCGATAAAGTAGTTCCTTTGGAAAGTGGATATGGTAAGGGAGATTTCCGAACAGCAGGAAGTGGACAATGATTCAAGGTGCTACCACCACCACACACAGGCGGTGCGCCATGGTCTCAGGGATCTATGGGACATGGGCGAGGAATGATTCAGGTGATAGTGGCCTATGAACACAACATTTAAATTATTATTAGAGGTATTATATGTGTACTATCCACCATATCTACAATTCTTCTTGACTCATGTTCTGATAACTCTTTCTTTTCCATGGACCTCATTTAGGGATCAGAGATTCATTTCAAGACGTTGGATTGATCACTACAATTAAAGACTCTTATGGTATGGGATTAGATGATTACACATTGGTTCCAGTAGTTTGAGCTTACTCTAGAAGGGAATATCTTTGGCTGAGATCCCTTAGTACCGGCGTTGAGTCCTTACGATTTAATCATGGCTATGAATTGGTTATCCATAGTCCATGCTCAAATCGATTGTTTTAGGCACAACGTGTCATGTATCCAGGAGGATGGGACAAGGTTTTCCTTCACCTGTGATATGAGATTCTTTGAAACACAATATGGAATTTCTCATGGGAGGGTGTAGCCGATCACTCACTAGTTTTCTAGCCTCACCTTCGGTGGAGTGGATGAGTGGATTCCATGATTTCTTGTAGTGGTGAACGAGTAGAATGACTCCTTTCTCAAGGATGTTTCGGGACTACACCCTTACATGGAGGTACACATTTTCATTGATCTATACCTGGGGAAGGCGCCAATATCCAAATTGGAATATGAAATGGCTCTTGTGGAGATTCCTGAATCGAGGGTATATGTGGAGGACTTGCATGATAAGGGCTTCGTGAGGCCCAGTGTCTCACCACAAGAGACCCTGATGATGTTTTACAATAAATCTGATGGTAGCATGAGGCTATACGTGGAGAGCTACAGCTTGAACCATGTGGCCATGAATAACATGTATCCACTGGCAAGGATTGATGACCTCTTTGATCAGCTGAATTGAGAGAGGTGGTTCTCAAAGATCTACCTCATATCATGTTCTCATCAACTTCGGGTATGGGATGAGGACATATCAAAGATATCCTTCAGATGCTGGTATGACCACTATGAGTTATTATTTATACCCTTTGGTGTTACCAATGCCCTAGTAGTGTTCATGGGACTCATGGACATGATCTTCCATCCTTACCTCAATTGTTTTGTGGTGGTATTCATTGATGAAATCATGGTGTAATTGGTGACGGAAGAATAGGCTACACTCCAATGGATACTACTAGATACACTGTAAGAGAACCAGATATATTGTAATCTCATGATGATCGAGTTTTGGATTTGGGAGGTCAACATTCTGACATGTCATATCAGAGGCAGGAGTTGCAGTGGGTCTAGAAAAGGTTTGGGTAGTGATTTCATTTGAGCCACCCTTGAGCGTGATTGAGGTGCATGATTACTTGAGGTTGGATGGATAATATTGGAGGTTTTTGCAAAACATTTCTAGAGTAGAATCACCCTTGTTAGATTTGAAAAGACGAAAATACATTCTTTTAGACAAAGAAGTGCTAGCATAGTTTATCAAAGCTTAATAGGAGACTAAATAGTTCCCCAATCATGAGACTTTTGGAAAGGTTGTTGCCCATGTATTTTCTGTGATGCATCAAGGACCAGACTAGGTTTTTTACTGATGAAGGATTGAGCAATTATCCCTTACGACTCATAACAGTTGAGGAAGCACAAGCATAACTACGTGACCCATGAAATGAAGTTATCATTTGTTATCTTTTTATTGAATATGTGGCTACACTATTTAATGGGTGAATGGTTTACCATCTACTCCAAAAATAGGAGTCTCGGATATATTTTATCGTAGAGGGACCTGAACTTGAGAGAGTGGTGATAGATGGAGTTCCTCCCAGACTATGACATTGAGATAGTCTATACTCCTCAGAAGGGGAATGTGGTGGAAGACGCACTCAACAGGATGTCTAGTTTATAGCTGCTGAGTGAGGCAACAGAGCAGGTAGCTACGATGTAGATATCCATCATGGATGACAATAGTGCAACTTATCTTCATTCAATGATTGTCACTCCCACACAATTATAATTATTGATGAAGGTGTAGCTTGTGGATATTGAATATGAGGCCCGACATGCACATTTATACTAAGTACATGCTCCTAATGGATTTTAGATTGTTGGTGATCATCTCATCCTCTTTAAAGGACGCACCAAAGTAACAGTGATGTTGTGGGATGATGTATTGAGGGAGTTCTATACATCTCGTTTGGTGGTACATCATAGTGTGGTCAATATGTACGAGGACCTCTGATGTTAGTACTAGTGGCCAGGGATGATGGATGTGATGGCAAGGATCGTTTTATGATGCCTCACTTGTCAGCAAGTGAAGTCCGAGCATTAGGTCCCATTAAGATAGGAATAGCCATATAAGGTACTAGAATGGAAGTGGGATGGTATCTCTCTAGACTTCGTGATAAGGTTACCATGCTCGTTTAGGGGCCACAATTCTATCTGTGTGATCGTCTAATTACTCATAATGTCGTCTCACTTCCTACCCATCCGGGATTATGGATAGGTCGAGGCCCTAGGACTCCTCTACATCTAGGAGATTGTATGGATTCATAGGGTTCCATTGAAGATTGTCTCAGACCATGGTTCACTATGCACATCCTGGTGGTGTAAAGTATTGCAAGAGGCATTCGGGACTCAGCTACGCATGTGCACATCTTTTCACCACTAAACAGATGGTCTTATGGAGCAGACCATACAAACCATGGTGTAGAGGATTGATAGTTGTTTCCTTTATTTTGGTCAAAGTTGTGAGGACAACCTACCACTCTTGGATTTTTTCTACAACAATAGATATCGCTCTACCATTGGTGTGGAACCATTTAAGACCTTGTACGAGAATCCATGATGATCACCTCTATGTTGGGCATACCCATGGGAGTTAGCACTTATGGGTCTAGAGTTGCTAATGGCTACCACTACGAATGTGTATATTATCCAGGAGTGGATGGTTACTGCAAAAAGTATGCATAAATCATATGCTGACAGGAGATGAAGATCCTTGGAGGTCGAGGAGGGGAACTATGTTTTCTATTGGGTATCATACTGACATGGTTTGTGGAGATTTATAGGGGCGAGAAGTTATATTATAGGTTCGTTAGAACTTTCCAAATTCTCAACAACGTTTTCTAGGTGGTGTACCGCCTAGCTCTCGCCCCACAAATGAAACATGTGTGTGATGTTTTTCATGTGTCTTAACTGAAGCGGTATGTGCATGATCCATCACATGACATCTACTAGGGAAAATTTGTATATTGACAATGGGATGAAGTTTGTAGAGTTCCCACTAGAGATAGAGGATCGACAAGAGTGGGGCCCTCATGGGCGGAAAATTACTCTAGTGCTTGTTAGATGGCAACATGAAAATATACAAGAGAGAAATAGGGATCGAGAGGCTCAAATTCGTGCTCAGTAACCCCATTTGACTGATTATCACTTGTTTTTGCTTCGGGGATGTAATGCCTTAAGGTGTGGAGAATGTAATGTCCTAGAATTTATGTATTAATTTTTTATTTATATGGAATAATTTTGAGATTATATGCTTTGACAACACCTGATTCCAAGGCCTGGTGAGACCAAAACAGAATTGTGATCTTTTTTTAATTCACTTAAGTAAACATTTGATATGTTTTTTCTAAATTTTGAAATAGTTATTGGATCGAAAATATGAGTGAACCGTTGAACTCAGAATGCAAGGAATCTCCTTGAGATAACATAACATCGACCAAAATATCTCAGATGGAAAAGTTAATTTTTTGAATTTTCCGAAAATAATAAAATAGCATAACATGATTTTTTATTTTATATTTCACCGTTGAAGGTAGAGTACGGTGCTATGGAGAGACAATGAGGATCACTAATATAAGCTCCTTAATGGCCTTTTTTTGTAGCAAAATAAGGAAATGCCATAGCATAATAGAAACACTTCGATGGGTTTACTTTTTATGAAATAATGCATTGGAGAATTGATTATTAAATGGCAGAAAATTTTCTTACGAACCAATGACGTTTTTTCTCTCCAACGAAGAACGATGAATGCCATTAGAAATTTAACATCATTGATGAACCTTGTAGAATGGATCCGGGATTAAATGAATGCCTTCGATGTCCTAAACCTTCACAAGTCGACCACTTCAATGTGGAACTACATTGAGTTAGGGGTTTGATTTGGTCTATGTTATACCCATTCATCATTCTAAATGATGACCCCGAATCAACCCATGAACAGGTTGATATGTAGATCATCTGTTCTAGTAGGATGTTGATGATTCTTGGGATTTCCATTCAGGATTAATTTTATGATCCATAGAACTGTAATCACAAAACCTCCCCGTATTTTAAAAGTCTAACAGGGAGGGTGCCGACCGACATGAACAAGGAATGAGCCACTCTTATTGCACATTATTCAATATTGAATCTCCATGTTGGAATAAATGTTGATTCATGGCCTTTGCATAGAAGATGGAATCCGCCATAGGCAGTAGGAACATGCGATGTGAAGAAAAAACCACTGGTGCAGACCCGGTAGTCCGTGGAATACCCCATTGATGCGACAGCATCGGCGGCGACACACTGGTGAAGACTGAATTGGATGACTCGGGCTACGGCACAACGTGAAGAGTCACTAGAGGTTGGCGGTGGGAGGAGGTGGCTACTAGGCCATATCGGCACCGCACCGTGGTGTACCCCCCACGACTAAGAGACACCCTTGGGGACAACTTACGGGGAATTAGGAGTCATATATAGAATCATGGAATATCCCGGCTAGGTGGAGAACCAGTCTTCCACTAGAATACTAGGTAGCCAACCGGGCCAGACCAAACCGGACCTAGGCTGGGCTGGTTCTTGGTCAGGTCTACGGACCCAGGTTTGGTCGGTCTGACACGGTAGGACCATACCCGGACCCATATAGCCCATTTTTGGAAAAACATCAATATCTTGCAAACAATGCTTCTGATTGATGACACATTGGTGGAATTGGAACCCTCGTGATGAGGAGAATATTTTGGTATATTATATGGTTGATTTCATGGAAGTTGAAATTTGAAAAATGTCTTGAGGTGCGGTTCTCCTATGATAAAGTGTGATACGTGCAGAAACCATGTTGTTGGCTGAGACCTAAGACTACTGACGATATAACCTATGTGGATTGGATAATAAGGAACATGGGGAAGTCGGTTTCTTGTGATCGGGTAGGCATAGAGTGTGGAATAACATTTGTGTGACCCGTCAGACCTACACTACTTGAAAGGGGGAGTACCTCAGTAAGACCATAGGTGGAAAGCATCTTATATGTGACCAATCAAGCCCACAGTGTAGAGAGGCTTTTTTGTTACCTAGAATACCCATGGTACTCATCATGTATGAGTACCATAGTAGTACTAAGGTTTGTTGGAAGAGACTTATATGTGACTGGGAAGGGCTAGTATACTAATTGAGGTGGATTTCTCTTGCAGCCCATGGTGTTCAACGATTTGACCAATGGTTCTACTATCCATCTCTAAAATATACCTGGAGTGAGATATCTGGAATTATGATCATTCTTAGTTATCATGAATTTCAGTTTGGTTTGAGAATTAATTATTGTATTTGCTTTATGGTTTTGGTGTCCCTACTAAGAATTTTGTTACTCACCTGTGCACAAGCTTCAACTGCACATGTTGTGTTTGGTGTAGACGACAATATCCTTAATAGAGGACTCTATGGCCCAATACCATGTGGTTCCCAGTCAGATGAGGTAGATCGGATATACTTATATGTTTTCCATTAGAAACTCTATATCGACCAATCAGGTGGGGTTTTCAGTAGATGGAAATCCAGATATTCTTGGTACTTATTTATTTTCAAGTTAGTATTTTGTTATGTTTGTATTCTATCCCATTTGACTTCTAGTTGTACTTGTAATAAGTCTTTTTAGTGGTATTCTTGTTTACATTTCTAGTATTGTGATGTGGTTATGTGTGTATGCGTACATTTACTCTATCAAATATGTCCCACTTGCATGTCGACACCTTCAGTTCTAGTCATTATCTCATGGACATTAGGATGAAGGCTTGGGGTATGTCACATCACGGTCCTGAGGGGATGGGCCATGATAGAGTTTTCCAAATTCTCCATGTATAGTAGAAATGTAGACATTGAATATAATTCATGATTGTATTATTGTAGAGGCCAATTTAAATGTAGTAGATTCATATTCAAAATTTTATAAGGATGATCTAGATAATCATGTGTTATTATGATTGGATTTGGTCCTTGATGATGGTTATAATGAACACAAGGTTAATCTCCTAAGATATAAATTTTATAGATGTACATTATCATCAACTGTTATTCTTGAATAGAAATAAATAGATTTTCTAATGTGTAAAAATATTTTGAATAAACTATATAGGTAGAAGCTTTTTTGTGAATTTAATAACTCAATCCAGTGAGAGTTATCATTTCAAGATCATTTGTATATAGGATTTTATCTAATGTGATATCTAGATGTCGAATTATGAATTCAATATAATTAATATATTTTAGAATTATTCTCACCCAGAATTGGATTTAGAATATTTTTGTTTTAGGGAAGACATGGAATAAACACACATCTATAATAGTTGGACAGTAATGTTTTTCAATGAAAAAAGACCACATTGATGTGGTATTTTATAGATACTTGTTATAGAGTGATGGATTATGTTTCATGAATTTTTTACCATTGCACAATTTTTTTTCTGAATGTCAATGGGTTTTACCAAAGAATGATGCATGAAAAGGCATGAAGAAATATAGTTAAAGCCTAAAATATCCAGAATTATTGATATTGTCAAATATATAAACAGTTTCTAATTTATGGTGATGTGTTTTTTAGGTGCGGTATAATTTTGTGAAAGGTTGAGTTTCACTAAATAGTATACATTGCATAATTTATTATGCTATTAAATATTGATGTTTGGAGAGGTAAATTTTTATGAATGATGAATTATTTGGATAGTTTGCATAATTTTTGTCACAATAAGGATAAGTAATAATTAAATTATCTATAAATAAGAAATAGAGGAGGAAGACTGAGAGTTTTTCAAGGAAAAATATTGATAGATCTGTATTTTGAATTCTCTATTTTATTATGTTATGTGGATTAGTTACACATACTACTGTGTTCCCTGAGAAAAAAAATCTCTAAATCACTACGTTCAATGAAAATTATTTTTTTATGAACCAATTTTTAGGATGATGTTTCACCTACAATGAATGAATATTCTTGTGAATGGTATATTGCCTAAATCTATCCCTGTCCCGGTCCACCAAATCCCCGAGCCCATGGTGGACCACTTGGGGGTGGTGGTGGTAGTACGTCGAATCTCCACCCACCTCCTGCTGATCAACCTTCTCATCTTTCATGTTTGTCTCCCTAAAGACCACCCTAATCACATATCCCCAATACCTCGTAGGTCCCTAATTCATCTCATGATTATTTTACAATGCATTGGGAAACCTTATTCATCATTTCCTTAGACATCGCATGGGTAACACAATGTATTCATCAGATGACTTCCTCTTAGGAGCCCCGCATCACTGATCCTATATCCTAGGGTCATCCCCAAATGTTCATGACATTATTGGGTCCTTGTGTCTATTTTTAGCTACCTACCACTGAAGAATCAACTACCTGGTTTCTACTGGTCCCTCCCACTAGTGGTGACTGCTCTGCTAGAAACCCCTCCACCAACAGATCTCTCTCCAATAGCCCAATATATATAAGAATGCTATGTGATATCATGGATTTCCTAATCTCCTATAAAAAGTCATACTCAATGGTCTGAGCTATAAATAACGTGTATCGTACCATATCCTAGGATTAAAAATAACGATCAATAAACCACATTGTGTACACTTCAATAGTTTTACTACCCTACTACAGATGTAGGAGCTCCTGTATACGTACTGCGCATAACATAGCTTGGTAGAACTCATATCGATAGAGTGTCTCTACTTATTCCCAAGATAGAGTATCCACATCGTGTTTTGGGTCACTATGATCCACCATTCCACCCATTAGACCAAAAGAAGACTTGCAGATGGGACACCCATCTGGTCAGTATGTGTCCACACAAAATAGAACACACGAGTAAATACCTCAAGAAAATATTCTTCTACCTAGTGGTATGTCTCACCCGGAAATATAGGAGGTAACTTCTTCAACAACTGATGATATTATCCCATTCAATTTGAATCCTCAGTAGGTAGCACTGGTAGTAGCTTCTTCCCTATGGGTGGCACTATATTAGGAAAACCACCCAGAGGATCCATCTCTTGAACTGACCCTTATAGAAACTCCTTGTCTCTAGGGGGATCATTATCATGATCACACAATGGAATCCAGGTAGGTTTTCTATGAGGAGGCATCCTAAAATAGATCATGATGTTCCACAATCAATAGAGTGTAACTAATGAGCTGACACAATAAGGAAATTTGAATACACACAAATCCTATATGATGCATGTACCATTAATTTCCATGAAACCATTGTTTTCATGTACTGAGTCAAAAAGAAAATTTCCAGTGTCCTGGTGTATGGATATGATGGTCATTGCACCAACACTAAATTTCTAGTCATGAAATCAAAACAAGATACACTTACCACTATTTCCTAAAACCAAATTCATAGTCTGATATACCTTATATAGAACCAACCTCCATTGATAACAGTCTTTCATGACCTATCCTAGGGGGTCTGAATAAATGACTACCCCAAGTAATTAACAAAAAACTCTGGGGTTAGATAATATAAATGATTAGTCATATCCAACAAATGGGAGGAATTTTTCTTTGTAGCAGTATAAGAACACATGTACAATCTCCAAGTCCAAAATTCTAAAATGTTAAACACTAAGTAGAAAATTCAGACATACACTATGATACCAACCACATTGTATGACAATAAAAAACTGGAAAGTAATTATGGTAAAAATACGTTCCCATCAAAAGAAATAATCTATGAATGTGAATGCACAAGTTCAAAAATCTCATCTGCATAAAATCCTACAAGATGGGTAGGTGTTGGACAGCTTCCTAATTCCATTGAAGAACACCTAGTCTATATTATCACTCTATGTACCTCCTCATCTAGATCCACCTAGAACATCATCAAAGAATCAATAGTCTACACATAGAAGGACAGGTTTCGGACAGTCTCCTGTAGGAGTGTGTAAAATAATACCCAGTAAGACACCCCAAAACCACAAAAGGACACAACTAAAAAATACATCAAGTACACCACAAGTAAATACATTATGTATATAACTAAGAAATACAAAGGTTAGACCACAAATGAAACCCACAATGTGTAGAACAAAATAAACACATGAAGTAGAATAATCTTGCATAGGTATATTTCTATAGCACTAAAATTAGTATTAACATTCATATTCTACAAAACACCTAGTATTTTTATGGAAAATTGTTTCAACAACAGAAAGAGTATCGATAACACACAGAGTGCTTATAACACATGTAGTGTTGATAACACACAGATTATTGATAAAACATGTAGTTTTGATAACACATGGAGTTTTGATAAGTCATGAATCCCCCATGTCACATAAACACAAAGTCACCTAGTCACCAAGTCACATATATCCATAGATTCCACTCATAGCATGCTTGTAATGGGATAACCTACTACTCAATGGATTAAGTCATAATCCAACATCTAAAAAACTCATATAGTGTATCTAAAAAGTAACTTCTCATCACAATGGGGTCAACACCATAAAAATCTATGTAAATGGACACACCGTTTGAATGATAATGCTATATTACTAAAAATGATCGATTGGGGTCCAGTTCGGGTCTTACCCTGCCTGATCTGATCGACCTGAACAGGCCCGATCTAGCCGACCTGACCTATTATTGCTCATTGGTCCATGTATTTCTTTACCCATTGGGTTATTGGTACTTAACTGATGTAAACATGTTCTATGGATTACTGGGCCTAGCCTGACATCCCAAATACAGGGTTTTCCCCTTCTCCTTCATGTGATTGGTCCTGCCATGTTTTCCCATTCGATGTGATTCCTCCACTATCAACATAGATGGAAACAACATATCTGGCCTCCCCCACGGTCTTCGCCGCCATGGGCTCCATGAAGTCCCAATCACGTACACAGATCCTCGTCTTTGTGTCGATGGTCACTTACCACAACCTCTCATCATTGCAGGATCCCATGAAGTCTAATATGGATGGATTCCTCACACCCCACTACAAGATCCTCCATTAGTGGCCCGTCATAATTGCACTCCACTGGGCTCAACCCCCTGTTAGGCTGCATGCCACCTCTTCCTGCAGCTGTTCGGCCGGCAGCCTACTGTCCGCGTCGTAATCAACCTATACCAAGCCGATGCCACTTCTCCTAGAACTATCATGCTCTTCTATAAACCATTTTCATGGGTGATTCACACCACACCATCATCGTCACACCACTTTGATGTCATTGTAGTGTGGGATCTCTAGTCTCATATCATTTCACCACTGATCCATGGTGAAAAAATGTATTTATCATATTTCATGAACAATGAATAATATAATAAGATTGGGGGAAAGTGATAAATTCACAAGAAATCCCAATGAATGTATATTTTCTTTTTTGTGTCAGCCTCAATCCATTTATGTTATAATGAAAATTAGATAGGGAATACAGTGAATCTCTAAATAGAAATATCAATGTTAATCAACCCCCATATATTATCCATCCAACAAGAGTGATCAATCCATAGATCAACCTATTCCTAGGGTTGTCTGTATTCACCATTTAATTTTAAAAATAACAGCGAAATTATTACAATGAAATAAAAATTCCCTACCTAGAGTTTCGATCATTTGTTAATGAAGGGTGAGGCTATGTTGTCATCGTGTATCGATCTGTCAACTCAGAGGTTCATCAATCTATATTCTCCAATACATTTATGTTTGTTGGAGAGAGAAATTTCTCCTTACCTTCGAGGATTTCTAGGGTCGGTCAAAACCCTGGATTTTAGACAATAGGCATCATTGATAATTAAACTAATTCCCGATAAAAATAAAATATTTTTATAAATATTATAATGGCATTAACATCCAAAAAATAAATTCCATGGTCGACCAACACTGGTCGATGTTAGGACTCTACTAAAGTAAGTTCACCATTTTAAACTGAACAATGCCATTAGATTTCTTATCCAGAACACATTTTAAGAGTTATTCGAATTTTAATAAAATGATTCACATGCACTTTAATTAAAACCAAAGATAATTCATAAAACTGTTCTAGGTATACTGGGCCTCAGAACAACACACTATCTTTGGGAATGTTCATGGAATTTTCACAATTAATTTATAAAATTAAAAATGGATAAATTAATATTCATAAAAGAATACAACTTTATTATTAGTAACTCTTTTTCTTTGATATGCGACATATTTTTTCTATCACGATATTTTTCTTGTTTAAATCCCTTTAAAATACTTGTAGCTATTAAGTTAAAATGTGATAACATTAATCTATAAGGTATTTGTAGGAGATGGTGGGATATGAATGTAATGATGAAAAATCATGAGGCTTTTATTGGGAATGAATTAAGATTACAATTAAAAAAGATCAATTCATAATATATGGTTTTGGCTAAGGCTATAGTATTTTTCATCCTCTAGATAGCCGAACGGGAAGTATCATAGTATGTGAACCATTTATCCATGATTTTGATGTTTTCACTGTAGTTTTTATTGAATGAAAAAATTATAGCTATATGATCATATATGGGTCTCTAAAATTATATCCATTTATAGGTTATCATTATGAAACTCTCTTTGTATGTTGACAAATGAGATAGGGCATTGACGGATAACATTGTCATGTCTTGTAAGATATGATTGAATCGGGTTCCTTTTTCTCCTAGTGGTGGTTCTATGAGTTCCTACAATATATATAGGATGTGTGATGAGCATCTTGGTGGTTATATATAATATGAATAATCTATTCAACATACAGTTCCTAGAATAGGCCTTTTGAAATTCTTCTAAAATGGAAATTTATGGCATTTGAGACTTGTTTTTCACAGAGGTTACAAAATTATAAATGTATTGTGAATACATAGATTTACTAAATTTATTTTTCCATTTCTTTTATAGTATATAAAATGTAATAGTTCTCGTCCGCACCGGAAATTACTTTGGTGAAATCGTATTTTTTAGGGATTATGGGGTTATAGATACATGAATATAGAGTGATGCTTCTTCATGATGTGTATGAGTCTAAAGTGGAAGAAAATACAGGTCCATCAATTGTGATTAGTACCATCATAATAGCATCATCATCAGTTAATTCTATATTTTTTACTACTATAGATCACTTATTTATTTTGACTCATATAGTGAGCCTCTGAATTCTTCCTACAATTTTTTGGTCTCATGTGATGGGTACTGATTCACACCATGGAAAGAAGATAGAGAATGATCTACATTGTCCTTCATATGTCTTAACATTATTAAATTGTTATCATAGTTGATATATTCTGTATCTTGACATGAATCCTTTTGATACCATTATTGGTATGTAATTCCCCCTTGTTGACAAGACATGAATTTAATTTTTAATGAAGTGGGTCTCATTTACTGCACTAAATGTAGTGTTCCATATTTTTCAGGTAGAATGGTATACATGGAAAGGTAGAGAATACTTATCTTAGCTGATGTTAGTGAATATAATTTTAGTTCTTTATAATAATCAATATAGTTAATAAATTAGTGTTTTCCTCCCTCCATTTTTTATCATGTTTCCTGACATGTTTCCTTCTAATTTCTCCAGTTTTCCCTAAGTAAGAGATGTGTTGTTTTACCTTTATTTTTTTCGTGGTACTGAACTAGTATCTATTCCTTTTACCACATGGATCCTAATAAAATTATACATTTAAGACTTCATTTCAGGATATTTTAGATATGGGATTTTTATTCCCGGGTGTGTCACATTGGGTGATTCCTATTTTAATGGCCAAGAATTCAAATAAAACACTTCAACTCTATGATAATTACCAAATACTAAATAGAGTTACAGTAAAGAAAAAGTACCCATTACCACAGATTGATTAATTTTTGACTAGTTGAAAGGGGGAACTAGTTCTTAAAGGCTAATATTTGATATAGTAATCAACGGTTTAGAATAAAAGAATCTACCATTTAGAATACCACTTTTTAGTATTAATGGCCTCTATGTGTATCTTTTATTTACATTTGGCCTATCCTATTATCATGGTGTATATATGGATTTTATAAATATAATAATACATAAGTATATTCATATTTTCATAGTGGTATCTGGGGATGAAATCCTGGTTTAGTATCAGTTCAAGTAGGACCATATATTTCTTCAGAGTGTATTTTTATAAATGTTGATAAATCAATTACATTATTACAGGAAACCAAAATATGATTTCATGATTTTGGAATATATTTTATTAGGATATGTAGTCTTTAAAAATTATATTTAAATTTTTCTTAAGAATATGAAGGGTATTATGACCGGGGGAAACATTTAATGTATTTGGGATAAGAAGTATCTTGGGTTTAGTGTGGTATTATAACCAATTGTTAAATTATTTTCCAATGTTTGATTCTCTGATGAACGTTTCCCTTTGAATGGTGGTAAATTAATCATGGAATGATAAATGTTAGCATTTTTTTTCAATACATATTTTGACATATGATCTCGTTTTGAGTCGTCATGTGGGAGAGAATAGATTTGTATTGTTTTATGACACATTAGATTTGGGTTTGGGATGTGTTCTTATACAAGGTGATCTTGTAGCTGCATATGGAATTAGACAGATCATGACACATGAGAAATATTATCCAACCCATGAAAAAGAATTCACTGTAATGATTCATTCTCTTAATAATTTTCATAATTACCAATTAGTATACTGGTTTACCATGTCTTATGACCACAATACATTGATTTATTTCTTATTTAAAGAATATTTCTACATTTGGAATAGGTGTTGTGGAGAATACCTATATTCAATTGATTTTACTGTTTTCTATAGTCTGAGGAAGTTGAATAATGTTTCTAATTATTTTAACTATGAACTTTTAACCTTGGTGATAAAGGAAACATTGAAAAAGTGGAACTGGATGTCTCTTATTTCATAGTTTCATTTATGAGTATGGTATGTATAGGTTATGGTCGTAATGGAATGTGTTTAGATTATATCATATCGTCTAGAGGTGATTAATTAGTGGTATTATGATGATTATGATTTATAAGGCATTGATAACTCTATTTATGTTGGTGATAGGGTTGGTGATTAGAGATTTTCTTCTAATGGAAGACAATGTTTTTAGAGTGGGGTTGTTTTGAATTTTTATTTGAGAGAAGTGGTGGTGGGGGATTTACCTAATTACCATTAGTTAATGAACTAAAATAACAATGATATGTTTAATGATATGTGATTCTGATTCTAGAGGTTAGGTATGGGATAGTACATTGTTCATTTTGATTCATTCTATTATACATACTAATAGGTCAAGGACGAGCATCAGATCCCTATAGGGGTTCTTTTGAAGCAACCAATGTGGGCATGGAAGTAGGAAAATATATCTTCTAAAAATGTTGTTGGGTTACTATGTACACCTCAATGAAACAATCCGATATGGTTTCAGATTAACAGGCTAACCATATCATCTCACTTTTTACTATTTCGGGATACCACCAAAGATGACGAGTTAGTAAATTTCTATGAAAAATAGGTTTTTTTCATATAGTTCCAAATTATATAGTCTCTAATAGACATCCTGAATTTACCAATAATTTTTTAAAAGGACATCAAGTGGTAATGGGATCTCAGGATTTTTTGGATATAATATATCACCTGTAGATGGATGGCCAGATATATAGTGTAATATAGATTCATGAGTATATGTGTTGTTCCCTCATCTTAAATTTTGGTGGATCTTTGGAATTAAATTTGGTAATGAGTTTTTTTGATATAATAACATTTTCCAATCCATGACACGGATGTCTCACATTTATTCCTTCTATGTTTTACCTTAACAATATCTATTTTAATGTTCGTAGATTGGTTAAGTACATTGGTTGGACCAATCATGTTTTATGTAAAATATTTAGCTGATCCGTCTAAAAGTTTTAATGAGGCGGAGTTGGTAAAAATATTACGATGACCTTTGTATGTGAACATTCAAGTTTGTAGTTTGTCGCTATGTTTTTTTGAGTGTTTTACCTCGGTTTGTCATAGATGGAATATGACTCAATAGAAGACTTCTTTTAATTTTTTGATACTAATTTTAGTTATTAAATATGTGGGGAATAATTATTACCATTTATCACCTCCACTATAGATAAAATTTATACATAATGTGTTCAATGTATCATAGTTTTGAAATCATCCTTCTGATCCAACTAATCTTTTGAGCAAGAGTGATCTTGATATTTAGCCAAATTTATTCATGGATCATCATCATGTTAGGATTTTTTATTATAAGAGAAATGGAACTTATTGTGACATGGATAAATTTAGTGTATATGAAACTGAAGTAACGTTATTATTCTCATGTAACATGGGGTCCTGAAGAACTTATGAAATATTAGTGTCCTCATCTATTTTATTTTGAAACATAATGATAGGATTTTTGGGTATGTAGTGTATTTTTTGTTGGGAGGTTGTAATATCTTGTTACTTTAGTTAGGTGTTCCTCAATAACTATTTGGATCTTGATTAAGTTCGGTATTATTTTGATGTCACTCCAAATTAATTTTTAGAATTTTTTATGTTCCTTTGGATATTCATAGTTGGAACATGGTTATGGAAAATTATGAAACATGGCCACACAAGTTGGGCACCCTATTATAAGCCTATAGAAGGGGTTCGTAGTTAAAGAGAACTAGTTTTTAACAATGTATCCATCACACCAAACAATAAACCCTATAGATAGTATAGAATTAATGGTTGGTGCATGATTATATTAATTATGTGGGAAACCCAAGCACATCCGCTTTATTTCACTAGGGTTGTACAATTATGGTGAATAGTTTGACTAAAAGTGAGAACCTCCCACGTAAAGTATTCCATGTATTTCTATTTGTCCAAAAATAAATTTAAAAATCTTGTGCCCTCCATTTAAAAATAATAATACCTCCACTAATCCCAAACACATGTATTTAATGAAAGGGGACTCTCAATATGTGATTTTTCCCTCCAAACCCATTCATTGGACGATCAAAGTTATGCTATTATTATTCAATATCCACTAGATAAGTGGATCTACTATCTTGTATGTTCTTCTCATATGTCCTTTTCTCCTACGTATAGTTTGGTATATAATTATGTAAATTATTGATTTAAAATCTATTTTATTTTATCTAGATTCTTTTTTTAATTCCTGGAACATCATCACCTTCATTATTCATTAGAGAGGTCTATTGTCGGTTATTACTTTTGAATCCCTGATATAATTGTAAGTGGTTCCACCATCCATTTCCATATGATTGAAAAAATTAATTTCATTGTTTAATTCAAATGATTTTTTATGTTATTTAAATACATGCATTTGAGATGATTTGTACTCTAATTATAAATGGTTATAAAAATTGAGAAGGCTCCCAATTTCAATAGAAATGAAATTGTTTGTTGGATTTATGAAAAATGATATCTTCCAATGAAAATTGTTTTGAGTAAATTATTTTGTGATAATATTGATAAATTTTTATAAATTCTAAATTTATTTTAAATTGAAATTATTTCAAACTGTTATTATGTTTCTAAATGAGAAAGGAATGTTAATCAATGGGATATGGAAAATATATTTTGATGTGTTTGTGAATGATTTATTTCCAAATATATTTATCTATTGTTAATGTTAATCATAGTATAGGTTGTCAATGGTAAATGTTACATGTATGTTTCGAAAATTTAATCCATGAAATAGATCAATGATGAAATCTATTAGTAAAACAACTATTGAATGTATACCCATAATGGGTTCCCCAATTGAGGAATAGACTACTTGTTATGGGTTCCCAAATTGTGGTGTTTTTGTGCATGCACACCTAACTAGATATTTGATCATAATGGGATGTTTGAGGATACTTTTACTATATAAACATAAATATGATGGGGATTTTTACAAGGTTCCTTTCTATGATTAATTTTATGTGATATAAATTCCATTGATAATGTTACAATTTATTCATCCCAACTTATTTATTTGAACATTAATATATAATTTTTTATTTTGGGACTATTTGAATACTCTTTTGATATACATACCTTCTATTGAAATGAAATAATGTATTTATTTAAAATATTAAAATGAAACTCCATTTTTTTATCTGATAGCATAAATGTTAAATTGGTATGGTATTAATTATGGAACACTATGTGAGACCCTACTAGGATTTATATTTCACACCATACCATTTCCATTGGATGTTTGTAGACATTCTTAGCAATGGTCTGTGGAAAGCGAAAGTTCCACATAGGGGTGGTTGATATTATTGATCTTTTGTATAATGGACTGATGATGACGGTTAATGGTACTTATATTTTCCACATATTTCATTGGATGATAGAGTTTTCATCATCTAAGATACTAAGTAAATTGATGATGCTCTACATTGGGTTTTATTAGTTTTTTGGGTACTTTCTACTTTTTGTGTGTCGGTTGTACTGACCTCAAATGTTTTTATTCTACTTTTCCATGAGAAATTATTTCCCTCTTCAATTATCCATTATTCTAGGTTCCATTTGAATTCTTATGGGGATCGATAATTCCCATTGAGATATGATAGTGTCAGAGGGTGTCCTGGTACCTGGGTATCCATGTTGGTTCATGACACAAGAGGTTGGTGGATTGAACATGATTGATATAAAAAATTTATCAGATGGATTATCCAAAATAAACCTTCTATAAACACATACATCCAATCAATAAATTAACCAAAACACAATCTATATATACAAAAAACAACTAATATAAATATATATATATATATCATATTAATGAATTTTATCACAACATGGATATCACTACATATGTGAATTCCAAATGAAATATAAAACCCACAATCCATTGAATCAAACAAGAATAAATCTTCTAAAAAATCCCCACACTGTGATTAATCCTAGAATTATATCTAGAAACAAAAATCAACATTACCTTTATGAACCATTGTGCTCCATTGTTCCTCACCCGGAAAAAATGTGTGTCAACAATGAACAATCAACACTATCTCCATCTCTACCAAGACAATATATGAACATACACATCATATACTAAGAAAAAACACATGTGGGTTCCTTTTTTATAATATGGTGATAGTAAACATACCTAGTAGGACACTAAAAAAAAGGGAAATTATGAATATTCTATCTCAAAAACCATAGTATGAGGTAGTATATTGGAGTATAATAACAAAATATATAGACATTGTAAGCCATAATATGTCGCATTGATGAAATAGTATTTATAGTTATCTTTGAAAAAATATCTGAATTAATATAACTTTTGAACATTCACGGATTACAGTAGAACTAAAGATCCCTCATTGTATGATATCAATGTAAAATATATGTTATTTGTATTAAAGGAATCTAATTTTTTATTTTGAATAAAAAAATAATGAAATATTTTTATCTAATCATATTCTAAACCACATTTCTTATGGGAACCGAAATAATTTCCATCTCCACATTTATGCATCTGTGAATCAACTGAGGATGTTCCCACCTTACTATGCACTATATATTTGTATGATTTATTGATTACCAATTGTGAAACCATTGAATTTCCACCAATATACCTCTATTAAAGGGATAATGTCCCCTATATTAATAACCAATGGTATATTTTTTAAAGTAGATAACATGATTCATAAAATAAAAATTCCATTACTAAGAACAAAACCTAGGTACGGCCAGTATAAAACTCTCAGAATATAAACTATCTAAATAAAAAAACCATGTAACCTCAATATAGCTATTGTTTTGGGGCCACACCACATTTTAAGACAATATATTTGATGGAATACTAATTATATTGATATAGGACCATTCTTTAACAAAAATTCACATAAACTGATAGAGTAATAAACCTTGTCTGTAGTGTGTGGGGGAGACAAACCATTTCAGTTATGAAGTTCTAAAATCCAAATGATGATATAGATGACCAAAGACCCATGTATGTTGGGGAGTATTGAAAATTATGATCGAAAATATGGTTCATGATCCACATCACAACATATTATTAATGGAGTACTAAACTCAAGTACGATCAAACAGACATTCACAAACCCCATCATTTAACCCACAGTGCTAATTTTATTATATACCTACATCAACATAAAAATATCATAGAATGAATTCTAGGATCATTCCATTTTTATTTTCATTGAAAAACAGTTGCAATACAATATTTATTTTAAAAATATTGACAAATTTTGTAGATGATACAAAAAGATGTCAAAATGATAAAAACTAGTCTATAGGGAAGGCACTAAATCCCACTGTTGGAGGGGAATGTGCATGTGAACCTCAAATACACACATGGGAATGATATTGGGTTCCCATTTGTTCTATGACATGTGGATGGTTTGGGTTAGGTATACATGACCAACATGTACTTCCCTATTAGTGGCAATGTTTGGTTTCATAGACACGTAGAATTGGACTATAGTATTCAATTCATAAGTCCTACACCATCATTACAGCCAATAGGAGGTTCCCACTATAGTGTGATGAAATCTGTTGAGGTAGAATATTCCATTTTGGTTATTTGTGTTCCACATCCACTCAATGGGTCATTTTTATTAGACAACTACTCCACTGGTAACATCATATGTAGTATTATACTCCCCCTTATTCATCAACACCAGCTGCTATAGAGGCCAGTACCTTCTTCCCAAATGAAATTTGTGACAATTATTGACCTTTATTTATATTTTGAATTCATTGAGATCCATATACGATTATTTCCATGAAATTCAACCCATGTTTGGAGTCAATGTCACATTGTTGTCCACCATCCCTCATCATTCCATTTATATGTTGAACCCACATCACTATAGATGTGACTATACCCACTAAGATTATATTTATATGAGAAGATAAAATATGGAAGATGAGGATACAAAGAAGATAATATGTATGTGAGGGGGAGGGAATACGATGATTTTTATTCATCTATTTACTAATAGTTTCATCTAACTCAAAACCATATTAGTGATAAAATTTATCTAACACGACAATAGAATACATAGTGTTGTAATTTGGAATTCAAGAAATAGGGAAATTAAATCATCATAAAATAATTCATGTATAATAACTATTTGTAAAATGAAGGAAGAAAAATATAAATTCAAAAAAAAATAAGAAAAGTTTTATTTTTTATAAATATTAGCATTGAAAAATATATGATTAAAATAGAATAATTAATAAAAATACCTACCTAATATAGATATCTCACTAATGAATTTTTCATCTCATTGATTACTATCAACATTAGTGATGATTCATTTTTAGATTTTGGGGTTTCTCCATTCCCCCTAATTATTCTCAAATTATTACACACGCAAATACATTGTTTTATGTGGCTAACCATATGATTAAGATACTAATATTATTAAATATGAATTTATTCAATTTTTTGTTTTTAATAAACCATTAAATAAATAAATATTCAATTAATATTTTTGCATTTCAAATTATCAATCCATCTATGATTTTAATAACATGATAAATATATTTCTAATACATTTTTACCACTCTGAGGGCGAAATAACATTCCAAATGAAATCCTAGTCTTAAATATTACATTATAGGATATATTTAGGGAGGAGAATAAATACATTAAAATTATGAATTAGTTATATAAAATCTATATATTATACTTAATATATTAATATAATGGTTAAAAATGACCACAAATCTATGAAGTCTCATCCATGTAGTAAAAACCACACCGTAGAGTTACCAAAATCATAATATTATATTTATAACATTATCTATAATGGTAAAGTCTCCATTTAACATATATAAATTCCACTTGACAAAAAAAATTCAAAATTGTGTTATGTCACAACTATAAAAATTATGTGTGACTATATGATCCACATGTTTAAGGATATTTTCTTCCCTGATAATGAATCAACTACAACTCCTTGTCATCAAGGATTGTTAAAAGAACCCATTTTGGGAAGCTACTGAAACGTCAAACAATTTCATCACCTATTAGGGTTATAGATCTTATAAATCATGGTACCTAACTACCCAATAATGAAATTACCTATTTCATCTAAAAAACATAAAAAAATATCCCATCTCAAGACATGGATATGTAGATTCATGTATTCTATATAAGTGTTTCCTTCAAAAAATATACTCCCAAAATGATTTCTCATTTGAAATAAATTATATCACCTAAGACAAACTAAATCATGATCCATCAAACCTCATCTAATAATTGTTAATAAAAAATGTTTCCACTGTTGGGAATACCTATCTACCCACCTTTAACGATTTTTCATATTGGTTCTGTGTTTATAAATCATTTATTACGTACTATCTCATGGAGTACTTCACTAAGATTGACACAAACATGAAAAGAGATACAATATGGAATGGTATTCTATACTAGTGTCACATCCTCTATTATCACCATTTAACTTTGAGGAAGAATCATTCTTTCCAGATTTAGGAACAAAAAAATGCATTCTTTTATAAAAAACTCAGTCACTAATACTCACTGAAATCCATTGTCTCCACCTGGATCACCTACTAGTTCAAATCTAATATCAATGTAAAACCATTTTCATTATCATCTTCCATTAATGAAAGATAATAATTTTAACATCATGAACTGCACCTACCAGATCATACATCTCAACTAAATTATAATACGTGTTATTTTTCTAAATTCACAATAATTTGAATCATATGAGATTGTCCAAATTGATGAAACCACTCTCTCTTCTCCCAAAACCAAAATTAAATCATCCAAACATGATTGACCAGAATTCAAAACTATCTATGAAATCACCCACTATACGACATAAAAATTGTTTCCATGTACATGACCCACCAATAAATATCAATTGGACATACCACAATGGGGGACTTATCTATTACGAAGACCTATACCCATGATTCGTATCCAATTATTCAATACAATAACAAATTCAAATTAATTATCCACTATCGGGATGTGGATGAAGCACTTCAAAACTGTGGGGAAATGACTTCTAGTCCATTAACTAAGAATTATCACCCACATGAGATCGTGATTCCATCAAAAAAACAAAACTCATATGACATTATGGGAAGACTAGGGGTCCACCACCATTTATTAAAGTGGAACAATGTGACCCTATTTATACATGAATAATTAGATAAAAAATATTCCACTCGATATTCTTCTCTCAAATCCAGACACATAGACCTATACATGATGAATAAATAACCAAACCATTATGAAACCAAAAAAATCTCATCAACCACCATGGACTCCACTTTGTGATGTCCATTTCTAGTCTATGAATCCAATAACAAAATTAAAAGAGGTTTGTAAGAAAGATGAAACTTACCATAATAAAGTAAATATAATTTCATCAAATTTCAAATGGGGCCATCTATGAACTTGTACCAATAAATATTTACTTCAAACCTCCTCATATAAACACATTAAACCCTTTCAAATGAAAAATACTAAATGTGTTGGACTCTTGTTAAATGAAAACTATAGGGTGACCTCTAGAAGAATCTACATTTTACAACACATCCACTAAGAGTCAATTCTCACCAATAAAATTGGAAAATACTTCTAATAATGGAACATGATTTCTCATATGATTTAATCAAGTTCAATAATTATAACATGAAATAAATTTGAATTGATAACCTCATACCATAATATGATTATCTCAAATCACTATAAGGGGAGAGTGAATGATAGTCACCATCATTGGGAGATATCTTGCCAACAAAATTATTCTAATGGGATTCATTATAATCTATAACTCATGAACATATTTAAAACAAATGATTCATGCATATACCATCATGTATATGAGTCCTTGAAATTAATACATGAATCATTATCTAAGATATATCTATTGATTGTTAGTCATAGAAATCCATCTCCCAATACTTCCAAATACACATATTGGGAGTATCCCATGCATTTAATGATGTATACAAGGGTGGTATGTTTGGATGTAGTGTGATACTTATCCTTTATTTACTCCTATTATACCTATATTCTTCTAGGGAATTGTTTCTTGATAGAAAAATATTAAAATAAAAGGAGTTACTCTATTTAAATTCTATCTACCACATGGGGTTTTTAAATTACTCCCCCATAGCCATATTATGTTTGAAAGATAATAAAATACCTTATTAAAGGTGTATCTTTCCCATTTATTTTCAATATTATAATTGTTTCTTAAGGTCTCTGGAATTTTTGTTCATACAAAAAGACACAATTTCTAATTAATAATTCCTCCTATAAAGTTTATGAAAAAATACACTAATCCTATAATATGGAACTTTGATGCCCATGTAGGAAACACCCTGGGAGTTCTATAGGAATTAATGAATAATCCATCATGGTTATACCACCCAATGGTTGGTTTAATAGCCATTGATATAACACCATTATGTATAATTAATGGGTTATTGAATAAGGTAGACAAATCCTACCATGAGATTGATAAATTGTTACTTATTAATGATTTAGAATTCCTTGTATAGTGATCAGTAAAGAAATAATTTTTTGGCAAGTGAATGTCTATACTATTTAGAAAAAAAATGTCTCTAAATTAAGAATAAACACTCCCACTAGAGGATCACACTCTCTATAAAAATATATGATGATTTTAAATGTTGGAATGTAATCATTATATTCAACATATAAATAATCAATCCCAAATTAGTAGATACTACCATTGAATCTTAAATAAAGGTCAAACATAATAATAATTGAAGAAGAAAATACCTCAAATAATGGGGAACGGTGTCTCTTAATCAAGTATTGGATTTACACATCAGCATGCACTAACTGACTAAGGGTGGATCAACTACTATAATAGGATCATTACCTCCTTTTCATGAAATAAATGAATTACGTCAACATGTAGAACCCTTAACATCATATGATCCAAAAACTATTGTATGTTATTATATCGATGAGATGACAGTATAAGGACGTAAAGAATATTGAATTATTAATAACATTTCATCTACAATATAATTTTTAATTTATTATCCCATGTTGACGAAGGGTTATTAGAGCTCTGATGATTTGATGCGTCATCTACCACAACAATGATGATTTCCATTACTAGTAAAATTGGCTTGAGACCAGCTAATATCGTTTCCATAATTTACAATCTAATCCTCAAATAAAATATAACCTGAAACTCTATCTCTATTACATATATGGTTCTAGTTCCCCTTTGATAGGACCCAACCCACTAGGCCATTTCCAATATATAAATATTCTAAGTGATCAACCTTATCACCATCAAAATTGGGATAGAGGTTTGTGGCTGTTACCGAGTTGGTATAACACAAAATATGGGAGGCTATATCATATGTTAAATGTCAAAAAACAACTATCTGAAATGTATAAGTTATGTGAACAAACATTATATATATTTTTATATATATAAACCCAAATAAATCTATAGAACACATTCCTAAAATAAAAAGTAATTGAATAACAAAATATATCAAAATAATAAGGGAACTGTATATCCTATATGAATAAAATTGAGATATAATGTGGAATCTAGAAAAATAAACCTCAACATGAGTACTCCTACAGCAGTCTCGACACTCAATTGTCACTTCCACTATCCTAGACCACTATGCTCCACGTTGATTTTTTTTTATATTCAGGAGGTATAATATCTGAACAATATACAAAAGATGCAATTAAAATACTATCATCAAATATACACATATTATTCATAGACATAACATGTTTGAGAAAAGATCCTATGTAGGTGTGATTATTAATATACATTGTTCGATTCCTCAAATCTAGGATAGGGAAAAAGTAAATAATAGCAAAAAAAACCTACCTTAATAGAGTAACCGTGAGGATCAAAAGAAATCACAATGTTATCAATCATAATAATCTATTAGGATGAAATAAAATTCTCACCCATCTCAAATCTTATTTTGGAAGGATTGAAACTCCTTAAATATTATGTATAATTGGATTATAGAAAATCCCATAATGAAATAATATGATATCACAACTATATAAAACATCTCGTAGACAACCAAGTAGTGAATACGAATCAAAGTGTCATGAAATTTATTATTTTATCATTCTCTAATCCACATATTCAATCAAGACCGCAAAAATATGAAATATCAACATATAATAATTTATTCATACTTTTATTAGGTCATGATCCTAATATATAGATAAATTCAATCCAATTTTTTATAATCCTGTAGTGTGACTCATGGCTCATATTTTAATTAGAAACGGTCATTTGGGTACCAAATCCAATAATAAAAACTTCATATATGTTCAATAAATGAGATAAAAAATGTTAATGGAAAATCACGTTCCTTATTTGTATCCCTATTTGATGTAATCATACATCTCTAAGAATATGAACTACCTAAATTAATCAATTAACATGACCTATCTAGAGATCTATTAGTGAACCTATTTTTTAGGGAATATAACTCATTCCGGTGTTTGATGACTTCATTAACAAAGAAATCATTTCGTGCTAGAAGACAAATCAATAAAGGGGGTATAAAAACACATCTTTAGTGTGTGGGGGTGTAGTTACTAATTACCACTAATGGAATAATGAACCATTTCAAATCATGAGGATCCATGATCTATGTATATAAGGGACTTAAAAACACTATGATGGAAAATGTGGGACTCATTCTATATCATATAATACTATAAGGGACTAATGATGGTAATAATCCATTTATTTTTTTACCAAACCTTATCCAAATTTATAAATAGTTATATTATAAATCCTATTATCTCAAAATGAAAACAAAATTAGTTTAAGGAATGAATAATTTTTCAATGGTATATGGGGAAAATAATAATGTTAATAAATTTGTATTTTAGTGATGGAATATTGGTGAAACATTCATGAGAAGACACCATATAGATGAATCATGGTTCTATTAGTGGCCACTGAGGAAAAAAACATTTCACAGAGTGAGGGGGGTGTATGTATGCAAAAAATTCATAAAAATATAAATAATAAGACACACCATATTACGCTATGGTGTATTCATGGGTTTGGATACATAAAACGGAGCTATACACCCTAGATGACATTTGACTGTTATGGGTCACATGGACCCATGATCCGAGAACATAAGTTCATCCCACATGGTATGTGCTACTATATTGGCCCCCTTTAGTGGGATGAGAATCATTTAGCATGAAAAAATAAATTTACTAATTAGTTACAACTCCCTTTCTTTGTGGTTGTCTATGTGGGCCACCACCCCAAGAGTAGTGCTAGTAAAAAAAGTGGTCAAACCTTCCATCAATAATAGTATTCACAAGATTTGTCAATAACATTATAACCATTGATAATATTGAAAATGGATGGACTCCATTTACCCCATGATGGATAGATGGTGGGAAATTCATTGACATAATTTGTAAAAATCAATCAACCACTTCCAACCCAATTATTTCAGACATTCCATGTATAACAACCACTTCTCATCCCAATCCTCCATCCCTCACTTGTAAACCAACATGTAAAACAAAAATAAACAGATACAAAACCATTTCCTCCCAAATATTATTGATATTAGATTAGAAAAGAGATAATATAATGTTAGATATAATAGAGTTAAAAGAGGAGATGAGGATAATAAAAATCATGTTCTTCATTGATCCATTAAGGATTTATCACCAAAAAAATAATATTAATGATAAAATAAATTTACCAAAAGTAGAAATTCCAAGGAGTGTGAATTTTTAATTCTTGAAAAGGGAAACCTAATATGATTGAAAATAAATCAACCATAAAATCTCTATTTTGAATTCCCAAAAACCCAATATAAAGACCAATAAAAATACATGAAGACCCAAAACCCAAATTATATAAAAATTTAAAATAGAATTTTATTAATGAATATAGACCAATAAATCATGAATACCTACATAGTTTATAGATTTCACTTTTATAGAATCCTCACTCACATAAGTCCCTATTTGAATTTATGATGATCCATTATACGAGCTCAAGGATTGTCCCTTTCATCCAATTCATCTGAAATAACTTTACTATGATATAATAATGTTGTTATTGTTATACATATTATTTTGAGAATAGAAATTTAATATAGTTATTTATGGAGGGGTTTATGTTTTAATAATTCATAATTTAATTAACCATTTAATTTATAGTTTCCATTTTCTATTTATTTATCCAGCTTCAACGGATTTATAAAAATCCTTATATTTTTTAAAATATAATTTATTTTAAATAAATGATGTTATTTTAAATACCCACTATTTTTTTATTTTATGTAAAATAGAATAAATATTATTCAGTTATATTTAAACCAATTAATTATATTTAAATCAGATTTATGTTGAATTATTTTAAATGTATTTTTTTGGTACAAAAAAAATTTTGTTTCTAAAAACTGTTTTAATGGGTTCAATGATTATTTTTTAAAATTATTTCAAAACAACCCCAAATGTAAAATAATTTAATTTAAACATATTTATTATAAATAATTAATTATTAATCGGGATTTATATTATTTTTTTTTCATAGTGTTAATATAAATTCATCTTTTTTGTCTTGTCTATGTGTTTAAATTTAAATTAACATTTTCATCATATATGTATTTAATTTAATGAAAATGATTCTATATTGGGAAATAGAAATTTTTTTCCAATCTAATATGTTCAAATAAATTCTTGATCCATATGAATAATTAAAATGGTAAAAAAATTAATTACTGCGATTAAGATGAAAATTGTTTTATTTGGGGTTAAAATAAAATGATAATGGAAAAAATAACAGAAAATATTTGTCACGACCCATCCCCCGGGGCCCGTATTGTGACTACCCCAAGCCCGCCTTCCATAGGTCATGGGATGGTGACTAGTACCAAAGGTGTAATTCCCTAAAACTGGGAAGAAATTGCCTTTATAAATCATAAAAACACCCAACCAGAGTACAAGCCGAAGAAAACACTATGTAAAAGCTAAATAACAAGTGTACTGAATGTAAAGGGGGCCAGAATAATAGCCCATCTGTAAAATACAAATACAATTGAAAGTAAGTACAACTGAAAAAGGGACAAATAGTTGAAAGGTGAAAATAGCTCATGGATCATCCTCCGGGGTTCTTACCTGAAGGGTAGGTACAGATGGACTCCACATCACTTCATGTCCGTCAGACTCCACCGTGTACCGATACTTCGTAAGGTCCTCCTTTGGGTACCATTCAGTCTTGGCACTCTCGGCCTCCATCATCGACGTTCGTCATCTGCATTCAACACAACAAGGAGTGGGCATGGCCCGTGCAGGCTTGTGTATAACGATTATCAGTAGGGACCCCAAGACCCTCAAGTTCACACAAAATTCAACATGGATAAACCACAAAGTATGAAATAAATGGGTAATCATTACATAGATATATGCACATACATGTACCTATGTTATTGTGTAACCCATCTCAATCATGAGGAAAACACAATGTTAATTGACTCATCTCAAAGAAATATTTTCATTATCGAAACAATGGATGCTGGAGAACTCCTCCTCTATCGAGTACAGTGGGCCTGTCATGACATCAAGGCACTTCTCACTAACCTTGGACTACATAGGTACTACTCCTGTTAAGTACCGCGGGTCATCCGCAAACTACCAGGTGCTCCGGCCGCTATGGATCTACTGCCAAATACCGGGCGCTCCCTTTAAAATCCTGCAGAGGTACTCTTCCTGTTGAGTACCACAGGTCTGCCGCTAAGTATAGGGCGCTCCTCCGCCATGGGTCTACAGCCAACTACCAGGCGCTCCCCACTGGGCGAGTCGAATAACTCTGAGTTGAATTGTTCAAGCCGTCGTCAGGTCTGTGAGAAACTAGGTCTCCTCACTCTGTATTCTCGTCTCTAGGAGGATCTGCTTTACAAGCTACTGGTCGATACTCCAAATGTCATGAAGTTTCATGTGGAAGTATCTCAATGTACAGAAACATCATAGAGGTCTCAACGCAACAGACGCTTCGTCAATAGGATGCTCGGTTTGTGTGTTATTGGCGTATATGTCTTAGGGGCCTCGTTGGTTTTGAGGTTCAAACAAACCTGACGGTACACCAACTGTGTCCAAAACATAGGTGGGATATTCCAAATGAATCTTCTTGTTCAAATAAGTCAAACCTGTTTTTAGTTATTTACTTTATTTATTTTATTTATCTTAACGTTGGGTGTTTTTTCTTGTGTGTGGTCGAGTTTCGGTCTATGTTTTTATTTTTGGGATGAGTTTATGGTTTGAGATAGTGCGCGAACTCCTTAAGTCTAAGACGCATGGCCTGCTTGCAGTCCGCTTGGAACCATACGGTGCGCAAATGCCGCGCGGTCATCTAATTTTAATATTAATTAGATTAGTTGATTTAGCGAATTAATAAATAAATATATATATGTATATAGGTTTATATGTGTTGATACATATATGTTATATGTGCTTATGTAATATATACACATGTTTTATATGCTTATATGCTGTAAGGTTATATGTTATATGTTATATATGTTTATGTGAAAATATGTTTGTATGTGTTTATATGTTTATACATTATTATCATTATTATTATTATTACTATTATTATTATTATTATTATTATTATTATTATTTTTAACGTAATGTGCATATATGTATGTTTATATGTGTATATATACCCGTATGCTGATAAATATATATTTTCATAACATTATATGTTTATGCGTAAATGTGTTTATACATATGATTATATATGTCTATAAGTTGTAATTTGTTATGTATGTTCATATGTGTATGTTTATAAATTTGTTTATATAAGTTTATCTATATATGTTTATATACACACACATATATATATATGTGTGTGCATATATGATTGTAATTATAACAATAATAATAATAATTAATATTATTATTATTATTATTATTATCAACCTTTTTTTATTAACCATCTTATTTTATTTTATTTTATTTGATTTATTTATTTTACATTACTTTATTTTATTTATTTCTTCTTTTATTTCATTTTATTTACTTTTTTTTATTCTTTATTATTATTATTATTAATTTTATTATTATTATTATTATTTTTTCTCTTCTCTCTCTTCTCCCTCTTTCCCCCGCAACCCTAAGCGCCGCCACCCTTCATTTTTTTTCTTTTTTTCTTTTTTTTCTTTCTTTTTCTCTCCCCCTCCTCTCTCTTTCTCTCTTCCCTCTTTCTTTCTTCTTCCTCCGCGCGAACCGTCTCCTCCTTCCCTCGCTGTACGCGACCCGGCCCCCTCCATTCCTAGCCGCCGGCCGCCGCACCTCCTCCCTCCTCCGACGGAGTTTTCCCCCCGGTCTTCCCCGCGCGGCTGACGAGCCCCAGCCGGCGTACCCGCCTCCTGTCCGGCCTTCCCTCCGCCGGCCTCCTCCGACTCCAGCCGCCGACCGCCCTTCGCCCGCTCTGCTCCTTCGGCCGAGCCGCCCCAGCAGCACCCTCCTCTGGCGGCGCTTCCTCCGGCCGCGCCTCCCTCTCCAGCCGGAGCCGCCCCTACCGGTGGCATTCTTTTTTTTTATTTTTCGCCTGCCGACCCTGCTTCCAGCTTCCCACCTCTGAACATGATCAGTGACCACCGGCGCGAGACCCCGGAGATGGTCTCTTCTCTTTTAATTTGAGTTTTTGGGATTTCGACAGGTATGGGGTTCTTTTAATGTTCTGTTATGATTTGTTTTAGTCCAAATTCTTGTTTTAGGGTACAATTTTATTTCCTTGTAGTTCGTTTTTGGTGCGTTGGGTCGGATTCATCTTCCCGCGGGTGCAATTGTTGTGCGATCAGTGTTTCACATTGAGTTCCAGGTTTCTTCGACGATTAAGGTTGGATCACCTTGCTTTGCCCCATTAAATTTATAAACACTTTGATTGCTTGCATTTTATTTTTCACCTTCATTGGTATTAATTTGTTATTTTTGATTTCTAGAATATTTGTTTTGAGAGAAATTAATATTATTATTATTATTAATTTTTTTTTGGTCGAAAAACTTTGTTTGGATAATTATCTTATCTGCTTAATTTTTTTGTCATGTTTTAGGGTGAGTTAGTGCGGTGCGGAGTTTAGTTTTTAAATAAACTCAGTTTGCATGTTATATCATATCGCATACTCATGTGGATTAATATGCGTTTTATGAAAACCAATCATGAGTTGTTTAATTGTTTTTTATATAATTTGTGCAATTGCTTTATCTATCCATGCAAGTGGTGTGATTTTGATTTAGTGGGACTTAGGTGTGTGTTTGATCAAAAGTGTGTTTAGTTTGTGTAAAGTTGCGAGTTACTTTTTGAATTTTATTTCATAATTTTTAGAGTGGTTTATTAATAGTGTGGATGGTGCGAAGTAGGTTTTGATATTTTGTCCAGGTGGTTCTTTTGCGCGGGTTGTCTGCTTGTATTGTTTAAGTCAAATGGTTTTGTGTTTTTAGTTGCGGTGCGTTTATTGCAGCGTGTTGGCTAGGTGACTCTGCGACACCACAGTCATCGACTTTCTCGTACTTGTACGTTTGTGCGAGGCGTGTCGCGTCGCCGTGTTCGAGCTGCGAGTTGAGGTAGGTTCCCACTTCACTTGCCTTTGAATATTAAATATACTTATTTCTTGTCATTTATTTAATTTTCATCAAATTGGAAGTAGTATTTAAATATTATTATTTCTAGAGTAGTTATACTGCTGGAATTGGAACTGCTTCTTTCTATGCATTGTACTAAAAGTTTTTTTTGATTAGCTGTTGCGCAATATTGAAAATGCCCCTTTGGCCCTTATGTTTGCGCTTCAGAATTAAAATGGTGATTTGGTCTACCTAAATGATATTTTAATTGTGTTTTCTGTTTTTAAATGTGACGACGTCTGATCCTTCTTTTGGAATTGATTTGGTATTGATCAAGTACATGAGGCCCGTTTGGTACTTTTAATGAAATTAATGTTTTGAAAAGTCTCTTTGGAGTGATCTTTTGTGTTTTTTGATTTGTTGAGCGGAGTATGTGATGCTTGTGCATCTTGACTAGTTTTACATTATGGATGAACTCCTCTTTTATTATATGTGTTGACATGATAACCTGGCATGTTGAGTGAATTATCTGAGAACGATTGCTGCACTAGTTTAGATCACACACTGGCTAGTGGCCCCATAGCAGGGGAATACTGAGTTATTGCTGCTATGGGGATTGGGCCCCCCGGTTAGGCCATGTAGGGCAATGCCGGGCGTTAGGGCGTTATGACGTCATTGAGTTAGGGCATGCCTTCAGAATGAGTCACATGTATAGTACGTTCTGGTTTGTTCAAGATCTCCTAGGTTCGACCCATGTCTCTTTTAGTGTTTATTTGTATATGGCAGACGATTGAGAGGTTGAGTTTGGGTGCCGACCCTTGTGTGCCATTTTTTTCCCATTGCCCTTAGTGTGTGTTGTGTGTGATTTTATTTTTGACTAACAACTAAAGTTTGGTTTTCTAATTGTTCGCAAAATGTTTTAAAATGCAATTCACCTGTTTCCTTCAACATTAAAATTGTTCTAAATTAAAAAGGGCAATGGATTGTTACTTGTTTTCAAGATGGAAAGCGTGTGTGTGTTAAAACCCATATTTTCTATAATGTAGTTCAAACTTGAAGTTGGTAGATTCTTATTTTAATGGTAGTGCTTTGGGAATAGATTTATCGGGGTAGCCTACTGAGTTTTAATACTCACGCCTATAGTGTTTTCTTGTTTATAGTTTCTGTTGCAGGTTTGACTCGAGCTTGCTCGCCGTGGACGAGAGTTGGTTGTAGTTTGACGATTGACTCTCGGGGTCGCGAGGAGTTTGGTTCGAGGCCGGGTTAGTTATGTTTTTGGCTATTTTATTTTATTGTCGTTTCTTTATTTCTGCTTCTTAGTAAATTTTATTGGTCGAAATCGTTCCAACGTGTACTCTGTGATGCCCTGGTGCTTGTCGCCAGCCCGGGAGGATCGGGAACGCCTCTCGGGCCATGCCGCGGACCGACTCTGGTGACCGGTTCGGGGTTGACCCGGGTTGGTTCGTGACAAAATGGTATCAAAGGAGGTCGGCTCCTGAGCAGACCTTGTTTTTCAGAGCACCCATTGCTATTTGGAGTTGTCATGGTAAAGGGAGTAAAGTTGCTCGAACTCGAGGCGTTGGAACGGGAAGGACGTCATGAACCCTTGCTCGTTCTAAACCTCGAGTTACAATGAGATGTTTGGGTTGTTACTGTCTTTTGGGTCTTCTGGATTGTTTTATGTTGGGAAATGAAAATGGAGTTGGGGAAGTAGCTTCGTGAGCTGACAGGGCCTGGAAAGACTTATGGAGCCGAAGACTTCACCCTACAATGATCTCAGTGATGATGGTATGGCTGACGTATGGCTGCCAACCATATGGTCGTGCCACACATCATTACTAGTTTAACCCTTTAGTGAATGGGTTTTTCCGTCATTTTGAAACTCATTGAGTAATGTTGAATTTTAAATGGTATTGGTTATGTTTTGATCAAGTTCCTCGTTTCTTTGTTCCGTAGTGTTTGCCCCCACAAAGGCTCGATGGATACTCAATGTGCAGCTTCAGGTGGTGTATCCTCAGTTAATCCTCCAGTTGGTCAGCCCATCGATTATGTTTTGGAGTTCCGGAAGTTGAACCCTCCTCTCTTTTATGGACAAGCAGGGCCTCTTGAGGCAGAGGAGTGGTTGCAGAATATTGAGAGGAATTTTAGTTCCATTGGTCTACCTGAGTCATTAAAGGTGAAGTTGGATACCTTCATGCTTGAAGGTCCAACCTGGAAATGGTGGAAGTCCATGTCTCGGAACAAGTCTGGGAAAGATTTGACATGGGACTTTTTCAAGTCATCGTTCATCCAACAACACTTCTCTGAGTTGATGTAGCTGAGGAAGAGGATGGAGTTGTGTTGTCTCCAGCAGGGCGTTCAACCAGTACTGGAGTTCTATCGACATTTTGTAGACCTAGTTCTGTATGATCAGTGGTTTGTTGCGAATGATCCCGGGAAGGCTCGACAATTTGAGTCTGGACTCCGACCTGAGCTGCGATCGAGAGTGGAAGAGCTCAACCTAACCACCTTCATGGATGTTGTCGAGAAAGCCTTTCTTGCGGAAGCTGATCTTGTAGGAGGACTTGAGGTGGCTAATCCTCTAGCTCTGGGAAGCATTTCAGATGATGCAAGTAAGAAGAGTAAGAAGCGACCTGTTGCTGGTGGTGCTGGTAGAGGAATCAAGAGGCCTTCAGACCATCAGTCATCTTCTTCACAGTGCAATGTTGTGATCTATCACCAGTGTGGTAGACAGGGTCACAAAAGGCCGACATGTCCATGTGCTCCAAGACCCTGCCACACCTGTGGACGACTAGGTCACTTGAAGCGATTTTGCCGAGGTGTTTCCAAGAAGCGCGCTAAAGCCAGACCTGGATCGTCGAAGGTCACTTCAGCCCATCAGCAGGAGTAGGGAGATGTTGGTGGATGAGCTTGATGTTTTCCTTTTTCGTGATGCTTCATGTATGTAGTATTCGTTACATGTACTATTTTGTGGTGTTCTTGTCTTTCAGTCGAAAGAATGGTTGTGGCTGAACTCTTTTAAACCTTTGATCTTATGGATTTGTGATTGTTAAAAATTCTGGTTCTTGTGTCATGCTTTTGGGGTTTCATAAACCTGACTGCGAAGCCGGAAGAAGCTTCATTCATCAGAGCTCCAGCCATAGGCCTCAGAGTGAAGCTAGCGCGTAGTCGGGGGAGCTCCAACGAAAGGTGAAGTCTTGCGACAGGGTTTTGTTTTCAGTATGTGCGCGTAGTCGGAATCATTTTTCTCATTATCCATAGTTTATGTGTAATAACTGCCTGGTCATTTTGTTGCTCTCATTTATTAAGAGTTGCTCGGTTTATGCTTTCCAGGTGGGGGTGGTGTGTTGGACAGGGCCCCCCCTCCCACCCGTGGGCAGTGATGGTTAGTGATAATGTCGGGAGGTCCTCCTATTCTTCTCTTCTCGAAAGCTTTATGGTGGGGAGTCCATTTGACCTCCCCATGTTGAAAATTATTGTGATCATGAATTTTGTCTCAAGTGATGGCGTTCTGGTCCTATTCCGGGAACTGACTTGACACTTGTGGTGGAAATAACTGTCACGGGTCCCGCCAAATTCAATTTAGCTTACCTCTTATAGTGGAGAGTCCGTTCGGACTTCCCGTGTCAATCTCCCTGTCTCGTTCTGGGTTTTTGTTGGGTTGCGGTTGGGCTTATATGGAGTCACCAAATTCTATATTCTTCATTTGGTAAAGAGTTGTGGCATGAGATTTCTAGTGTCAGATTGGAGTAAGGTTTTAAGAGATATGCGTTGGATGTGGTTTTGACCTTTTTGTTGGTTTAAAAAGAGTCGTCGTGTTTTTATTGGCGTTGTTCCAGAAGTTGTGTTGTAATATTGAATTGAGGATGAAGAAATTTTTTGAGTTCGGTTGAATGGTGTTAATGTGTGTGTATGTTGGGCCTCATTTTTCTATTGTTAAAGTTCTTCGTCCTTTAAAGAGACCAACTGGATGTGGTCACACTTTTGGGGGCGGGCGACACTTAGTGGGTAATTCTTTCCTATTACATGAGTTCTTTTAGTTTATATCTCCCCTTTTTGGGAGTGTTCCGCGATGTCTTTGTTGTCGTTCTTTACTTTTTTCTTTAAATTGTATGGTGATGCCGGTTTTCATTTGGGGTTTTGATCTTGTTATTGCTTTCCGGGGGCGGAAAGCTTTATGGTGGGGAGAATTGTCACACCTGTTTTTAGTTATTTACTTTATTTATTTTATTTATCTTAACGTCGGGTGTTTTTTCTTGTGTGCGGGCGAGTTTCGGTCTAAGTTTTTATTTTTGGGATGAGTTTATGGTTTGAGATAGTGCGCGAACTCCTTAAGTCTAAGACGCGTGGCCTGCTTGGAGTCCTCTTGGAACTATACGGTGCGCAAATGCCGCGCGGTCATCTAATTTTAATATTAATTAGATTAGTTGATTTAGCGAATTAATAAATAAATATATATATATGTATATAGGTTTATATGTGTTGATACATATATGTTATATGTGCTTATGTAATATATACACATGTTTTATATGCTTATATGTTGTACGGTTATATGTTATATGATATATATGTTTATGTGAAAATATGTTTGTATGTGTTTATATGTTTATACATTATTATCATTATTATTATTATTACTACTGCTACTATTATTATTATTATTATTATTATTTTTAACGTAATGTGCATATATGTATGTTTATATGTGTATATATACCCGTATGCTGATAAATATATATTTTCTTAACATTATATGTTTATGCGTAAACGTGTTTATACATATGATTATATATGTCTATAAGTTGTAATTTGTTATGTATGTTCATATGTGTATGTTTATAAATTTGTTTATATAAGTTTATCTATATATGTTTATATACACACACACATATATATATATATGTGTGTGTGTGCATATATGATTGTAATTGTAATAATAATAATTATTATTAATATTATTATTATTATTATTATTATCAACCTCTTTTTATTAACTATCTTATTCTATTTTATTTTATTTTATTTATTTATTTTACATTACTTTATTTTATTTATTTATTCTTTTATTTCATTTTATTTACTTTTTTTTATTCTTTATTATTATTATTATTACTTTTATTTTTATTATTATTATTTTTTCTCTTCTCTCTCTTCTCCCTCTTTCCCCCATAACCCTAAGCGCCGCCACCCTTCATTTTTTTTCTTCTTTTCTTTTTTTTCTTTCTTTTTCTATCACCCTCCTCTCTCTTTCTCTCTTCCCTCTTTCTTTCTTCTTCCTCCACGTGAACCGTCTCCTCCTTCCCTCGCTGTACGCGACCCAACCCCCTCCATTCCCAGCCGCCGGCCGCCGCACCTCCTCCCTCCTCCGACGGTGTTTTCCCCCCGGTCTTCCCCGCGCGGCTGACGAGCCCCAGCCGGCGTACCCGCCTCCTGTCCGGCCTTCCCTTCGCCGGCCTCCTCCGACTCCAGCCGCCGACTGCCCTTCGCCCGCTCTGCTCCTTCGGCCGAGCCGCCCCAGCAGCACCCTCCTCCGGCGGCGCTTCCTCCGGTCGCGCCTCCCTCTCCAGCCGGAGCCGCCCCTACCGGTGGCATTCTTTTTTTTTCTTTTTCTCCTGCCGACCCTGCTTCCAGCTTCCCACCTCTGAACATGATCAGTGACCACCAGCGCGAGACCCCCCGAGATGGTCTCTTCTCTTTTACTTTGAGTTTTTGGGCTTTCGACAGGTATGGGGTTCTTTTAATGTTCTCTTTTGATTTGTTTTAGTCCAAATTCTTGTTTTAGGGTACAATTTGATTTCCTTGTAGTGCCTTTTTGGTGCGTTGGGTCGGATTCATCTTCCCGCGGGTGCAATTGTTGTGCGATCAGTGTTTCGCATTGAGTTCCAGGTTTCTTCGACGATTAAGGTTGGATCACCTTGCTTTGCCCCATTAAATTTATAAACACTTTGATTGCTTGCATTTTTTTCACCTTCATTGGTATTAATTTGTTATTTTTGATTTCTAGAATATTTTTTTTGAGAGAAATTAATATTATTATTATTATTATTATTATTATTATTATTATTATTTTTGGTCGAAAAACTTTGTTTGGATGATTATCTTATCTGCTTAATTTTTTTGTCATTTTTTAGGGTGAGTTAGTTCGGTACGGAGTTTAGTTTTTAAATAAACTGAGTTTGCATGTTATATCTTATCGCATACTCATGTGGATTAATATGCGTTTTATGAAAACCAATCATGAGTTGTTTAATTGTTTTTTTATATAATTTGTGAAATTTGTTTATCTATCCGTGCAAGTGGTGTTCTTTTGTTTTAGTGGGACTTAGGTTAGTGTTTGATCAAAAGTGTGTTTAGTTTGTGTAAAGTTGCGAGTTACTTTTTGAATTTTATTTCAGAATTTTTAGAGTGGTTTAGTAATAGTGTGGATGGTGCGAAGTAGGTTTTGATATTTTGTCCAGGTGGTTCTTTTGCGCGGGTTGTCTGCTTGTATTGTTTAAGTCAAATGGTTTTGTGTTTTTAGTTGCGGTGCGTTTATTGCAGCATGTTGGCTAGGTGACTCCGCGACACCACAGTCATCGACTTGCTCGTACTTGTACGTCTGTGCGAGGTGTGTCGCGTCTCCGTGTTCGAGCTGCGAGTTGAGGTAGGTTCCCACTGCACTTTCCTTTGAATTTAGAATTTACTTATTTCTTGTCATTTATTTAATATTCATCAAATTGTAAGTAGTATTTAAATATTATTATTTCTAGAGTAGTTATACTTTTGGAATTGGAACTGCTTCTTTCTATGCATCGTACCGAAAGTTTTTTATGATTAGTTGTTGCACAATATTGAAAATGCCCCTTTGGCCCTTATGTTTGTGCTTCAGAATTAAAATGGTGATTTGGTCTACCTAAATGAGATTTTAAATGTGTTTTATGGTTTTAAATGTGACGACGTCTGATCCTTCTTTTGGAATTTATTTGGTATTGATCAAGTACATGAGGCCCGTTTGGTAATTTTAATGAAATTAATGTTTTGAAAAGTCTCTTTGGAGTGATCTTTTGTGTTTGTTGATTTGTTGAGCGGAGTATGTGATGCTTGTGAATCTTGACTAGTTTTACATTATGGATGAACTCCTCTTTTATTATATGTGTTGACATGAGAACCTGGCATGTTGAGTGAATTATCTGAGAACGATTGCTGCACTACTTTAGATCACGCACTGGCTAGTGGCCCCATAGCAGGGGAATACTGAGTTATTGCTGCTATGGGGATTGGGCCCCCCGGTTAGGCCATGTAGGGCTATGCCGGGCGTTAGGGCGTTATGACGTCATTGAGTTAGGGCATGCCTTCAGGATGAGTCACATGTATAGTACGTTCTGGTTTGTTCAAGATCTCCTAGGTTTGACCCATGTCTCTTTTAGTGTTTATTGTATATGGCAGACGATTGAGATGTTGAGTTTGGGTGCCGACCCTTGTGTGCCATTTTTTCCCATTGCCCTTAGTGTGTGTTGTGTGTGATTTCATTTTTGACTAACAACTAATGTTTGGTTTTCTAATTGTTCGCAAAATGTTTTAAAATGCAATTCACCTATTTCTTTCAACATTAAACTTGTTCTAAATTAAAAAGGGTAATGGATTGTTACTTGTTTTCAAGATGGAAAGCGTGTGTGTGTGAAAACCCATATTTTCTATAATGTAGTGCAAACTTGAAGTTGGTAGATTCTTCTTTTAATGGTAGTGCTTTGGGAATAGATTTATCGGGCTAGCCTACTGAGTTTTAATACTCACGCCTATAGTGTTTTCTTGTTTTTAGTTTCTGTTGTAGGTTTGACTCGAGCTTGCTCGTCGTGGACGAGAGTTGGTTATAGTTTGACGATCGACTCTCGGGGTCGCGAGGAGTTTGGTTCGAGGACGGGTTAGTTATGTTTTTGGCTATTTTATTTTATTGTCGTTTCTTTATTTCTTCTTCTTAGTAAATTTTATTGGGCGAAATCGTTCCCACGTGTACTCTGTGATGCCCTGGTGCTTGTCGCCAGCCCGGGCGGATCGGGAACGCCTCTCGGGCCATGCTGCGGACCGACTCTGGTGACCGGTTTGGGGTCGACCCGGGTTGGTTCGTGACAAAATATTTCTGTCACCACAGACGGTTCATCGATTGGGCACCCATAGCCCGAGTTATCGACGTTTAGGTGTAATTGGGTCTGACAGGTTCGAGTTAGGTCCAACCTAGTTAAAATGACATGACCCGACCCGACCAAGTTCTGGAATGGGGTCCGACCTGGTCTGTAGGTCTGACCTGACATGATAAGGTGGCCCATCCCAATGGTGGACTGGCTCGAAAGCGGACTGGCCCGGTTGGCAGCCCGTGTGGCCCAACCTGAGTGGGCGTGTGGCCTGGCTTGACTGGCCGTGCGGCCTGGCCTGGCCCTGCTGGCCGTTCGGCCAGGCGGCCAGCCGTGGGTCCTGGCCGGCTGGCCGCGGTGGGCTGGCCTTATGGCCTGGCGGCCACGCTGCATGGCCCAGCTGGCCACGCCATGTGGCCCAGCTCGTCACGCCATGGGGGGGGGGGGTTCATGCCCCCCTTTGTTTCTAATATCCAGCGCATGGTGCTAGCCGCCCTCCATTGTCCACTATGGCCCTAGGCTGTGAGTCTTATCTGGTGCCGCATGAAAGCACCACACAACTACTCTCCCTCCTCGACTCGCCCTGGCTGCGGTCATGCACAACCGGCATGGCGCAACAGTGTTGCACCCCTCCTCTACAGCCTGTCGTGGCTACGACTCTCCTCCGTGTAGCGAGGCAGTGTCCTGCCATCTTGGTGACATGACGACTTATTCACTGTCGGTTTCTTTCACGGCCATCCCGTCGTCGGCCGCTGTTGTTCGCCGTGATCCATTCCTCCATCGTCAGCAAACAAGATAAACCAATGGGGGAGGTTCGGCTGTGTTGTTGCGGTCCGAACCCCCCATGGTATGATGATAATGTTCAGCATAACGAATACCAATGTATTAACAACGTGTATCGGGAACAATACAACTCAAATCCCCTACCTTGATTGACAATTGTTCAGTGATGAAGTCATGGGAAAAAGGTAGTGTTGTTTCGTTGATTCGGGAAAGAATAAGACGAAGGTGGCATCAACTTTCTTTGTGGGTGACGCTTCTCTTTCTTGACCCAGTCGAAGAAGGAAGAAGATGGTGTTCATCATTCTTCGGTGGAAGGATCGTTCTTCACATTCTTTTTTAAGAGGATAATGTTCTCTCTCATGTCCCACCCAAATTAATCGTGATCGAAATGAAATAATATCTTTGTATATTATTGAATTTTTTTCCTGAATTCAAAATGAATTCAAATGATGAATTAATTAAATGAAGGGGTTCATTTAATTCAATATTGCGTGGCATATTTAATTAGTGGGGGTGCTCAAGGGTCCCCCCCCCACTTTATGGAGAGTTATAATGGTTTCAATCCCATGTGGTCCCCACGCTAAATATCCTCCCATGGGAGTTTATGTGCCGGTGGGCCCCACCTCCATAACCTCTAATGGGAGGTTAGGGTGTGGTGGCCCCCACCACTAACCTCCTCTTGGAGATTATAACCACCATGATATAAAAATAATATATAACCTTATTTTTATTTAAAATTATTAATGAATCACAAAAATCTATCTTCCAATAATGTTCAAACGCAACTACGGTGAAGGTCTATCTAAGTAATCACCGACACTGCGAGTTCAACAGTGCCCTCAGAATTCGATTTCGAGCACTATTTCAAGGGTTATAAAGTCCCGCTCACACGTTTACATAATGTACTAGAGGAAAACATCTGAAATTGATTATGGGAACACCAGGCCTTGAAATCAAGTGCCTTCAATTTTAGGAGACTCGTAAAATTCCCAGGTATTTTGAAACAAAAATTTCCATGGAAAATCCTGGTCTTTACATTATCCCCACCTCAGGGCTTTCTGTCCCCGTAAGCTACAACTCACACTAAGGGAACAAATGAGGCTACTGGGAAGACATCTAAGCCTCCCACTCACATGCGCTCTCCTAGAGGTTCTCGTACTGCCAACGTATGCACACAAGAGGTATCGACCGTCCACATAGTGCATGCTCCTGCCGATCCTCAATCTCCACTGGAACCTCTGTGGAAGTCTCCCCATCACCGATGTCCAGCTCCCCGTGGTTGATGATGTGGGATGGGTCATGCACGTATCTCCACAGCTGAAATATGTGGAAGATATTATGAAACCGGTGGAACTGATTTGGAAGAGACAAGCGGTAAGACACCTAACCTACTCTTCTAAGGACCTAGAAAGGTCTGATGAACCTTGGAGATAGGTTTCCAACTTGGCCAAATCTACATAGACCTCATCAAGGTTGGACACGTAGGAAGACGTTGTCCCCATCCTCGAACTCTATAGGTCTCTATCTTATGACAAAATATGACTTCTACCTACTCTATGTAGTCTCCATCATCTCCTAACTGATCTACACCTTCTCCTTGGTAGCTCGTTCCATCTCTGGTCCTACTAGTGAGGACTCCCCTAGGTCTGTCCAGCACAGTGGCGATCTGAAAGATCGACCATACAAGGCCAAAAAAGGTTCCATACTGATGGTGGAGCGATAGCTACTGTTGTTGGAAAACTCCACCAAAGGCAAGTGATCCTCCAATATGTGACCAAAGTGAAAGATTCATGCACGAAGCATGTCCTCGAGGGTCTAGACGGTCCTCTCGGTCTGACCATCCATCATAGGATGGAAGGCAGTGCTCATACGAATCTGTGTCCCGAAATCATTCTGCAACTCCTTCCATATCCGTGAAGTAAATCGTGTGTCATGGTTGGATACAATAAAAGTAGTTACTCCATGAAAACGCACAATCTCCTACATGAAGAGGCGTCACATGATCTCTACTGTTCATTTCTCTCTGATCGGTAGAAAGTGGGTCGACATGGTGAGTTGGTCAACAATCACCCAAATCGAGTCGTGACCCCTGGATGTATGTGGATGACCCATCATGAAGTCCATCGATATCCCATCCCACTTCCACTTCAGGATCTCTAAGGGCTGAACCAACCCAGCTGGTACCTGGTGCTCCGCCTTCACTTGCTGACAAGTGAGGCATCGTGAGACAAACTCTCCTACAGCCTTCTTCATTCCTGGCCACCAATGCTATCGTCGAAGGTCCTAGTACATCTTCTCCACTCCTAGATGTAATGATAGAGGGGAATTTTGAAACTCACTCAAAACTTCCTCTGGAAGTGAAACTGGTACCATGGTACGTCCTCTGAAGTGGATGAAGTGCTCCCCACCTTCAGAAAATCCATCAGGTGATTGCCCTGTGGATATTTGAGCACGTTGTGTCTCACAGTCAGCGTCCCCATACTGTGCCTCCCTAACTAACTGAAGAAGTTGGGGAGTGACTGTAGGAGAATGTAGATAGGCTGCTCCATCACTATCCACAATGGATATATATAAAGCAGCCAGCTCCTCGGTCACCTATCCTAGTAGTTGTATACCAGACCTCCTGCTAAGTGCATTCGCAACAATGTTCCCCTTCCCAAGAGTATTGACTATCTTGAAGTCATAGTCCTGGAGAAACTCAAAACATCACCATTGTCTTAGGATCAGGTCCTTCTAAGAGAATATATACCAGAGACTCTTGTATTCATAGTAAATGGTAAAACGTTCTCCCATCAAATAGGGCAGCCACATCTTCAAGGTGAAAACTACTACTGCTAACTCCATGTCATGGGTAGCATAGTTCTTCTCATGTATTCTTAGTTGCCAAGAAACATATGTGATCATTGCTCCCTCTTACATCATGACACACCCAAGTCCAGTACCTGATGTATCGTAGTAGACTATGTTACTGAGGCCTTCCTCTTGAAGCCTCATGATGGGAGAACTAGTAAGCCTCCAACTCAGCTCCTAAATGCTCTGCTGGAATCTCTCCGACCACACAAAGGGATGCCCCTTCTTCTTCAAGGCTGATCATGGTGCTGCAACTTAAGAGAAGTCTGACATAAATTTCTGATAGTAACCATCCAACCCCAAGAAACTTCGTACCTTAGTCTCACTCCTAGGTGGATCCCAATTAAGTACCGCTTTTATCTTTGCTGGATAAACTGAAACTCCAGCCTCCGAGATGACATGTCCCAAAAAGTGAACCTCTCAAATCCAAAACTGGAACTTCATTAACTTACCATAAAGCAGGTTCTCTTAGAGTGTGTCTAGTACTACCTGAAAATGGTAGACATGCTCCTCCTTAGTAGTCGAATAAATCAAAATGTCGTCGATGAAGACTACAACAAAGAGATCGAGGTAAGGCTACAAGATCTTGTTCATGAGACTCATGAACACTGCTATAGCGGTGGTTACGCCGAAGGGAATAACAAAGAACTTGTAGTGGACGTAATTACACCTGAAGGTCATCTTCTGCACATCCTAGTCTCTATCTCTAAGATGGTGATAACCAGATCTTAGGTCTATCTTTGAGAACCATCATATTCCCATGAGCTGATCAACGAGGTCGTCATTCCTCGGGAGTGGGTACTTGTTCTTCAGGGTCGCCTGGTTCGGGAGAAGATAGTCGACATAGAACCTCAAGCTCCCATCCGCCTTCTTGGAAAATAGAATCGAGGCTGCCAATGGAGAAACACTAGGTCGGATGAATCCATTTCCCTATAAGTCCTTTAGCTATACCCACAGCTCACAAAGCTCCACATGAGCCATCTGATATGTTAGTGTAGATATCAGTGTCATCCTAGGGTACAAGTCAATGTAGATGTCCACCTCTCTACGAGGAGGTCATCCTGGAACATCATCAGGGAAAACATCCGAGTACTAGTCCACCACTGCAGGATATGTCAGATTCTAAACATCAGCTGCTCTTAGGGTAATTCAAACCAACTGGTGAGTGATCGGTTGCACCCTCCTCTGAGTAAGTCCATCTAATGCTGCAAAGGTTACCTTCTAGCTAGTGATGGTGAACCTAGACCCATCTGTACGGGCACACCACACTTTTCACCCAATATAGTCGATCTGAGCATGGACTGTAGATAACCAATCCATACCCAAGATGGAATTATAAGGCCTCGATGCCGCTACTAAGAGATCCCAGTCAAAGATCTCGCCTCCTAGAGTAAGTTCGCACTACCGGAACCCATGCGTAATCGTCGAATCAACTCTTGTAGGAGTCTCTTTCTATAATTATCGAACCAATAGCTCTTTCGAAATCAGCAATCTCCAAACGATGGAAGTGTAAATGAAAGAGTGACTGGAACCCGTGTCTATAAGAACTATAGCTATGGTGTAATGGACACAGATCTTACCACGAATCATCTCCATAGAGTCGTGATCATAGGCCTCACCTACCTGAAGCTATGCTCTGCCTTGTCCACCCACTCCATATGGTCGGGGTGGACCTGATGGTGGTGGTGGCGGTAGCACATTGTAACGTCATCCACCATTAGCTACAAGGCCAGCTCCACTGCCACATCTACCTGCACCCTATGTATCACCTCGATCAAACCTATGCCTCTACCTAGGAGGTCCCTCAACTGCCTGCTGATCAGTAGAGCGGTAAGTCGGACAGTCATGAACCATGTGACCAAGCCTACCGCAGGAGTAACATTGTCCGCTCCTGGAATGACTAGCTATGTCTCCACTCTGGGTGCCCCACACAACCGATCCTAGGTCGTGTGGTCTAACACCTGTAGGTATTGTCCTCTTATAACTGTACGTCATCTGTCTACTGCCAGCTGCAGAAGACTCCTCTGCATTTCGTCTAGTGGTTGGTCTCGCAGCTGGAGACTGCTCACAAAAAAAAACTCTTCACTAAGAGGTCTCACTCCAACACCCATGTCTACATCGGGATGATGTGGGAGATAACTGAATCCCAAATATCATGGATGAGTCCCTACTCAATGGCCCAGATCCGGAAGAATGGGTCTCGTACCATATCAGTGGAGTAGGGAGAGAGGTCATTGAACCTCACTGAATTCTGCGCCACTATCATGCTACCCTACTATAGATGCATATGTTCATGTATCTTCCCCGCTTGTAGGGTCGCTGGAACAAACTCTACCCGAAACAGGATCTCGATGTCTGCCCATAGATGTGACGCCACGTCATGCATCTAGAGAATCAGGCTCTACCATCTGGCTGCTGCTGCATGAAGTAGGCCGGAAGAAATGATCACTATAATGTCTGATGGTGTCCCTACTAGCATAAACAATATCACCACAGCCTGCAGCCAATCCTCAGCCACCTGTGGGCCTGCCTCCCCCCTAAACCTAGGTGGACTTTAAAAATTGAACTTGTGCAGCGCACTCAAGTGGCAGCCACTCTCTGCTGCCGGGGCAGGTGGAATTGGTGGCCCAACAGGGAGTAGTACCGCTGGTGCCCCAACTGAATGAAGTCCATGTAATAAGGCATTGTCCCTTAGTGGGTTTTCAGTACGTACAACTCTCAGGGCTCTAGAAAGTCGTCCGTGGGGAGGAATCCCGAAAGAAATATGTGTGGCACGATCAAAAGACTAAAATGGGTGAGCTGACTTGGTTGAGATGACTTAAAGAAATACTTATGAAAATAGACTCACAATCTGTGTTTTTGTGCACTGAGTCGGAAATCAGATGTCAGGGTCCTGGTGTATGGATACTTCGGCCGCCCACACCAACACTGGAATCCCAGAACTGAAAAGCACACTTAGTAATGTTAACACTATTGCTTCAAAAAATGAAATATCAGAGTCCGATGTTATGCGGTAGAACTGGCGTGCTCTGATACCATTTATCATGACCCACCTCCCAAGGCCATAAACCTTGTCATTGACCCAGTGGGTCTCCAATAATACCTTGGTTGCCTTCCCATCACAATATAGTCTATTACTCACTAGGGTCGCTTATCAAACTAATGGTTGTCCCCACAGGAAAACACATGTTCTTTTATTGTGTTTTTTCCTCACTCACACACACCCTGGGAAACTTCTCAGAAGTTTACCCATCCTGATTACTACTCCAGGCCAAGCATGCTTAACTATGGAGTTCTAATCATGGAGGCCCCCAAATAGAAAGGTCCACCTTGTTGTCAAGGGCAGTAATATTAATCCTTTTATTTCTCACTTTTCTAGGGGTGTTACAATATTCTATGAAAACAATTTATGGATATATTTAGACCATATCATAACTAATTATAGATAATTTCCCATTTTTTAATCTTTTTTTAAGAGAAAAACATGGGTATAATGTTTTATTTAAAAATATTAATAGTTTTCCACTAACCACACTTAGAAAAGTTCGCAACATATCATCTAGTATTCACATTCTCAATGAAATTTGGCTTAGAAAGTTTTGACCAAAAACATAAATTATTCCATTTCAACATATAATATCCATTATTTAAATTTATATCCACCCTATCTTGGATTATCGTTCTTACTTAATGATGTTTTCGGAAGAATATGTATCATGATTAATAGAGTGTTTTTATTTCATTTCATCTTCAACGTATATAAATTTTAATTATATTTTCAAAAAAGTTATATATATATATTTATATGTTATTATTTTAATGGAATAATATAATTCAATTGACTATGATATCCCATAATAAATTAAATCATCAATTATGTGTATAGAAGAAACCACCTCCAGAATAGATGTCATTTATTTTAAATAATCATCTATCATGGATTGTTATATTGATGAATATATAGTACATATATATATATCATTTTTAAACTTTCATTAGTTTCTATAAGACATATAAATTTTTACTTTCCACTCCTTGGGAGATATGATTATGTGGCTCAGGATTAGGACAAACTACCACCTCGCGATGCAAGGGCATTCATTTTTCAGTAACTCTAAAAATATATTTTAAAATGGATTAATTTAATGAATATCTATGATATAAATGATATATTTATAATATTAATGAAATATGTTTTTATTATTAAGATATAATATTACATTTTCTTTCATTTCATTAAAAATTATAACTTCATTCATGCATATGTTTGGACAACTGCCTCCATAAATTGATGAAATTATTTTTTATTCACCACATAACATTGATGATATATATAAATATTTTTCAAAACGAGATATTATGTTATTATATTAATTATTAAAAGGTAAACCAATAGATACCAAATATCTATAATTAAAATTAAAAAATGGAAAAGTTTCTCATGCGTACTCCAGACATGTCTTCCCAATTAATGTAACATAGTTCATTTTTCATAATATTATTTAATGATTTGTTTTAAAATTATTATTGATGAGATAATATCATAAATATAACATCATTATTATTATGCATATTTTGAAACTATTATTTATCTGACCATGGTCAACACAACAATTTAGATTTGAAATAATGATATTACCATCCCCAAAACACCCTCCATGGACTTAACTTATTATATATTGGAATATTTCCATAAAAATTATGTAAGTATAAGGTATAAACCATGAGTTTGGATTTTATGAAATCAAATTATTTTTGTGTTATTATTATAATGTATTTAAATGAAATTGTAAAATTTGGACTAGAGCTAAGGGTTTTTTAATCCCAAATTTTATTTTTATGATATATATTCCATATTAATCACATGTTTTTATTATGTTGTGTATATAATTCCATATCAAACATAATAAAATAGGTCCTTTTTATATCATGGTAATTTGTTTTATATTTTAATTCTTTAAATCTATTCTATGTGACATTGAATTTACCAAGTGGTAATTATTTTTTAACTGAAATAGTTTTCATTGGGTTATATTACCTCTTATTGGAAATTATTATATCATGATTTCATGTGTGGTTAGTTTTTGTAATATTATGTAGTAATTGAACTTCTTTTATGTGGGTATTTTTTTTATCCACATAATTTTTTCATTTATTATTTAAAAAAATTAATGGTTTTATTTTTTTAAGGATTATTCATCTAAAATTATATTCCTTTGAGACATATATTTATGAATTGAAATTATATTCATTTTTTAGGTGTATATACCCCATGTTTAATTATTATAACATTAAAAAATTTGTTTTCAAGATATTCAATTTATTTTTTTGTGTTATTATTTCATGGGGCTCTCTATTGAGGTGTTACAAAAGTGACAATGTCTTTATAAAAATGTTTCATTTATTTAATGATTAATTATTTTTTTGGTACATTTGAATGAAATAATGTGATATTATTTTATTGGAACTTATCAAAATTATTAATATATGGTTATAAATTTGGATCAGTTTTTTAATTTCCATTTCCTCTATTAATTAATTAAGAAAAATCAATAAATTTATTTTTAAGTGATATTGATTTTATATTTTAATTTAGGTCATGTATCATTCCCTTATATAAACATTCATTATAAAAAAATAAATGTTATTTATATAAAATAAAATATCTCCTAAATCTAATTTTCTATGACCTTTTACTGTATTTGGTACAGATTTAAATGGATTTTTCATAATGTTTTCCAAATGGGTATATTTTGACTTTCTTTTTAAAAATATATTGAAAAATTGGTCTTCTTTAAATTTTATGACATGAAACGATATTCCCCCTATAATTCCCATTATATTTTTAATTTTATTTCATATGTTTCAAAGGTTATATAATGAAATTTTATTTCATATATTTTATTACATTTTAGTTTTCAAAAGATATATTCAAAATGAAAAGGTTATATTCCTCAAAAATCATATAATAATTTTGTAAGGGTATTTCCATTCAATAATTCCAACAACCATTATTGACTATTATGCAGTAATTGGGATATTTTATATTAATATTATCATGATAATTTCATTTTATAAATTGAGAATTTTTAAAAGGTATTATCAAGTAAAAAATTTCTTTTCTATCAGTATATACTGAATAAAACTGATTGTCAATGAACCCATTTTTCGATATGTCAATCATGTTTCAATGATATATTTGTAGAACCAATTTATTTTTCATGACATAATGATGAAATTAAATAATAATTATTATTAATATTTCAAAAAATAATATGATTAAAATTCCTTATTCATGCTTTGTACTTCAACATTATTGATTGACTTGCCTCTCCTGAGATAGCATCGAGTGATCCTGATATATATTATATGATTGGTGCTCCCAAATAACACTCCAATTCATTGGGTAATGTTCATTATCACTAAGGGAGTTAAAGGATGTAGTTACCAATGTTTTTATCCAATGACATTAATTGGGTTCCAATTATATATCATCAAGGTTAAAATAAGATTATGAAGGTGGAATTTAAAGATACGATCAAAATTTTAATATCATTGTTGGGGATTATTAATGTTTCATTTGATAAATATTTATATACAATAGTTCATGATTATTAATTCTTTTGGATCATTTATTTTTAAATAATTATTTCATGGTATAGTGTTATATGATCTAGGTATTCATGGGTATGAGTATTTCAATGTTATGATCATGAACATTGAATATTTTATCATAACCTTTTGCCATTAATATTTTCAATGATGAAATTAAATTTTAAATTCTTATGTTTACCAATAAAAATAATTTTATCTCAAAATTCTTATGTTTCCTTTTCCCCATGTTACCATGAATAATATAATATGATTTTTTATATTAGGGTTGTAATATGGATATTAATGAAACCCAATTGTATAAAACGAAATGTTGGTTGTAGTGGGGGATGATGTTTTATTTATGAACTATTTATTTATGAATTATTGATGTTAATATTTTATCTTAACTCTACAAAACACTAAACCTAAATGGTGCTTGAGAATATCAGTGACCATAATTTTTCATTTTGATGATGTATTTTTTGGATGTAAAAAATTGGGTAACCTTGATCTGTATAAAATAAATAAATGTAATGTTTATTATTTTAACACATGTTCTAGGAATGTGGGTTTGAGGCTATTATTGTTTTTATAAGAGAAAATGATTAGATAACAATGGTGATTAGGGTGGTTTCATCATAACATTTATGTATTCCATTATGGGGTTACATGTTTGTGGTTAATCATACTTCCATCTTTCTGAAACCCCTTTTAAAGTTTTAATTAAATAAATTTTGAAGTGATTGATGAATTTTTTTGTGAATTTTTTATCTGTATAGTGTTTGTGTAAACCTTATATTCAACATGAATTATTCTTTGATGATGAATTGTAATTTAATATATTCAAATGTATGGATATAAACTATTTTTATAAGATCATGAACGATTAAGGTTATTTTTAATGAGGTTCATAATAGTTTTTGGAATATTATACTGAAATTTTTTTAGGAAAGTGGATAACCTAAGGCTGGGAGACCACCCATAACATCCTAAAAGGCCTCATTTCATGATCCTACAATAGAAAGGAAACAAGGGTGGAATTACACTACCCTATGTTCTATCGTGATAAATGTCTCTATATTTTTGGGCATATAAGATGAATGTTATTATATAAATTTTGTGGTTAAAAAATCATTTTTGTTAAGGGGGGAAGAGATAGGTGGGAAATTATCTATCTAAATATCAGCCCATCTAGAGTTTTTTAATGATGCTTAATCCTTCGTCAGGTGATGATATTCTTCATCGAAGATTTTTTGACTATTATATATTTAATAAGGCAAGGTGTGGTGAGAGTGGAGGGAGTTTGGGAGTGTGTAGTTCCACGAAAATGGTACCCGATGCAGTCAGAGGTGTGAATTATGTAGTGCTCACCAGTATGGATGGTGAGGGAATTGTGACGGCGGTGATATCTGGTGATGTGAGGGAAGTGGTGGCTATCACGGATAGTGGGAGGAGTGTGATAGTAGGGATGTCTTGTGTTTTGGGGGAAGAGGTTACCATTTCATATAGAGAGGCTGGAACAATGTTCCTGATTACCTGTGATGAGAACATAGAGGTGGTTCTTGGTGTGGGAATCATGAGTTGTGTGTGTTTAGCCACATTGTTCTCTAAGGTGAAGAACACCGGATCAGACCAAGTCTATAGGCCTATAGTTGTAGATGCACCTACTATTTCTATTGGCATGGGAATCATGCGGTCATCATTGGTGGTGGTTAGGAAAGATGGTGCAGTAGTTCAGCAGCCACTTTTTGGGAACCCCGATTTTTTTGGTATATGATTAAATTATCAATTAATCCCCAACCCAATCACAAGTAAATTCCAAATTCCTAATCACTCCAATTTAGGAAATCAATTATCAGTAGAAGCTACAAAAACCATAAAATCACATACTCATATTAAATTCATGACTATAGGAGTTTGATATAGACCACCTACCTTTGTTTATATATGGATGTTATCCCAACATAAATCCCCAGAATCCGAGCAAAACAACAACATCAATCAAGATTCAGATCTAAATCCCTAAACCCAAAATTAAAATCAAGGGTATCAAGATCATGAAAATATAGATCTAGATCGACCATCCTATATCATGATCTCAACTCCAATTTCTAGATTCATAGAAATAGTGGAGATATTCCATGAATAGATCGAGGATATATAGGGAAATGTAATGGAGAAGTAGTAGGATTAAATCCACAAAACAGGAAGACATAGGATCTTCAATATGGGATTTTGATCTCCATGAACTGTGTTCGCATCACCTTTTAATCCCTTAAGAAGGATCTAGTATCCCCTATAATTTTTCAATCTCGAGACAAGGTATAAATATGGGAGTCTCATGGGTACATGTTGTTTTAAAAATTATTTTCAGATCATTAATCCCACGTGCATGGTATCCTTGGTAGGGGAGTACGGTTAAGGAAAACCATGCACCAAATGTGCCGACCTCTCTATCCTAGTTTTTCATGGTTTGAACAATTTAGTCACACTGTTATTTATAATGTTCGCAAACAGTAAAGAACTCTCTATCTTGTTTTTCATGGTTGGCATGCTTTAGTCGCAGAATTTTGCAAACCACGCGCAAACCATGAAAATCACACTTTCAATTAGTTTTTATCAAATATTTGACCAAAATTACCAAATCCACTACTCTAGAAAAACGGATCATAAAATCTCAAAATGTAGAAGAAATGGATCTCAATATTACTATAGAAAAGTCTTGGATCATATAATATCCCCACCATATAATAGATCGTCCTCTTGAAGTACTCTCAAACATCACTATGATTATGAGCCAAAAATAATGGGCCATTGAGTCCTCATGTCTACATCCAGTTCCCAAGATTCTTATTGAACAAATCTAGTTTTCCATAACTCACGGACTAATAGCATGGTCTTTCCCCACAACACTTTGAAACTATCACCCATCACACACATAAAATTCTCCTCAGTGGTTCATTTATCTCAAGTTAAAACTCTTCTACAACGATTAGATGAGAAGTTCAGGGTGATACAAAAGTAATTGTCACACATGTAAAAAATCAATTATAGAACTGAATTTCTGTGTAAGGGATAATCAGTATACCACTAGTCTGATTCTCTACAGCAAGTCAAATAGTCCTACAATCTAGGGCGCCAACATTCCATGAATCAGTATTCCGGGGGGACCCAATCTAGGATATGCCCAAAGGAAACCACGATCAAACTCTGTAAACACTATGGTTCATCTCTATCTATCAAAATAAGAATTATGCCTACTATGAGCTATATCCATACAATTATGAATCAACTACACCTGCTCGGATGTCTCCTTAATGAGACTCGGTCCCATGATCACTAACTCACCCACCTCTATCCAATATAGTGGTGATCAACAAGGTATACAATAATTTACCTCATATGGAGACATATGTATAGTATCCTGATACCAATTGTTATTGGAGAACACCACTAAAGCCAAATTATGATCCCAAGAAACACAAATGTCGATCACACATGCCTACATCATAAAATCTAACACATATATGGTATGCTCAAACATACAATCAGTATTTGGGTGGAAGGCGGTACATAACAAAACATATGTACCATATGCCTTATGTAAGACCTTCTAGAAGAGTGATGTAACACACGAAACTCAATATGAACCTGTAGTCATTTCTACCCCATGCAAACAAACCATCCCTCATATATACAATTCTCCTAAATATACTACTATAAGGATATCCCTAATAGGAATGAAATGTGATACCTTCATTAGTCGATCAACAATGACCCAAATAGAATCATTCTTCCTAAGCATCATTGGATGAACTAAAACAAAATACATAGTCATGACATCCCACTTCCATTTGGGAATAGGTAATAGATGGAATAGGACTCCAGGTCATTGATTATAAGCCATCAACTGCTGAGAGGTGCAATATCTTTTTATAAGACCTGCAATATAATTTTTCATGCTTGACCACCAAAACTATCATAATCTGTCATGATACATTTCTGTCACCCTAGGATGTACCTCTCCCTTTTAGGAATGAAATTCTCCCATGAGATCCTCTCACATACTCATTGGCCCAATGAACTATTTTTTCCCATAGATTATCCAATCCTCAACTATTATCTAGTCTGTAGATGTCTCCCCACCTTCAAAGATATCCCTTAACGCTGAACTATCCAGATCCTCATATTGTCTATCCCTGATCCATCTAATGAGTGTAGACTCCACTGCTATAAAAAACAAATACATCCTCTCCTGACTCTCCTAAACCACCACATCCAGTTCCTCAAGAAAATTCATCATCTTCCACTTTGCACTCAAATCATTAAACATTTTTGTCTGAGTTTTCCTTCTGAAATCATGATCCACAGAATTCCCCTTTCATGGTATATTTGTGTGGTCCAAATCAAAGGACTGTATATACTAAAGCAATCTTCACAGCCAAAGATTCAAGTCACACTGTGAAATGATATATTTAAAGACGTTTTCATCCATAAGAACTATAAAATATTCACCAAAATGATATTGTCACCAAAAATTACGATCATAAATCACTTCTTCAAAATCATGGTCGTGCATAGGGTAATTCCATTCATTTGGCCTCAACTGCTGAGACCCATAAGCAACGACTCGATCCCCTTACATCAGCATAGTTTTGAGCATGATCATAGAATAATCACAAACACCGTCTAATCCTCACCCGACTCTGGAAAGATAAAAAAAATTCTAATGTGAATCACTTATTCGACTCATATAATTAATTCTCACATACTTTTGTGAAATAAAAATTTTTCCCTTTCTTTGTCAAAACTGAAATCGCTACTACCAATCGGGGGAACGCCAGGATGAACCTATTGTAATAACTAGATAATTTCAAAAAGAATTTGATATCAAAAATATTCATGGGATGCACCCTAGAAACAACTACCTACACATTTTTTAGGTCAACTTCCACTCATTCTTCTGATATGATGTGCCCCAAAAAGTGTACCTTGTCAATCCAACACTAATATATTTATATGTTTTCTATGTGCCATTCTCTCTTAGTGTACCCAGGATGATGTCATGTTGTTGGTAATGATTTTAATTAGTCTTAGAGTAAACCAATATGTCATCCACAAACACCCATGAAAAACTAATCCTAGTAAATATGAATTATTTTGTTCATCAAGGCCATAAATAGTGCTAATGCATTTTTCTACCTAAACGACATTAAAAAAAACTCATGATGGCCAAACCCAGTTCTGAAAGCAGTTCTTTGTATATCATAAAACTGAACTCTCACTTGAGGATACCATGATCTCAGAACTCTCTTTGAGAACACACAACCCCCCTTCAGCTAGTCAAACAGATCATCGATACACATAATATCATAATGGTTCGTCACAGTCACATTATTCAACATCTGGTTTTTGAAAAACAAACATAAACTCACATTAGAATTATTTTCAAAAAAGATAGGTGATCCCCCATGATACGTACTAGGATAGATAAACCCTTCAACCTTCAACTCCTCGGACTACATTTTAAGCTCTTGAAACTCAGTCGGTTCCATTTTGTAAGGTGGAATAGACACCAGATCATCCCCCTGCAAGAGCTCAATGGTGAATTACATTTCTCTTCCAGGTGTAATCTCTTAAAATTATTTATGAAAAACGTCATGAAATAGGTCTTCTACTTGTGGAAGGATGGATTTCCTTCCACTCCCATCATCTTGCAAAAGACTATAAACATGGATTCTGAGCTCCCCTAGTTGCGGAGTAATTGGCCCAGCTCAGACTTCAGGGATATCAAATTCTCTAGGATGAACAAACTAGTCACCCTTGGGACATACAAAGTCACTATCCGATGGTAAAAATCTATGTGGTCTATGTATTTGAATAGCAAGTCCATACCAATAATCAGGTCAAAGCCCATTATATCAAGGAAATAGATATCAAAAATAAAATGATACTCTCTAATTTCTTCTGAACACTCCTTGAATAAATAAAAATCCTTAGACCATGTTACCTATGATGTAATGATATTTGTCACCCCGCTTAGGGAATCCACCTCCAGATCCATACCCTTAACTTGATTTATATATATAAAAGAATGAGAGGAACCAATATCAAACAACGCTCTGGTTAAAGTAGAATTAACTAGAATAGTACCTCTCACTGTCAGTGGACCAACCTCACTATTCACAAGTGTATGCTACACTGCATGCAACTATACTTCCACTCTTCCATGTGGCATCGTCTAACTCCCTTGAGTAGCACCAATATTTTAATACATGAACTCATACCCCAATGCACCACATCTACTACCACTACCACATCTCCAAGTAGAACTCCAGCTGTGAGACAAATATAGTGTAGAAGACCCCCTTCACACACTCTAACTCTAAAAAACTTCTCCCTCATCACCATCATGTCACTGATTCCTCTAGATCCTTTTGTAGGTTTTCCATTTTTCTATAAAACATGAAATCCAATAATGGTCATGGATAAGGTGTATGACAGTGTCCCTACATACCACATTGGTGAAAAAGAACATGACTAAAATCCGGTTCAATTGTTCTTCCTGCCTGTCCCCCTTTATTTCCACTGTCCTGAAAAAGGTTCTTGTAACGACGCTTCCTACTCTCGGGAGGCACACTACCTGATCATCTAATGAAAACTACTTATCCAGTACATGAAGCCTTCATTAGGTTACCCTTAGAACTGAGATCTTAATTAACCACTTCATATAATTTCATCTTCCTCAAAATATTTACCTAGGTCTTAATTTCACTCCAATGTCCATCCTAAAATCGTTTTACCGATGAAGCCTCATATGCAGCCAAATTTAAGGAAAAATTTTGTAAATATGTGTAACATTCACTCTAATACATTATATACATGCTTCCATGTGTCAGATGCATAAACTATAAAGCCTTATATAGTATCAGTGTCTCTGGATTGAATTTATACATGAACTTCTCAAGAATTCCCTTCCATAAAATATCAGCAGTCTGTCTAGATCATATCAAAATGTCCCACTAGCGCTTCATTGATCCCTGTCTCATATAAGAAGCCAACACGACTCTCCTCTCAATTAGAGTATCCAAATGGTAACGATTCATCTCTATGGATTCAATATAGAAATCATCTCCCTCAGGTCCAACCTATACCAAAAATATAGGAGGGTACTACAATTGAAAGTTTCTTGTCAACCCAGTCATTATTTTCAAAACACACCCTAGGTATTTCTCCATTAATTTCATTAAATAATAAAAGTACTCCCTGAACTATTCCCCTTCCTCCAATTCTTTCACCAATGGTGCATGGTGTTCTCTGTCTAGAAGTTTGTTCCAGACCATACCCTTCATTCAATCCCTCAATAAGTTTCATGGTGGAATATTTCTATAAATCCAAATTCACATCTTCGGTCTCATAATGCAACCTTATCACATCTACATAAGTGGAGAAATTAACACAACAACTTTTAAGATTTTCATTCCCCCTTCACTTGAAACACGGTCGACACTGAGTCCTTATCAATACCCTTAACCATAGAATCCCTAGGTTTTGGGTACCACGGCTACATAAATTATCATTAATTAATTCAATAATTAATTAATCAAATTATATCAAATTAATTAACTCAACAAGTAATTAAGAAATAATATTCATTTCATCAATCAAGGTTCTTATTAGACACCCATTTATTATCATTTTTCATCATTATTTCAATATCCCAACAACGAAAATAGTTCATGTTCAATAGCATTCTCATAAACCATTATCCTGTGAGTTCAGGGAATGATGCATATCACTATAACCCTGAGTGCCTAGAATGATAGATGAAGACTCATGTTTCATGCCTCTTTAGGTCAGGATTAAAAATCCAACAACTTCTCAAAAAAATATAATATCAAAAAACAAGTGCGTCACCCAAGGTGAAATAATATTCAACTGTAAAAACAAACTACAACCATAAATATCCATCCTTCGGTACTCGGATTTCCCCCCATACATTGGTTTTCAACTCTCATGCATGAGGTCATTACCAAGCCTCGAAACTTCTTAGTCTATTTCCTAACATTCCTAAAATAGTAAGAAAATAGAAGAAGTAAGAAAAGAAACGTCCTTTGATACCACATTGTGATGCCACATCCCAGGTTCCACTAAACAGTGCCTTGATCAGGTTGGACACATGCCCTCAAGTGGACCTCCCTATATGAAAGAGGGATTCGACTAGAAGCGACACTCTGGTAAGTTTGTCTTGGGGAGACTATACCAAATTTTATCATAATAAAACACAAATGGAATCAAACAATGACTACCTAGTGGGGAAGAATATAAATATCCAAAACAATAGCATGTCATATGAGAGTCAAAACTTGTAAACACACTACTCAACTGGAAGGGAAAAGGTGTTATGAAATTTCATGTTACAAGTGTATACAATGAAACTGAATATACATAAAAAAAATCCAAAGCGGGTTTTGAACCACATCTGGTTCTATCTCCAATGCTCCAATCCCACAAAATAACCTATCCTAGGGCCTTTCCCATAGCATTTACAACAACAAAAAATTCTACCCTGGTGCCAATTAAGATTCCCAAATTGGGTTTCAGTATAAATCAGTTGGACACCACCAATGGTGTCTATAAAAGTCCAGTCAAAAGATAGTGTATTTAGTTTTATAAATAAATAAATACAATGAATATTTAAATATCTATCACATTTCCAATTATTCTTTAATCAACACATTATGACCAGTTTCAATTCATGTTTTCCATTTGAATACTCATTCATTATTATCATTAATTTGTTGTTGAAAGTCATGTAAAGCATCCCAAATCTCATTCAATGAAGGATTCCATGACTATAACTCCAAATCTCATGCGGTGAAGGTCTTCATGCCTAACACCCCAAAATATCAAGCTTTGATATCTCGTGTTGTGGAATGCCATATTCAAATCCCAAATTCTAATTAGTCTAGAACGCCATGTCTAGCCCCAAAAAAATCTCATCAATTTAATTATTCTTTAATTAGACAGAATTTTCCACATCATTCCATTAAAAATCCATTGATTATTTTAACATTTCAAAGTACATTAGTAAACTCACAAATTAACCTAGAACATAACCCATTAATTAAATAAACAATTAATTAATCAATCAACACAATTCTCATTGCATAATTAATTCGTCACAACTAATTTTCCATATCCAATGTCAACTTGTAATAATTATTTCTCAAGATTAATTATATTTGATCAAAATCATGGAACATTATTAATTATCACCAATAATTATCTTACATAACCATTCATCATTTCATAATTAATATCCCCCAATTAATTATCTTCACACAATCCATTAATTATCTCAATTACAATATCTAAATTCTAATATCTTAATTACAATATCTCAAACCATATAAAATCACATAAAATTAACTAATTGGGCATACCCACTTCATTTTCCCATGATTCAATTATCAATTATTCACAAAGAAAAATCACAAGTAAATTTTTCATTCATAATTACTCTAATTTAAGATATCAATTATCATGGGAATCTAGAAAAACCATAAAATCACATAAACATATAAAATCCATGACAATGGAAGTTAAATTTAGACCACCTACCTCAGTTTATTGATAGATGTTATCCTAATGGAGATCCCTAAAATCCAAGTGGCACAATGATGTCTACTATGCTCATGATCTATACACCTAATCACAATATTAAGACCAAAGGTATCATGATCTTGAAAATATAGATCTAGATCCACAATCCTAGATCTAGATATCAACTTAGAGTTTTAGATATATCCAAATGATGGACAAATTCTATGAAAAGACCAAGGATATATACAGGAATAAATAGGAGAAGCAATAGGATGAACTCCACTTATTGGTAAGAGAGATGACATTCAATTCGGGATTTTTATCTCCAAGAACGGTGTTCAAATCAACTTGGAATCCCTCTGAAAGGATCTAGGATCACCTATTATTTCTCAATCCAGATCTAATGTTGAAATATGGGACTCTCAATGGTTAGGATGGATTTAAAATTTATTTCATGATAATTAATATCGCACGCATGTTTTCCTTGGTAGTGGATCATGGTTTGGGAAAACCATTAGCCAACCATGCAGACCTCTCTGTCTAGTTTTGCACTATTGGCATAGTTTAGTCACACAAATTGTAAAACCCAGCGCAAACTGTGCTAACCTCTGAGTCTAGTTTTTCTTGGTTGGCATGGTTTAGTCTCATGGTTTTTTATATCATGTGCTTATCGTACGCAACCCTCTATCTGTTAGTTTTTCTTAAAATTTCACCAAAACACACCCCCAACTACTACTCCTGAAAAAGAAACATAGAACCTCAAAATGTAACTATAAACATGCCTGATATGGATTTACAAATGGATGTGATCATACAATTTTGATCCTCTAAAAGTAACCATGAAGAATCATGTAGGAAGACAATGATGATGTAGTTGTAAAAGAATAAGGTGGACTCAATTGGTGTTACACAACCTTTTCATGATAAAGACAATTTTCAACTTAGAGATGATGTAGCTGAAGATTTGACACATGAGATTCATCAGTCATGGGGAATATACCCTGAGATCCAAAAGGATGAGCGTTAACTTGTGTCATCGAAGAAAAAATACTATCAGGCAATTGGTTTACATATTCATTTCTTTATTGAATGTATTAGATTAATCATAGTTATAGTAGTTGAATTCTAGAGATTAATGATATGATGGTTTTTTCATTCTCGGAAACATCTTAGTATATTGTTAGAATTTTAGTTTTGGTTAATGTCAAATGAATTTTTCAATATAATTACTAACCCATGTATTTTCATGTGGTCTATTAAAAGTTTTTTTAGTACATCAAACATTAATATATTCATTATGAAAAATTATTGTTAATAGAAATATATGATATTGTGGTGGAAATTGATTAAATGATGAAATTAAAACTATCAGGTATGTATATTTTATTATTTTATTTGAATAATGTAATGTAATCGATAATATTTAGGGAAAATATCCTGATTCAATTTCCCCCTATTATGTCCATTTGTGAATAAATGAATAAATTATTTTACAATCATTTAGTTTAGGGTTTTGTGGTAGTTAACTTTATCTAGATCATAATATTTTTTATGATCAAAGATCTTGGTCACGCTATATAATTATTTAGGGATTACAATTTTATTCTATTTCCAAATATTAACTTCCCACCTATTTTCTGTTGTTCTAAAACTTGGTATGTGTTATTATTGAGAAAATTTATATGTCCTTTTCTCTCTTATTGAGCGGATGATTTATTAAACATTTTTACAATGTGGGTTTCCCAAAAAAGTATTTTAAAACACGAAACCTTTTATTACTATGATAATGTTAAAAAATTTAGTTCCCAATTTATTAAATTGGGGAGGATTCTACAATATGAAATTTTATAAAATAAAAATAAGTTCGATAATGTATTTGGCACACAACACCGATATTAAAAGTCTTAAGGAATATATTACTATTATAACCATTCTGGTTAATTGGTGGTAATGATTAGTATTAACTAATTTATGATATATATATATATCCTATAGAGTATGAATTATTTAAAAATTATTAGTTAAAAATAAATCAAATTATAGTAAAGTAACAATATTCCTAAAATATACATTTTCTCCAAATATGTATTTTATTTATTTTTTGAGAAAATATTATATTTAATTTTTAAACCTTTTAAAATTTTATTTTATAAGGTAGTCATCATTTATGAAATTAGTATATCAAAATTATCTTCGGGTGAAATTTTTTTTATCATTTAAAAATTATTTTTTTGTCAGTGAATATTCAAAATAATTGATTTTTGTGAAACTGACATTTCATTTAAAAAAAATAAGTAAATTCAAAATAATATTATACATTTAATATATTTTAAAGTTATATATTAATTATTTAGTTATATTCACAATTTTTAGTTAAATTTGAATCATCTTGATATAGTATTTTATAATATGATTATTTTTTGTTTTAAAAAAAGGCAGTTATGTAAAGAAAGTTATAAAATGAATAATGATTCACATTTTACTTAATTAAAAATAATATTAAGAATGATTTAAATTTAAATTATATATTATATATCGATAATTATTAGTTTTTAATCATATAACAATAATATATCTTCATGGAGTTAATCTAAAATAATAATTTTATTTAAAAATACTCTTCTTGCGAAACTTCATTTTCATTACATATAAGAGTTAAATTTAAAAATCAAGTTTTCAACATATATGAATAAAATTTGGGAAAAAGTATTCCATGTTTTGAATAATAATTTTTCATATTATTTTATAATGTCCAATTAATTTTTTACCCAAGTGAACAATTGAATAGATTTATTAATTTTTCTGCCTAAGTTTAAAATTGATTTGACTATGGGTAAAAGTAAAAAGTCATCAGTTAAATTGATCTAAAAAATTTTGAAAAAATATTTTATAGATTTTTTTTAACATATAAAATTTTAATTATTCATAATATAATAATTTTTTATCTATTTCCCTGATTAAAACTTTATTTTATGTTTATTTTTCAAAACATAACAATTATATTACTCACCTAATATCTAGACAGCCACCTTATCTCATCAATCCATAAAAACATAAAATATATTATGTTTTGAAAATAATTACCTAAGTATATTATTTAATTCCATAAAAAACCTTGATCCCTTATTCTATTCATAAATTTCTCCTCTGATCGATTTTAGTGTATACCTAAAAATGTTTTATGAAGAAGATGTATAATACTTAACTAAGAATTTTTATTTTATTTATTACTCTATATCATTAAATATTCTTAAATTATGATTATATAATAAAATATAATTTTTTAATTTTTTATTATGTTTTTTAAAAACCTATATCCATACCCACTCTCGTCAAATGGGATAAAAATCATTATTGGGGTGTATGATGTAATAATTATTCGCAAACCAATTTCATTTCATCCATCTTTGCCTCTCACAGCTTGTTATAATGATGGATTTATGTATAAATATGATATTTTTTTATTTTTTACTGATGGGGTTATTATATCACAAATAAATTCCGATATTTCATTCCATTTGGGAGAAAGAAACATCACTTATGTATACGCTAAACTACAGCCTCACGAAGCGTTGTTATTCATTTTCACTAATTCTATAAATGGAATTATATTATGATCAATTTAATGAGTGTATATAATTTTAATAATATAATTATGATTTTAATGAAATATCTTTCTTTATGAAAACATAAAATATTTTTTTTTCCATCCACTGAATAATAATATTGTCGTTCGTGTGTATGCGTAAACTATCTCCTCTATGTAGCGAAGTGATTCTTTTTTCTCCATCATAACACATGGAAGATATATGTATATATATATATATCTCTCTGTGTGTGTTTTTAATGAAGTTTTATTATAATGTTTATATAAATATGTTAATATTATATAATACATAGATAATTTCTAATATGATCATTGAAATACAAAAACCAAACTCATGGGTACATATGGTCTACAATCTCTATGATTTTAATATAGTTTATTTTCATAAATATCTACCATGATTGGATTTGAAAGTATTATTTATGTATAAAGATGATAGATATTTCATTATTATTATTCTGAATACGATTACATATAACCTATTTGACCATGGTCAACTCATCAATGTCTTTATGAAATAATAATCCAAATGTTCTTAGAACACATGGTGTGGAAATAAGTAATTATGTATTTGAATATGTCATCAAAAATAAATAAAATAAATTATTTATGTATTAGTAATTAAACATGATAGTTATTATTATTAAATAATATAATTTATATATTCATATTGTAAGATAGTTAATGGACATACATGGAATATAGATTGGAGATAAATATTTTTTCACCTCACATTTCATTTTTGGGAAACATATTCCATTTTTGAAATTTTTTTATTATGTGATGTATATAATTCTGATATATATGTAATTAAATTATTCCTACTTACATGATGATATTTTAAATTTATATTTTTGTTATTACATTGTATTGGAATTTAACTGTTCTTTTATAAGAGGAAAAAAATTTCAAATATCATTAACTTTTCATTGGGTTATGTTACTTATTTGGTGAAACTATAATTTAATAATAATTCAATAATGAAATGGGATTATATTATATTGTATTGAAATTTAATTTAGGTGGGATTAAATTTGTTACCCATAATTTATTCATTGATAATTTTTCAATGTTCACTGTTATGACTTATGAAGGTGTTATTCATCCGAAATTCTTTTTCTTTAAGACATAAAATTAACATATGAACAAATATTCAATTATATGGTGTATATAATCCACATCAACATGTTATATCTTGGATATCCTTTTGTTAAAGATATATAATATATATATATATATATTGATCCTATTATTTAATAGGGCATACAATTAAAATGCTACCAATGTAAAAAATGATTAATGTTAAATGATATTATATTTTCGTATTGTTTATGTTAAAAGTACTTTTCGAGTAAAAAATGAGAAATTATTTTCCCGATCCACTTATCATTTATTATATTCAATTTATTAATATTTTTAACCAGAATAATTTCCATTTAATCCATTATTGATTAAGGAAACATCATTAATGTAATTTGTAAGGGCCATTGTTATTGTATTTCTTTTCAAATAAAGTAATCATCTCATATATATCGATATTTTATAATGTTTTGGAAAATTTTCTTTTAAAAAAAATATTTTTTAGGAACATTTAAATGTTACGTTACCTTATTTTATTGGGGGTTTAATCGAAATTTCATACAATTTTCGTAATGGGTTATTTTTTCTCCCAATTTCAAAATGTTTTGAAATTAAAGATTATATTTTAAATTTAATTCATGAATGGATTTTCTCTCCATTTGGAGCATTAGTTTTGTCAAATAATATATTATATGTTAGGAAGGGATTTTTAAAACTACTGAATTTATCTAATACACTGTTAATTTTAATTTTTAAATGATATTTTCAAATAGACAAGTTAATTTTCCTTAATAATGTTTTTGATGGTTAGTAAATATTTATTTAGTTCATAAATTACAATAACCATTTTTTTCATTATGATTTAATGAGGATATTTAATAATCATACCATCGTCTTTATTTCTCGAAATAAAAAATTATTGTTTCAAAGAAATTTTCAAGAAACCCATTTTATTTCTAGGGTTGATCAAATTTAAATGGGATTCTAATGGAACCCATTTTTCTACAAGTTAACCTTGTTTCAAAGATATTTTTATAGGAGGTGATTATTTTTCATTGGTGAATTGAGAAATTATAGAATAATAATTATTGTTTTTTTGAAAAGTGAAATATTCTAATTATTGTACTCATAAATGATACATGGAAATTATATATGATCATGGGTGCACCCAGAATGTTCTAAGTGATCTCATTATAGCTTATATGATGGGGTAACCTAGAGGACACTCCAATTGATTGGGTAATTATCATTTTCATTATCGGATTGAAAGAGGTAGTTATCAGAATGTTTCACCTTTGGATTTTACTAGGGTACATTTATTTCTAGCATGGATTAATAATTGGTTTTGAAGATGATGTTATATGATTCAAACACATTTTATTATTCTTTTTATTTATTATAAACAGTAATATTGATAATTATTGATATCACATGGATCATTATTATTGATTCTAATGACACTTTCTTTTGGTAAATCATTATTCCAGGTTTCATGATTTAGTATTTATGGGAATGAAAATTCATATGATATTCTCATTAAATTTGATTTTTCATTTTACACATATACGAATATTATTATCACTAATTACATTCAATTGTTAAGGAATATTTTTACCCTTATAGAGCATTCTGTATCATCGTTCATATTTTTCCTTTGTACCTAGTTATTAGGAATGATAATAAAAGAATTATTTCTAGAAGGATCTTAATTGGTTTATGAAAATGACAAATCATGGAATATAAAAATTTTGTATTTTGGGAGATGATTTCATCTTAATGATCCAGTTGATAATGTATCCATGTCGTGAAGATTTTAACCTAACTATCTAAAACACTAAACCTAAAAGGTCTTTCAAAATATATGGGATCCAATATTTTATTTTTTTGTTGTAATATTTTGTATGAATAAAATTTTCTGAACTTCATCTGTATCAAATCAAGCAAATTAATGTCTATGAATTCAGCACTAGATCATGGATTACATGTTTGGGCTCTTATAGTTGGTACTGGAGGAATGTTTTAGATAAATTTTGAGATTATGATCTTATTTTATCCTAAGATTTTTGTATTCAATAACAGATTTAAATATTTAAAATAATCATATGTTCAAGTATTATTATCCCACTTTCAGGTTGTAAATAATGAAAAGATTTACGGATTAGTGAAATTTTGGGACATTTTTTTTGGGTATGTGTTACCCATAGGTTCATCAAGACATATTATTTGATGAGGAATTGTATTTTCATAAGTTTAAAAAATTTGATAACATCAATTTATTATGTGATATTTTATGATTACATTTATTTTTAAATATTTTCATTATATTTTTATGAATTTAATAATGATATAACTTTTGGAAAATTGAAAAACTAAAGGATCTGTGAAAACCCATCACATCTGAAAAGGCCAAAAGGCATGAACCCATTCTTGAAAGGTTAAATGGGTGCATCTCTTACCATTGGCTTCTGTGATTCCCTATTGAAGACATATTTATTTATTTTTCTTTTATAATGAAAGATATTATATAACCATTTTAGTTAAAACACATTTGTACTATTGATGTTAATGAGGTTTTTTTGTTATATATCCATTAATTTCATGATTTATTTAGTTTTAACTTGGGTATTACTATTTAATTTTAATGAACAATGATATATAGGTTTATTAATTTTTTGAAACTTCTTACCTAATGTTAAACACCTTTTCTTAATTTCTATTAAGAGATGAAATATATTTATAATAACTTTTATGGTTATGTGGCCATTTAAAATTTGATATTATTTCATAAATAACATATAAAATTCATTTTAAATACTCATCATTTGGAGAAAAATATGATATAGTGTTATCCATTGATTAATGGTTGAAATTCAACATAATATTTAATTATATGTCCTTATTTTTTCAGTCTATATGGTATATAAGATATCAACCTTAAGAAAAATGTCATGAAATTAAAATTTCCTCCAATTACATTCTTTTCGTTTGAAATAAATAGGTGGATCACATTATTTCTTATCTATGTCCCTCATTGAGTTTTTTGTCTCAGCCCTAGTAGATGAGTCTTGTTCGAAGATGGAGATCCTTTTTTGGGAAATTGACCCAATGTCCAATGATGTATGTTTTTTTTGAATTAAGGGATTCTTGATATAAATGTGTTCAATAATTTTACATGATTTTTTCCATTCATTGAAGGATTTATATGTGTTTAGAATCATTATGTAGGGAAAATGGAGATGAATGTTATCTGTTGGAGAATTACATATCGTGTAATGGTATTACATTCCATGTAAACTCTTCAAAAAACAAGTCTTGAAACAAATATATGATAGGAACTGGTCAAATGTCGTATAAGAAACAAAAATTCTGTAATTTTTGAGATAATTAAATATTAATTTGGGGTGATGGGTTTTTAGCATATCCACAAAAAATAAACACATGATGTGTAAATAAATTATATCTATATTAAATTATCGAGATATTTTTAAAAATATTTAATGTCTTGTTTTGATCCCATTCACATCTATATAGCATCCCTCTCCCAAACCTATGTGTCGGTCAGGAAATTTTGGAGTTCCCCTCTTGATTCTAGACACCCCAATCACAAATCTTATCCCTTGTAACTTTTTTTGGTGAGGATTTCCATTATCTCATTTTGTTCACTAGACATTATAGTGTGATATATAGACTATGAGAATGGTTGGTTTTGTTCGTTATTGGTTAGGATATTAGAACATTATTTCGATAATCTATTCCTTCATTCTTGTAGTAAATCCAACTGGAAGCAATGGTGTATCATCAGTTTTGGTTAAGTGGTCTAAATCACAACCCTACGATTTGATAAATGTTATTTATATGAAATATTTTAGTTTATTGAAGATATCATGCAACTAGTAAATTAAATGATTAGTTTTATTATTCTTTTATGTACCTCTATATCTAATTTTTTATGGACATGTCTTTTGGATATCATTTGGAAGAGAGAACCATTGATTATAAATGAATTAATTTATGTTCTAATGTTGTTTATCATGAACTGGTATTTTGGGTATTTCATGATATAGATTCACCTTTTAATGGATATATTTTTAAAATGACTAGAATGTTATTGGTTATGACCAACTGATATATAAAATATGTAGTTCAAAGATAAATTTTAATTTCCATAAATAACCATTGATCCTTGTGGCGTGATATTGTGATATGACTAATTCAATGCCATGTATTGTGATTTATATATATTAATTATAATTTGTGGTGTTATCCTAATTCAATTTAATAATTATTATATTCTCTATTTGGGATTATTAATATATTGAAATTCATATATATCATTTTGTGTAATGAGATATGTTTAAATACTTATATTGAGGTCCATTCCAATTAACACATGCAGAAATGCATATGTATTAGGATTGACCTAGAGACATGATTAATTTATTTTTTATCAGGATATCATGGACACATGAGGAGATGATTATAAACTATGATCATCCCTGACTATGTTCATAAATTCTTATATTGTGGGGTTTTCTAGAGACTTTTATGGTTTATACATTATTTATATGGTTATGGTTATAATGGATTAGAGTCATTGCCAATGTCATTCTGTCATGGTGTGCAGAATGGTCTGATTTTAGCCAGGTTATATAGATTTGGTTGGCATGGTTGTGAGGCATGCTCAAAGATATTCTAGAATGTTTCCAAAGAATGTTGAGGTAGTATTAATATAATTGTTAAATTAATTAATACACTTCTATATAGCATTATTTCATTCACTTGTTATGAAACTGGTTATGATTAATCATAGTGGTGTCGACCAGTTGAGTTATACAAAAACCCTATTTTCACTTTTTTTACTCATGAATATTAAATATATTTTGGTCTTATCAAGGAAAAAAGAAGAATATGGTTAATATTTTTCATGTTTAATGTGCACGATTTTGCAGATGGACAAACAGGGGGTTTGAGATGGTGAATTTATGAATATTTTTTGATTCTACTAGTATTTTTTTTGTATTATTTATATCATTAAATTATGTTTCATTCTATATCATCATCATATTATTATGTCACTATTTATTTATATATTTTTTTATATTTTAAATTGTTATGATCTCTAATGTATTGTTTCATTTATATTATTTTCACACTCCGATATTTATTTATTATTTTTATATGATTATTATTATATTTTTTACCACTATAACTAGAGGTTGTATTCTTCCCATATACATATCACTCCACCACTTCTAGTCAGCACCATATGGCATATAGGGCATCATTATAGAGTTTTTATAATCATTGTATTTTATCCACATGAGATAGTGATATATTATGGGATGTTACAATGTTTTATCAGTAGACAATTTCTTTAATATGTATTTAATATTTTGGAAAGGAAGAATGGAGAATAGTATGTGTTGGGTCATGACAATGAGATTGTACATGGTAGTAACTAACCCATGTATGTGGGAAAATATGTGTGCCCATTGCTGGACTACTATTTATATTATTTACTTGTTAGAGTTGATGTTGTTTCACTGTGACTTTTTCACATGTTGTGTCAGGTTACAATTTCATTATGTTATTGGTTCTATAGATTTATTCTCATGGAAAAGTATGGAATGGGATGAATTTGAATGAATCTTGATAGGAATCTAAGTATATAAATATTGGGTCATGTACCATCCGGAATATCCTGGTACACTAATACATAAGAGTAATCTGATGTTGCATGAAGGGTGTTCATGATCTCTATGAGATAGAACCAATCACCTTGCATCAAATAAGAAAATGTGGGATTTATTTTTCACATGAATAGTATAATAAATAGTTATAAGTCAATATGATCAAACAAACAACATACAAGAAGAATTTAACAAGAAGTAATATAACTATGTAACATAAAATACAACAATAGTGTTCCTGATATTCAAATATATAAAACTCTATCCCTATTGGAAAAAACCCTCAAAGATAAATGGATCAACAATATGAACCACTTATGTTTGATTATTTCCCCTTTCTCAAACCTGTTAGTGAATATATAAAAAATTGACCAAATTGAAAATATTGGGTGTGAACTAAAATTTCAGTATTGTCTATCCTTGGATTCCATATTAATATTCCCTAATAATAAACGAGGAAATGATTCAATTTTAAATAAAAAAACATGGAGGTTCATGATTATATTTAAATAAAACCATGCATTACATTTAAATTTATTTCAAAATTAAAAAAATGTAATAATTAATTTTTTTTATAAAAAGAAAATTATATAAATTTACAAGGAACATGTAAAGAAGCATTACAAACAGTGGAATATATATAAAATAATCAAAAAAAGAAATATTCTCATTATCTAAAAGGTACGATAGTTCTTTTTTTTGGGATCTGTCCAATGTTATATAATCAAATGAACAATCTCCTCACACATCCCTCTGACACTGGCCAAATAGAAATACCCAACATCCCATTGATGGTAAGATCTTCCAATAATTTTATATTAGTGTTGTAAAGTGTTATTCTATTGTTATAGATATTACAACCAAGAATGTTTTCCAAAATAACTCACTAACTACTTTGTAATTCATCTTCTCAAACAACAATCAATAATGTCTAATTTATTTCAGATCTATTAAAAATACAATGAACTTATTTACCATTACAAGTTCTAGTTTCTATTTAAAAACCAATTATAGGATTTAATCAATTCAATCCTTTTTATCAATGAAACAAACCAAGTTTATTTTGAAACCCATTTAAGTAAATTTATAAAATCATAATTTTGAAACAATTTCAAAAATCAATTCGACTATTTTTTTTCGAAATTTTGATCTCACAATTTAATTTCACAATATTCATCAAATTCTGAAATCACACCACAATTCATCGAAATGGGTATTGGTTTCGCAAATTTCATGATAAATCAATGTAAATACCAATTATAATTTAATTTTAATATTAATAATCCAATTTAATGAAATTTATTTTATATAAATAAATTTTAGATTTAATATATTTTAAAAGCATATATGGAACCACCCCATAAAACCAAGAGATCCCATATCACAATGCATGTAATGAGAGTCTCCCATGAAGAATGTAAAAAATAGACACACAATAATATATACTAGAATCATGATCTAAGGTAATAAATATTTGTTCCCCTAACAACATTTAAATCTAAAAAACCCATAGGTGTAGAGAAGGAGAGATTGGGAGGTAGGAAATCGAAGAAGAACTCTTACTGCTGAGAGATTGAACATAGTTTATAAAGCATAGATATCCCATGGTTGTGATTTATAGGATCCAAAATGAGTTCATGAGAGATCCAATGACATATGAGGGCACCTAATACAAATTTTGGGTCAATTTGGGGAAGATGTTTTCATTTGGTAAGTCTTAAATGATTTTTTTAGAATAAATTAAATTCACACACATGGCTTTCTAGAGGGGTTGAAACATATTGTCAAACATTGTGTTGTAATGATCCACACATTAATGGGATATATTGTTTAAAAATTGTTGGTGAATGGGTTTTAAAAACATTAACTAACTACATAAACCCTCACTACCAAGGTTTGTGAGGGATTCACATGAAGGACCCATGGTTTGGTAAATTCATTCGCCAACGATGCCCAACCCAAGAGACATAATTTTTTTCAATATATATGCAACGCCAGCACTAATTTATACCCAACCAAATTATGATTAAAATAAGGTTTGAAGAGTACCTAAAAATTTTATCCTAATGTTACATCAACACCACCAAAAATTAATTTTCTAAATAATTCTTTCCAAAACCGTTCATGTCATAAATATGAGGCTACTAGTGTCTACTCAGTGACTCTATACACTAAGCCTCATGAGTATCATAATTGAACTGTCATAACTATCGAACCAATTGAATTTTCAACCCATCAAATACAATGGTTTATGCATAAACTATACTGAATATTTTCTCATTCATGGATTCATTAGGATCATAATCAATATCACTCAAGCTTAGAACATCAGATGGATCATAAATATAATTTTATAACTGAGATACATGATAAAAATTATGTGTTGACATCAACTTTAAAGAATTTTATAAAATATAAGACACCCTGTCCACATTTTCAAAAACCTAAAAAGTCCCCAAAAATAAGGAAAAGTATTCCCTTTCCTCCTATTCTTTGAACGACCAAAACAATTATAAACATTCGAGAACACAAGACAACCAACCCAAAATACCAATTTTCTAGGGTGATGATAGGAATAAGTTTTATTTCTACATTTTTTTACCAAATTTATCTGATAAACCAATTGAATCATTTTCATAATATCATAAAACATGCTCATTACAGCCATGGAACATTCAATGATCACTATCAAACATAACATTTTTTTTCATGGACAACCATACAAGGCCTCAAAATATTCCACTAATATCAAGGACCATTAACAATTATTATAGTGAAATAGAAACATTAAATTATGATCCTCCGAAGACCCACCAATATCGAGTATGTATATATAAATAATATCCTCATAAATAGTTATATCTCTCTATATCTGAAAATCGGAATTTGTATGAAATTCCATATCCGAACAAACCTGAGATCCTAGTGCCTCCTATGGCATCCACAAAAGTGAGAAGTAAAACATGGTAATCATTCAGAGATTACATCATAAGAAAATTTTTAAATATAAATTATCAATTTCTCATATATATTTAATAGATCCGATAGTTTTGTTACTTCATTAATGGTTAATAAGTATTCTAATTTAGTAAGAATATCTATCACTACCCATATCACAATTTTCATTCTCATCATATGTAGAAACCGAACCAGAAAATCCTTTGAGATCTCATCCCACCTCCATGTTTGAACTAGAAATAGAGGAATAAAACAAGATGGTATACCCTCTATAAAAATAGATCTTATTATCAAAGAATTATTCATCAATATATTGTTTTAGAAGAATCATTTCAACACGATAGTTTTTTAACTGAACAATATACAAAACAATATATTCCCTAATTCCAGGACTTCAATTTCTACTATGAAAATAGATCCATAATGTTATAGTAATTCATTGAATATTTCAATGCTTGGGATGATTTTTTTACCCAAATCACATTTCATGACATTCCCCTTCCCTGAGGTTTTAGTAATGTCAATGTCAAAAGATTGAATATATTCCACCCATTTCCTATAGATTAGATTCAAATATATTTGGTCGATGACGTAAATAAAATATTACTATGGTAATAATAGGAAATAATTTCTATAGAAATGTAATTCCACCAAATATTAGGTGCATGCATCACAACTATGTGATCAAGTAAATTGGTCAAATAATTTTTCTTTTGTATCCTACGATACCAAGATCCATAGGAAAATAAATGATCACCCTTTATAAGAACATAGTCCAATCATGATTTATATATGTCATAGAAAACCACAAAGCCCTTTTCTCATTTGGAAGAGTCACAATGGCTTCTTTAGTTAAAATTCATTTCATCTCAACAAAATTACTATGAAATTTATCATCCCAAGAAACCATTAATCCATTAAAACATAGTGAAGTCATATGAAAAGATAACTTGGGAAGTCCCTTAAAACATAAAAATAATATCTAGATAAACCCAAGAAGATCTAAATAACAAAATTATTTCATGGATTTTCTAATTTCATAATAGTATTTACATTCTCATGATCAACTAATATACCATGTTCGGACACCATGTTCCCTAATTACATCAATTATTGAATCCAAAAATTAAATTTTGAATGATTTTCATAATTTTGGTGATTTTTCATCAATTCTAGAACATCTATGTGATTAATCACATGATCTTACATAGAAATATATTAAACAAGAATGTCATCCACTAGACCACCATGAATTCATCCAGATACTCATGGAAGATACTATTCATTAAGGCCATAAAAAATTCTTGACCACTTGTTAAACCAATTGGAATGAAAAGTTAGTCATAATGGTCATACCTACTATGAAAGGTGATTTTAGAATATTTATATTATTATATTATTGTTTAATGGAATCCGTGATTATGATAAATATTTTAAATCCAATATTCCCCAATCAATTGGTTAAATAGATTTTTAATCTATGGAAAAAGATACTTATTCTTTACCATAACTTGATTGATCATTATTTAATCAACAAAAAACGTGATGTGACACATTATATCTCTTTTAAAAAAGAACATGATCCTCCCAAGGTGTCAAAATTATGCATATAAATCCTACCAAAAAATTTCATCCTACTAAGTCTTCAAATATTTCATTTCATCTGTTTCTTGGCAGTAGGATGCATTATGTATATATTGAGTACTAGGTACAAAATCAATATAAAATTCTACCTCCCATACTAATGGAAAACCAATTATGTCATAAGAGAAAACTTCATGAAACTCAGCGTTATATAGAAAGAGATCACCACTCAATTTCTCCCTTTCCCAGTCAAAAGAAAACATTTATATTACATTATGTAATGATGGAGAATATGGTTTGTCTCTACTCGACCACATGCCACATTCTCCCAAAAAGACATGACACACCCCATCGGGTAGCGTAAAGAATACCCATTATATAGATAATTTAATTTGGGATTTATTATCAATGAGAAAATACATCACGAATATAAAGTACAGAGCTTTCATGCTATGAACTAGAAAATACCATAAAAGGTCAATCTATGATAATGAGAAAATAGAAGTAGGACAATGGGAATCATACTATCACTTCATTCTGAGTGGTGTAATAATACCCATTACATAAGATAGAATATCCTTACAAATAGTAATCACATTCCCAATACAAGTTTAAATGAATGAATGAGACTGATATGTATCAAATAATGTATTCACTAATGACAAAACTATACTGAAGGTACCACTCAGAGTCATTGGTCACATATATTCTTCCTCTAGAAAATCTTCTAGTTCATTAAAAAATATTTTATAGATACATGTGGTGGGAACCCCTTATTTCTTGGAGTATATGATTAAACTATAATACATTTTAAAATAGATTATCCCATGCCACTATGGGGAGCATAATATACAAGATGAGACTTATAAAAGTGTCTAATGAATTCATAGGAACCATATACTTTGGATGAATTGGTTAAAAACAATTTGAGTTTCCAATATTTCCACACTAGTATAAAATTAAAGGGCCTCCTTCAATAAATACCAAAGGTCTAGATAAACCCTTCTATAGAAAACAACCACAATATTCATCACACATTTTCATTTTTCTAATGGAACTCATATAACTTCTACTGGGAGAGAAAGAAATCTCATTCAACCCTAATATACTAGCCAGGTAAAATTAAACCATGAACACTCTATCAAACATATCATCATAATAAGAGAGAATAAACAAGAAAACCAAATAATGAATATTATATTCATGTTCCATATCATTCCATTGATTATTCATCTTCCTATTTAATATAATATCTGGTGAAAACTACATAATATTATCATAGAGATTTGTGTAGTTAGCCACGGTAATATCAACCTCCATGAGATTAAAAAACTATATATCATTGGATAAATCTATCAACTATAGGTATAACTATTCAGTTGAATGATATTTAACATCTACAAACTCTAACCCCTCCTTATACAAAATCATCACCATCATGTCCCTCCCTCTATTTCTAGGCCCCTCAGGCTAAAAATATTAACATTTCACCTTGATAGAATAATATGTTTCTAGGAAATCAATTAAAATCATAAAACATATTAACCAATCCTTAGCCTCTTGATGGTCGTTTGAAAATTGGAATGTTACTGGATTGTACAGAAGGAATCCAATAACAAATATCAGGAATTCACCCCTCTATTGATCCACATATATATCCTTAACGAGGATATGTGAAGATTCCTACCCAGATCATGGAAAGTACACATAACATATTCAACCAGATTTAGGTCCATGAATGTATATTCTCATTGGGGATCATCAATAAGTGTCATCCTATATCAAATTGACACGTCTTCTTATAGGCATGACTATTAAAAAAATATGTAGATAAAATTGAAGACATTAGAATGTTTGCTTAAAAAAATATTCAAACTAGAGAAATGGGGAAATTAATCTCATCTGAAAGAAAAAAAATTGGATTTAAATATATCTAAATAAAAATCATGGAATATAATGGAACTAAACCTCATTAAATCAGATCCAAACTACCCCTCGTGACTTATGTCTCATTACTCTAAGGGATGGTCATAAAACTACTCTTAACTACATCATACGATCTGAAATGATTTTAGAATGCATACTGACATCATGGTATGATGCATAAATTTCACTATTGATAATACTTTTTCACTAACGATCATGAATACCCTATTAACCTGATACCTAATCTCTCTCAAACATGGGGTGAATTTCAATCCCAATCACCATCGGTGGGTGAATAACACCTAGAATTACACATGATAAAGTAGGAACGGTGCTTCGACATAATGAACAGAAGAAATAGTCAGTAGTGAGTATGATCGAAAGAAAACTCTACAGGGAGAAAAGTACTAGAAGGGAAATAGGCATGTAACCCAATGTACAACAATAAAGTACAAATAACTGAATGATAAATGACTCATGTCTCAGTACACACTGTACTCCACACTCAATGGATCAAGAAAAAGAACCCCCTCCAAGTGTTTCATTCTCAGTTCTCAAACCTATAAGAAGAATATGTAAAGACACCTAAAGAGAATTGTAGTGTTTAAGAAAAAAATCCTAATAGGGTCACATAAAAAATTGAATAATAATATTCATCAATAATTATAAAGTTAATAATTTAATTTTTAAATAGGAAAACCTTGTATGTGTAAGAAAATATTTAAAAAAATTATTCTTTACATTCTAAATGATGGAACAATTTCAAAATATGTATTAATATACATTTTATATAATGAATTTTATATAGATTTTGAATAAATGTGAAACGATATTTAAAAAATGATATATATGTGAAATAATCACATATGATAAACATGTTCAAGAACAAGAATCAATGATAGTTTCGGGTAATGGGATCCTCACACACTTATATACTAAAAATGGAAATGTTCACAAAAGTCACTCAAACTCTCATAAGTGATGGGTAAAAATCTTCTAAAATGGGAGAACATCTACCAACTAGTTTCTATTAATATTTTTATCCATCAATATGTATCTAAGAAAATTAAAAACTAATGTGTTTATTGAAAATCACACAATAACTACATAATCTTTCATGTGTTAAAAAAATAAATAACGGTAAATCTATTTAAAAAATGATTAAAATAATATTAACCCATTTCAAATTAAAATATTCTATATTTCCACCTAAAAAATAAAAATGTCATTTAATCGTTTAATAACATTTTATAAATAAAATCGTCCAAGGATCTTATGAAACCCCTTTGATCCGTTTTTTTCAAATAAATTTTTTTATTTAATTTCGAAAATAAACTCCATAAAAATTTAATAAAAACGTTAATTTCCAAAAATAATTTCACAATTTCAATGAAATTCCAAAATCACACCACAATTCATTTGAATTATGGTTTTCAACCCAATTTTACTGAAAAATAAATTTAATTCCAAATTCATATAAAACTGAGTTTTTTATATTTCAAGTGAAATCAATTAAATATAAGTCAATAAATTCTATGATAAATCAATTAAAAATTATTGTATGGAACCACCTACTAAAAAAATAGACCACGTCTCATTGCACCCATAATAGGAGACACTAGTGATGAACGTTGGAAAAAACATCCTAGAATAAAATGTAGATTCATGATCTAAAACAACATAGATTAGATCCTCTAAAACCAATGCAATATTAAAAACAATAACTAATAAATAATGTGATAGAGTGATATTGAATATGAGATAATAACACTTACCTAGGATAGATCTAATGAGGAATTCCATGTTTTGATCCACCATAGAGAGGGTTTAGAGGAGTCAAAATGGGTCTACGAGATTTCCAAGGACCTTAGAGGATATCCAAATCCATGTAAGGGTAAATTGTGGGATTAAATTGTTGTTTATGAATTTATAAATTTATTTTTGGAATAAAATATATCAACATGTACATTTTTATATTGGGGCTGCATAGTTTTCTATTCCTTTTACACTAACTGTGAACCCCTCTAAAGGGTTGCAGAATTTTATCAAGATTTTTTCATGGTTTATTAAACCATTAACCATCCATTAAAACCCTCACTCAATTGGATTTTAAAATATTTACTACAAAGTCCCATGCCTTGGAAAAACTATGTCCTAACGACACTATTCCAAATAGCCATCAAATGTGTATCAAAATATTAGTCTCAATAACCTCAAATCACAACCCAACTAAAGATTAAACAATAGTGGGGTTTAGAGATTACTTAAAATAGTAACACGATGTCTCACATTGGCATGAATTGTTCATTATATGGACATAACTATTACATGTGATATATACATTACAGTTTGAGAAATAATTTAATATATTTTTCATATCTGTTATATGAAATGAAATAAATAATTTAATATGTCATACTACAAAATAGTTAATCCATGTTTAGAGAGAGTAGGAGTTGGTGGTTTTCTATATTTCACCTACTGAGGATGAATTTTTTATATACATTGTTATAAGTGAAGTTATGCAGTCATGATCCATGTATCAGTGAGAGTGGGAGAGGTTGAATTACTGAAATCATTTCATTTTATTTTCCCTTTGAAATGAAGCAAGATTCGTATCCTGTTAATGATCTCCTTCCCAACTGATCACAATCCAAAAACACATCCACATGAACAAAAGAATTTACAGGGTTCCCTACTCAATTAGAGTAACTAGTTCTTCGTATGGTATGGAGATAATCATGTACAGCACAATAAACTAAAGAGATAATCCATTTTTGTGGAATACAACCATTAGTATATTACCTTTGACTTGTATATAACATGTAAGATATTCTTCAGGTGTGTGTGAGCCCTCTTAGCACAAATTGTCTAATGCAATATATCTATGCTTCTTAAAAAATATTCACAAATCTGATCTTTGAAAAAATTCTCTTTCCTATAAAAAAGACGATAGGTACTACCGAGAAATCATAATAATACTTATTCTTATACCCCAATAATATATTGATCCACTTGAAATCCCTTCTCACATAATTTGGGTAATCAAATATTCATCTCGCAGAGCTCCTTCGTGAAGCTCCCAAATTCATAAAGCACTTTAGTTTGCAAAGATATCTAGTTTTTAAATCTCACTAGAATAAAAGGATCACAATTTCTTGCATAAAATACTGGTCTATACAAACTTCACTTCATTCTCAACGGTCAATGCTTCTCTGCGATGCTCTGTTCCATCATGGATCTCACTGCCTTCATAGATCCGTCTTTCTCTACAAACCATCTTCTCAATTTTTGAGCTTTAAAATTCTCGTTAAGTCTCTATAATTTTCTATCAGGGGTGGAGGCATATTTATAGGTTCCTCCCACTGAATCTAGAACCTTCCATCCACCTTAGCACCGCGTCAACACCAAATCATAGAGATTTGAAATTTATTCTCAAATTCACTCTCTTTCACAAAGAACCATAAATAATTTCCATAGTCGTAAATCTTGTTGTAATCAAATATCATTATGTTAAATCCTTTGAACCACTTTAATGATCCTTCTTCATTTTTATTACCCAAATTCTATTCACTATCATTATCGCAATGCTCACCCACAATACTCATTTTCTCGTCTATTCGCAAAACACTTCATAATTATGAAGAACACCATCAACATTCTTTATGTCATTGCGAAATCTTCTTCATGAATCCCATATTCATTGAACATATGTATTCTCCCCCTTTACATCATAAATCATTTATCACATGTTCTCTAACCAACTAATGATCATTGTGATAAACTAATCGGAAAAGAATCATCACAATTACCATAGAATGTGTTGTAACATTCCATTCTTTCCTCACCAATTATTCAAAGTGAATTGATTTCCATTTTTTCTCAAACTTCATTAAATAAAAAAATTAAATACATTGTGCTTCCTAATACATCACAAAAAAAACATGGTCACAATTCTATGGAGTTTTTTTGTCATGTTTAGAAAATTCCTCGTCATTGTTATTGAGTTGGGCATCAGGAGAGTGGAAATTAGAAGTCTCCTAATATAGAAAATCTAGATTATCACGTTTCTATAGAATACTAGAATGAAAATTCTATATCAAAAATACATCCCATGTGTCATGAATTCCGCGGAAAGGGAGATTTTTTTTCACAGTACAATTGATGTTTGAGCTAACGAGGTAGTTCATGATGTAACATTTGTAACACCCACAGATTTTATGAGAATTATTTTTTTTAATTTCATTGATGTATTTTGTTGTACACTTAAAAAAGAATAACTTTCACTCTATGAAACAACGTATTATCTTGTAGTATACACAACACTGTTCTTGGCTTGTGAAGCACACAATTTTAAGTTCTTTCGAATAACATTAATTTTTCACTACACCAAGTATAGATTTTGATCAATGTATAACTGGACTATATATTGAGTATTTTATATGAAAAACCAAATGAAAATTTCCCTACAAGGAACCCTGACTTTCCTTGCATTACACGCAAGAACGACCTTCCTCGATAGCTTGCGTTGTACGCAATACCGACTTTCACTAAACAATGATATTTTATTGAAATATTATATAAACTAGCCGTTATGAATTTTAATACCCACTTTTTGAAATTTTATAAAATTTATCATTCAAAATTGAATTCATTTTTGGATTCAAAATATCGAAATTTGCCTCAGGTGAATTTTTGGTGTTATTATGAAAACATTCAATTTTTGATGAATAGTGAAAACACTAAATAATTGGTTAAAACCCTCTTTTTTTTAAATAATAATATATTTTATTTAAATTTATTCTATGTCAAAATATATACATAATGCATATATAAGTTCAATGTAATTCATTGGAGCTATTTTGTAATAATTTTAGATATATGAAAATTTTATTGAAGTTTTTACCGTATTTTACCCACATCTTAGGAGCATTTGAAAATTTACATAAAACATAATTTTACCACATCTGTGAGTTGAATTTATAAAATCTGAGAGACATGGTTAATATTAAGGAGTAAAATTTGTTTGAATAAGATAAAAATATTTTTTGTAAATAGTAACTTTTTAGTTTTTTTACCACGGTTAAAAGTAAATAGGGTAATTAAGGGTAAAAATGATATTATTATGACCCTAACACATGTCCTGATTCTATTGGATAATTATAATTCAACCAAAAACCAACCTTAGGTGTAAAATATGAACCTTTTTGGTCCACTTGGATTAGATTAGGACATTTATTATTATTTTACTTAAAGAAGAGTTAAAATAGTTAAAATAAATGTTTAATAACTAAAAAATTTTTAATATTGGGTTATACATAAGATAAATTCAAATATAAATATTCATTAGAAAGCTAAAATTATTTCCTATATAATGTTATTTTATTTATATTTTTTAGACGTTAAATAATTTAATTTATTTATGACACAATGATGATGCAGTAATTAACTTATTAATGAAATATTCACATAATTGATATTATAAATACACATATAAATGTAATTTGAGACCTTTTATTCATTAAACTAATTTTATAGGTTAATATAACATATTAGGGTTTGTTATATGAATTTTTTTCGAAGTAATATTGCTGTTATAAATTTAGAAATAACAAAATACTAAATAGTGTCAAAATTGACAAAAAAGAGTTTTTAAAACAAATATTATATTATTAACTGATATAATTATCATAAAATTCTAATATTCGGCCAAAATACTTATATAATAATATATCTGACATTAGTGAACCAATTTGGGTTCTATTGGTAGTTTATAGTATGTTTATTGACCATATATTGTAAAAATACAAGAAGACACGGTAAAACTTAAATTATTTATCTTAGAGTTAAATCTAAATGATAAGGTTAAAATGGTAACCTAAACTTGTATAAAACCTACTGTTTGAGAAGATTATGACCCATTCCCACCCTTTACTTTAAATAAGTCACTTTGGAGTCATTATAAACAGAATATAAATTTATTATAAAATAATATTTTATATTTTTCCTAAGGTCTCCTCACCTCTCTTATAAAAGGGAACTCCCCCTTATCTCTAATTCACATCTCCAAACCCATTTGGATCTTCCAACCACGGCAAAAATACCCTCTCAACTATCCTAAATTCATCATAGATGCATTACTTTAGTCAGAAAGCCCTCCTAGGGACCCCTTTCAATCAAATCAATAGGAAGAACCCGAAGAAGAGGTAAATATATCACCACCTATTTCAATTTCCTTTCTTCATCCAATTCCTATTTATTTTTTTTAATTATAAATTAATAACACTAGTATCTTCTATATACTGGGGTGTTATTATAAAATTTTTGCAACCATATTAGTTTTTTATCCATCCTATGAATGAAAATGTCACCACACATGCGTACGTACGGCTTACCGTCTCCATGTCGTGGTGTAGTTTGTTACTCAAACATTTCATCATTTGGATGAGTATAATAATTTGTATAAATGATATAAATAATAAATATAAAATTATTATGATTCTTTATATATGATATACCATCCAATTATATACGATTTAAATATCAAAAGAATGATATCATAGCTCGTGCGTACTTACGGACTACCATCTCCATGAACGCGATGAGATTCATTTTCCATGATTAACCATTCAATTATGATTATAAAGAATATATAATAAATAATAATTAAAGATATTAAATAATAATGATACCGGATTTATGTACATATATTTTTAATTTAGTTAATTACATTCAATTCAATAAGGAAACGAAAACAACGTTAATGCGTATGTAGGACCTACCGTCTCCACGAATGGTGTATTTCATTCCATTTATTGATCTATCACATATATTTAAATTATTAATATATATTATATATAAATAATGTTTTAAATTCTAGATTTGATTAAATCAAAATATAATTAATAATATCAAGAACAAAATTCAAAACATGTACGATAAATGAAATGATTTTACCCAAAACGCTGCTTTAACAAAGAATTTACAAAAGAACGGAGGATATAAAGTCATAAGTGAATCATATATGATATCATAAATATTATTATGGTTCTTTTACAAGTTAATAATTTGTTTGAACCCACTATACAGGAGTCTTGGACACATATGGAAGAAATTGTGCATAAGGTAAAGGATAATTTTTCAATCTCATTTATATCCGAGATTTCTTGTACGTAAGTGTTTTCTGGGGTTATATTTCCATCCATGTCCATAAAAATGTTTTTTATAAAGTGTTTAATATTCTACCATGTATTTTTATTATCACGTTTACCCCTATATGTCTTTAACTTTTTGTTGTGGAATGAATCTTTCTTTTTTTAACCAAACGTTCTACTTTTTGACTTTTTCGTTAAAAGTACGTGGAGAATGATTTTTTATCTTATACGGCATGAACATATTTTTAAGGTTTCATAACGCCTAATTTTCAAGAACCATACTCTACAATATTTCATTATTATTTTCAACAAAATAATTTTCTCTAAAAATTTCATGGCATTTTGTGAAAATAAAATGATTTTGAAGAAGAAAGGATATTTTCCTCAAGAATTCATTTCATGTGTTTTGTCAAAACTATATTCCATATAAGATGACCTAATTTAGTATGATTATGTTTCAAGTATAATGTCTCTATTATTTACATGGTTTTATTATTCATATGATGACATGAAATCCATTTGATTTATATGGATTATGTTATGATGGGATGATGTTTCTGGAACTCATTTTATTCTTTTGGTTATGATGAATGATTTATGTTTATTTTGTTTCACAAGAAAGAATGATTTCATTATGATATGGGTGGGACCTATATCTCCCTCCAATTAATTGGGAAAAGATTTATATATCATGATATAGTCATGGATATAATGGAAACTAAATTCGGTACTGTAATATAGGGCAGGAATTGCAGGTAAACCCGATTCAGTAATGGACCTTGTCCACTATGATGGTTTTGGATGCAATGCCTTAGCTACTATAGAAATCATATCATGTGCGTAATGGTTTTATACAATTAAATGTTTTATTCAAATGCTATTTTATCATAATTGACGTTCTGTTATGATCTATGCCTTACGTAATACTATGTTTAATGTCATTTCTCAAGATTTTGATGTTTAAAATTTATGTTCATATTTTTAAGTTCAAATGTATATGGATTGTTTTATTTTCTCAATGCTTACCCTTAATGAGCATTTGAGCTCACCCTTTTTATATTTTATTTTCCCCAGGATATAATGGAAGGTTTTAGGTATGAAAAAAGAATATCTTTATGGGATATGTTGAAGATCTTTCACCATGATTAGAAGATTATGTTTTGAGTTTCCAAAGACACTAAACTAATACTATAATTGGGATTTTGTTTTTTATGTATTAAGTATTCTTAAAAAGTTATTTAATGTCCATTTAATTTAATATTTGGGTCTCTACAATTGGTATCAGGGAAAAGATTTAGTTAACATTTGGAAACTAGGATGAGAAAATTTTAGAGAGATCCCTTGAGATATTTCTAAGGTATGTCTAGGGATTTCCCTAAGGGTAAGTATAGGTATTGGGTATAGTCCTAGAATTATTATAACGATCATATAATTAAACCAAATATGTTAGAGATTTAATGTACAACCCCTTGATTATGTTTTTTTTCTAGTATGAGTTTTTCCTCTCATACTACTCTTTTTGGGTTTAAAGAAATTGCATGAAACATGAGGATTCATGTTAATGGAGAATATGATGGACAATGGAATGATATTTTTCATGAGAAACCATATGAAAAGGGATTTGGATGTCCAAACATCATTATTATGCCTAATCCAAAATCTCATAATATGATCTATAATATCTACTTTGGTAAGACTCCTGACTTGGATAATAAGATAAATATTGAGTTTCCTGATGATCATAGAGGAAAGAAAGTTAAATTTCCTTCAAGAAAATCATGTGGGAAGAGACATCAAGGAGAATGTTTCAAAGGCATAAAAAGATGCTTTGGGTGTGGAAAATAAGGACACAAATATAGTAATTTCAATGGATAAGTTTCAGTTAACTCCATGGACAAGCATAATGGTATTGCTAAGACATCAACAATGGTTAAATGGTTTAAATGTGGAATGTATAGGAATTATGAAAACCAGTGACCTAATAGAAAGTCTCATTAAGAGAATCAGCATGGTCGTATGGGTAGTATTTATGTTGATGATGATGAAGAGAGTACAAATGATTTATGAGATGAAATAAATTTTGAAGCTCAATCAATGGTTTTTGAATTTAGTAGAATGATTACATGTTTAGCAAAAATAATGTATGGTACTATGGAATAATTAAACATATAAGGATTATAACAATATTATTTTTCCTAAATAATCTAAAAGTATATGTTGAATGGTACCAGTAACCATGAAAGGTGATTGAATTTTTTTTGGAAAGTAGATGATATGTGTATAATGAAGGGATAAATAGAAAATTAAATGTTTCATAGTATTAACGAGCTCATATAAGGACAAAGTGATATCATGGTTTGAGTATATGGAAATTTTCGTATTTTGGTATGTGGAATGAGTTGAATTTTGATAGCATTAATGTTTTCACAAATATTCTATGGAAATTCATGTTTCAAGAGAATACATGATTAAGGTATTCACATGTTTGGAATGTGACCAACAAGATATATCTTATGATATACGGGGGATAAATGATGGTATTCACATGCTTGGATGATGACATTTCTAGCAATCTTTTTCTTTATAATATGATCTTCAATAGAAGTATTTTATATAAGACTAATGATTTCAAATGGATTATATTGGGCATAAGATAATATTGTTTCAGTATAGAACCTTTTATTTGATATTATTTATGGAATGTTATAATAGTGTTGTTTTAGAGAAAGTACAACATGTAGGACGGGAGGCAACCCATCGCATCAGACAAGGTTGCATGAATCGAACCCACAACCGAAGTGGGACATGCCAATAAGGCATACCTCTGGCCTACAGGAAGTCCCTGGTTAGTAGAAACTAGTTTTATTTTATTATGTGCTATGATAGATGTAGTATAATTCCATTTATGGTATCATATATGATTAACCTCACCATATATGGACTTATGTATATTTGATATCTTTTTCTAACCTTTTGTTTGAGACAGATAGATTGACCCATCATTCATTAACAGGATCTTCTAACACTTAACAAATGAAAAATTCAACTTCATTTCTTTAAGTTATGAAGTGGAAATTGTTCATGGAATGGCCAACGGTGAGATTGTACCAAAATCTAGAAACTATTTCTTCTAATTCAAAATTATCATCTTTAGGGAAATGATATTTAAATCCAAAAATGTTTTCCTAGTGCCCTCATATCTGATGAATCAGATGGTACCTTAGATCATCACAAATTTTTTCCTTTTTTATTTTTGTCTTTTTCATAGCCATGTTCTCTACCACTCTTTATCATAACTTTATGGTTAGATTTCTCCTCCATATCCATATTTTTACCTATATTCTCCTATGTGGAAACCCATTGATGACTTACTTTGGGTATCCATTATATTTCTAATGTTCCATTTTAAAATTGTGATTTAGCATTCCTTTTTTACAATGTAGGTTTTTTATGAAAGAAACTTTCAATTAGAAAACCATTTATTACCTAGAAGAATTTCAAGGGAGAAATTCATTTTAAGGGGGGTAAAATGTAACACCCTGAGATTTTATGAGAATTATTTTTTTTAATTTCTTTCATGTCTTTTGTTGAACGCTTTACCAAGATTATCTTGCGCTATTTGAAACACTGTATTTTCTTGTAGTATACACAATACTATTATTGGTTTGTGATTAACACAATTTCATGTTCTTTGGAATAACATTCATTTTTCACAACACCAATTACATATTTTGATCAATGTATAACTAAACTATATATTGAGTTTTTTATATGAAACACCAATGGATGCTTTCCCTACATTAAACCCGGACTTTCCTTGAATTATATGCAAGAGAGACCTTCCTCGATTACTTGAGTTGTACGCAATACCGAGTTTCACTAAACATCGATATGTTATTGAAGAATTATATAAACTAGACATTATGAAAGGTAATAACCACTTTTTGAAATTTTTTAAAATTTATCTTTCAAAATGGAATTCATTTTTGGAATCAGAATATTGATATTAGCCTAGGTTGAATTTTTGATATTTTTCGAAAAACAGTCAATTTTTTATGAATAGTGGAATCCCTGTGTTATTGGTTAAAACTGAATCTGTATTTAAATAATAATGTATATTATATTAATTTATTTTAGGTCAAAATAGATACATAATACCTATATTTGTTTAATGTAATTCATTGGATTAATTTTATAATAATTTTAGATATATAAAAATTTAATTGATCTTTTTACCATCTTTTACCCACCTCCTAGGGGAATTTGCAAATTTACATAAAACTTAATTTTACCACTTCTGTGAGTTGAATTTCGAAATTCTGAGAGATATGATTAATATCAAGGAGTAAAATGTGGTTCAATAAGATAAAAATAATTTTTGGTGAATAATAACTTTTTACATTTATTTACAACGGTTAAAAGTAATAGGTTAATTAATGGTAGAAAAGATATTATTATTACCCAAACACATGTTCTGATTATATTGGACAAGTACAATTTGAAAAAAAAACATAGGGATAAAATATGAACCTCTTTGGTCCACTTGGATTAGATCAGGACACTTATTATTATTTTATTTAAAGAAGAGATAAAATAGTTAGAATCAATGTTTAATAACTAAAAAAAATTAATGTAGGGTTATACATTACATAAATTAAACTATAAATATTCATTTGAAATCTAAAACAATTTCCTACATAATTGTATTTTATTAATATTTTCTTATACATTAAATAATTTAATTTATTTGTGACACAATGATGATGTAGTAAATAACTTATTAATGAAATATTAACATAATTGATATTATTAAAACCCAAATAAATGTAATTTGAGACTTTTTAGGCATTAAACTAATTGTATAAATTAATATAACATATTAGGGTTGGTTAGATGAATTTTATTAGAAGAAACAATGCTATTATGAATTTATAGAAAACAAAATACCAAATAGTGTAAAATTGAGATAATAGAGTTTTTGAAACAAATATTATATTTTTAATTGACAAAATGATCTGAAAAATATATGTTTTAGAAAAAAGAATTATATAATAATATACATGACATTAATTAACCAATTGGGGTTAGATTGGATGTTTATAGTAAGTTTATTAACCATATATTGTAAGAATACAAGAAGACACGGTAGAAGTTAAATTATTTAACATAGAGTGAAATCTAAATGATAAGTTATGAATGGTAACCTAAACGTGTCTAAAACTTATTGGTTAAGATAATTTCGACCCATACCCACCCTATCGTTGAAATAAGTCACTTTAGAGCCATTATAAGCAGAATATTAATTTATTATAAAATAATATTTTAAGTTTTACCTTTGGTGCCCCTCACCCCTCTTATATTGATGACATTAATCACTTAATTCCTATATTACTTTCGGTCCCTTGGTTTTCTATAAGTTAAAAGAAAAGTTTTGAAACTGTAATAAAACAGAATCACATCAAAATAAAATATCATACAATACCTCAAGGTTATCAATACCATGAAAACTATTTCTAAAAATTTAAAGTAATTCCACCTCAAGTAATTATAAATGTTAATCATAAAAGAAAAAAATAACTTTACCCAACAAAACATCTCCCAAAATGTCATTAGTCATAATAAAATCCAATCAATGAAAAACTATAATTGTTGTATAAAAATTATAAAAATGATAATCCTTAACTCATAAACTCATGAGTATATCCATACCACATAATTTAACATGACATGATGGTGTATAAATCTCCAAATTTATTTAATCCTTTTATCTAATACCATCTATAAGTACCGAACTGTAAACAATACAATATCATTAATGTTATTTCAATATCTAAATTTATTTTATGCTATTGATATTTTAGGATTAAATTTTTAAATAACTAATCCATCACCCCTAAATAAATAAATATTAAATCATAATGTGGAAACTTCTACTTATTTTCCATTTTAAACACAAAAAATCATCTACTCTATGACATGTTTTCTTTTATTGTCATATTTTCTAAATTTTCATATAAACCTTATCCTTGCCCTAACACACCCTTAAAACTGTGTGAATTTTTAAAAGTATGTATCAAAAGAAGATTCTCATTATGAGACATATTAAAGGAAAAATTTACTTATTTATTTAGAATTGTTATGCAAAATTTCTTTTATTAAATTAAACAGGGGGATGAAAATTAAAGTTTTATTACCCAGGAAATTAAAATTCAACGAAATTATTTTGTGAAAAAATTTCATTATAAAAAACAAAAAAAAAACAAATAAAATTCATATATATTAAATTTAAATCCTAAAAAAATATGAATTATTTTTGAATAAAATATATTCCATTCTTTTCATGGGTAATAAACATTGCCTTAAAAATAATCTCATGAGTATCACAATCAATAATTACATATATAACATGGTATGAAAAGAATATGGAAAAATAAGAAATGTGGTAGAAACACATAACATGACATTAGAATAATTCAAGGTTAACTAACAAGACAACATCAAACAGTGTACGTATCCCCTTATTAGATTTGGTTTACTCCATTATCCAATACATATTATCTTTTGAAATAAATATTTTCCCAATTCATTGGAGTTCCATCAAGGTGAACCCATAAAAAGATGTTCACGAATATGAGTTAAAAAAGGATATCATTCATAATGAATAGACATAGAAATTAATGATGGAAATAAATTTCTGGTATAATCCTTCCACATAGCATAGTAAAAAATTCTATTTTAAAGATGAAATTTTATAAATGATCATAAATAATATTTTAACCTAAAAATGTAAGGGAGAATAAAGTAGGAATATATATTTGAGAGATATATATATAATTTAAAAGCCTTATATAATATAAAATAGAATGATAAAGTGAGTTCGAGAGAATGTTCATAACATGAGGAAAAGGGCTATTTAGAGAGATCCTTAACACCCACAAGAAAAACATTTCCAGACATTAAAATATTTAATCCAATAAAATCAATTTTTAGAAAAGAAATAGAATAATGTGAAATCATTTTTTTATTAGGGAAAAAATTGATTATAAAAAATGATAAACGTCAAATAATTTTTCAATATATTGGAAATGTTTTTTACATTGTATACATAAAAATAAATTATAATTTTTGTCTCTTTAAAATAAAGTTATAATTATCTTTAAAAATTAAAAAATAAAAACAATTCATTCTTAAAATGTCACAGTGGACGTAAAATATAGGTAATAATTCATTTATAATTATATTATATTTATAAAAATACAATAGAAAATAAATTTTAGAAACATATATGTGGAAGACAATGATTTATAAAATAGATCATTAAACCATTTAAAATATTTTTTAACGTAAATTTCCCTTAAATAAAACAAAAAAATATACATTTATAGAAACATTATAATGAAATAGAAAATAGGTAAAAAACCATTATCATCCATTTAAGATAATATAAAATTTTGCATGAAAAATTTATATGAACATGAACATCAAAAAAAAGATTTAGAGGTGATTCTTTTAAAATTTATTTTTTATAGAACATATATTACCTCAATTATGACTCATAACTTTTCTTCTCTATAATACTAAAAAATAAACTTATGTAAATTATTTAAATTATTAATAAAATTTTCTAAGTTCTTAAATATATAATTTTGTTTATATCTTTGTTATATTAAACTAAATAATCATTGATGTTGATGATAGATGTTTTCTTGATGTTCACCTCATATATCAAAAGTGGCTTTGGTAGGGGGACTATGGTCGATGACTTAATTATATATTAAAATATATATTAATAATAATTAAATTTTATCATTTCTATAAATAAAATGTACTTGTAAAAAACCAATAAATACTTTTATGAAAAATGAAATACTTCATAATCATGTCATAGGTATCTCACATATACACATGAATAATATTTCCATTTTTGACTATCATGATGGATAACAAGTAATATTTATTTTATAATTATAAAATAATAATATCAGAACTATCATATAATATCTGAAAATATGATTATATATACCATAAATTGGATGAAATAATGAAAAATGAATCACATTGCTTTGAGAAGGTGGTAATCCACACAAACACGTAAATGAATTCATCAATGCTAAATAAGTGTCAATTAAGAAATTATCAGTTATATTAATTATAAAAAATAATAAAATTGTCATGAATATATTATATATTTACTAAATTCATCATCATTAATAGTTGTGAATGGAAATATTTGAAAATAAATTACATCGGTCTGAAAACCGGTAGGCCACCGTACACAATAACTTTGGTTTTGTTTCCCGTTTTATGGATGAAGAGATGGACTTAGTTTTTTTAATTAACATAATAACACATAGGTTTATAGAAGATACATATTTTATTTTATTATCATGGTTTAATGATAGCTTAAAATTGTGTGAGAATAAATAATACAAAAATTTCTCAATTTTAAACGACACATCTTCTTTAGACAACCTCATTAGGTTTACAGAAAAGGAATCCTAGTTGGATTTTATAATAAATAAAAGGACTATATGACATGGAAATTGATTTATTTAGTGGATTTCTATTGAAATTTTCCAAAAAAAAATTCATATTAAGGGTTAATAAAAGAGGATAAAATTATTCTTTTACAAGAGAGGGGATATGCACTATTCAAATTACATAGTGAAAAGGAATAAATAATAAATTCTTGTTTAATAAAATTCCAAGATTATATAATTAAAATTTTAAATGGTTTGGTGTATAAATAGTACCACATAATAAAACAAATATATGATTTTATTTTATCTCTACCCATATTTATATATTTTAACCCATGTTAACCCTTTTTGATAATTAACATAGTAACAATTTTTTTACTTTTTATGATCATTTATTTAATTTATCTATTAATGGAATAAGCATTGCATTGGAACATAACACAATTATTTCAAATATAGAAATGAAAAGTAAATATAATGATATAAATAAAATATTTTTCATTAAAATAACCTATTATAATCAGACTTATGTGGTTTTTATCTTAGTTACATATCATTTTGGATATAAAAAGATAAAAGGTGACATTTTTTACATTATATTTTAATCAATTATTACAAATGAAAAAATAACACCCAAATAGAAATAAATAGTTATATATCTAAATATTTGATGATTATTTATGGAAAAAACTCACTCAAATAAATTAACACTAATTTTAGGGTCATTTTGGAGTCCTCATAATATTATTATTGACCTTAATTTTCTGTTTTACCCTTATCTTGGTGATAATTATTTACTATGGTTATCATATGTAATGAATACATATAATTAGATCTATTTACAATATTTTGAAGTACATATTCCAAATATAATGTTATTTTTTAATTTCTCAATTAAGATAATTTCATGAATTTAATTGAAATATATTCCAAAAAACTTATCAAAAGGAGTTTTTTTAATAAAATGATCTTTATGTGTAATTTTCAACAAAATTATTGTCTATAATTCATTAAAAATATTATTATTAGATTATTATATATATATATATAATATACCAATTAATTTTTGTAAACAAATAGAAATTACAATTTTACTTTGTTAGTTGTTGAAAAAATAAAATTTTCCTTAATAATCGTTATGTTTCACAATTTATCAAAAAATAAATATTTTTATGAAAATTAAAAAAATTAATTTTAAAATATTTTTGATATTATATTCAAAAAATGATAACTTTTTTATTAAATACCATTTCAAAAAGTGGATAAATTACTTTTATTATCCTATCATATAGTGTAAAAAAAGTAACAGAAAAAATATTTTTGCAGAAAAAAATTACATTACTAAGAATATAATTATTATTTATTTTGTATTTGGAAATATATTTATATTTAACAAGATCTTAATATATATTTCCTATTGTTTTTAATTATATTAAAATTTCAATTTAACATAGAGTTTATAAAATTCATAATTTAATACTAATCATTCATGGTTCGTTTAGTATTAGTGTTTCAAGTCATATATGTTATCAATCATAGCCTTCATTTTAAAATATCAAGGGGTTGAATTATTCCCCTTTTAATATGTTATATCCATGAATTTTGAACTTGATTTAAAAAATAACAGTTCATTCATATGAAAACTCATTTTTTGAAATCCCACATTTTAAAAATTGTGATTAAATATCTTATTCAAAAGTGGAAAATGGAAATATAAAGGTAATTTGGTGAAAATCAATGATAATTTTAAAATGAATCATTATTTAAAATATCATACAAGAAATGTTGCATCTATTTTAAACAATAACTAAATATTATCATTTAAACGTGATAGTGATCACCTTTGTGATATAATGTAGGTAATGAATGTGATTAACCAAATTATAAAAATATATTTTACACTTATTTCGAAAATTAAATCATTTTTTAAAAAATAACTATAAAATAATATAAAAAATAATTTAATATAAAGGATGTATTTTTATAAATAAATATTTTTGGCCCTTAATGAAATATTATATTAATAAATTAATTTAATATATATTAGTAAAATATGTTAATGAAACTTATAGGGTAAATATTTAATAATATTTTTTAAATTAATAAAATATGTTATATTGGATTTAGATAAGATCAAATACTATTTTAAGCTTAAAAATACAAATTTTTATAAAAGGAATCATTGTTTCCTTTTGTTGGAGTATAAGATTTATAAATATTTTTTTTTCTTAATTATTTATTTAATTTTAAATATTAGACATCATTTATGATATTGGAACATCATAATTATCGTAGGGCGATCATTTAGTATTTTTATCATAATATAAACTTTTTGAAGAATTTGAAGAAATACGAAATTTTATTTGAAAACAATATTATCATATAATTTAATTATATTGTTAAATATTATTATTAATAAGTTTTAAATTATAAATAATTCAATTATAAATCAATAAAACTAATTAATTTCATTTTAATAAATTTAACATTCGAAATTTTAAATACCATTATTTAAATTAGTGGATGATTTCACTTTAAAAATACACATTTTAATATTGTTTGTGGGATTAATTTTAAATATTGTTTTCAATTATATTAATACAATTAGGTCAAATTGAATCTATATTTGGAATCACAATGTCTATTTTATATTTTATGTTGATTCTAATAGTTATGTATAAAAAATTATCATTGTAAATTCTTTTTACTACTTCATATTTAATATAGCGGGAAGTGTTAATGTTAAAAGGTAAAAGCATAACATATGAAACAATTAAAACATTAAATAGTATAATGAGGTATATATCAACACCAAATAACTAACCAAACATTAATTAATAATATAATTATTTCTAATTATATCCATCTTAATGTGGTTGTCTTTAAATATAAAATAATTATTATTTCAGTCACTTAAACCCACCAATCCCCATGTATAAATACCAACCCTCACCACCACATTTAGATTAAATAGATTTGTAATTAAAAAAATATTTATCCCAATCACTCTTACTAAATCTCCCATATCCTATTGTGGATGGTATCCCCAGAAGACCAAATGCATGGTCCTCAAGGGCCTCTGAAGGAGGTGAAATTCAAGAGGTAATTTTCTGAGATTACCTCTCTTAATTTCTTTCCTATTTCTATTTTCTCCTTACCTCTATAACACACAAAGTAATGTAATATAAATAATAATTTAAATAATATAATTTTATGTTTTAAATTCAATTTATTATATATATTTAATTTCTATTATCCACTTATTCAAACAAATGAAACTATTGTATAAATTTTGTTAGTTTACCGTCTTCGTGGATAATGATTTTGTGATTTTCCATTACATCCATCATGGTTATTCATAAAAGAAAATTAATTTTTAAAACTTTTTGAAATAATTATATAATTACCCATTCAATGTTCTAAAACTAGTATACACATATAATATTAAATAAAAACAACCATGATTATTATGTTCGAAAACCCCGCAAATTTAACAAATCATTTATTATTATCACTTTATCTAATGAATCATCCACATGTAAGATTTAAAAATGATATAAGGAACCACTCATAATTTTTGTAGGTAATTATTACTATATCATTCCACTTCAATATTTATAATTACATTTTATTGGAACATCAATAATGTTATACAAGTAAAACTAATCCTCAAACCATGAAACATACACCCCTGAAACAATGAAAATAATGAAATATTATTAATGAATATGTCATAATAAGTTATAAATCATCACATAAAGTTTTATAAATAGGAATATAGTTCTATAATCATTTAATAACACTATTTAAACCAATATACATCTGTTTTAACACTTTTTATGGAATTAAAATGATACATAAGGGGATTTCATAACTCAGTTTCAACTCTTTGGAAAAAATTTAAATATATTGATTTTTTTTAATATGATTATGTGTGAAATTTTTTGTTAATATATAATTGTTTATTCCGTCTTTATTTATGTTTAATTATAGTGTATATACAAATTTAATTCATTTTATTAATTCCCACTTCCGTGATAATATATTTATAAGGGCCGTTATTTTAAAAATCATCATTATAATGTTACCCTTAAAGATAACTTTTTCTTACTTATCCATGTTTTAATAAATAATTTTGAATGATTATTTTCATATTTTAAATTTATTTTTTGAATTAATTTATAATCATTTTTTAATTTTTACAAAAAAAATTAAGCATAATTTTTTTCGTTTAATAAATCAAGGTTCATTGTGACTTTTCTGACATTAATAATGATGGAATGAATTCTAACTGATACATCATGGTTGGGTTTTACCATTGTATTTTCACATTAATATTTTTAATAATACTTAACAATTTGAAAATTTTATTTTCAAAAATTATACTTTCATTTGTTAGTTTTAAAAAAATGTAAAATTCGAAGTAAAATGAGGATGGTTTCTTTTTAATAATTCTTTTATTATTGAAGAATTATATTGTATTCTTATGTTATGGTTTTTTTGATTTTGTTACAAATTGGTGGTTTCATGATAAAATTTGGGTGGGTGATCCAGTAATAACCATCTAATTAATTAAGAAATGGGGAATTGTTAACATGTTATGTTTCTGCCAAGAGAATATAGGAATAGTGTTGTTGTGATGATTCCAAATGTAATTATGATGGTTGGTCCCTCAGTAGCTTAGAGAGCTACAATATTTATAATAGTGATATGGAAAATTATTTCCCAAGATACCTATATATATTATTAATTCTAGATAATGATTTTAATGAGAATTGATTGATTTTCAATATGAAAATGTGATGATATTTTTGAAAATATGGTTCCCTTTCTGAATAAAAGTATATTTTTGTATGAAATTATTTTAATGGATTTTCCCTAGACTAATCGTTTCCCTAAGAATATGTCATTTACAATTATTTTTATGGTTATCCAATGTATTTTAATGTTTCTCACAGGGTAAAGGACGGGTTTTGAAAAGATAGGGAATAGATAAAATTTGTGAAGATACGTTTAAAAAATAATAAAAAATTATTTTAAATATGGATTCATTTGATGGAAATTATATGTAAAATAAGAATAATATTAGACATTTAATCTTTGGGGTTACTATTTAATCATAATTTCTAAAACAATTAACCTAAAAGGTCATTGGGAAAATAAAATCAATTATAGTTATAAAATATCAAGTATATGAATTATCAGTGGTCGGATCCTTACAGTTGGTATCAGATAAGGGTATGGACCACATTAGAGATTATGATGGTTTTTTATGATTTATAAATATTATCATTGGGTATACATGATAAATGCTGATTATAAAATTAAAGTCCTAGACAACCTTTTTTTATTTGGAAGGATTTATTTGAGATTATTCATATTTTGGGATATTTTAATTAAAATGGTTATACATAATGGTATTAACATTTTTAAGGATAATGTATTATTTAATTTCGAAGGGTATTATCATTAAAATGAAAATTTTCATTTTTCATATTTTAATGATGTTTTTTCAATATAATAATGATTGATTATCAATATAGGAGGGAAAACATATTCCACAACAATTTTTATCAATTTTATATACATAAATTATCAATATTATTATGGAATCATGCTCAAAAGATTTAATGATTTCTTAGAATTCAAATTACCTGTATGAAATATTTTATCATGACTAAGTCCTTTTACATTCTAATTTTTTTACGTTCCATGGTGTCTTTTTCATTTGATTTCAAAACCTCAACATTAACAACTATCTTGAAAAGTGAAATTGCACACTGAACTTTCCCATTTATATTATAGATGTGGAATATAGAGGGGAGATCAAATAATTTATGATATCTAGATTTAAACTAATAATTATTTTATTATGTATTAATAATTCATCTTTTATTGAATGATATTGATGAATTATAATGATATAATTAATATCCATGAGTCTATGAATATAGTATTAAGGAATAAAAAATTTAATACTCATAAATGGATTCAGAAGGATTTTGAGTTAATGAATTATTTATGTATTATGTTTTCAAATTTTGTATATAGTTTTATATTAAAAATATTATTTTAATCATGAATTTCCTATGCAATCTTCTATAGTATGTATCATTTAAAAAAAATGGAAACATGTGTTTGATGGAATCAATACCATTTCAATGTTTTATGATGTTGATAATTTTTATGGTACACATAAACCTTAATTTTATGATATAAAAATGTAACTTTTAGGAAGAATTCATCTATATTTGGTGGACATATGTTTAAAGGCATTGGTGGTATTTTTTGTTTATATTATATCTAAATTATTGATAATTATGGGTTCTGTCTTTTTTGGGATGGAATATGAATGGTATGAGGTAACAAATGGGGTTAAATATAATAATGTTATTTTGATATATTTTAAAAACATATAGATTTTCATTAGTGTCATATTAATATAGTTTTAGAAAAAAAAGGAAAAATTATAGTATGGATGACAGTTTCTCATATCCGTCAAGGCTGTGGGTATCAAACCCACAACTAAAGGGCCATAAAATTTCATCACCTACCAGTAGACTACAAGATTTCTTAATTATTATGAAATTATTCTATTTATGTAAAAAAATTCCTCAATGAAAAATAAGATTATTTTAGGATCATATATAATATCATAATGATAAATAAGAGATTGAAAATTTAATTTGAGATTTTGGGAACAATTTTATTTTTGAAGAAATTGACATATTTTGGATACTTCTAACATAAAGATAGACAGAATACTATGGGGTTTTACAAGATAAATTCATGGATGATTTATCTATAGGAAACATTATTTTGTATGTTGAATGAGGTTATTTATAATAATTATTATTATATCATGAATATTATTAGGTAAATTTTGTTTTTCTTTGAGACGTGAAAAGAGGCTCATATTATTTGACGATAAATATTATTTTTTTCTTAGATGAATATATCATAAAATTCTATCTATTTTTTTGTTTCAATTTTAGTTAGTAGTAACTTTTATGAAAAGAGAGGATTGTTATTTTCTTAATAATCTATGTAGAACATTTTCATTTATTATTGGGTTTTGATGACTAAATTATTTTTTTGACATATAACGTCTTATTGATTTTGAGAAATTACAATTTAGTATGCTAACCAATTCGAGGATGGATAATTTCATAAGATATGAGGAATATATAAATACATGGTTATGGATGTTTTTTCCCATAGAATTTAATTCCAATAGATAATGTATAAAAATTGTGGAAGTTCCCAGTCAGGATAATTGTATCATTAAGAGTGGGAGGGGGTTAATCAGTGATACTTTTTCATTTATGTTTCCTTGAAATAACCATTGAGTCCTGTTAAATATTTCAATCCCTATTTAAAAAACTCAAACACATATTCACAAGAACACAATTATTTATACGGTTCAATGTTCATAAAGAATAGTTAGGTACTTGGTACTGTTTGAAATGATCTGATGCTACACAATCCAATAGAAATAAATCTTTTTGGTGGAATACAATGAGTAGGATGTAACCTTTCACTTGAGTAGAATTATGAAAACAATCCAATAGTTTATGTGCATAATCTAGAACATTAGGGTTAATAAAATTGTTTTTTTTAAACATGTTCATGTTATTCTTTTTCAATTTCCTCAAAAGTATTCTTTTGAATATTTTTATTCAATTCCTTACCCAAAAGCTATTATAAACTTCATGAGAATTGAAATAGAATTAAAATTTTATTACCTAGTCTATTTATTCTAATCCAATTTTTTGTGTTTGATTATCCACATCTTATTTCCCAATACGATGGACATGACTCTGATAGAATACCATCAAGAAAATCCATTACTCATTCATCGTCAGTATGGAAATCCCAATACTGATATCCTGATATGATGACTATCTAAATTACATTACCATCAGAAATCAATAAATAGATGAATACAATGATTCCATAAATATTATTATTAGGTGAATAACATTATGATATTGTCTCTTATCATTTTAATTCAATCCATATAATTATCTAAAAATTATGTCAATATGGGAAACTACAATCACTTCTTATAAAGATAGATTTATCTTTATTCTCATGAACAATACATCTATGATTAGTAGTTATAGACATAAATTATACTTCTAACTTTTAGAGGTGACCCAATGATGGTTTTTGTGGGAATCCTAAAAAAAATAACTCTCAAAATAACTAACAAAAAAAATTCTGGATTCATTGAATTTTGGGTCCATATATACCTTTTTCAAGGCTTCATGAGTTTTTTCAATTATTTTTCATGATTTAAATTCACCATTAGGTTTTTATTTTCAAATAACCGATACAATTATAATTTCCCATACTGATTTCCTCAACTTTGGTCTTCAATACGATGCTCCAAACCTATTAAAATGAAATGTGTGTATAAATAGGTTGCATCGATCTTTTCCTACACTCCCTTACAATTATACCCCCAAATTACCGTTATGATTTCATTAATTAAATAATAATAATTCATTAAAATTCAATAACCTGATCGACAAGTCATTCCTCCATCATAAATGTATGACTACAATTTTTATTTCACTATATCATTATCTTCTTCAAATAATTTCCCTCACCATCAGTCTCATTGAAAACAATTATTCCCAAATATGATTGTATGATCAATATGATGGATTGATTTCAACTATTTCATCTTCAGTAACATCTATTAATCACAAACTTTTGTCTGTATCATGATTTCCATCATGAAATTAAATACATTTGACAATTGATTCATCATCATCAGTCTACAAATGTAAAGTATTGAATCTTCCCATCCAATCAACCAAGTAGATTTATTTTCGACAAACCCTGAATACAATTGTCTAGAACTCAACTGACATGAAAAATATATGGATGAATATGATATCTAGGACCAAATTTTCCTTTCATTAGGTTTTTATAATAATTTTTACCTCTAACATATGATTTATGAGAACTTATGTACCATCAATGAATCATCCCAATTATTTTATTATTGTTATGCTGAATATGATCCTCCCATTACGATTGAACCATACAAAATGGATTCAGATTGAATTTTATGATCATTTACTACTATCATGATACATTCTCAATACAATCGACTTTTCATCCTTGAATCTTTTATTTAATATGATGGAACATTTAACGAATTTATAGATCAAATATTTTGAAAATGATGGTACAAAAAATTCACCAAATTCAAAGTTATGTGAATTTCTTTTCTTCATAAACTTAGTTTCTTCTTTCCAAAACCCTTCTTGACAAAAAAATTATAACATTTCATAGAAACAACTTCATCATCAGATTGGTCCAAGAAATCACTCCATATGGATTTTTTTTCAACCAAGTTTCATAAATAAATAAGAATTATATTATTTAGAAATTTATCACTTATCAACAATTTTATGTCTATGTGATATAACTCATTATAGTAAAAAATAATTAATAATAGTGAAGACATGTTGTCCAAGAGGTGTGATTATGAAAACTTTTTTAATAATCATCGACATCATGAATTTATTTCATCTAAATTTATTGAATATAAGGATTTATTTCCTATAACCACTCCATTAAGTAGGTATAATAGTTCACATACAATACAAATCTGGATTCACTTCATTCCCCCATATCCGGCTTCTTACATGCATACAAACTGATATATTTATGAAATAATCAAATATCCCCCTTGAAAACACTATCCAACGGTAAGATTAGACAGGGAACTAAACCAAATAACTCAAACATGAAGATAATGTGGTTGGACACCGATTTTCAACATTAATTGAGAAATGGATTATTTTGGTTATGGTTTTGGGAAAATGTCCACAACTTGTTCCGATGATGGAACATAATCCAACTAATATTCATTCATATCCTCATGCTCTTTGAAAAAATAATATTTGATATCAAAATGATTTTAATGAGTATGTTGAACTACATTTTTTGTGGGATTGATTTTACTTTGATAATCCCAACCCAAGCGAAACGGTAACATCACTTCAACATTTTAGTCATAAATATCGAGAGTTACTTAATTATTTTTCTATGAATTTCAACTAACACAATTCATTCCCATAATGAATACTCTACTAAATGTGGATATTTACTCATCATCATTTATAAACTAATTAGCATATGAATACTCAAACAAATCAACACTTTCATAGATTTTGGACATAACATCTAAATCTAAAGTTCCTTTTATTTATCTAATAATTATTTTTCCTACAAGTAAATGTTTTCATTTTAGAGGACTCTAAAATATTTTACATAAAGTAAAATAATATAAAACGTTGGGTATTGAGGCAGTTAGATTCAATTAACATCAAATCATTTCGGAAATTCTTTATGATAAACATCTTTTCCATTTCTATATTTATTCCAATTTTCCCCACTAAAACTGGTGTCAAAATAAGTTTTTAGTTATCCATGTTTAACCTCTTTAGAATTTCCATTGAATACTTTTCTTGAGAATGAAAAATGTATTTATTATTTTTTTAAAAATTTATCTTGTGAATGTATTTTATTTACCCCATTATAGACATTTCAAAATATTTTTCATCTCTTCATAAAATAATTTACAAATAATTTTAGCATTCTCAAAAAAGATAATTTCATCAACATACACACATATAATGATATAATACACATGAAATAATGTAAAAAAATTATTTCTATCAACTTTTACATTCATGAAACTCATATTCCTTATGATTGTATTCAATTTGGAATACCATTCTCTCAGAGCCTATTTTATCCCATACAATTCCTTCATCAATCCGCCCACATAACATTATTTTTTCCCCAGAAAAAATCCCTAAAAATGATAGAATTAATCATTATCATGAATATCACCATACAAGAATGTTTATTTATCATATGTTGGAATAATCTTGTATACATGTTTTGAATCAATAATAAGAATAATTATCATTGTTTATAATTTTTTCACCCGAGAAAATGTTTTATCAAAATATGTTCCTCAAATTTTGGAATATCATTTGCACACTAATATTTCATTTTTTTCTTATCAATTTACAATCTTCATTATACTTGTATTGGAAGACCCACATTGTTACAATATTGTTTTCGTTTTATAACTTGGGTATGAGTTCCCATGCATTATACTTTTCAATTTGATGTAATTTTTCATTCATGGCCTGAACCCATTCTGGATGATAAAATGATTATTTCAAATAATTCTGCAACACTTTTTAATAAAATGATGTGTGTGTATTAGATATATTTTTCTTATAATTTAAATCATTTGATGTTGATACAGGACGATATTCTGATCATCAACATACTTCCTCATCCTAGAATAAGATTTTCAAGTATCTTCTTCACCATTGAAATTAGATAAGTATGATTCATCCACATTTAGAGTATTATAAGTGTTTGTATTGTTATCAAAATTGATTTCAAAACATTCATTGTCCTTTCCATCTTCCTTGTATGTCTAAATGTAGATTTCTTCTATATATCATTCAATTAATTTCACATAAATTGAATAACAAATTCATCATGTTGTTTCTCATAAAACATCTATATCATCTTCCTTCTAGAGTGTAACTAAGAAAAATTCCATATTATCCATTCTCCAAATGCATTCCATAGTTTCCACCATTCTTATTTATAATACATAGACATCTAGAAACACAAAAGTGTCTAAAATTTAGTTTTTTTTCATAAACAAATTCGTATGGAGTCATACCTGAGCATGGAATGAAGAAATATCCGTTTTGAAAAGAGCCAAATACTTATGGTTTTCCCCCAATAGTAATGCGGTCGACCATGTTAAAGTAACAATGTTATTCGCATTTCTACAAAACATTTATTCTTTATTTCAGAAACCAAATTTTATTGAGGAGTGTATAGGGAACTATAATCGTGCCAAATTCCACGATTATTAGGATAACATTCAAATTAATCACTTATGTATTTTCCACTATTATTAGTTCTCAACATCTTTATTGAATACTTTCATTCCCTCCCACCTTTCATTATGATACTTTTAATCATTTTTTAAGAATTTATTTTATGTTTTATATATATAACTTATGTAATGTGAGTAAAATAATTAAGGAAAGTAATGAAGTACTTATCATTATTTTTTTATTGTTTTCTCAAGGTCTCATAGATATCAGAATGAATAATCTCGAGGGGTAGTTTTAAAAAATAATCATATTTATTATGCACTGATTTTATAATAATCTCTTTTTGGAATATCATTCTACACCAATTTATTTTATCTTCTTGTCAGGAATGTCTGGGGCTCATTATTTCTATGAAAATATTCTCTTTCTTCTTGGATAAATGGGTCGTAGCCTTTTATCCCACAATTGATTCTCCTCCCACTATACTAAAAAAACAGTAGTTATGTATTTCACTACCCTAATATAAGGTTTTATTTGTACATTGGCCTCTTGTAAATATCATTCCATATTCTTCACTTTTCAAAGAAAATCCATAATTTCTAAAGATAATGTTGTTACCCTCATCACACCATTATGAATCACTTAGTAAATTGTGTTTCATCCCATCAATACACAATGTTTTTTTATATTTTAAATTATCATTTGCAATGATGGAAGGTCTAATGTAAAGACTCAGAAATTTCAATGAAATTTTTTTCTAAATTTTCGTTGAATTTTACAAGAACGCAGTTTCTGACGGCGCCTGATTCTGAGGCCCGGTGTGCCCGGAATTAATTTTTGAAGTTTGGCTTGGGTACGTTCAGTGAACGAGCGAGCGAAAATTTCTAACTTTTGAACCGGTGCTCGGAATCGAATTCCAAGGGCACCGATGAACTCGCAACGCCGGTATTCACTTAAGTGGACCTTTATTGTAGTTGCATTTGTGTGGGTGAAGAAGTTAAATTTTGAGGTTTAATTAAAAAGTAAATAAAAATTGTTGAATCAATTTTTTTTCATAACAAGGTGGTTAATTTCTCCCATGGGAAGTTGGTGGTGGGGACCACATCCACGAAACATCCCATGTGTGGATAATAGAAAGAGTGGGGCCCACACGAACCCCTCCCCACCTTTTCAAATTCATTAACTCCCTAAATCCTCTTAACCCTTCACTTTCCTAACCCCTCTAAACCCCCCATTTATGTTTTGTTAACTTATAACCTCATTAATTTTATAACATCTTATGTTAATAACATAAGTGAGTTAAATGTGGGTTTTGATTTTTCAAACTATTGAAATTCAAAACCTATTTTGTGTTTATAAAATAAGTGGGAGGATTATTTTATTTTGGGGTTAGTTGTTCTTGTGGTGGAGACTTGGGAGAGAAAGGGATAAGTTTGAAGTCTTCTTCTTCTTCAACATCAACGAAGAACACCTCCGATGAAGAACATCATTCTTCAACGAAGAACATATCCGCCGAAGAACGCGACGTCTTCTTCCAACGAAGTTTCCCCTTCGAACGCACCTCGACGACAACAGAATCGACGTTCGTTTTCCACGACGCCCGACTTCCGCGATGCTCGTCTTCCGCAACCCGATTGACGTGCACCGTATCTGAACCGAGGTAGAGGATTATTTTATTTAATTATTTCCATTCATGATTCTAGTTTATCGATCATCGTAATTTTTCGACTAGATGTTATCGTTTAACGAGAGGGCGTCCGGACCACACAAACACAGCTGAACCCCCCTCATATCTTCATGTTTGATTCCTTGTGGATGGAACGGAATGGCGTGGTGTCGTCGCACCACGCGAGAATCACACGGCAAGTATTACGCGACATTTTCGCGCCGCGCAGTGGAAAGAAGTTTAAGAACGCGACGCCGTCGCATCGCGTCGATGAAAACCAAAGAAGAGAGGTCGGAGTCGGGCCGCGGTGAAGGGGCGCGGCGCCATCGGGTCGCGCTGGAAAACTGCAAAGACGACGCTAATCGTTTTGACGTGCCGATTGACGGGCGACGACGAAGCAGGCCGTTTTGGCATTTGAATCCCTTCGCAGTGAAGGTGGGGTCCCGGGGGGACCATAGGCGAAGACGGTAGGAGAAACGGACCATTGGAGCGCGTCTGGTGATCCGCGGAAAGCGACGGCGGCACACCGCCGGTGTCAATCAGTGGCGAGGGGGGGGGGGGGCGCACCCCCGCCACTCCGCGGCGACCGCTCGGCCGCGGCCAGCCGGGCGGGCCGGGCCGGGCCGGACCCAGCCGGGTCGGACCCGGGTCGGGTCCGACCCGGTTCGGGCCGCCCCGGGGTGGGGGGGGGGGGGGGGGGGGTCGGGCCGGGTCGGTCCGGGCCCAGACCCCCCGTTTTCGGTCAATTTTCGGTCAAATGGACATATCCTGAGATGTAGACCTCCGATTGACGTTCCGTCAGTGGCGACGCGATCCTTGGATCGAGATGGTCGTTTTGGTATATTACACTCAAGGTTTCGGAGAACTTTTGGTTCGGCCGGGTTGGTTCGTAAATGAAACCAACCGGGCCCTCGGAGCGGAAACGCTCGTAACATGAGTTCCGGACGTCCGAATGACTTGCCGTCGACTTTATTGGATTCCTCTAAGTGAGAAGGATATTTTGTCTTACTCCGCTCGAGGTTTGTATGTCGTCGGAGTGTGGTCGTTTTGGTTCGCTCAAGAAACCAACCGGGCCCCTACAACAAAAAAGCCAATAACTCACAGACCAGGTGTCCGATTGATGCACTGTCTGTCTCGTTGAATTCTTCTTGATGAGACGAAACTTTTGACATACTTTTCCCGAGTTTTGGATGCAGTTGGATAGTGGCCGGGTTGGATTGCACCCGAAATCTAACAGGGCCCCTGGAACGAAAAAGCTGATATCTTTCAGACCAGACGTCCGTTTGACGAACCGTCAGCGGCGTTGGTGATCACGTTGAGAAACAGTCCCTTTGAGTATACCCTATGAGTGTTTGGGGTATAGTTGAGTTACGGCCGGATTGGTTCGCGCCGACTGTTGCGTTGAAACCCCTATGATGAGGTGGTCCTTTGAGATACTTCTTCGTTGGACGTAGTGATACTTGGAGTATCGACCTATAGCTCGTGGAGCGGACCCTCCCGGAGACAAGCGTACAAAGTACGGAGACCGTATAGATGACTGAGACCTGACGACTGCTTGACCGACTCGACTTGGAGTGAGTCGACTAGCCCAGTGGACGGAGCGCCCGGTATTTGGCGGCAGACCCATGGCGGACGGAGCGGCTGGTAGTTGGCAGCAGACCTGCGGTACTCGACAGGAGGAGTACCTCTGTAGGCTATTAGGGAGAGCGCCCGGTATTTGGCGGCAGACCCACATCGGACGGAGCGCCCAGTATTTGGCAGCAGGCCCGCGGTACTCGATAGAAGGAGTACCTCAGAGACTTGGATTAGTGAGCAGTACCTCAGAGTCGTGACATGACCACTGTACACTCCAGAGACGGGTCTCTTCAGCAGTTACGGTTTCGATAATGGAAATCCTGGTTTGAGCTGAGTCTTTTGACCTTTGTGTTTACCTCAAGATTGAGATGGGCCACTTATTAACTTAGGTATATGTATGGGCATATACCTGGTTAGTGGTTATCCCTTGATTTCATGATGCTTGTGTTTCCTCATGATTGAGATGGGTTACTTAGTAACTTAGGTATATGTATGGGCATATAACTAAGTAGAGGTTATATGTTGAGATCTTCTATGTGGTTATCCTTGTTGCTTTTAGTGAGACCTTGAGGGTCTCGGGGTCCCTACTGAGTATCGTTATACTCACCCCTGCACGGGCCATGCCCGCACCTCGTTGTGTTGGTTGCAGACGACGGGCAGTGCTAACAGAGGCAGAGTGTTCGAGGACTAGACGGTACCCGAAGGTGGACTACACGACGTGTCAGTACCCGGAGGTGGACTACACGACGAGTCAGTATCCGGAGGAGGTTGATGGGCGAGAGCGTTGAGGAGACTATCTGTACCTACCCTTCAGGTAGGATCCGTGGCGGACGATCCAGGAGTTGCGCTATCTATACCTACCCTTCAGGTAGGATCCGAGGGGGACGAACCAGGAGCTGCTTCCTTCTTCCAGATGTTTGTCTCTTTCTGTTGTACTTTCGTTCAGTTGTAGCTGCACTTTTAGTTGGGTTTGTATTCTGGCCCATTTTCTTTTCAGCACTTTCTTTTGTAATTAGTGTTTTGCTTCCGCTTGTACTCTGTTGTGTTTTGTTTACTTTTATAAAGGCAATTCCTTCCCAGTTATCGGGATTTTGGCCTTTGGTGCTAGTCGCCAGCCCCTGGCCTATGGAAGGCGGGATTGGGATAGTCACAGAACGGGCCTCGAGGACGGGTCGTGAAAATAGGTATCAAAGGAGTAGGTTCTACTGCATAACTTATAACTCTGATATTTTCTTTCTGTGAATAAATAGTGTTAAGAGTACCAAGTGTGGTTTTCAGTTCAGGGAGTCCAGTGTGGGTGCGGGCGGCCGACGTATCCATACACCAGGACCCTGACAACTGATATCCGACTTTGTGCACGAAAACATTGATTGCGTGAGTGTTTATAGAAGTTTTATATGAATATCAGCTCAAACCAGGTCAGCTCACCAGGTATAAATCATTTGACTATGTCACGTTGTTCCTTTCAGGATGCCTCCCTATGGACGACCAGCTAGAGCCCCGAGAGTGGTTCATACTAACAGCGTGCTGAGCGACGTGGCCTCAGTACAGGGCCCTTTTCCAGTTGAGGCACCAGCGGTACTACTACCCGTTGGGCCACTGATGCCACCAGCCCCAGCAGCAGAGGGTGCACGTCGCTTGAGCGCACTTCACGAGTTCCAGCACCAGAGGCCACCCAGGTTCCAGGGAGGGACGGACCCACATGCGGCTGAGGATTGGCTGGAGGCTGTGGTGAGAGTCTTCAGGCTAGTGGGGACACCGACAGACTTCATGGTGATCCTTGCTGCTAGTCTTCTTCAGGGAGCAGCAGGCAGATGGTGGAGCCTGATGCTCCAGATGCATGACGAGGCGACACTCCTTTTGGCAGACTTCGAGAGCCTGTTCCGAGCATAGTTTGTACTAGACACCCTTCGAGCTGTGCATATATAGGAGCTACATCAGCTGCGGCAGGGCAGCATGACAGTGGCACAATATTCAGCGAGGTTCACAGACCTCTCGTGCTACTCCACAGATATGGTACGGGACCCGTTCTTCATGGCCCGAACCTTCGAGCAGGGGCTCAGGCGAGAGATTAGAGCTTCTGTTGTTTCTCATAGTATTCCGACGCAGATAGGGGTGTTGGAGAGAGCCCTCTTAGTGGAGAGTTTCCTTGCTGAGCAGTCTCCAGTAGCACGACCCACCACTAGCCGACTTGTGGCAGAGTCTTCTACAGCAGACAGTAGACAAATGACGCAGAGGTACAAGAGGACCAGACCTACCGGTGGCTGACTACACGACTCAGGTTCAGTTGTGCAGGGGAACCGAGGTGGACTCAGAGCCAGTCGTGCCGAGAGTGGACAGTGTTACTCCTGCGGCGGAATTGGTCACATGACACGTGACTGTCCGACCCGCCATGCATATGACCAGCGGTTAAATTAAGAACCTCCCAGCCAGAGGCATAGGTTCGATCATGGAAGACTACAAGGAGCAGGTGGCCATGGAAGAGGAGTTGGTCGTGCAGCTAGAGGTGGACGACGCTTCGGGGTGTTGCCACCCCCACCACCAGGAGGCCCACCCCGACCGCATGGGACAAGAGGACATGGGAGAGCTCATCCTCAGGCAGTTGAGGCCTATGGTCATGGAGCTCTGGAAGCAGATGGACAGGAGCGGGACTAACTCCAGACCTGGAGGCTATGGATCCGGTTGCTTCTAGTTTTGTTGATGTTTGTTTTTAGTTGATTCGAGTCTTTGTACTATGAGCTGCAATAAAATAGAGACACCTATCCTTGTGATGTTTTCTTTCCTGTCATTTCTTTTGGTTGATACTGAGTGGTCCCGGTTTAAACTGTTTACTTGACCCTCACATTCGAGATTTCTAATGGAGGAGACCTAGTGACCTCACACTGATGCCGACAGTGTGACTCAACCCTTGGAGGCGAGAGTGACAGTTTGATCTCTTGGTAGTTACGTCGAGGCCTTACGATGTCATTCATGGCATGAATGCATCATTCATTTCAGGATTGACTGTATTAGGAAATGAATGTGGTTCATCCAGGGGATGAGACCGGATTTCTCTTATCGGCAAAGAAGAAATCATAGTAGCTCTTGTGAGACTAGAGAAGGTCCAGGTCATCCAAGAGAGGATGAGGAAAACATAGGGCCGACAGAAGCCTTATGCTGACAGGACTTGGAGGCCTCTAGAGTTCGAGGATGACGATCATGTCCTTATACGGGTCTCACCTCGACGAGGATTACAGTGATGAGGCCAGGGTGGCAAGTTATCTCCTAGGTTCAATGGACCTTTCTAGGTCCTCAGCTAGGTAGGCGTGGTGATTTACCGTTTGACCCATACACCTTAGTTGCACTAGGTGCACGATGTTTTCCAGGTATCTCAACTGAGGAGATACATGCTCGACCCTTCTCATATCATCGACCATGAGGAGTAGGACAATGGAGATGGGGTTACTTCCACAGAGGTTCTAGTGGCGATCAAGGATCGCCAGGAGTGAATCCTACGAGGACGATCGATTCCTCGGGTGCACTTACTCTGGCAGTACGGGAACCTTCGGGTGAGCACATGGGAGCGGTAGGCTCAAATGCGTGCTCTGTACCGCTTTTGTGACCCTATTTTGTGTTGAAGCTTTACGGGGACGTAAATTACTGTGGTGGGAGAAATGTAAAGACCCGGAAATTTCAAGGAAATTTTTTTCTTAATTTTCATTAAATTTTACAAGAACGCAGTTTCTGACGGCGCCTGATTCTGAGGCCCGGTGTGCCCGGAATTTATTTCCGAAGTTTGGCTCGGGTACGTTCAGTGAACGAGCGAGCAGGAATTTCTAACTTTTGAACCGGTGTTCGGAATCGAATTCCGAGGGCACCGATGAACTCACATCGCCGGTATTCACTTAAGGGGACCTTTACCGTAGTTGCGTATGTGCGGGTGAAGAAGTTAATTTTTGAGGTTTAATTAAAAAGTAAATAAAAATTGTTGAATCAATTTTTTTTTCATAACAAGGTGGTTAATTTCTCCCATGGGAAGTTGGTGGTGGGGCCCACATCCACCCAACTTCCCATGTGTGGATAATTGAAAGAGTGGGGCCCACACGAACCCCTCCACAACTTTTCAAATTCCTTAACTCCCTAACTCCTCTTAACCCTTCACTTTCCTAACCCCTCTAAACCCCCCATTTAAGTTTTGTTAACTTATCACCTCATTAATTTTATAACATCTTATGTTAATAACTCAAGTGAGTTAAATGTGGGTTATGAATTTTAAAACTCTTAAAATTCAAAACCTATGTTGTGTTAATAAAAAAAGTGGGAGGATTATTTTATTTTGGGGTTATTTGTTCTTGTGGTTGAGACTTGGGAGAGAAAGGGCTATGTTTGAAGTCTTCTTCTTCTTCAACATCAACGAAGAACACCTCCAACAAAGAACATCGTTCTTCAACGAAGAACATCTCCACCGAAGAATGCGACGTCTTCTTCCAATGACGTTTCCCCTTCTAACGCACCTCAACGACAACAGAATCGACGTTCATTTTCCACGACGCCCGAATTCCATGACGCTCGTCTTCCGCAACTCGATGGACGTGCACCGTATCTGAACCAAGGTAGGGGATTATTTTATTTAATTATTTCCGTTCATGATTCTAGTTTATCAATCATCATGATTTTTCGACTAGATGTTATCGTCTAACGAGAGGGGGGTCGGACCGCACAAACGCGGCCAAACCCACCTCCTATGTTCATGTTTGATTCCATGTGGATGGAACGGAATGGCGTGGTGTCGTCGCACCACGCGGGAATCACACGGCAAGTATTACGTGACGCCGTCACGCCACGCCGTGGAAAGAAGTTTAAGAATGCGACATCGTCGCGTCGCGTCGAAGAAAACCAAAGAACCGCGGTCGGAGTTGGGCCACGGCGAAGGGGCGCGGCGCCATCGGGTCGTGCTGGAAAACTGCAAAGACGACGCTAATATTTTTGACGTGCGGATTGACGGGCGATGAAGAAGCAGGCCGTTTTGGCGTTTGAACCCATTCGTAGTGAAGGTGGGGTCCCGGGGGGACCATAGGAGAAGACGGCAGGAGAAACGGACCACCGGAGCGCGTCCGGTCGTCTGTGGAAGGCGGCGGGTGCCGTCGGTGTCAATCAGTGGCGAAGGGGGGGGGGGGTGCGGCCGCACGCACCCTCACCGCTCCGCGACGACCGCCCGGCCGCGGCCGTCCGTTCGGGCCGGACCGGACAGCGCCGGACCTGGCAGGGCCGGGCCGGGCCCAGCCGGGTCGGACCCGGTTCGGGCGGACCCAGGGGGGCGGGCCGGGTCGGTCCGGGCCCATACCCCCTGTTTTCGAACCATTTTCGGTCAAATACCCATATCATGAGCTGTAGAACTCCGATTGACGTGATGTCAGTGCTAACAAGGTCCTTCGATCGAGACGGTCGTTTCAGTATATTACACTCAAGGTTTCGGAGAACGTTGGGTTCGGCTGGGTTGGTTCGTACACGAAACCAACCGGGCCCTCGGAGCGGAAACACTCGAAACTTGAGTTCCGGATGTCCGAATGACGTGTCGTCGACTTTATTTGATTCCTCTAAGTGAGACAGATCTTTTGGCTTACTCCTATCGATGTTTGGATGCCGTCGGAGTGTGGTCGGGTTGGTTCGCTCACGAAACCAACCGAGCCCCTGGAACGAAAAATCCAATAACTCATAGACCGGGCGTCCGATTGACGCACCGTCTATCTCGTTGAATTCTTCTTGATGAGATGGAACTTTTGAAATACTTCTCCCATGTTTTGGATGCAGTTGGATAGTGGCTGGGTTGGATTGCACCCGAAATCCAACCGGGCCCCTGGAATGGAAAAGCTGATATCTTTCAGACCAGACGTCCATTTGATGAACCGTCAGTGGCATTGGTGATCACGTTGAGAAACAGTCCCTTTGAGTATACCCTATGAGTGTTCGGGGTATAGTTGAGTTACGGCCGGATTGGTTCGCACACGAAACCAACCGGGCCCCGGGGACGAAAAGGCTAGTAACTCACAAACAGGGTGTCTGATTGACGTGCCGACTATTGCGTTGAATCCCCTATGATGAGGCGGTCCTTTGAGATACTTATTCGTGGGACGTAGTGATACTTGGAGTATCGACCTATAGCTCGTGGAGCGGACCCTCCTGAAGTCGAGCGTACGGAGTACAGAGACCATGTAGACGACTGAGACCTGACGACTGCTTGACCGCCTCGACTTGGAGTGAGTCGACTAGCCCAGTGGACGGAGCACCCGGTATTTGGCGGCAGACCCACGGTGGATGGAGCGCCTGGTAGTTGGCAGCAGACCTGCGGTACTCGACAGGAGGAGTACCTCTGTAGGCTATTAGAGGGAGCGCCCGGTATTTGGCGGCAGACCCACAGCAGACGGAGCGACTAGTATTTGGCAGCAGACCCGCGGTACCCTACATGAGGAGTACCTCAGAGAATTGGATTAGTGATCAGTACCTCGGAGTCGTGACAGGACCACAGTACACTCCAAAGACGGGTATCTTCAGCAGTTATTGTTTCGATAATGGAAATCCTGGTTTGAGCTGAGACTTTTGACCTTTCTGTTTACCTCAAGATTGAGATGGGCCACTTATTAACTTAGGTATATGTATGGGCATATACCGAGGTAGTGGATATCTGTTGATTTCGTGATCCTTGTGTTTCCTCATGATTGAGATGGGTTACTTGATAACTTAGGTATATGTATGGGCATATACCTATGTAGAGGTTATCTGTTGAGATCTTCTATGTGGTTATCCTTGTTGGTTTTAGTGAGACCTTGAGCGTCTCGGGGTCCCTACTGAGTATCGTTATACTCACCCCTGCACAGGCTATGCTCGCACCTCGTTGTGTTGGTTGCAGACGACGGGCAGTGCTGATAGAGGCCGAGTGTTCTAGGTCTGGATGGTACCCGGAGGTGGACTACACGACGAGTCAGTACCCGGAGGTGGACTACACGAATAGTCAGTATCCGGAGGAGGTTGATGGGCAAGAGCATTGAGGAGCCTATCTGTACCTACCCTTTAGGTAGGATCCGTGGCGGACGATCCAGGAGTTGCGATATCTATACCTACCCTTCAGGTAGGATCCAAGGGGGATGACCCAGGAGCTCCTTCCTTCTTCCAGCTGTTTGTCTTTTTCTGTTGTACTTTCGTTCAGTTGTAGCTACACTTTCTGTTGGGTTTGTATTCTGGCCCATTTACATTTCAGCACTTTCTTTTGTACTTAGTGTTTTGCTTCCACTTGAACTCTATGGTGTTTTGTTTACTTTAATAAAGACAATTCCTTCCTAGTTATCGGGATTTTTGCCATTGGTGCTAGTCGCCAGCCCCTGACCTATGGAAGGCGGGCTTGGGGTAGTCACGACACGGGCCCCGAGGACGGGTCGTGACATCCAACACCTATGATTTTCAAGGATTAATCATTTCTAATTTCCACTTTTCATTCCTTGTATTCATTCACACTCTCAAAAAACATCAAATATAGTATCACATGAGAAGAAGAAACACTATAAATAATAGAGGGTTTTTCTCCATTTGAATCTTTCAATAATGTATAAACAGTAATAAAATTTTCAATTTTCTTTTCATTACTCACTTTCAGCATCCGATAATTATTAGTATACTATTTTTCTGGAAATAATAAGTGAAATCATTTCACATGGTTTATAGGTTGATAAAACATTGAAAAATAGTTTCCAGTGGTTGAATCCTATTTTCAATCTATGCCCTAACCTTCTCATGTTTCATTGAAACAACATTCTTAGACTTGTTCATTTGAGGGAATTGACTCCCCTTAAAAATGTTACTTTAATAACCATTGCAATAATAGTAATGTTTTTGTTTAAATCAATACATGTTTCCCAGATTAAAAAAATCCACCATAGTCTCAGAAGTACCCATAGATGGAGTATTTTCTTCAAAAACATTTATATTGGCCTGAATTGTGAATAAGTTTCCAAGTAACCTTCATGTATTTTATTTCTAAGACACCAATATTTATTCTATAAATTGGATTCCTATTTTTCATTTCATCCTTAAAAAATCTGAATTATTTGAACATTTTATAGATCCAAGGAAAAAATATGGATTTAGGGTATTTTGATACTTCTAAATTTTGAACCTTTTTTGTCTTATACATATACTGAACATTCCCAACTTTCTTATCTTCTAAAATAATTACATCATTTATCTCAACCATTGAAGGTACATTTTATTGGTCCTTATTAGGTTTCTCAATATTAAAAAATTCACTAATTAGAAATATATTGTTTTAAAAAAATTTAACTTTCTACTAAACATTAGAATGTTTTTGTTGGAAAATATTCCACTTTTATTCTATTTATTTCAACTTCAAATCTCCATGCTCACTACGATTCTTTTATTACTAAAGATAATTATTCATCTCATAAATTTATTTTACCGTATTTTATTTCCCATCCAAAAAACTATCTTGATTTCATGTTGAGGAAAAATTTTCATCAAAATTTTAGATATTTTTTCATATCTCCTAATCTTCCTCAGACATTCATTCGACCCTTATTTCTAATGAAAATAAAGATCATTTTCCACTTCTTCAGATCTAATGCCCCTGAATTATTTATATTTAACTATTGTAATAAATTAATTATCAATACCACACTCAAAATATTTTTAGGATTTAGATATACTACCTTCTTCGTCAGCATTATTAGATAAGAATCTTCTTCAATTATATTTCAAGAATTTCTATTTTCCACAATGTAATACAGTTTTCATTTATCTCCTTTCCTCTTCCATTTTCATCCTGGCCTTCTTACATATTCTTAATTATCCTCCTCTTTCTTCTATTAAGGAAAATTATCCAAAAAATGCCCAATATCCACACATTCAGAACCATTGAAGTAAATTTTCCCTTTGTATTTCGCAACACATCATTTAATATTTTCAGGAAACAATTATAAAATATCATCAAAATTTTTACATACAACATTTTTAGAATTGGAATCACTGGATTTATATTAAATATGATACTTCATTCACTTTTATTTAATAGACATTAAATAAATTCCTATATCAACATTTTTTTTATTCCCATAAATTTATCCCCTATAATTTCATTATTAATTATTGTTATATGAAAACCAAGAAGATATATTGTTTTAGGATCTCAGTATTGTAATAAAGAAAAACTTACTCAATATTATTGGGAAGGATTATCAAAATATATCCCAAAAATATAGGATCATATTACATTACACAAAGTAATATGATAGTTCTAGAAATTTCATTTACCTTGGTAAATAAGTCCGCATTAGATTCTCATTGACCCATATTCAAATATTTATACATTAATCTGGAAATTTGTAACATTTCTTACATAACATATTTATTCCATTCATATATGATTTCATATTTATCGCATATCACTACAAGAAAACAGCCGTTTAGTAGCGGTTTTTTTGCGGCGGTTTTAAAAACCGCCAATGAACGTGTTTCGGGCGGCCATTTTACAGCGGTTTTTAAACCGCCGTGAAAAAACCGCCGCAAAATGCCACAATTTTTTTTTATTGTTTTCTATTTTTTTTAAAATTTTTCAAGGATTAGCAACGGTTTGGTTAAAACCGTAGTGAAATGAAAGGAAAAAATTAAAAAAACACGAGAAACCCTGAAATCACTAAAACGACCAAAACATTTGATCTCAGCTTCCATTGGAGCACCACCACTAGTCAAATTGTAGCAGATGAAGATATCTAGAGGCACGTATAATCAAAAACCTCAGACGATCTATGGTATTAAAGATATGAGAGTTATAAGAAATTTGGAAAATGATCTCCAACTTCAAATGGCCATAACTTTCGCTCAGGGTGTCCGTTTGGGCTCTACCACATATCAAATTGAAGCCAGCGAAGAGAACTATGCACCAATTTGATACAGGCTAGCTTATTTTGTGTTTTTCGACCCCAAACCCCCTCCGAATTCATCCAAAACCCCATTTCTGTCACCGGTGTCCCGTTGAACTTATCTTCAAACAGACCTAACTTTCGATCTGCGTGTCAGTTCAGACTCCTCCACCTTCCAGATTGTAGCTCGTTCCATGAGCTTCGATTTGACTAGTCGTGGAACCCACATGCACTCCTGGATCATATGTTATGGCCTTTTTAGTGGGTATCAGATTTGTTATGTTTTTCGATGCCTCGTTTCTAGCACCCGTTCCCCATCAGCTTTTTTTAAAATTGTCGTAACTTCCGATCTGCCTGTCCATTTGGACTCTTTCACCTATCAGGTTGAAGATCATTTTAGGATATTTGATTTGACAGGTCGCGGCTCTGAAACGGACACTCGGATCATAATTTATCTCTGTTAATGTGAGTCCAATGTTTTTTTGCACTTTTTGACCGTTTTGACGGGTTTTAACAGTTTCCCCATTTATTACTGTTTATTTGGGTTTCCATGACTTTTTATCTTTATCAATGGTTTTTTGTGGGTTATTATGATGATTATTTTGAATTCTTAAGGGGTTTTCCAGAGTTGTCATGAGTTCTCATGCGTTCTCATTCTTTCTAACGCCTCATTCTTCATGCTTCTCCATCTGTTTTCATGCGTTTTCATGATTTTCATCCCTTATCACGTCTTTTCATAATTTTTCATGTGTCTCATTTATTATTTATTATTTATTATTTATAATATACTTTAATTTATTTATTATCAATTATTTGTTACTGGTTGTTTATTAATTATTATTTATATTTATATTTATTTATTATATATTATTTATAATTATTTATTATTTATTATTTATTATTTATAATTATTTATATTTATTTATTATATTTATTTATTATTTATTATTAATTATTAGTTATTTATTATATATTTTATATTATATATTATATATTATTTATATTTATTTCTTATTTCTTATTTCTTAGTTATTATTTCTTATTTCTTATTTCTTATTTCTTATTTATATTTATCTATTATTTATTATTTATTATTTTATATTTATATTTATTATTTATTATTTATTATTTATATTTACTTAATATTTATTATTATTTATTATTTATTATTTATTATTTATTATTTAATATTTATTAATAATAATATTTTAATTATTATGTGTTATTTATATTGAAATATTTTTTTATTTCATATTTATTATTATTTATTATTAATTATTATAATTTATATTTTATTTATTATATATTATATATTATTTATTATTTATTATTAATTGTTTATTGTTTATTGTTTATTGTTTATTGTTTCTTATTTATAATTTATTATTTATTATTTATTATTTATTATTTAATGTTTATTATTTATTATTTATTATTTATTATTTATTATTTATTGTTTATTATCATTTATTGTTTATTATTATTTAATATTTATTATTTATTATTTATTATTGTTTATTGTTTATTATTATTTATTGTTTATTATTTATTATTTATTATTTATTATTATTTATTTTTTATATTTTATTTTTTAATATCTAATATTTATTCTTTATTATTTTTTTATTATTATTTATTATTATTTATTATTTATTGTTTATTGTTTATTATTTACTTTTTATTGTAATTTATTTATTATTTATTATTTATTATTTATTATCTATTATTTATTATTTATTATTATTTATTATTTATTTATTATTATTTATTTATTATAATTTTTTTTATTTATAATTTATTTATTATAATTTATTTATTATAATTTATTTATTATTATTTATTTATTAATTATTATTAATTATTATTTATTATTATTCATTATTTATTTATTATGATGAATTATTTATTATATATTATTTATTGTTTATTATTTATTATTTATTATTTATTATTTATTATTTATTAGTTATTGAATATTGATTATTATTTATTATTTATTATTTATTAATTATTATTTATTTATTATTTATTATTTATATTTATATTTATTTTTTTATTTATTTATTATTTATTATTATTTATTATTTATTTATAATTATTAATTATGTGTTATTTATTATTATTATTATATATTATATATTATTGAGTTCATATATATTATTTATGTATTATTTGTTTTCTAAATTAATATATATAAATATATTAAATTCTGTTTATTAAACAGAAGGCGATCTTGCTGGAGTGGTAAAGTCTTTGGAAAGTATGCAAGAGGTTATGGGTTCAAATATCATCAAACATAATATTTCTTTATATTAAATTGGCATGTGCATGGCAGGGGCAGATGCATGGGCATGTGCATGGGCATGTGCATGTGCATGTTCATGAGATGTGCATGCATGGATAAATAAAGTAATGTGAAATAAATAAATAAAATATGAAATAAATAACTAAATAAAATACGAAATAAATGAAATAAATAAATAAAATAAATAAATAAATAAATAAAATAAATAATTAAAATAAATAAATAAAATACAAAAATAATATAATGAAATATAAAATTAATAAATAAATAAAATAAATAAATAAAATAAATTCCAAATAAATACAAAATAAATAAAATAAATACGAAATAAATAAAATAAATACAAAATAAATAAATAAATAAGAAATAAATAAATAAATAAGAAAATATGAAAATAAAAAATATTAATAAAAAATATTAAAAAAATAATAAAAACTAAAAAAATAAAAAATCTAAAAATCGCAGTAAAATCATTTAGAGGCGGTTTAAATCGCCGCTAAAAACCCACCGCGAAACATCCTATGACGGTCTTGAAAACCGCCGCGAATTGTTTCCCGACGCACGATTTCGTGGCAGTTTTTCAAAACCGCCACCAATTTATTATAGCGGCGGTTTAAACCTCCGCAAAATGTAAAACCAAACTGCCGCTAAATGCCTTTTTTTCGTAGTGTATTCTCTTGGCTGTGGAAACTCCTTTCATCCACAGTAATTCACGTTCCTAAATAGATGATATTAATGATTTACTAGACCTTCCATCATTTAGATATTCTTTTATCAACAAATGTTTGAGGAATATTAAAATTAATAGCAAGAAACCCAACTATTGCACCTTCAAGAACATCATATCCATTTGACAGAAGATAGTGAAGCATTATGCATTTACAGATATGAAAAATCATTCTATCTAAAACTGGAATACCTTTAATGTTAAAGTATATAAAATTCTCCAAATATTAATGAATGAGTGATGGGATCTTGGATTTGATACCAGTTTAATTTCGCAATCAGGATAAGTTTTTCAGAGATAGGGGGAGTGGTTGAATTAGTGACACTTTTTCTTTTATGATTTCGTAAAACAACATTCCTATTATGTAAAATAATTCAATCCCTGTTGAAAACAATTCAAACACACATCCATAGGATTAGAATTATTTACAAGGTTCGATATTCGATAAGAATTACAACATCTTTAGTATGGTTTAAAAATTATCACGTTGTACACAATCAACTAGAATTTAATCCTTTTGGAGGAATACAATGTGTAGGATATACCCTTTCACTCAACTAGTCGTATGAATAAAATCCAAATATATTTGTGCCCCCTTTTGAAAAATGTCAGAAACACAAGGTTTTTGTATCATTACATGTTAGCTATGTTCCCTTTCTAATTTCCACAAATGCATTCTTCAGAAAAAAAAATTCATCAATTCCTTATCGAGGATCTAGTAAGTACTTCAAGGATGTTGATATTGAATTTAAATATGAATCCCAAACTGATTATTTGAATTCGATTCTTGTTCTAAAATTCGTCAAATATGATAGCCCAATATGATAGATATAACTCTAATATAATGATATCATGACAATCCCGAACTCTTTCATTGGTAGTGTAGAAATAAAAATATGAAAATCCGGATCTGAAGACTAGTCGAATACAATAACAAGAAGAAACTGATAAACAACTGAATATGATGAATCATTGAATATGATGATCAGCTATATAATGTTGTAATATTTTTATTTCTCCTCTTACATTAATCATTATAATGTATAAAACATATATCGATACAAGAAACGTTTTTCTCTCCCATGAAAGACAGAGCTTATCTATATTCCAATGAATAGTACATCCATCATTATTAGGCGAAGAAGTACAATAATGGTCTCCCTTTTATATGCGACCAAAGTAATGTTTTGGAGGGAATACAAAAATTATTTAGACTCAACCAAATTCAATATCATTTCCATGATTCATTGAATTTTTTGTTCATCTTTGAATTCATCAATGCTTCTTGAGTCTTCTCAAATCTTCTTCACCACATCGGTTCACCTTCATGTTTTCCTTTCCATTATCCAGTGTGATTTTAATTTCCTATACGGATTATCCCAATTCTATTTCATTAATATGACAATTTTAACTATTTAAACAAAAATTTGAAAAGTAATAAAAACAATCATCATCTTCACAAACTTTATTATAATTCTTCCTCCCAATTTCCAATAAGATTTCATTAATACCTTTCTCTCCAGAAATTGATGATTAAAAAAATATTCTACAAAATTAAAACTCCACGTCCACAATACTTCATCCATCATAAATTATGGACTACATTGTGGATCAATATATTTCATTATTAGCATTAAATAAATTTCCACACCATCTGTTTTTTTAAAAATTATTTTTCCCAAATATGATGGTACATTGGATTTTGATTTAATCGTGTGATCAGTTTCCACTTCAACAATTACCTACAATAAAAATCTTTTTCTTGTATAATGATTTATTTCATGACAAGGAATACATTTGAGAATAATTTCCACATCTTTAGACTTCCATTGGAATGAATTGATGCTTATCATCCTTTCGATCATCCATCTTTCCATTCAATATTACCTGAATATGATTTTCTAGAACTCAAATAACCTGAATATGATATAGGTAAATATAATATTCATCACCCCTTTTTTATTTAATCAATTTTTCATAAAATTTTTTACAACTAACTCATGAATTATGAGAACTCCAAATGATCAAATCATCAAAAAATTAAATTTATCATAGTCATGCTAAAACTAATTCTCCCATTATGATAATACAACTCATATCAGATACAGAGTGAATAAGATAACCATTTTCTTCTAGTAATATACATTTCGAATACGATCGACTTTTCATCTTGTCTTTTTTTAATACGATTGAGCATTTCAAGAATTTTGAGTCTGATTCATTAGAATACAATGGTTAAAACAATTTTCATCAAATTCAAGGTGAGGTGATTTTCAATTGTTCTCAAACTTCTTTCTATCTTCCTAAAACCTTTCATAAAAAAAGGTCAACATTTTTAAAAAAATGGCTCACCAACAACATTTCCATAAAAAATGAATCTTAAATTCTCTTCATTAAGATAGATGATGTGGATGAAATTCATATTGACAATTAATTAAATTTCCTCATGATCTTAGTCTTTGATGTAGAAGAATTCCTCAATAATAGAAAACATATTTTAAAAAATATTATCCCATTAATTATTATTAAATTGAATAAATGTACCTTCAATCTATCCTAGATTTATGTATTTATTATTGTTAGCAATCTCAAAACCATTTCATCTATCACTCTCAACCATTTGATGAGTATTATATTTTCAATTCGATTTCCATGTTTTATAACATGGAAACATAGTACTGGTTATCCTTTTGAACTTCATACCTTCCATTACCTCTTTTAAAAATGATGTTTTATTGATCCTTTCCCCAATGTGGGATTTCAAAAAATGTTTTGTGAAGATTCAAACAAATAATTTTTCCCATTTTCAAATTGAGAGGGAAAAATAAATAAAACGGTGGGGGATAATCTAAATTCCAGATATAATTTAAAAATGAAACACTATAGACAATATCATGAATGATATGACACATCATGTTTAAAAATCACTAAATATTATTATTTAATTTTGATAGTTATCATATATTCATAAAAATGGTAGTAATGAAAGGGATTAACAAAATTATGAAAATTAGTTTAATGTTTTTTATAAAATTAATTCATTTATTACCAATTAATTTGAAATGATAATAAAAACCAAATGAATATAAAGGAAGACTGTAACACCCCGAGATTTTATGAAAAATATTCTTTTAATTTCATTAATGTCTTGTGTTGTATTCTACACCAAGATTACCTTGCGCTATACGCAACACCGTATTAGCTTGCAGTATACACAACACTATTCTTGGATCGTGTTACACACAATTTTGATAATAGTTATTCTACGCAACATTGAGTATATATATATATATATTAAATGTATAAATGAAATATTGTTGGATTCTGTTATACGAAACAATGAAGGATTCTTTCACAACACGCAACCCTGACTTGTCTTGCATTACACGCAATCGCGACCTTCCTCGATAGCGTGTGTTGTACGCAATACCGGGTTTTAATAAACAATGGTATATTATTATAATATTGTCATGAACTAGCCTTTATGAATAGTATTAACTAAATTTTGAATTTTATAACATTATTATTCATCTTACACATTTCTAGAACATGGTATAAGAACAAAATAAATTTTTCGGATAAAATAAGTATTTTTCAAAAAATGCAGTTTTACCGCCTTTTGATGGCGCACCCACTTTAAATATAGTTTTTGACATGTTTATATGTTCAATTTGACAAAATAATATTCTTCTTTTGAATCAGGATGTAAAAATTTACATTAGATAAATTTTTGATACTTTTCCGATAACTTTCATATTTTAATGAATACTAAAAACACGCTATATTTTAATTAAAAACAACTTTTTTCATCGTAATATCTTATGTGGTTAAATTATAATATTGAATGGTTTTAAAGTATATTTAGAATATATTTTTACCACTTAATATAATGTTGGTCATTGGACACAATTTTACAATTAAACCGAACATAAACAAGTGTCAATCTTTTGATAGTTATTATCTCTTAAAAACACGCTTTTTGTTTTGACAACGGGAATTAATTTTAAATTAATTTCTGCCACTTCTGTGTTTTGAATTTAGAAAAATGGATTCCATATTTGGAATCAGGATGTTCAAATTGTGTAAATAGTTAACTTTTATTTTTAGACATTTTGAATAATTACTGCGGTAAATATTTTATTTACTATGGTTAAGGGTAAATCCGGTAAATAAGGGTTAAAAAATAATATTATAATAATATTAAATTACCCTAAAACGTGTCTTAACCCCATTGGTTGATACATGGTCGACCATGGGCATCTTTGGGTCGATTTTGGGACCCCATTGATCCACTTGTAAGTGATAATGACACTTTATTTTAATTAAGTTAAAATGAATACAAAAATGACACAAGCATATATCATTTAGAAAAACAATTGTTACATAGGGTTATATATGTTGTATTTTAGATTATAAATATTCATTAGAAAGATAAAAAGATTTCCTACATGATGGTATTTTATTTGTAATTTTTAGACATCAAATAATTTAATTTATTTATGACACAAAGATGATGCAGTAATTATCTTATTAATGAAATATTGACATAATTGATGTTATAAACACCAAAATAAATGTAATTTGAGACTTTTTATGAATTCCACTAATTTTCTAGGTTACTATGATATATTAATGTTGATTTAATTAACTTTTTTCGAACATTTAATTCTGTTATGACTCTCACAAAAATCATATATCAAATAGTGTCAAAATTGACACAAAATAGTTTTTAAATCAAATATTATATTATTAATTGTTATTTTATTCCTAAAAATCTAAGGATCGGACAAATGACTTAGATAAGGATATATATATTAATAATAATCAATTTGGGGTTCGTTTGGCATGTTATAGTAAGTGTATTAACCATATAGTGAAAGAAAACAAAAAGACATGGTAAAAGTTAAATTATTTAACTTAGAGTTAAATCTAATTGATAAAGTTAAAATAATATCCTAAACTTGTCTAAATTCTATTGGTTGATAGGATTTCGACCCATCCCCAATTTAGCTTCGAAATAAGACCCTTTGGAACCATTATAAACCGATTTTGACTTTAATATAAAATAATATTTTGAGATATTCCTAAGGTGCCCCTCTCCTCCCCTATAAAAGGACACCTCCTCCCTCTCCTCCTCACACCAATTTGAGCACTCAAGCTCGGCCAAACCCTGCCAAAATCCCTTCTACACTTCCCTAGAAACATCCTAGAGGTTCTTTTCTTCCTCAAAGACCAATTTTAGTGCCCTAAGAGGAGGTCTCAAAGAGGCACTTCAAAGAAGAGGTAATTACCGTTACCAATTCTTTCATCTTTATTTCTTCTTCCACTTCTTCTTCTTAGGTTGTTTCATTATGAAGTAATAACATCATTATCACTCATATAATTATATGTTATTATAAGTATGAAACAACCCTATTTCACCATCTATCCATCCTACGGAAAAAGAAATCACCGCGCGTGCGTACGTACGGAATACCGTCTCCACGCCGTGGTGTAATCTATTTTCCACCACCACCTTACATGGATGGGTATAATGGTGTAAAGAATAACTATACATAGTTATTACAAAATCATATTTATTCTGATATATTTTATAATCCACTCCAATTCAATTCAATATTTATAGAAATGATATCATCACTCGTGCGTACGTACGGACTACCGTCTCCACGACGCAATGAGATTCATTCTCCATGTTAACCATTTAAGAATGATTATAAAGTATATATAAGAAATAATAATGAAATATATGACATTATAAAGCTACTGGATTTATGTATATATATATATATGTATGTCATCTACTTACTTCCATTTCAAGACAATAAGGAAAGTAAAACAGCGTTCATGCGTACGTACGGACTACCGTCTCCATGAACGGTGTTTTTCATTTTATTTATCTATCTATTATATATATATATATATACTGAATATATATGATATATAAATCATATTTTATATTCTGGAAGTAAGTAAATCATGATATAAGTAATAATTATGTCAAGAACAACAAGTCAAAACACCTACGATAAATGAAATGATTTTACCCAAAACGCTTCTTTAACATGGAATTTACAAAAGAACGGGTAATATAATGTCATAAGTGAACCATATATGATATCATAACAATGAATATGATTCTGTAATAAGTCAATAACATGATTTAAATCATTATACAGGAGGTTCGGACACTTACAAACCAAGTCGGACCTAAGGTAAGGGAAATGTCACAATCTCATTTTTATCCGAGATTGTTTTTACTTTGTTATTTACTGGGGTGTATTTTATCATCCACATCCATATTCCCTCAATATGTAAAATTATTTCCATCCTTCTACAATAGTTTATATCCTATTTTACCCTTCAGTGAGTTTTTTGAAAAAGATATGAAAGGAATCTTTTGTCGTTTTTCGTACGAGGTACTTTTTGACTTTTCCGACAAAAGTACGAAGAATGTTTTTTTTAACTTATACGGCACGAACGGATTTCTACTGTTTTATAAAGCCTTATTTTCATGAAGCTTCCTCTAAAAGATTTCATGACTATTTTCAATAAAATCCCTTTCTTTTAAAATTTCATGATGTTTTGTGAAAACAAATTGATTTTGAAGAAGAAAGGATATTTTTCTCAAGAATTCAATTCAAGTGTTTTATCTAAAATATTTTCCATCTAAGATAATAAAGGGTTCTGTTTCTATCCATATTTTTACATTGATTTGACTATGTTGTGATGGAATTATGTTTATGAATTCCTTTATCTTATATTAATTGATTTATGATGTCATGATGTTTCAAGAATCCCATTTTTGTTACATGTGTTATGCGATGATGTATGTTTTATGATTATGTGGCACACATAAGAAAGGATTCATTATAAGATGGGTGGGACCTATATCTCCCTCCAATGCATTGGGTAAAGATTTTATATCTCATGAGAAAGACATGGCTGGAATGGTAGGTTATACCGGTTCAGTGAAACAGGACTGAAACGAGGGTTACTCGATTCAGAAAGGGACTTTGTCCACTAAGATAGTCTTGGCAATGAGTCATGACTAACAAGAAATGATTTTCCATGATTATGTGTGCATGCCACAAAGTTTCAAGTTTCATGTTATGATTATGGTGATCTCATTTTCACTTCTATGATTTGTTCCATTTTAAGATTTTATGATCTCTTTTGCAGGTTATGATTTTCAAAAAGATATGATATGATTTTTATTTCTTTTGTATACCCTTACTGAGCATTTGAGCTCACCCTTTTATGTTTTCTTTTCCCCAGGACATAAAGAAAGGTTTTAGGTAAAAAAAAGGGAAGATCTTTATGGGAGATGTTGAAGATCTTTCCCCATGATTAGAATATTTTATTCCGAGTTTCCAAAGACACTAAACTATTACGATCCTTGTGTGTGTGTTTTTGTTATGTACTAAGTATTCCGAAAAAGTAATGTAATGTCCATGTACATCAAGATACGGGTCTCTACAGTTGGTATCAGAGGAAAGGTTTAGTTAACCTTTGGAAACTAGGATGCGAAAACCTTAGTGAGATCCCTAGAGATATTTCTAAGGTATGTATAGGGATGTCTCTAAGGTTAAGTATACGTATAGGTTATAGTCCTAGAATTGCGCTAACGATCTTCGAATTTAACCTAAGATGTTGGATATTGAAGGTACTCCCCCTTTATTATGTTGTTTTCCCTAGCATGATTTTTCCCTCTCACAATATTCTTTTTGGGTTTTAGACGATGGCTGGAACCCGAAGGAACCGTGTTGATCAATGCAATGGACAATGCAATGATTGCCCTCCTGAACAAACAAATGTTATGGGAGATGGAGTGAAAAATCTTATTGCTATACTTACACAAGCTTTGAATCATTCTGGACTTCCAAATGAGCAGAGAAGGGAACAATATTCTATTTAGTCCTTCATGAGGCAATGTCCACCTTCTTTCAGTGGGTCTTCTGATCCACTTGTGGCTGAACAATGGATCAGTACTACTGAAAAGATATTTTCAGTTCTTCAATGTTCTGAACATGATAAAGTCATCTTAGCAGTATATCGTTTGGAAGGTGAAGCTGATCAATGGTGGAATCTTATCAAGAATACGAGGCCAAGAGATGAAATTGAGTCCATGGAATGGGACGAGTTCAAGAACTTGTTTTTCAGTAAGTACTTCCCTCGTATTCTCCGAACAAAGATGGAGAAAGAGTTTCTTGAACTGAAGCAAAGGGATGATGAATCTGTTGGTACCTATGAAGTGAATTTTACAAGACTTTCAAGGTACGCTTCTGGTATTATCATCCAACCTGAATGTAAAGTTGATCGATTTTTCAGTGGCTTAAAACCAAGTCTTCGAAGGGCATTAGCTATAAGAGACTTCAGTAGCTATGAAGAAATTGTGCGTTGTGCTATCAAGGTAGAAATGGAAGTTAGTGTTACATATCCATCTCATGGTTTTGACAAGAAACGAAAGATGGAGTTCAAGGAGAAATCTCAAAATAATGGTGAAAAGAAGATGAATGTTTCCTTATGCACAAAGTGTGGAAAGAAGCATGGTGGAGATTGTCTTAAAGGGACTAGAAAATGATTTAAGTGTGGAAAAGAAGGTCATCGAGCAGCTGAGTGTCAAAGTAATGGAAAAAGGGTTTCTAATGATGTGAATAAAGCAAACACTGCAGAGAACGCACCACCAACACTTCAATGCTTCAAGTGCAAGGAAATGGGGCATTATGCTAATAACTGCCCTAATCCAAGGGTTAGTGATGATCAACATGAGCAACCACTGAAGGCAAAGGACAAAGGGAAGTCACATGCGATCACTATTGGCGATGTTGAATATGATAACGATGTGGTGGAATGATTAAGCGTTTATGTAATCGGATTCCAAAATAATGTTGTATCATGATGTATTGGAATATTTATGTATTGGTCTAATGTGGTATTCAAAGTGATTGAGATATTATGCGCATAATGAAGGGAAAACGAGAAAATGAAATGTTTAACAGTATTCATGAGCTCATGATTGATATAAGGACTAAGTGATATCATGGTTTGAGTATATAGAATTTTGAGGATTTTGGTATGTGGAAAGTGTTAACTTTAAACTGCATTCATGTTTTCACTAAGGTATTCAAGCGAATACATGATTAAGGACTTTGAATGTTTAGAATGTGACCAACAAGACATATCTTATGGGGATCGACGATGGTGTTAAATCTCTGGTAATCGTTTTCACTATGTTATGAGAGTGGACTGCAGTATTATGGATAATCCTAAAGATTGGAATGGATTATGTTGGACATAAGTTAGTATTGTTTAAGGATAGAAGTTTTCTCGATATTATTGATGGGATGTTATAGTAATATAGTTTTAGAAAAAGGACAACCTGCAGGACGGGCGACAGCCCATCGCTTCGGACAAGGCTGTAGGAATCGAACCCACAACCGAAGTGCGACTGGCCTTTATCACCTACCACTGACCTACAGGAAGTCCCTGTTTAGTAGAAACTAGTTTTATTATATTAAGTAGTATGATATATGAAGTATAAGTCCATTTTAGGAACCATATATGATTAATCTCACTATAGATCGACTTATGTATATAAGTTTTGCTAACATTTTGTTTGAGACAGATGGAATGACCTGTCATTCTATCACATGATCTGCTAACACATCACGAATAACAAATTCAACTTCATTTTTTTAAGGGAAGAAGTGTAAATTGTTCAATTCACGAACAACAGTGAGATTATACCAAAATCAAGTAAGTATTTCTTCTAATTCAAATTTTTCAACTTTAGGGAAATGATATTGAAAACCAAAAATGTTGTCCTAGTGATCTTATATCTGATGAATCGGATGGTACCTTAGATCGTCACAAATTTATGGCTTTGTGATTGCTAGCTTTTCCATATTCTCTACCACTCTCCATCAGAACATGATTGTTAGATTTCTCTTCCATATCCATATTTTCACCTATGTGGAAACCCAGTGATTAGTTTATTTGGGTAACCGTTACGTTTCATACTTTTGTTTTTAAAGATAAGTTTTGGTATTTTTTTTACGATGTGGGTTTCTATCAAAGAAACTTTCAAATAGTAAACCATTTATAATCCCGACGAATTTCGAGGGCGAAATTCATTTTAAGGGGGGTAGAATGTAACACCCCGAGATTTTATGAAAAATATTATTTTAATTTCATTAATGTCTTGTGTTGTATTCTACACCAAGATTACCTTGCGCTATACGCAACACCGTATTAGCTTGCAGTATACACAACACTATTCTTGGATCGTGCTACACACAATTTTGATAATAGTTATTCTACGCAACATTGAGTATATATATATATATATTAAATGTATAAATGAAATATTGTTGGATTCTGTTATACGAAACAATGAAGGATTCTTTCACAACACGCAACCCTGACTTGGCTTGCATTACACGCAATCGCGACCTTCCTCGATAGCGTGTGTTGTACGCAATACCGGGTTTTAATAAACAATGTTATATTATTATAATATTGTCATGAACTAGCCGATATTAATAGTATTAACTAAATTTTGAATTTTATAACATTATTATTCATCTTACACATTTCTAGAACATGGTATAAGAACAAAATAAATTTTTCGGATAAAATAAGTATTTTTCAAAAAATGCAGTTTTACCGCCTTTTGATGGCGCACCCACTTTAAATATAGTTTTTGACATGTTTATATGTTCAATTTGACAAAATAATATTCTTCTTTTGAATCAGGATGTAAAAATTTACATTAGATAAATTTTTGATACTTTTCCGATAACTTTCATATTTTAATGAATACTAAAAACACGCTATATTTTAATTAAAAACAACTTTTTTCATCGTAATATCTTATGTGGTTAAATTATAATATTGAATGGTTTTAAAGTATATTTAGAATATATTTTTACCACTTAATATAATGTTGGTCATTGGACACAATTTTACAATTAAACCGAACATAAACAAGTGTCAATCTTTTGATAGTTATTATCTCTTAAAAACACGCTTTTTGTTTTGACAGCGGGAATTAATTTTAAATTAATTTCTGCCACTTCTGTGTTTTGAATTTAGAAAAATGGATTCAATATTTGGAATCAGGATATTCAAATTTTGTAAATAGGTAACTTTTATTTTTAGACATTTTGAATAATTACTGCGGTAAATATTTTATTTACCATGGTTAAGGGTAAATCCGGTAAATAAGGGTTAAAAAATAATATTATAATAATATTAAATTACCCTAAAACGTGTCTTAACCCCATTGGTTGATACATGGTCGACCATGGGCATCTTTGGGTCGATTTTGGGACCCCATTGATCCACTTGTAAGTGATAATGACACTTTATTTTAATTAAGATAAAATGAATACAAAAATGACACAAGCATATATCTTTTAGAAAACCAATTGTTACATAGGGTTATATATGTTGTATTTTAGATTATAAATATTCATTAGAAAGATAAAAAGATTTAAAACATTATGGTATTTTATTTGTAATTTTTAGACATCAAATAATTTAATTTATTTATGACACAAAGATGATGCAGTAATTATCTTATTAATGAAATATTGACATAATTGATGTTATAAACACCAAAATAAATGTAATTTGAGACTTTTTATGAATTCCACTAATTTTCTAGGTTACTATGATATATTAATGTTGATTTAATTAACTTTTTTCGAACATTTAATTCTGTTATGACTCTCACAAAAATCATATATCAAATAGTGTCAAAATTGACACAAAATAGTTTTTAAATCAAATATTATATTATTAATTGTTATTTTATTCCTAAAAATCTAAGGATCGGCCAAATGACTTAGATAAGGATATATATATTAATAATAATCAATTTGGGGTTCGTTTGGCATGTTATAGTAAGTGTATTAACCATATAGTGAAAGAAAACAAAAAGACATGGTAAAAGTTAAATTATTTAACTTAGAGTTAAATCTAATTGATAAAGTTAAAATAATATCCTAAACTTGTCTAAATTCTATTGGTTGATAGTATTTCGACCCATCCCCACTTTAGCTTCGAAATAAGACCCTTTGGAACCATTATAAACCGATTTTGACTTTAATATAAAATAATATTTTGAGATATTCCTAAGGTGCCCCTCTCCTCCCCTATAAAAGGACACCTCCTCCCTCTCCTCCTCACACCAATTTGAGAACTCAATCTCGGCCAACCCCTGCCAAAATACCTTCTCCACTTCCCTAGAAACATCCTAGAGGTTCTGGTCTTCCTCAAAGACCAATTTCAGTGCCCTAAGAGGAGGTCTCAACGAGGCACTTCAAAGAAGAGGTAATTACCGTTACCAATTCTTTCATCTTTATTTCTTCTTCCACTTCTTCTTCTTAGGTTGTTTCATTATGAAGTAATAACATCAGTATCACTCATATACTGATATGTTATTATAAGTATGAAACAACCCTATTTCACCATCTATCCATCCTACGGAAAAAGAAATCACCGCGCGTGCGTACGTACGGAATACCGTCTCCACGCCGTGGTGTAATCTATTTTCCACCACCACCTTACATGGATGGGTATAATGGTGTAAAGAATAACTATACATAGTTATTACAACATCATATTGATTCTGATATATTTTATAATCCACTCCAATTCAATTCAATATTTATAGAAATGATATCATCGCTCGTGCGTACGTACGGACTACCGTCTCCACGACGCGATGAGATTCATTCTCCAAGTTAACCATTTAAGAATGATTATAAAGTATATATAAGAAATAATAATGAAATATATGACATTATAAAGCTACTGGATTTATGTATATATATATATGTATGTCATCTACTTACTTCCATTTCAAGACAATAAGGAAAGTAAAACAGCGTTCATGCGTACGTACGGACTACCGTCTCCATGAACGGTGTTTTTCATTTTATTTATCTATCTATTATATATATATATATACTGAATATATATGATATATAAATCATATTTTATATTCTGGAAGTAAGTAAATCATGATATAAGTAATAATTATGTCAAGAACAACAAGTCAAAACACCTACGATAAATGAAATGATTTTACCCAAAACGCTTCTTTAACATGGAATTTACAAAAGAACGGGTAATATAATGTCATAAGTGAACCATATATGATATCATAACAATGAATATGATTCTGTAATAAGTCAATAACATGATTTAAATCATTATACAGGAGGTTCAGACACTTACAAAGCAAGTCGGACCTAAGGTAATGGAAATGTCACAATCTCATTTTTATCCGAGATTGTTTTTACTTTGTTATTTACTGGGGTGTATTTTATCATCCACATCCATATTCCCTCAATATGTAAAATTATTTCCATCCTTCTACAATATTTTATATCCTATTTTACCCTTCGGTGAGTTTTTTTAAAAAGATATGAAAGGAATCTTTTTTCGTTTTTCGTACGAGGTACTTTTTGACTTTTCCGACAAAAGTACGAAGAATGTTTTTTTTAACTTATACGGCACGAACGGATTTCTACTGTTTTATAAAGCCTTATTTTCATGAAGCATCCTCTAAAAGATTTCATGACTATTTTCAATAAAATCTCTTTCTTTTAAAATTGCATGATGTTTTGTGAAAACAAATTGATTTTGAAGAAGAAAGGATATTTTCCTCAAGAATTCAATTCAAGTGTTTTATCAAAAATATTTTCCATCTAAGATAATAAAGGGTTCTGTTTCTATCCATATTTTTACATTGATTTGACTATGTTGTGATGGAATTATATTTATGAATTCCTTTATCTTATATTAATTGATTTATGATGTCATGATGTTTCAAGAATCCCATTTTTGTTACATGTGTTATGCGATGATGTATGTTTTTTGATTATGTGGCACACATAAGAAAGGATTAATTATAAGATCGGTGGGACCTATATCTCCCTCCAATGAATTGGGTAAAGATTTTATATCTCATGAGATAGACATGGCTGGAATGGTAGGTTATACCGGTTCAGTGAAACAGGATTGAAACGAGGGTTACTCGATTCAGAAAGGGACTTTGTCCACTAAGATAGTCTTGGCAATGAGTCATGACTAACAAGAAATGATTTTCCATGATTATGTGTGCATGCCACAAAGTTTCAAGTTTCATGTTATGATTATGGTGATCTCATTTTCACTTCTATGATTTGTTCCATGTTAAGATTTTATGATCTCTTTTGGAGGTTATGATTTTCAAAAAGATATGATATGATTTTTATTTCTTTTGTATACCCTTACTGAGCATTTGAGCTCACCCTTTTATGTTTTCTTTTCCCCAGGACATAAAGAAAGGTTTTAGGTAAAAAAAAGGGAATATCTTTATGGGAGATGTTGAAGATCTTTCCCCACGATTAGAAGATTTTATTCCGAGTTTCCAAAGACACTAAACTATTACGATCCTTGTGTGTGTGTTTTTGTTATGTACTAAGTATTCCGCAAAAGTAATGTAATGTCCATGTACATCAAGATACGGGTCTCTACAACGTCTTTTTAGAAAAAGAACCTATTTTAAACCCATAATGTCAATTTATTTCCACAAATGATGTATGTTCTTTTATTATATTGATTTTTATTTTTTTATTCCGTTAAATATTACATTTAAAAATTCATTTTAATATATATAAATATATTTTATGGTTTCCATATTTTCATTATTATAGATATTCTAGGAATTATATTGGTTTTCATTTGGCATAGTGCCTGAAATTTATAAATTTTTTTGGATAATTGATTTAAATTGGTATTTTAAAATTTATGTTTGATTAATATAATTGAAATGAGGTATTTCACAAAAAAAATATTTTTTATTATATATGGGATACTAATTGATTTATAATGTTGGATTCTATTTTCATTAAAAAATACCTTTTTAAAATGGTTGGGGATTTTATGAAACAATATAGTAATTTCATTGAGTTGAGTCTTATTTTGTATATTGTGGACAAAATTTTACCTTAGATTTTATTATCTATAAAATAGTTTTTAATGCTTTTTACTATTACTATTTTTATATGTGATGTGTATAAAGAATTACTAGAAACTTCTAATGTGATGTCTGATTGACTGGTTCATAATTCCCTTTTTGATTCTAATTATATTTATTTATTATGATATTGTAAATACAAGCTTGAACTTTTGTTTTTTGATTCATAGTTATTATTTGGTTAGTGGTATTTTTATGGGGGTTATGTAAGTTGAAGGATGTGATTATATGTTATACCATTGACATTATTGTTTTTCATCTAGTGAAATATGATTTGAAATTATCACAAAACATTTATCTTTGAAAGAAAGAAATATATGTTATATAGTTATATGTCTAGGTATATATATATTCTTGTTGAGAATTAGAATCTCTCTAGTAGCCCTTAGTTGAATGTTATGTCCTAGAAAGGGGTTGTCATTAATTATATATGATTATAGTTATTTGTGTGAAAATGAGTGAGACTGTTATCCAATACGTTATTGGTCGACATTTTTTTCCAGTAATTATCTTAATATCCCAATTAACATTTACTCATGACATGTATCATATTTTATAAAAAAAAAATTAGGATGTGTGTTTCTTATTTCTTGTATGGAAGATTCTTTATTATTTTGATCTCTATTATTGTTTATCCTTGTTATTGATTATAATTTTAGTTTACATTTGTTTTCAGTTTGTTGGGTATCATCATTTATTGGGTATTTTATATTTTTTATTTTTTATTTACCCATATTTTATGTATGTGTGTTTTTTGGGATATATAAAGGATAATAGTTAGTTTGTTTATATGAAAGCATTGTAAATTTTTTGAAACTGTTTTAATATATGTTCTAGTTTCTATTTATATGGACACATTAAATTATATTAGATGATTTATAATTTTTTTGGAAATATTTTTTTAAATAATATTGAATACTTTATAAAAGAAAATATCATGTAATGTACATATTTAGAAATGATTAATAGATGGTGTATTTGACGAAAAGAGATACAGTGTTATTTCACTCTTAATAAAATATATTAAATGAAAAAAATATATTTACATATATATATTTTGAAACTAAATTAATTGATATATTTTTTATAATGAATGAAAATGACTCATGGTTGTATCCTATTTTCCTTTGGATTAAAACCTGAATTCTCATGTTGTTGGGTATGTAGTCTTCATGTCTTATAAAATATTCCTTAAGTCATAGTTTCTAGGATTGGTATCATGTTATTTTCTATGGGTAGCAGATATATGTTGGTAGATGGTGTTGATGTAATGGTCCCATGTATATGGTTGTTTCTACCAATTATTAATAGAACCAATTGGAATTTTTTAGTTTTCAACCTATAATACCTTCTATTCTGGTTATAGCTTCAGTTTATAATATTTTGAAACAAGTAATAAATGGATAATTGTAACTGATTTATTAGATTGAATTTATTATTATTTTTTCCCTATTTTTATTCCATTATAATGAGTATCCATTTATTGAGTTTTCTTACTTATTATGAGATTTCATCGAACACTAAGATACCAGATTTTGGGTTTGTGATTGGAAGAATTTTTTCTAAGTTATTATAGGGATTCCTATCTCTAATAGATATACATGATACCCTTGATTATTTTCATCGGCATGGGGAATTCGACACCCCCTTAGGTTTGTGATGGGTCATATTAGGTACTAATTTAGATAGAATCATGGAAAAGATCATTTTAGTGAGTATGTTTTTGTACTGATTAGATATTTATATTTATGGTTTAATTAATTTTTTTATTAGTAACATCTCATGAATTAATTTTTTTGTCAGAAATATGTGATATCATCTATCTGTGAATTGAAGAAGATTTAGTATTAAACACCATTTAATTAGATTTTATCGTACAGAAGATTATATTACATGGGATGGTCATACAATTAGAGAAAATATACATTTATGAATTATAAATTTAATTAATATGGCCTTCAGTATTAACTTAATGAATTTTTTATATTATATATTTCTAGGTTAGGTATTTTAATAGTAATCCATTAATCAGTTTATAACATCACACTTCCCTTATATAGATTATAATAAAAATAAATTAAAATTTCATAAAAATGATTATAATAATAATATCATTGTTTGAAAAAATAATATCACCTTTATCAACATGATATGATCCCTGAGATGTGTTCTTTCCATTAATCTCATGTTGGATTCGACAAAATATAAAGATTAGGAATTTATACTATAGTGGGGTTGGAAATACCGACTTATAATCTATATTTATTATGTATCATTGAAGCCTAAAAATAAATTAAAAATATCAACCGAAACAATTCTCTTCCTTTTATATTTTGATATATATCATTTTTTTATTTTTGGCATTAAATTAAACAAATTTCTATACCTTGTTTCCATTGGAATTCATCTTAATAATCCCACAGAATATACCAAACTTATATTTTGAATAATCATTATCCAAAAAAAATTCGGTTTAATGAAAATATAGCCTTAAAATATATGGGGGATAGAAACTATAAGGACATACAAACACTGAGATGCCCACATTGACTCAGCCCTCACCATTATAAAATTATTCAATAATGATCCCATTTGTTTTGTGGATTAAATTTCCACATTAAATAGAAATATTAATATTTTTTGGAATGAATTTATGTTATATGTGTGTTTTATAATTCCAAAACATGTAGGTTCTATTATCAAATCAATATAATCGATAATTCATTTACATGAATAATTAAATGTTATTTGAAAAATTTTAGAATCAATGAAAATATTTGTAGGAGGTACATAAAACATGATTTTGTATTTCCTTTACATGAATAATGGTAAAACAATTATGAACATCCAAATATTTCAAATAAATAGGATAATGAAATAAAATTAAAGTAGGAAATTTATGAATTATTTAAAAGAGTAGACTTAAAAATGGACTAAGAATATGTTGAACTCATTTTTTTATTTTTTATCTAAACTAATGCATATAGTGAGATCATTATATTTGTAAAAAAATTAAATTTAATCTCACTATGGGCCACCACATATAGGAAACAAATTCACAATTACATGAATGGTGCTTTAAATTACCATTTTATATAATTATCCATTTAGAATATATCCCCATATTTCTATACATTTCAGGTTATATAATATATGTTAGTAATTATATCATGGGAAATCCCATTTTTTTAAATATGATACACCATTGAATATTGACTAATTGTGTCTATTTATCTCTCTTAATCCAAATATAGATGAAACATGATTTTTTTTATACCTTAATGTTTGTTTTAACAATTTATTATCCTACGCAAATCCTTTATCATTTAGAAATATCTTCCAACATATAAAAATTAACTAGCATAACACAAATATTTAGATTCCATTGGGTTCTATAAATCAAATGGTATATTTGACTATATTCCATCCATGAATTAAAACATTACATCCACTCAAAAAACATAAATCTCTACCACCAGAACTAACATATAATGACCCCAGATACTTTGTAATTCCCTTTCCTATGTTCACATGAGTATGGAATGAGTTAGAGTAGGTATATAACATCATGATACCATCCCCATATATCATTAGATAACATCTAGTGTAATTTTCCTATAACAATTATTATAAGACTATAATATTAGTATAAAAACATTGTACCATATAAAAAATAAAAAATAATGATATAGAATCAAGGAACACACATGGGTTTATATTTAAACACCATCTAAAAATAATAAATAACCAAAATTAATAATGTTAAAAGTTATACCAATATTGAAAATATATACCCAAAATAGTAGGATCAACATTTAGAAAATAAAAAAAAATTAACGAAAAAATGTACATTTTACATAATAAAAAAATTGAATCACACCTCTGAAACATTTTCAAAACCAATATATATAAACAATAGAAATTCCATGTATATCATATTTATTGAATATCAACTGTGATAGTTTATATGTGATCCAATGTTATTGTGTATGGTGTAACCCAAAACATTTTATGGAACACCAAAATTGCTTCTTTCTATATGAAACTTAAAGTAATATATTTATTCAAGATATATAAATAATATAGTGAAATCCAGCATGTAATATTTCACATTAGGTCATCATATTCTTACCAAGACATGATGACACATGGCCCATACATGCTTCAGCTAATTTTATTAATGGATCATTAGTATAATTATTTAAATAAAAACATATCCTGGAGAATTGAAAATATTACAAATCCATATAGAAAAAACCAATTAAGGATAAACATAATTCATAGATAATTTTGTGTGTGATAAACACATATAAGGATTGTATGACACTGGGCTATACTCCTAAATGAGAAACCATCAAGAAAATGAATAACATAAATAATGATTAGGAATATATGAAGTATATTTTAAATTAAATTCATTTAAGTAAGAAATAACCTATTTATTTACTCACATAGTAGAGAAACTATGTATTATATCATTTACGATGATCTTCCAAGGCCTAAAGAGGGTGATCATTTAGGTGGTGTAACAAAACATGATAATCCCTAATATTTTGTCATTGTCCACTTTATCAATAATATAAACATGGTCAAGATGTAATGAAAAAAATGTGGTTGATAAAGAAAAAATTATAGCTCTTTTATACACTTTGATCTATACCATGTGCTACACTAATTTGTTTCCCATGAGTAATCTGAGGACAACCCATCCAGATCAATATCATAATACTCATCGATTACAACACAACTTGTATTCATAATAATAACCCATAACTATCATGTAACACAGAGTCCATGATTAATTTGATACACAAATCACATGTCTTACTTGGCCATCCATTTATATTATACACAAAACTAATGGATTTTACTCTCATTTGGTCACAAATAACACATATCAGCTTCTATTTACATCTCAATACCCATAAAAACACCATTACTTGTTTTAAAACAAAAATATCATTTCCCTCAAGTTCCCATGGTCTTAAAATTAATAAAATATTAGTGGATACCCCAGTTTTTCATACCAATTTGTTATATTTTCTCAAGTCATGGAAATATAAGTCAATCAATATCTTCACCCTTAAAATCTAGAAAAAACACAATATACCTCATAAGATAATAAAACTATAGGTTTCAAATTTCTTAATAATATTCAATAATCTTAAGGAATTCCACAATATACACATTCCAATAATATTATCATTACCCACATAAAATGATATTCGTAATCAATAGTACATATAATCACCATAGAACCCATATCATTGACATAGAGCCCCTAACAAGAGTGAAATAAATATTTACACACTCAAAATAGCCTAAAAAGGATTATTCATGATAGATATATTTTCAAGGTTTAAAGGACCTATTCCTAAACAAACACTATTATCTCATAGGAGCTACATAGTTCAAAGGTGATTCAAATAAAATTTCGATTAAAAATTTCAAGGATTCGTAGTAAATGTTACTACTTCCCATGTGCTGAATAATTTTGAATTCTATAGAAAAAAAAGTCAAAGGATAATGATTAGATATTATAGTTAATTACATGAGACAATACCAAAATTGGTTTTAGTGAGTTTAACTAGTGGTATCACCATTTTTTGATAATCTTGATTGGAAAATCAATTTCATTAAACAATACAAAAAATACATGCTTCACTCCCAAACGATGTCACTCTAGTCTATTAGACAATTTAGTACATAACTATTTCTTATGTATAAATACTAATACTAGAGCTCAATGAATTATATTTAACAACCCATATATAAAAAATATATATTTTGAATAAGAAATAGAATTCATTCGTTAATAGGAAAATTACTTCCAATTTATTCATTCATTCCAACAATGTCTAAATTCGCACTCGTTATAGAAAATTTCCTAAACCACTATCTTATTCCCAAAGTCTTAAATAATAAATTATAAAAATTTATGATTTATTACTAAAATTAATTTATTGATGCATTGTAATTGTAAACTCACCATGCATTGTTTGCAACAGATAATATTTTCCAAAACTTTTTAAAAGGTCCATTATATTCCATTGAAAGTGACATTAGGGTATTTTTCATGAATTCATACTGAATCTATGACTAAATTGAATAAATTCATTCAAGATACATGAAAATTATCTTGATGATCCATGTCCAATTATCTAGTGAAAATATCTTTAAATTATTCATTCTAGCACATCATATATGTATTGTACAATGAAGTCAAGTGTTTCTAAATAAATGACACCTTGTATCAGGAGAATATTTATTATATTTCTTATTGTTTATATTTTATTTTTTAGGTAATGATATTGAAGGGATTATTGATATAGGATATTAGAAAATTATTGTGATCTAACATGATGAAAAATATTTTTTAAAACTCATAATAAACAAGAATTTAATGGGGAACGTTGGTGGGAATCAAGGGGTAGTTGGATAGTAATGTTAACATTCTATAAAATAAAATGAATAATAAATAATTTATATTGTGGAGAATATGGGACATTTCCATCTTTAAAACACATAATTACACCATTAGGTACATAATAAGTAGGTAAGGGAATACTAGTACCAATTCAACACCAATTATAGAGCCATCCAATTTCTAGTGTGATTCTCCTAAGATATTCCCCTTGAAGTTATCACTATATATTTAGTTACACACACTTAGTAAATAACATCCATTACTTCTAAATTTGTTATTGGGGACACCTTGACTTGGATATACCTATCCACAAACCCTCAAAGACCATGGAATCAAAATTTTAGAAACCTCAATTAAATTACACGTCTCTAATTAATTCATTAAAAAACCAAATTAAAAACAGTACCCATAATAAATGCATTAAAAATAAACTTATATATAATTGATACTAAATTAAAAGGACATAATTCATTACATTATTGACATAATACATTATATTATATTGAAATTTATTGTTTTTAAAATAAATTTTACAAAATTATGTAGCATCTTCTGTTCCTAAAAATAAATTACAATGAAAATTATTCTTCATTAAGTTGCTAGAATACATGATTTTATATTCTATATTGGTTGTAAAATAAATTTCCCATTTTAAGTTGGATCGCATATTTCATACATGAATTCAAAAATAAGGCTATTTTTTAGTATATGTATTATTTCATTGATATATAGTTTTATCCTCTATGGTACCCACACAATTTTCTATAGAATATATTAAAAATGTTTGAAGATATTTTATGGATTGAAAAAATGAGATTTAATTATCCTAGGAAAGAATCACGTGATTTTGATTCTCAATTCTACTATATAATACCCCCTCAAAAAATAATTCATTATATTCGAGTTAATCAGATATGTATGAATCATTTTGAGGTTCAATCCAGAAAACCATCAAACACTATCAATTTTCACCCCTTCAACTTGTTTGATAATGATTATCCCATTTAAAGATATCTATATATGTGATTCATTAAATTTATCAATTGATCATAACGAAAATGAATAAAAAAATTGTGCATGAAGATAAAGAACAAACATATTTGTAACATTCTGATAGAAGAAGATCCATGATTGTTATTGTAATACACATATTTGTTTTTATGGATCCAATATATTATTATTTGGGTTAGTTTAATATGTTATACAATTTTTATTTACGTTCTCTACAAAAGAAATAATTTGGGTCAGGTTTGTTATATTTAAGATAAATGTATATCTATTTTGGTGTTTGATAAGAAAACACACTAAGATTGATGAATACCTATTGAGAAAAACATGTGTATGTGATGGGGATACAAATTTATTTTTTGATCTGATAGTGAATGATGTATATGTATATATTGAGCATACAAAAAACTATTTTTGATGATGTAATGGTAAATATTTCATGCATGTGATGATTTAACATCATAATTTTCATGATTATCTAAATGGAATCCTCTATCATCTCAAAAATGAATTTATTCTTTTTAGTATCTTCTATAAGAATTTTCATTCAAAATCCACACAAATGGAATTAAATTCTTGAGAATCCTATATCATTTTTTGATATAGTTTTATCTATTAGGGAAAACTATCACATTCTTTGACATATGTAATCCTCATATGAACATGTTGTCTTATTAAAAAAACTATAGTGAAATAGAAGACATACCCTTTAAAGATTAATCAATAATTAAAACTCATTTCTCTCATATTTATCATTCAACAACAGAGTAAGAATATCACCATCCCTTATTATATTAAATATTGGAGAAACTGTTTCAATCACACTCATGTCACTAAATAAATGTAGTAATACCACATTCCAGACATTTTTTAAACAAGGGAGTAACCCTATTGACTTCCTATATTTCTATAAATCATAGTTTAACATTTCCTTTATTTCATTATTAGATTAATATTCTATATATACTAATTGTATGATGATTTATTTTTTATGAAATCTATCATTCGTGACTGAAATTTTTCTAATTGATTAATGTTATTCACATCATCTATGGAATAATATATGTAATGAATAATCATCAATAGAATTGATCCAACAAAATTTTAAGTATTTGTTAAAACATTAAGAGAGTTTCATACTATAAAATAAAATACTTTTTTGATGATTCCAGATCATAGCTAGTTGATTTTAAAAAAAATCTATTTTCAATAGTAAAAAAAGATTGAAAATATAAGAATGGGTTATAAATATATATTTTTTATGACCACTATATAGGGAACAATTTTATCTTCCATGATGTTTAATGGTTCATACCCGAAAATGATTTAACCTTTTTTTATTCTATGGCATATAATGGTCAAATTAAATAACAACCAAAATATCAAAGCGTCCATGAGTCATGGTTTTTTTGGGTAACATATTCAAATATTCCATTATGTATCATAGGCATTATAGAATATATAAATATATATCGAATACCTATTCAAGGAATGATATATCACACCAACCTATTTTATTTGTGTGATATATTTTATAAATGTGGAATTGAATTCATTGAGCCAGTACCCAATTCATTTGGGCTCATATACATAAAATAATACATTTATTGTATATATATATAGGTATAAGGAAATAAAATAATCATTTTTGAACCTAAATTAGTTTTGATATTTTAAAAATGTAAATCATTTTACAGTTATTGATTTCCTAGGGTAATCAATGATGACTATGGGTCAAAAAAATTTATTTAACATGAAATCATTACTCCATAAATATGATATTTCATATAATTTGTACACATCATAAACTATCAAGAGTTATATAAAAATAAATTGTAAAATTTTAATTTTATATAAATATAATATAATATTAGAGATCCCAAATTAAATTATTGGAGTACATGTAACACCCCAAGATTTCATAGTGTGTTATTTCTTCAAAATAATACAATAACTTGCACTACACGCAACACCGAGTTCAAGCACACCATGACTTACCAAACAAGCCGTTAAAAAGAGGTTATGAATAGTATTAACTATATTTTAAACTTTATAAAATTCTTATTATTTTAGAATCCATATTATGAGTTTCTTAGACATAATGTAAGAATAAATTCATTTTCAGTATTGCACTTTTACCAACTTTTAATAGCGAACCCTTTTTAAACACAATATTTTAATCTTTTTTACTAAATTGCGACATCAAAAATTTAAAATGAAACATCCCAAGCTTCTATGGTACGCTAGTGTGTTTTGTACGCAACACCGAGTTCTAACACACCATAACCAATCAAACTAGCCATTATGAATAGTAATACATACTTTTTGAAATTATATATATTTTATATTTAAAAATGGACTTCATTTTTTGATTCAGAATATCGAATTTATCCTAAGGTGAAATTTTGGTACTTTTCGGATAACTTTAATATTTTGATGAATAGTGAAAATTACTAAATTTTAATTAAAAACAAATTTTTTAATGAAAATAATTAATAGTGATAAATTATGAATTTTAGTGGTTTTAAAGTATATTTAGAATATATTTTTACCATTTAATACAATGTTGGTCATTGTACATAATTTCACAATTAAACCGAACATAAACAAGTATCAATCTTTTGATAGTTATTATATCTTAAAAATATGTTTTTTGTTTTGACAGCGGGATTTAATTTTAAATTAATTTCTGCCACTTCTGTGTTTTGAATTTGGAAAAATAGATTCCATATTTGGAATCAGGATGTTCAAATTTTGTAAATAGGTAACTTTTAATTTTAGACATTTTGAATAATTACTGCGGTAAATATTTTATTTACCATGGTTAAGGGTAAATCCGGTAAATAAGGGTTAAAAAATAATATTATAATAATACTAAACTACGCTAAAACGTGTATTAACCTTATTGATTGATACATGTTCGACCATAAGCATTTTTGGGTCGATTTTGGGACCCCATGGAGCCACTTGTAGGTGATAGGGACACTTTATTTTAATTAAGTTAAAATGAATACAAAAATTACACAAGCATATATCTTTTAGCAAAACAATTTTTACATAGGGTTATATATGTTGGATTTTAGATTATAAATATTAATTAGAAAGATAACACGATTTCCTACATAATGATATTTTATTTATAATTTTTAGACATTAAATAATTTAATTTATTTATGACACAATGATGATGAATTAATTACTATAATAGTGAAAAATTAAAATAACTGATATTATAAATACCCAAATAAATATAATATAAAACTTTTAATGAATTAAACTAATTTTATAGGATAATATAATATATTAGGATTTATTTAATTTACTTTGTTTGAAGTAATCAATCTGTTATGAGTTTCACAAAAATCAACTATTGAATAGTGTCAAAATTGACATAAAAGAGTTCTTAAAACAAATATTATATTATTAATTGATATTAAATTCCTATAAATCTAAGGTTCGTCCAAGAGACTTATATCATGATAGGCTAATCATTCATGTACCACTTGGGGGTCGGTTGGATGTATATAGTAAGTTTATTAACCATATTATATAAAAATAAAAAGAGACATTGTAAAAGTGAAACTAATTAACTTAGAGTTAGTACTTAAAGATAAGGTTATCATAAGTACCCAAACCTATCTAAATTCTATTGGTTGAATTTTTTTCGACCCATACCCACATTAACCTTTGAATAATCAACTTTGGAGCCATTGGAAACCGAATATGAATTTATTATAAACTAATATCTCTAGTTTTTCCAAAGGTTCCCCTCACCCCTCTTATAAAAGGGCACTCCTCCTTCTCTTTTTTTTCACACCTTCAAAACCATTTGGTTCAGCCAAACTCTACCCAAATACTCTCCCAACTTCCATCACTACAACCTAGAGGCCTTAGTTAGATTAGAAAGTCAACCTAAGGAGCCCTTTTGATCAAATCAAAAGGAAGAACCCGAAGAAGAGGAGGTTAACCTACCCCAACCAAGGAAAAGTACAAGGTAAGGGGTTTTCATCTCACTCCTTATTCCCGTGAGATTCATGCCATATTTCCACCATCACCTTTTATGTGGTGTATGTACTGCCCATAATTATATTCTTTTTGTAATACACTCTAATTTATGGGTATTTACATATTCATTGTATGATACCTCTTTTATGGGTTGTATGTTTCATAAGATACCAAATTGGTAAGGGTTATTTCACAATCTCTTCATTATCTGAGGTTGTTTATATGGAATAATCTACTGGGATCTCTTTATCATCCACATCCATGTTTCTTAATAATGTATTTCAAATTTTTTTACTATTTACAAGAATATGGGTTAAAGTCATTTATACCCTTATGTGTTTCGAAAGGAATCATTCCGTCGTTTTCCAAACAAGGCACTTTTATCCTTTTCGACAAATTTAAGGTAAGAATGTTTTTTTAACTTATACGGCGGGTGTGGCTACTTACCGCCATTATAAAATCGTCAAAGCTTCCCTTACAATATTATAAGAATATTTTCAAATTGAATGTATTATTTTATAATTATGTTACTTTTAAAATGATTTCAAAAAAAGAGATATTTCTCTAAAATAGTTTTGATTTCATATATGTGAACATCCTTTGATGGCTTTTAAGCTTATTTAAAGTTTATTTATTATGATACAAAACATCCATATTTTATTGAAGGTTTTGTGATATTTTTGACTGTGGATAAGCTATTCTTATGTCACTCATGGTTTTTTTTAAAGTATTGAAATTTCATAAGTTATTTTTAATCCGAATGTTTATGTTATATTTCAACATTTCATTCAGATGAATGTGTTAGAAAAGTATGTTCCGGGTTGGGGACCGGTAAAATTAAGCCCTCCGGTTTGGTCTCTGGTTATTAGAGAAACTCCGGTTTTGTCTCCGGTTATTAGAGGAACTCCCGGTTGGTGTCCGGTTATTAGAGGCACTCCGGGTTGGTGTCCGGGTATTTGAAGCACTCTGGGATGGGTTCCGGTTACAGTTAGCCCCTAGGTCTTGGGACGAGGCCTTGACAAAGAAATTAATGTTCAACATTATGCATTCCATCATTATCAAAGTGGTTATTGATATTGCATGTGATTATTCGATTAGTAGAATATCCATGTGAATAAGTAAATGACATTATTTCATTTTACTTTTGCCATACTATGTTGAAGTTCAAGTTTAAAAGGCTTTTGTTTTAGTAATGAATTGCCTTAAATGTTTATGCTTATTTTTGAATGTTCCTCTATATTGTTATCCTTACTGGGCATTTGAGCTCACCCCTTTTCTATGTTTTATTTTTCCCAGGAAGTGAAGAAGTAAATTATGAATGACCTGTAGGGATATTATGTAGGGATATGAGTGTGGATTATGGAGACAATATGTTGTTGTAGTAGTTTTTCATTTTATGATGTAATGTAAGACTTATTAATATATCTAGTGTTTCCAAGGCTACTAAACCAATCGGTCTTTCGAGATTTGATCTTTCTTGTGATCATGACAACGTTATGTAATAATGCACTGAATCTGGTTTACTAGGGTCGGGGCGTTACAGTTGGTATCAGAGGAAGTTTAGTACAAACCTTGGAAGCTAGATTTAGATAAAATCTAATTAGAGCACGTAGACCTAAGATGAACTTTGAGGATTAGTATAGAAGAACATCCTAGAATTTTGGTATTGTAAATATTTTGTGAGTTTTCCGAGAAATAAATCCATGTCTGGATACGAGCAGGTAGAGGTGGCTCTGGCACAGATGTACCTAGGGGTAAAACCCGAAAACACCGCTTTGATCTAGACTCGAACGGGAACTGGTGCACGACAACGGGCCTTGTTGCACTCTTGGTTACGACACTCCTGGGGGATATGCTTAGGATAACTCTCATTTTATTTACAAATCATTATGAAGGGTTTATGAGTATATACTTCCTCAAAAGAGACATTTTTATGATTATGGATTATATCCATAAACTATTTAATTTATGTTATGTGTTTTACAGGTTTGGGATTAGGTATTGTTATTCATAAACTAATTTAGTGTATGCCATTGTTTAGAAATGGCGCCCAGTAGAAGGAATGAGAACTATAGCAATGCACATGATCCAAAGAGAAGGAAGGATCATATCTTTCATGGTTTTAAGTCAGAATTTATAAGAGAAATGGTTTCGCATGTATTATCATCATATGAAGAAATAATATCATGTGTTGATAATATAAGTAAAGAGTTTACTGATTCCTATGGCTTTGAAGGGATGCAAGAGAATAAAAGGATGGAAGAGATAAAGATGGATAAAGGGAAGAGGGAAAAGAAGAATTTTCCCATATGTGATAATTGTGGGAAGAAACACCCTGGATCTTGCCTAAAAGGAATGGGATTTTGTTATAATTGTGGAGGAAAACGACCCAAAGTACGTGACTGCAAGGGTAAGAAAATGGTTTCAAATGTACAATGCTTTATTTGCAAGGAGTTTGGACACTACGTGAACCAATGTCCCAGTCATCAGACTATGCCGCAAATGATGTTATTGGATAATAATCAAGTTATGATACTACCACAGATGAAGAGGAATGATTAGAGTTATTGTGTTGATTATGTCATTTGAGTGTTGTATCAGCAATGTACTTGTTATAATAATTATGGAGTATATAAGGATTGTACTGCAGTATTATTTCATTAAGGACTTGAGATTGTATGAAACAAAGAAATGTGACTCAATAGCAGGTTAAATTTATGGAAAATATATGGTTGAGAGAAAGATAAACCTTAATATAGTTATGATACCGAGGTAGTGATTTTGGAATAATACATGATTGATTTGGATAAATTATATTGGATATTCTTGACTACCTTGAAGCTGATTAATGATTTGTATATTCTATCATTGTTGGGGTTTAAAACATTTTTGGATTGAAGGAGTATATCTATTATTCGATAAGGAATAAGGGATCATAAATGTAATTAATAAGGATTTATGATAATTCAGGATGTTGCATTGTTTTAAAAAAATACATGATGAAGGTGATCACATGTTATGACGTGGCAAAAAAAGGATCTTCATCGTGTTTACCTTTCTTATAAATTTTGGACTGAAGTATTTTGGATAGATCTAGTTTGGATTATTTTGGATTGCCATAAAAGGAAAACCCGGAGGTCGGGCGGTAACCCGTCGCGTCCGGAAAGGCCGCGAGACTTGAACCCGCAACCGAAGGGCGACAAGGGTGTATCACCTACCACTGGCCCACGAGATGTCCTGGATTAAATAATGTAGTTTTTTTTAAAGATCTGGTAGATGAATTATAAATTCGTTTATTTTGGATTCCTGTACGAATAGTATAAATAGAATTTTTTTACGAGTGAAAGATGAGTTTGTGGTAGAAATTTATTAACAGATAAAACTCTAATTATAAAGTAAGTATATCTCCTTATGATCTTAGCAAATATCATAAATAAATTCCTCAACATTATTAAAATGAACTTAGAACAAAAATGTTTTCCTAGATGGTACCTTAAATTATCACTAATTTATGGCTTTGGGATTGTTGGCCTTTTCATAGCCATGTTCTCTACCACTCTCCATCAGATAATTGATGGTTAGATTTCTCTTCCATATCCATATTTTCCTACATGGAACCCTAGTATGTGTTATTTTCAATTATCTTCATACTTTCCACTCTTTATTTTAAATAGAGGCCTCATTAATACATTTTTTCGATATGGGATTTCAACTAAGATATTTTGAAACGTCAAAAATGTGTTATCCCAATACCTTATGTTTTGTTTAACCAATGGTATTTCAAATCATCATAGATTGATGAGTTTAAGGACCTCAATTTTATATTTGTTTGTGATTGATGACCTCAATCACTACCTATAAATATTTACGTTTTTCCTCCAATTATATGTCTCTAATTTCCACCAATGTTCTCCTAATAGAGATCATAATTTGGTGGTGACCCTTTCATTTCTCTTTTCCTCATATTAAGACAAAATTTTAGTAACCCAATTTCCGATGTGGTTTTTCCCACAAAAATATTTTTTATTTTCAACCTTTTATTTTCGAAGAACAATTTCAAATTGCGAGTACGCAATTTATTGAAGGAGGGGAGAATGTAACACCCCAAGATTTCATAGTGTGTTATTTATTCAAAATAATACAATAACTTGCACTACAGGCAACACCGAGTTCAAGCACACCATGACTTACCAAACAAGCCGTTCAAAATAGGTTATGAATAGTATTAACTAAATTTTAAACTTCATATAATCCTTATAATTTTAGAATCCATATTATAAGTTTCTTAGACATAATGTAAGAACAAATTCATTTTCAGTATTGCACTTTTACCAACTTTTAATAGAGAACCCTTTTTAAATACAATATTTTAAACTTTTTTACTAAATGGGGACATCAAAAATTTAAAATGAAACATCCCAAGCTTCCATGGTACGCTAGCGTGTGTTGTACGCAACACCGAGTTCTAACGCACCATAACCAATCAAACTAGCCATTATGAATAGTAATACATACTTTTTGACATTATATATATTTTTATATTTCAAAATGGACTTCATTTTATGATTCATAATATCGAATTTAGCCTAAGGTGAAATTTTGGTACTTTTCATATAACTTTAATATTTTGATGAATAGTGAAAATTAATAAATTTTAATTAAAAACAACTTTTTTAAACAAAAAAATTAATAGTGATAAATTATGAATTTGAGTGGTTTTAAAGTATATTTAGAATATATTTTTACCATTTAATACAATATTGGTCATTGTACATAATTTCACAATTAAACCGAACATAAACAAGTATCAATCTTTTGATAGTTATTATATCTCAAAAACACGCTTTTTGTTTTGACAGCGGGATTTAATTTTAAATTAATTTCTCTCACTTATGGGTTTTGAATTTGGAAAAGTGGATTCCATATTTTGAATCAGGATGTTCAAATTGTTTAAATAAGTAACTTTTATTTTTAGTCATTTTGAATAATTACTACGGTAAATATTTTATTTACCATGGTTAAGGGTAAATCCGGTAAATAAGGGTTAAAAAATAATATTATAATTATACTAAATTACCCTAAAACGTGTCCTCACCTTATTGGATGATACATGTTCGACCATAATCATCTTTGGGTCGATTTTGGGACCCCATGGAGCCACTTGTAGGTGATAGGGACACTTTATTTTAATTAAGATAAAATGAATACAAAAATGACACAAGCATATATCTTTTATCAAAACAATTTTTACATAGGGTTATATATGTTGGATTTTATATTATAAACATTAATTAGAAAGATAAAACGATTTCATACATAATGATATTTTATTTATAATTTTTAGACATTAAATAATTTAATTTATTTATGACACAATGATGATAAATTAATTACTATAATAGTGAAAAATTAAAATAATTGATATTATAAATACCCAAATAAATATAATATGAAACTTTTAATGAATTAAACTAATTTTATAGGATAATATGATATATTAGGATTGATTTAATTGACTTTGTTTGAAGTAATAAATATGTTACGAGTTTCACATAAATCAACTATTGAATAGTGTCAAAATTGACATAAAAGAGTTCTTAAAACAAATATTATATTATTAATTGATATTAAATTCCTAAAAATATAAGGTTCGGCCAAGAGACTTATATCATGATAGGTTCATCATTAATGGACCACTTGGGGGTCGCATGGATGTATATAGTATGTTTATTAACCATATTATATAAAAATACAAGGAGACATTGTAAAAGTGAAACTAATTAACTTAGAGTTAATACTTAAAGATAAGGTTAACATAAGTACCCAAACCTGTCTAAATTCTAATAGTTGAGTTGTTTTCAACCCATCCCCACCTAATGATTTGAATAATCAACTTTGGAGCCATTGGAAACCAAATATGAATTTATTATAAACTAATATCTCTAATTTTTTCAAAGGTGCCCCTCACCCCTCTTATAAAAGGGAACTCCTTCTCTTTTCTTCACACCTTCAAAACCTTTTGGTTCAGCCAAACTCTGCCCAAATACTCTCCGAACTTCCCTCACTACAACCTAGATGCCTTAGTTTGATCATAAAGCCAACCTAAGGAGCCCTTTTGATCAAATCAAAAGGAAGAACCTGAAGAAGAGGAGGTTAACCTACACCAACCAAGGAAAAGTACAAGGTAAGGGGTTTTCATCTCACCCCTTATTCCCGTGAGATTCATGCCATATTGCCACCATCACCTTTTGTGTGGTGTATGTACTCCCCATAATTATATTATTTGTATAATACACTCTAATTTATGTGTATTTACATATTCATTGTATGATACCTCTTTTATGGGTTGTATGTTTCATAAGTTACCAAATTGGTAAGGGTTATTTCACAATCTCTTCATTATCTGAGGTTGTTTATACGTAATAATCTACTGGGATCTCTTTATCATCCACATCCATGTTTCTTAATAATGTATTTCAAAACATTTTTACTATTTACAAGAATATGGGTTAAAGTCATTTATACCCTTATGTGTTTCGAAAGGAATCTTTCCGTCGTTTTCCAAACAAGGAACTTTTAACCTTTTCGACAAATTTATGGTAATAATGTTTTTTTAACTTATACGGTGGGTGTGGCTATTTACCGGCATTATAAAATCATCAATGCTTCCCTTACAAGCTTATAATAATATTTTCAAATTGAATGTATTATTTTATAATTATGTTACTTTTAAAATGATTTCCAAAAAAGGGATATTTCTCTAAAATAGTTTTGATTTCATCTATGTCAACATCCTTTGATGGCTTTTAAGATTATTTGAAGTTGATTTATTATTATACAAAACATCCATATTTAATTGAAGGTTTTGTGATATTTATTACTATGGATAAGCTATTCTTATGTCACTCATGGTTTTTTTAAAGTATTGACATTTCATAAGTTATTTTTAATCCGAATTTTTATGTTATATTTCAACCTTTCATTCAGATGAATGTGTTAGACAAGTATGTTCCGGGTTGGGGACCATTAAAAGTAAGCCCTCCGGTTTGGTCTCCGGTTATTAGAGGAACTCCGGTTTGGTCTCCGGTTATTAGAGGAACTCCGGGTTGGTGTCCGGTTATTAGAGGCACTCCGGGTTGGTGTCCGGTTATTAGAGGCACTCTGGGTTGCGTTCCGGTTACAGTTAGCCCCTAGGTCTTGGGACGAGGCCTTGACAAAGAAATTAAAGTTCAGCATTATGCATTCCATCATTATGAAAGTGGTTATTGATATTTCATTTGATTATTCGATTAGTAGAATATCCATGTGAATAAGTAAGTGGCATTATTTCATTTTACTTTTTCCATACTATGTTGAAGTTCAAGTTTAAAAGGTTTTTGTTTTAGTAATGCATTGCCTTAAATATTTATGCTTATTTTTGAATGTTCCGCTATATTGTTATCCTTACTGGGCATTTGAGCTCACCCCTTTTCTATGTTTTATTTTTCCCAGGAAGCGAAGAAGTAAATTATGAATGACCTGCAGGGATATTATGTGGGGATATGAGTGTGGATTATGGAGAAAATATGTTGTTGTAGTAGTTTTTCATTTTATGATGTAATGTAAGAATTATTAATATATCTAGTGTTTCCAAGGCTACTAAACCAATCGGTCTTTCGAGATTTGATCTTTCTTGTGATAATTCCAATGCTATGTAATAATGCACCGACTCTGGGTAACTAGGGTCGGGGCGTTACAGTACATATTTAGATTATTCCATATAATTGTATTTTATTAATTTTAAGAACCCAATGAATATTCACCTTTATAATTTTTTATTTAGAAAGGATTATTCATCTTCTTATCATGGAAAATCATTATGAATAATGGGATATTATTTAATAAAATATGAATATATAATATGTAGGCCACCATAACAAATTCTATAATTTTAAAGATATTCAATGTAATGCATTTATGATCTCTATAATAAAAATGGGATGATTAATGTAATCCATGAGGATTTCATTATACAGTATAAGTTTCGTGTTATAATATTGTATTTTAATCTATTATAAAATAATTTATTCTTTAATTCCACATAGTCAATTAATCCATGATATCTAGTTTTTCAATAGTGGTGAATTACTTTTATTCCTCATAGTAGTTTCTTGTTAGGGAAGAATATCCATTCTCTGTCTATCTCAAACATTCAATATATAATTTTATTGATTAATTCATTTATCATGAATAAAATAAATAATGTGTCATATACAAAAATTATATAATTAAATAGATCTTTATTATGGAATATATCTCTAAAAATATTAATTTTTTTACTTCATATCTAATTCAGTAATAATGAAAATAAATAAATGTCCCATGTTTTGTGGGGAAAACCCTATAATTATGTAATAATATCCCAAGACCCACACTCGTGGATCTTTTACTAAAATCCCAAACTATAAAATTTATTATTTTATGCAATTAATTTTGACCTTAAATTTTTAATCAAATCCTGAATATTAAAAATTGAAAAATTAAATCTCATACAAACATGAAGGCCGTTTAGGATTAGTGTTTGTTTAAATTATGGATAAAATCTTAAATAAATAATTCAAATTACATTGAAATATAATTTCTCCAACTTAACATTGGATTTTTATTCCACAATAAGTCATAATCACAATCCATATGAAAACCATTTTAGTGCTAATTCATATTACAACTATCTTTATAAATAGAGGAGAAGAATAAATATTTATTATGAGATAAAATTCATAATATTGTAAAACTTAACAATTAAAAAATGAATGTCATCAATTTTCATCATAAGAGAATGAAGGTATGATGACATAATCAAGGATCCAGAGTATAACATAAGAATATTCATACCCACCAATACCTTGACCATCAAATAAGGTAAAATGGAATAATGAATTAACAAAGGATATATTCATAACAATAAATAATCATGTTCCATGTGATTTCATTCTTGATTAAATGAAACATAGTAAACCCATAGAAAAAAATATATAAAATATATTTCTATCTTGGAGCATCATTTCATACAACCCTTATAGAACACTTACTAACCCATTATAGTAAGAATAATAATAAAAATTACTTAAATTATAATTTTCTAGAGAAAATAATCATTACCAAAGGCATTTGAGCTATATAAGCATGCACCCACGGTTTGTGTCATAATAGGCTCATCTGGTGCTATCTGGGCCCACCCATCTTATATAAAAGTCAAGAACCTTAACATGAATAATGTACATACAAATTAAAATTCTACATAAAAAACAAATGTACAATAATTATTCATTCATTTCAGTAGTTATAAATGTATAATATAATGGTTTTAATGTTAACCTTTTTAAACATGATTAACCAATGGAAAAGAAATGGGTTTCATATTAAACTCTTTGAAACATTATTAACCTTAGGAAATGAAAAAATTTCTATAACAATATCCTTTAACCAATCATTATTCAACCATATAATTAAATAAGATGGTATGGATATTAAATATCCCCAATATGGGCTAATTATCATAATGGTTTTTGATGTTGATGAAAGGAAATACCATTAAAAGATCATTAAAATATTTTTTAGGATAATATATTTTATTTTTATTTTTTAAAATATAAATTATTTTGATAATAAAATTATTTGGAAACCACTTTTGGAAAAAAAATCATAAAAAATAACCTCATTGACTTTTAGTGGAATCTTAAAAAATGACAACAGTAAATCTCTACATTTTATAAAAGATAAAGAGAATAATCCTTTAGAACTGTAAAAATGATAAAAGGATACATATTAATAAAAACAAGAAGAATCATTTTATTTTCATTTCATGAAAATCATTATGAAATCATTTTTACAAGTTTAAATCATATTTGAAAGCAATTTTAAAAATCTTTATTTTTGGATGAAAATGGATTTTCGACTAAAGAGATAAATAAAGTGGGTTTTTTAAAAACATTTCACTATTATTTTATGTAAAAAATAGTGGAAAATGGTAATATTTAATTATAATAACATGAATAAAAATATTATAATTTAATAAATAATAATTATAATATTTCATCATCAAGGTCATAATCCTACACAATCCTGATAAATGATTGGATTGTAATAAAAGACTCTCACCAAATTAGAAACTAGAATTATAACGCCTATGAAATAATAAGATTAAATTAAATGTATAATATCATTAAAATAATATTATTTATCATTTAAAATTTCAAATTAAATGAATATACATGTCATAAAAGAATATAGTTATATAACAAAACAGAAGTCTCAAAGAATGAATATTATAACAAGAAACTATTAACGCTATGGTAACATTGAGATTGAAAACCAAATTAATGATTGGTCCAAAATGGATATGTAAATACCAATAAATTTATGTATAATAAACATAAAATACATTCACTAGATGTATATATTCCACACAATAAAAATTTAGTGGTGAATATGGCATGTATCTCACCAAAATAAATGTGAGATGAGAAAACCCCTTAACATGAGTCTGATTCCTAAAATGTTTTATTACATTCATAAATAATAAACTTATGTCATTTATATAAATTTAGGATATGAATTTAAAATTTATTTTTTACTTTTATATCCCATATTAATATGTTTTATATAATTAAAAAATTAAATATGTTTACGTCTGATGTTTTAAACTTATTCAGGTTATGTGTCAAAAATTACCTTGGTTGGATAAGTATGGTTTAAAGGTCATTAAATATCCACTTAAAGAATAATAATCATGAAATAAATATCATATTTATATATTCATTATAATTTTAAATAAAATCATTAAATATGTATTTGAAAATTGAATTAGCACTATAGTCCTGGTGACGGTAGATTGTACACACGAATTAGTAACATTTCCATTTTTCATTAATTAGTTTGGAAATAAGTTATTTAACATATTATATTTAAATAATTATAATTATATTATTAACAAACATATATTTAATATCATGTATATATATATGTCATTATATTTATTTAAAAGGAATCACACTGCTTCAAGGAGGTGGCAGTCCACACATCAACAAACAACTTTTATTACTTTTTTATTTTGGTAAGAGGTAATAAATAATCTAATTAATTATATTTATAAAAATATAAGTATTTCATTAATATAATAATTATATAATTTATATTATTTATATTCATCATAATTACCCATGTTGTTTTCAATGAACCACATTAGTGAAAATCGCTTCACATCGCTTCGCATGGTGCTAGTCTACTGTAAAAACATGTGACATTATATTATACCGTACGGTATTGAATAAGATACGGTAATATATAATAAAATTAATAAATAGGAATAATTATGTTATAAATAATATATTTAAATTTATGATACATCATTATTCACATCCTTGAGAGATTTTGAGGGATAAACGAACAACATCGGTTGGTTATGTGGTCGTCCATTGTTCACATGAACCATGACGTCGTAACCCATTTGATGAAAGTGTGAGTGGACATAGTTTATAAAATATAAAAAATGTATATTAATATATTTAATATAATTTATTTTTATGTAATCATGTAATATTAATAATTAGTGTGGATGTAGATAGAAATAATACAAAGATGATTATTATTGAATGTTACTTCGTTTTATGGTAAATAATATTAGATTGAACAAAATCCCTTCAATGGGGCCATTCTTTCTACGAGTGAGGATTATTGGATGAGGTGATATAAAATTTTATGTTATTTTTATTGATAATGGATGATCCAAATTTATTGATTGGTGTGATGAAGTGAGGGGAGTGAGTTTACTTTTATAGTTGAGGATGACTGGAATTCTTGTAAGTACCAAAAATGTACTCACTATTGAGAGATCAAAAATAAAAAGGTTTCTCTAAAATTTATAATTTGATGTTCTGACTAATGATATGGACAGTTATATCCTATGAAACACATTGAAAATCAAGTATTAATCATTTTTTTCTTTAACTACTATGTTTCATTAATTTTTCAATTTTTGGTTAAGGTTACTTGATTTATAACAAATGAAATTTATATGTTAATTCTAAATTAAATTGAGGATTATTATATAACTTATATACTTTTATTATATGTATAAAATATAATTTATATATAATTAATTTAATGTATTTTAAAAACTAATTTCAGCAGAAGAACATGTAACATGAGGAAACACTACTTTAACCCTAACTATGCCTACAATGTTTCTACTATTTAGCATCAATCTATTCATTGAAAAAGATAAATTGGTACATCAATGAATAAAATATTATATTTAATAACTATTAAAAATTAATTTTCATAATATATTATTTTAATCAACTCTAAATCATTTTAAAAATATCATTTATTAGAATATAACATTAATGTCAATCGTGAATTTATTTATTTAATTAATATTTAAAAAATATCCATTTGAAGTATTATTTTGAATGAATTGATTTAAAACCTCTGTATAATTATATATTAATATTCAAAATTAATCTAATATAATAATTTATTAAAATGACTTAACTTTTTTTATTTTTAGTAACATTTATTTTAGTTAATTATTTAATAAATAATTACTACGTTGGCATTTGTTAAGAATTGTTAGTAAATATTTCATCTCTAAAAATTAAAGCTAAATTATCGTGGTAAATAAAATAATTTATCCAAAAAGAGGATATATACATATCCAAAAAAAAATATCCATGTCTAATGACTTTATTTAAATCATAATGAAAAAAATTCATTTTTTCCCTAGCATTACATATTATATGGGTAACATTAATGGAAAATAGTCCCAAAACCTCATAAAATCTATCCTTAAGTAATAAAGAACAAAATAGTTTCATAAAATGTGTTTTTAAGTTTTTCTATAACATTTAATTCTATATTTTTTGTGGTTAATAACATGTTAAATTTGTTTTTATTTTAATGTTTATAATTAAATTTATCTATTCTTACTAATTTGTTTGGTGAAACATTTAGTTGGAATTATTAAAAACTAAAAATTCTTATGAATAAAATTATAGAATACATTTTCCCAAATTTATTACACATAAATGTAAAAAATATAATTTAATATTAGTCTCGTAGAATTGGTGAAATAACAGGGTTTTAAGAAGAGTGTTTTTTTAGAAAATAAGATTCCATATTAAAATAATAACTAATAAAAAAATTATTAACTAAAATAAATATTTAATTAAATAATATTTTAAAATTTCATTTATAATATTTCCCATTAGATATTTTTTTAATTATTAAAAATGGGGAAACACTGTCCATTTTAATATAGTTTTTAGGAAAACACATTTCAAACCCCAAAACAATCAAAAATGATATACCATTATAACATTGATTACAAAGTAATAAGATAGAACTAAATTATTCATTAGTTATTCTAAAAATATTAAAAACACATCGTGAATTTTCTATTAATTAATTTATTGAATAGAAAGTAATTTTTAGAAAAATTAGTATTCTTCACTATTCATTGAAAAATTAATATTGTCCAAAAAATAAAAATAAAAATCACTCGATGTAAATTTTAATATTAAAATTCGTAAAATTATTTTCATTTCATCAAATAAAATTTCTAATGATCCAAAATTTATAATAATATTTCTTCCATAAAATAAATAAAAAATCATTTTGGTAGAAAATATATTTTGTAAAAACAAAATGAATATGGTCAAAATTGATTGAGTATTTCTTATTAATTTATCTGTAATTTATATTGAGTTATACATAAATATATATATATATAGTAATTTATTTAATTATATTCTTAAAAACTAATTGAGCAGTTATGGTATAATTATAATACATATCATGGTTCGTTTAACATCAGTGTTGTGTGTTGAATACACCATCAAACAAAAAATATCAAGGATGCGTGTAACATAATATAAATAGAGGGTTTCATGTAATAATGATAATCTCAATGTTTCATGTCCATTAAACTATCGAATATAATTTTCATCTTTTAAAATATTACAGTTTTACAAATGAAATTAAAATTATATCTAATTCAATTTTTCTAAAATTAATATTAAATATATTTAATATGAATGTTTTAAATTAAGAGAAATATATGAATTTTTTTTGAAGAAATAATATAGTTGGTTTTATAAAGGATTATGGAGATCATTTTGAATAAGATAACGATTATTTAATTAAAAGGTTTTAGTGGGTAGATTAATTAAATAAGAATAGTTCATTATAGGATTTATGAATTGTTAATATAATAAATTATTAGTTGAATAAAATATAATAGAATAATGCGATATATTTCTCAATTAGTGTTTGATAGTTATTGAATCACCACATTATATATGTATATACATATATAAATTAGGTACATAGGGGTAAAATTACATTAAAACACACATACACCACACATACATGCTAAAAAGAAAGGCTATATCCCCCCAAGGGGTGTCCCACCCATCATGCCATATTTATATAGTACATGACCCAAAGGCATAGTGGTCATGAAGCCCATTACATGGCCTGAAATCCTAGTGTAGTGTTATGATTACATAATTTAACATGAATCATGAATGCATCATTGTTTTCATCATCACATGTGTCACCACTTCTGTCTCCACATATTTCACCACCTGTATAGTACTAAATAGTGCCTACGACCAATAGTTCATGATCACAGGACCACATAGATGCCATGATAAAGCCTTTACCACATGGGTACATGTTCTTTGGAAGTAATAACCACATTATAAATATTTAAAGATTTTTAATACTTCATTTAACATATTCATTGTAATACATGAATAGAACTTAGAGAAATTTGGAGCATAAAACACTCCCTTATTAAGGATACTGTTATAAAATAATTATTTAATTGTTTACCACAATACATTTTATTTTTTTTATTTAACAATAAAATGATATTTATTTAGTTTCTGAGACAACATTAAATCATAATTAAGTAATGGAAGACATAAAATGATATATAATATAAAATTAATTTAATATTAAAACATTTCATAGTAACACATACATTAATATCCCCATAAATATGACTTAGAGAAATTTTCGTTGGTTTGGTTTACTACAGAACAATAAATTATATTTTTATAGTTATCATGTTTAACTTTTTAATTAGTGTATAAATATTTTAATCTTCCTCATTAATTGAGTCAAAATAATATTTTTTTCTCAAAGTTTGTGTTACAAAATAAGCAATAACATGTTAAAACATCTCAAAAAACCATTTTTCTATCATCTAATACTTATTTTATAAAAAATAGAATTATATAATCATTTTTATTTACAAAAACAACATAAAAACTATCTTCATCTACAAGACCACAATGATTTATTTTATGGGAATTTACATAATTGAAAAAAAATTAATGAATTCATTAATACCTAAATTTAACCATTTAGAATATTCTTGTAATAAATTAATGGAAATTAAGGTAAAAAATATATCTTGCGTAGTCTACCTAAATTGTATTTCTCTTAATAAATAAATACACTATATGTTACTTTTCCATCTCCATAATCATGTCATCCATTTATCTTTATTATTTAGAGACCATATGAATAATTTTTTAACAATATCTTTTTGTCATTGATATATAATATTCATTGTCAATCTAAAGTCTGAATATACATTTAAAAAAACACTATCTCATTAATTTATTAATATTATTACATATCATGCCACTTGCATGAATACATATGCACATCACATTCCACTTATTTTAGTATAACCATGCACTTACTCAACCAATGTTAATATAAGTTCCAAATTATTATTTTTTAAATAATCAATAAAATACAATAAAGATTAAGAAAACCCAACACTATGATTAATAGAAAAATCCTATAACCCTTTACATAGCATGGCCTCATTGATAGTATAACTATGGAATAAAAAAAATTAATGGTCAAATGTTACTTTACGTATTAACCTCGGGTGATGTGGTTAACAATGAAACATGCACCAAAATTATATCAATGATATATTTTATTACACTCAATATATTCTACTAAAGTTGGTCTTCTAGAATAGAGAAATTATTTTGAGTCTCATGAGAGAACACTATGTCACTAAACTAGCCCAATCTAATGATAATGTGAAAATATTATCACATACCATTTATTTATATCATGATTTTCAATTAAGGATGTCTCTAGGTCATACTTTTATGTTTAAATTATTATTTATTAACAAAAAAAGAATCCATTATAAATTTATAATATTAAAAAGAAGAATTTTATTTAACATTATAAAAATTCCATCCTCATAAAATATTTTGTAAATACTATAAAAAAATAAAAAGGTACTAGTATTTATAATACATAATATAAAGAGGCCGAAAATAACTGATCATTATTATAAATTTTTTTATATTTTTAAACTTCATACATCTCACATATCTTTTTACTCACCTCTATAAAATAATATAGTAAATCCTCTATATGAAATAATTTAGTAAGCTAAAATTTATGATGAAACCTTATTTGAATATCAGTTAAATATAGATTAGATAATGTTTACATAAAAATTTCAATGTCTATTATTTTATTTACATACTTACTCATCTATGTATATTTATACAATAACTAGGTTGATAATATTATAAAAATAAAAAAATCTATTTGGTATTAATGTATAGAATATTTAATTATATCTCTTCATCTTAATGTGTTTCTTATACAACATATCCAAAAAAAATTGGAATTTATTGTCCCATTCGCATTAATATAGACTTGTATAATTATTTATTTCCTATATTTTGAAGAAAAATGATATAAAATATTCTTAAACAAGCCACATACAAATTATATTTCTGAAAATTATATTTTATAGACCAAAATTATTTTTTGTGATGAAAGTTACTTTTTTTATGGGAATATTTAATAAAACAATAATATTTTATTTATATTTTGATTTTTCAATAGAAAATAACATATAATTTTAATGTTTACTTATTAAAATATACAATGGATGTGTGGTTGGAACTTTTTACATCATATTTTAATAAATAATGTGGATTTGAAAAATTTAGTTTTGATAAAACCCCTTTTATCGATCATTGAAAATAATTCAATGAAGTGGAAAAATCATAATTCATCTATACTGAAATCATTATCTCATTTTACAAAAATCAACCATTATTTTACTTATGATATTATTTCTCATTTGATAATAATGATATGTTAAATACACTTCATGTTTACAATTTTCAGATATCTAATGATTAATGTAATCCTTTGAATTTGATTTCACTAAAAAGAGAATCATTTAACAAATTCTTTAAGAAAATTGATGATTATTATATAAAATAATACAATTTTTTTAATTTTAATCATTATATATTTATATATATATATATATCAGAATTAGATTTAGAAAATATTCTCTCAATAAAAATATGATCTATTTTAATATTAGACTTTTTTGTTAGTATACAAATGTATATGTTTCCCATATGCTTTTATTAAACATTTTTTCCACTAAAAACATATTGATTTAATTAGAAAATAATTTTAATCACATCATATATCTTTTTTGAGAATGAATATTTAATTTCCCTACACAAATACATTATATATATAATCCAAACTATATTTTTTTGGTTACAAAACTTTTTGGCTTAGCAAAATTAGTGCAATCTAATTCTCATATTTTTTTTATGATTACCTAACTACTTGGGGTTCCAAAAAAACCCAGGACTTACATAAGAAAATCCATTGTTTTATTTCACAAAGAATATAAATTTATGAATGATTTTTATCATCATATATGTTAAATTTTAATGGTATGAAAAACATAGTATTTTTTAGGAGTTATTTAATATCTCAAAATCTTATAAAAGTATTCAGAGAATGATTTTATACCTCTACTGATTTAGTTTTTTATCTTATACCCTCTACAAAATTAATATTCTACAACTGTAAAAAATTATACAATATTATAAAATTAATTATTTGTGTTATATTCCATTGAATAAACAATAAATATACATACACATATAAAAAATCATCTCCTAAACATGGTATATGAATTATATTCATGTTAATGTTGAGAATCAAACATAAAAAATAATCTATAGGAAAAGGATGGTAAAAAATATAACCAACACAAAAATTGGTAGTATAGTGTCTAAGATCTCAGTCTAGTGAGAATTCATATCCAATGACCAATTTTACAATGGTTAATTATCATGTGAGACAATTATTATAACAAATTTCTATCACTAATCATGTTTAAATCATAATTATCTCTTATAATGGAATTTATAATCTAAAAAATTAAAAGTCAGTGTAAAAAAAATAAATATTATATTATTCCTCACATATAACTCATCATATATATGGTCTGAAATTTATGAGAATAAATTTAAATTATTTTAAAAAATTTATAATATTATTGAAAATGAAAATATATTATATTTATGAACAATAAATATATAAATGTATATTTTAAATATTTTGACATGAGGTGAGATTTTGTGAACTAATTTCATAGAATGAAACTACAAAACCAAATTATAACATATATATTCTTTTATTGATACTATATAACATATAAATATAAAAACATTATACTAATTTAATAAATATAGAAATTTCAAATTTCATCATTTATATATACAATATATATGGATTCCTTCATATTAAATTCAACAAATATATAATAAATATATATTATTTCTATTCCTTAATAGTTTAAAACATCATATTAATTTTTCAAAACATCAATATCTCAAAATTAATTTTTTTTCAATTCGTCATATTAACAAAAACTATTTTAATTCTTTTGAAATATAATTTTAAAATAACTCTTTTAATATGAACAATTCATATTAGTATTCATAATTATATTAGAAGAAAAAAATTTATATTTTACATTATTTTATAATTTGTAGATTCCATATAAATTTGTTAGTAGTTTTGACAAAATTAATAAAAATATATATTTCTAATAAAATCTCTATAAACTCACCATAAATACAATTTTTTCTCAAAAAATAGTGAAATAGAAATATATTTCATTATTTTCATTGTGATAGATTATGCCATTTCAAAATAATGTACTGAATGAATAACAACATGATTTTTCAAAGAATCCAGATTTTGTTTTCAGGTATGAATCATGTTTTCTTATGTTTTAGTGGAAAAGATGAGTTTAAGAAAATTTCATGAGTACACGCCATGTACTTATAAGTACACGCCATGTAATCAGTTTCTGCAGGTAGCCAGGTACTGGTCATGTAATGGTAGAAAAATGGTCATGTGGGGTGACCTAGAGACCGCCTAATATGGAGCTCGGTAAATTCATGTACATGTCATGTACTTTTAAAGACCATGCCATGTACTTTATTTTTATTTCATTAAACGGACCAGGGTCGTGTCAAATAGGTAGAACACACTTCTTCTTCTTCTGTATCATCTAGGAGAAGATGAGACCACTGATTATTCTTCGAGCCCCTGACCCATCATCCGTTCTCTGATTCGACTATCATCGATTGCGTTGTATTCTCCACGGTATGATCTTCATTCTTCTAGAGCCTAATTTCAGGATTTCTTCCTTTTTTGAGATATCCTTGGTTAAATTTGTATAGAATTTTTGTAGATCTAAGACATTCTAGGATGATTCTAGGCACAAGTTTCATGTATATTGATCTCCCAATGCCAAGGATGGTGTTTTGTGCCTTTCTGTAGTTAGTCTCTGAGTTATATATGAAAAAGTTCCAATACCCTTTTCAGGGTATTGCGTGATTATGTATTTTAGCCATATTATTGCAGTTTATGCATTTTGTGCATGAGTAGAGGATTTTTTTATTACAAATAGTGTTATTTACAATGATATTGATTTGTTTGACCATGTTTTCAGGATATTAACAGCATGGTATAACTTCACTTATTATGCAGATTTTTTTTCCATTACTAGTTTTGTTATGATGGAGTGATTATTTTATCTGATATTTTTTTCCTTTCGTTGGAGCTATTTTAGCCAAGTATTACATTGAGGATTTCTTTGGATTCTATTAATCAATTGTGTACATTTTCTTTACACAGGGCTGTGGGATCCTAGGGTAGTGAGACCCTAGGGGATGTAGACGTTGAGGGCTTTCCCAAAGTGTATGTAATATTTTTCACACTGTGAGACCGTTGGGGTGATTGACGTTGAGTTCTCCGTTAGAGTGTCTATATATATATTACGATACAAGAGGTGGAATTTACATTGAGTGCTTCCTCAGAGTGATTGTAGGTTACCGTTAAAAGTATAAAGGGGGAATTTATAGTGATTGATTCCTCAAAGATTCTTTGATTACACAAGACAATAAGTTGAATTGACATTGAGTGATTCCTCAGAGAGTCTGTGTTATATCCTTCATATAAATTGAACCAGAGGGGTTAGGTCATTAGAACAACCTAGGGGGTTACTTGAGATTTTAGGCTAAACCAGATGGGATAGAATGTGAGAAAATTTTCAGTTGGTTTCTTGTTTTTTTTGGTTGATTAAATAGTTAAATGAAAATGATGTAATGGAAGCTATAGGATTGCTTACTTTTGAGTACATCCTTGTTTACTACATCATTTTGTTTCTCGTCTTCCATATATACATTGACTGACTTTTTGGCACAGTTCTTTGGGTTACTACCTACTAGGATTAGTCTCACACCATGTTTGGGTCATGATTTTGGGCCCAAACTGATTATATTATTTCATGTATAGATATGGGAAAGAACCCTCCTACTTCAGGTACATGATTACTGTGGAGGTGGAGAGCATGGGACCATGTTGAGTCTTGGGATTCTATATGAGATAGGTGTCTTCATTTTACATTGGTTTAGTACTATATTACAAAATTGTGACTGGTTTTTCTATTTTCAAAGACATAAGTATCAAGAATCATTTATAAATATGCTCTAGTTGATTATTTTTCAGTCTTCCATGGTTTATTGTAGTTGTGTGGTATTATTAATACTTCTTCTATTAATATCTGTTTATTTCAACAGTGTTACTCTACAAATGAAGTCATTTTTACCCACTATCACACCCCAAATCCGTCATTGGTAGTCAGATGCCTCTGGTATTTGTGGAAATGTTCTTGAGGCCAGGTGACCAACCGGGTGTAGGGCAACTCCGAGAGGTTTCTGGAACCGGGATGTTATAATTTATTCCTATTTTGAATCTATTTTAGGTAATGAACTTAAATATCAATTTTTGAAACCACATATTGGTTCTCGTTTTCCATTCCATCAAATTTTATATAAAAATATAATTATATGATAAATTGTGGTTTTTTAAATCCATGTCATGGAAAATTATATTTTAGATTGTTTTCATTTAGAATATAATTTTACAAACTCATTTATCTAAAACCACAATAAAAATGACATAAATATGGATTTGTTTATAAATCATGGAGTGGTTTGATGAATTTTCATTAAACATGAAATTTATATAAATGATACATTGTTGTTTTATAAAAAAACATGATTTAAAAATTTATATCTATGAAATCCAATAATTAAAATGAAATAAAATTCAATCTTATAGAGTCTTATCTCTATCATAATGGCATATAAAATTTTTGTAGTAGAATTTTCAAAATTTGAATATTTTTGGTTCTATCATTTTGGAAACTTAGGATCCATAGTAATTTTTTAACATGTTAAATATATTATATTCCACCTAATTTTTTTAAGGAATTTAATATTTAACAATTCCAAATTTATTCCCCATAGGGAAAAAATTATTTCATAGGATAACATGTAATGGGTGAATTATACTATATTGATAAAAAGCTATGGACTTTAAGCCATATGTCTACCCTATATCATAAACTTTATAAATTTTATTCAGATTATAGATAAACATAACTATAAATATATAAATAAACATTTATGCTTGAAATTTTTGTCTATCCACCCATTATTTTTAATCTTTAAGGGGAATAGGATATCACATTAATTAGGGAGTGGTCAATTAGAAGACCATGAATTATGGATAAATTGATGATGAATTTATTATTCATTATAATAGTTTTGTTTTTGTTCATATTTATGACTCATTCCTTTTGAAATTAAACTAATATCATGTAATTCTTGATAAATTGAATATGAAAACCATTTCTCATTGTAATTATCAGTATTTTATTTTCATTTTATTATCCTCTCAAATATTCAATTCAATATGTAGAACGTGAAGCTGATTAAATATTGACCTTGAACCCTATCACCATATAAAACCCACATGACAAAAATGTGCGGTCTAAATCCACTTGCATATGCCTATAGTTGATTATGAGGAAGCTATGAAAATGATAAATGGTGAACCTCCTCCGATCTCCTCCCTCATTATAGAATAGTTTAAAAACATGAGAAATCCACATTTTCTCTAAAACGGTATAATGAGGTGCATTTTGATGTTACTTATATTTGGAGATATCATGGATGATAGTGGAAAAAACTATGGACGGAGGTTATGGTGGCGGTGGTGCATTACGAGAGTAGTTTGAGTGGTGTTATTAGTATGGGTCATGTAAGGAAAACATAACAACCCAAGGATGAAAATGGTTGTAATATCAGTGTGAGGTTAGGTCCATCATACGATAAAAAAGGTTTATTTAATGTGATTGACTAAATGGCTATGGTGGAATGAAAAATCTAATATGAACATAGTTTTTATTTTTTATAGAATATTTATTCTCTAGGAAATTGACGAAGCACATGATGAGGCTCATATAATTGGTTAGTATGGGTTTTTAATATGAGTTAAATATCACCTTATATGTAGCTTCATCAATCATGTAATTTTTTACTCAAATTAAATTAAATGGTCTGAAGAAAAGTGCACACTAATTTCCTGATTTTTATATTTGTAATGTGTAGAGTAAACACTTTCCATGATTAGAACATGATAAATTATTAGTTGATCATATATACCAATGTAATCTATAAGGGTATATACAATTTTTTCTGTAATGGATATTCCATTAAAGTCTACCTTGTATAGTTTCAGTCTTTTAAGTATATGCATACTAGATCTCAATCCTCAAATTCTATGATTAATAGAGGGAAACTCCATGTGTACTAACATAACATGACAAGGTAGAAATAATAAATAAGTATTTAACCCCAATGGATTCAAAACCTATGTTTTTTAAGAATTCATTCTTTGTTTTATTCATTCATTGTAATTTTGAATATATTTTCGGACAATATTTTATATTTAGAAAAATTAAACATCTATTATAAGAGTATTTACATGTAAATATCGACAATTAAATCATACTATACATATAAACAAATTTTTATATAATTTTGGGTAGTATTAGGATCCTAGCTCTGTAGAGATGATGAATGGTTTGGGTGAGGAATAAAATGTAGGTATTGTGTTGGTACCCCACCAGAGAAATCGTGTTGATATGGTATGGTTTCACAAAACACTGACATGATTAAATACTCTCTTACCAATCTGAGGTATGATATATCCATTTCGTTTATGGGGTTAGTACTTGTTTGACCATGATAATGAACTAGTCCCGCATAAGATTTATGTAGGGGTTACACCCCCTTGAAATGCAGTGAGACAACTAGAGAATTATATGCATAAATTTTAAAATCATTTAGATTAATATATCATTAATATCAAAATAATAGATTATTGACAACCATATATTTTTAGTTTCCCAAGATCGTAGATAATTTGTTAATGTATTTTTAGAAATATCATAAAAACTCCACCAAATGTATTTTCCCAATGTACTCATTATAGAAAAATACTAGTCAAATAGCTTCATTATATCATTGTGAAATAGAAAAAAATGGAATGTGAACATTAATGAAAAATAATGGTAAAAATGAGACATATCAATTGATGATTTCATGTGGTAATAACATTAGAATAAATTTATAGTAACATGATTAAAACATTAAAACAATACACAGATTTAGAGACCATAAATCATGAGTAATGCAATAAGAGTTTTCCAAATAAAATGAAAACAATAGTAAGAGTGTGAAATCATGAATAATTAATCATTATATACGAGATCATATCAAAATCATATGAATGAATATATTTCATACACATAATGTAATGCTATATGCATTAGAACACGTTATATTGAATGAATACAACTGTTGAGTTGTTCGGGGGATTCTATAGTTGTTATAGATGGAGGGGTTTCTCAAGAGTAATGATGATGAATTATCTGCAACATGGAGCATGGGGATATGATATAAAGTTTGATGGTGTATAGTAAGAGAGATTATTGAGGAATATGAGAAGCTCATGATGTTTTTTTGGATATTACCTTTATATGGGGTATTATGCTATAGAGAATTTACTATATCATAGGCTATGTTAGTAATTTAAATCAATGTAATGGATACATATTTGGGGCGTAGTGTGTGTGGGTTGATATTTTAGGGTTTCTACAGAAAGTGTCAATATTGAAGCAAGAAAATGTGTTTGTGATGAACCATATTCTTGTTTTCTTTTTTTTCTATGGCATGATATAATGGTTTTCACCATGTTAAAACATATATTTTATAGGATTTAATATTATAAATGTTTTTAGATATTTTAGGCATGCATGAATTGTATTATTATATCCTTGTGAGGGTATTACATTTTCATCCCTTTGATTTCATTTTGTTTTGTCGAGTGGTCCTATGGTTTAAATTATGGAATTTTTATTTTCATGTTAGTCTCATATTCTGATAATACTATGAATAAAACCATTCTACAAACCATTCTTTCTGTTATTGGGAGAATGAAGGGAATCCCAAAGGGATAATTTAGTCCCCTTGTAGTGGATTTTAGCACCAACACTTACAGATCGATCACCGATGTTTCGTGGTGAGTTCCCTTCATTCCATTATTGTATTTTGTCCTATTTACATTGAGTTTTACTTTTTAATATGTATTATATAAAGGGAAATATATTTTTTGTTGTTTTTTTCAAAAGTGGATGATGTGGTTGTTGTGTTATGGGTTGCTATTCAATTATTCAACAATTTTATTATGGGTGGTGACCATTCTCCTTTTAAATTCATTCACTGTGGCTAAAAAAATTGTTTAAGGTAGGGTAACCATCATTATCTTCATACTTTATCCTGTGAAATGGGTTAATTTTTTTCCTTTGTTAAAATTCTTTTCTTGGAACATAGATAATATAGTCAATATATTTAACTGATAATTAATTGATTAAGGGTTTCGTCAAATGTTTTTAAATCATTTATATTATTATTCAAATTATGATTATATATTTAAAAATCCCTACTAAAACATATAATCATTAGGGGATTAATTATTTACTAATTTATATTTTCTATGGAAACTTTTTTATTATGAATATTCAAATAACATCAAATTAATTGGATAACCAGTTATATGTTTTTAATGAAATGGTTTCCCTAAGATATTCTTGGTTTGGTGGGATAACCCTTAACAAATGATGTTGTGTGTGATGAAAATCCACTTTATAAATCTGAAAATTTATATTTGAATGTGTTGGGAAATGTGGATCTGGTACATTATTGTTTCGATGTTGTTGTGTTAAGTAGTATTTCAATGAGGATAAAAAATGTGGTCGGGTGCGATGATTATCACCTCAATGTGAAATGGATTATCATGTTTTGTTATGTATGATATACATGTGGTGATACAATACATTCATAATAATCAACATAAATGGGGTGGGATGAAATGGATAATGAATGATGTATTGTTATGGGAATATTAGAAAAATTAGTATTTCTTAATGTGAAATTATATGGGATTGAAATATTTAATTAATAGGCCAGATGATGAAAATGGGGTGTTCATGCATAATCTCGAAATTTTTTATTGGCTTGTAATGTATGGAGTAATATAAAATATAACTTGTAGCCTATTATACAGTGTTCTATATTTAGAAGGGGTTGTGAATGTGACGGTGATGTGATGTTGGGTGCTGATGTTCTGATTGGGTTAGTACTATGTTGTGAACTCAAAGGTTGTTTTTTTGGGATATATATATATATATATATCAAGTATTTTTTGTCATGATTTTATATATGTATCCCACCCGAGTCAAGGAACATGTACCGACAAAAATATATTTGGGGATGTTTTTTCCAACATCCCAGTGGTGAGGATGGATGCATAGATGCCCATTTTTTACAACCCTCTCTTCATGGAAGTGAATACACTCACAAGATGTTATTGTCGAACATCAAAATTGAATTGTGGTGATGTTTTATGGGGTGATGATTGTAACAAACCAGATAATCAAACCATTGTTTTACTATAAAAATATTTTATTAAATGTTTTTATTTCTAATTTAAACAATTTTAATGCATTATTCGTTAAGATGATAATTGAAAATTTATGTTTTTTCATTATAAAAATAGTTTTTTATTAGACATTATTTATTTTTATCAAATTATTATAGAATATTTTATGTAATAATTATACTAATATATATAAATTTTTGATTAGTTCTCAGATGTGATATGTATATATACATTCATATGTAAACTAGAGTTGATTTATAATTATGATATAAAACTAATACTATAATTTTATATTTGACATTGAGAATTATTCCTTTAAAATATATTAAAACCATTATTTTGTAAAAGAGAACTATGTTAATTATACAGACAATTACATAATCTATTATAAGAGTTCTATATATATTCTAAAATATGATTTGTATATATATATGTGTTTGTAAATTTATATGTACATTATATTTGCAGATATTTATTTAATTTATTATCGGAATAATTTGACGTGATTTATATATTAATTTTCGAAAGTATGATATATACATAATTATTAGATTATAATTTTTTTATTAATGTTTCATAACATTATTAACATTTTGAAATTTGTTTAATAAAATTATAAATATGTAACCATTTTAATAGAATGATTAAAAGTGCACATATATGAATTATATTCTAATAAAAATTATTTTTATCTTGAATAATATATATATGTGTGTGTGTGTGTCATTGTTATATTAACATTTTTTCTAATGTTTCAAAATTTCAAATTATGATTATTATTATTATTATTATACATTCCCAATTATCAATTTACATTACAAAGGTATAATTATATAATATGAAATGTATTAATACATGTTTTATAAAATAATTTTGCAATAATAACATTTACTTTTTTAAAATTATTGATAAAATAAGTATAATAGAAAAATAACTTTTGGACTTTTTTTAATGTTATTAATAATATATGATAATAGAATAAAGATAAAATAGAAATAAAGATAAAATAGAAATAAAGAAGATTGATTGTTTGTAAAAAAAGGGGAGAATCCTTTGAAGGGGTTTGAGGGTCCGGGATGAGAGTGTCACCCCGCAAGGGGGTCCCGATGCCTGGAATCATGTTATAGGGTTTTGAGAAAACCCATGTATAGGGCTTGAAAGAGGCTTAGGATGAGGTGAGCTCGGTGGTGGAGTCGAGTAGGGTCTTGCATCGGGTGTTAGGTCATGAGGCATGGGAGTCGAGGTTGAGCGACATCAACAGGCGCGAGAGGTTGTTTTAGGGATTTAGTCTTAGAGGAATGACTTTCCGGGTCGAGCAGCACCATAAGAGGTTTGAGCTACCGAGAGGTTGTCGTATGGTGAGATCAAGGCCATGGCCTGTGGTCAGTGGTATCATGGAAATCATGGATGCAATGTCCGACCAAAGCTGCATCAGTTGTTCCGATTACTCTTCAATCTACTAGGTAGGTTCCCTATTTCTATTTTTTAGGTGTCCTGATTTTTTCTTTTGATAAACTTTTTTTGTCATCGTACACCCATTCACTATCAAATTCTCTGTTTACCTATAGAATATGGATCAATTATTTCTTCTGAAACATTTTCATTTGATTTTGTCATCAAATGTCATTTTACATTACATTTTATATTACCATGCCCTTGTTTTGTAGATGAATAATTTTGTCCATGATAGATGTCTTGTAGCAATTGTCTTTCATATATGCTTTTTCTGCGGTGTGTGTATGTCATTGGATAAAATGAATTTATAAGTCTACATTGTGCATTATCAATGGAGATAAAACTATTTCTACTTTTCTGGAGAGAGAAAGGGTGTGTGCTTTGATGCTGCAATTGCTGTGTGTGACTACATTTCAAGTAAGGTATCAATTAACATTGCCTTCCTTTTGAAAACTAAAAATACACTATGTGTTTTCTAGTATATATTTTTTATACATTTACACAGTTTTAATCCACCCAATTTAAAAACTGTTTGGTGTTGATTTGCAATGTTGTTTTAAAATGTAAGAGTTTTATTTCCTTGTGTTGTGTTCTTGTGGATTTATACATATGTATACTCATAATATATATATTTATGATCCTTGTAGTCTATAAAAAATAACCTTGTATGTCGATTCTAGCCTTTTATTTTTCGGCCTCCAGTAGTAATATGGTTGTAAGGGGCCTTTTTAAATTTCTTAATTATATAAATCCAATCGTACAATTATTTTTTATAAACAGATATATATATATATGTGTATATTTATTTGTATTACAAATCCAAGCTAGTTCCAGTTTTCAAATGATGGACGTTTGTGTTCATGATTTTATAATGTTGTAATGATTTATTTTCATGACTTTTTATATCCACAAATCATATTACACACTTTTTATATAATCAAATACATATAAATATATAATCAAATTTATGTGACTCAAAAAAAATCTATTTTCTTTATTCTAAAAGATGATTTCCAACCCTTAGATAATGTTGTTGATGGAAATTTTGTTTTGGGATCAATTAGATTTGTACTTATTATGCAAAACCCATTATATATTTATGTGCATATTCAGGTATATGAATAAATGTTTACATGTATTTCAAATCCAAACCTATCTATACTATCTAAGGTTGGATGTTGTGTTCACAATTATTTTATGGATTTAATAATGCCAGAGTTTTATTTTGAATGGATCTACTAAACCAAATCCAAATATACACTTTTTTATATTATGATATTCTTCAGTAATCAATTACTAATTTGTTTATGTGTTTTTAAAAGGAGAATACATATCGTTAAACAATTTTTTGGATGTGAAATGTGCATTGGATTTAATTGGATTTATATTTAGTATGCAAAACCATAACTTTTCCATATATATATTTATACAGTTATAGAAGTTATAAACCTAACATGGTTTGGTTTTTTATCAAGAGATAATTATGTATTAAATATGTTATAAATTATTTATTACTTATATGAAATTATTAAACATTGATTAATTATTAAAACTCATCTACAAATTTTGGGTATAGTTTCCAAAACTATAATTTCATGTATGGATTACATGAATTTAATTAATGTATTGATGTAATTAATTCATGTGATACTTTAATGAATATTAGTCTCTCTGTATGCCAAACCTATATGTATTAATGTAAACATGTATTCTCTAATCCATATAGTAGGTCAAATAGGTTTTACTTAATGAACATATAATGATTTTAAACATGTTATAATGTCATGCTTCAAAGGTATTATATGATCTATCTTGTTGGGTTTTATGATTAAAAATAATATATAATTTTGATTTGACCCAGATATATTAAAGGATAAAAGGGTGTGTTAAACCATGCGATCATGTTATGATCACTTAATGTTTTATCAACTGCGGTGGTTGTTTCTAGTTATTCTATGATTTAATCGAACTGCTTGATCATAGTCACTTTTATCATCATATTAAATAACATGTATTTTCATTAATGGAATAAGGATTTTAAATTAAAGAGTTATTATTTTAACATCTCATCTGGAAAACCCCTTCTCATCCATTATTTGATGTGCTCTAGTAATTGTCTCATGTGCAAGGAATGTGTAATAAACCATGTCTACCATCATTAAACTGTTTATGCCAAGTCTTTAATGTTATCTATTTTATTATGTATTTTTTGGATTAAATGGTTTCATTTTCCATTTTTTTGTATAGTTTCACTCAATGATTCATGCATATGGCATATCATAATAATAAGATAAGAAATTAAATTAATCAATGTGGTATGGGAATCCTTGATTCATATGACGTAAAATTTAAATTTTCATAGTGGTATGGTACACCATTAATATCAGACTTTTCTAGACATATGAATAATGTATTGGACTAGTATTTTTTGGGTTGGGGACCGATAAAAGTAAGCCCTCTAGGTTGGGGTCTAGTTAGAGAAGACCCTCCGGATTAGATTACTGTTAAAGAGGCTCTCCAAGATGGAGTCTGGTTACTAAGGCTTTCTTAGTTGGGGTCTGGTAATAGTAACCCACTAGGTCCTAGCATGAGTCCTTGACATTGAAAATAATGTCTTGTATTATACAATCTTTCTTTATGTGTATGATAATTAATTAACCAAATAAATATTCGACTAGTAGAACCTCCATGGTTAGGAGCTAGTACTTATGAGTATCAAAAAAGTAAATTGTTATGGAATGACATATGCACTCAGTGAATTAGTATCCATTATTTGAAATTGTAGCAATTACCTTTATGTGAAACTCTGAATATTCATTATTCCTAGCTATTTTTTTTGATTTCATATTCATATGTAATACATGTTTAGAATGTATTTTATTTATTAATACAAATAACCATTCCTATAATGGAATCATGTGTACTTGTAATTCTGTAAGTATGCTCTAAATTTTGCACTTTTTTTATTATGACATGTTAAATGTGTCACAACATTTCCTATGAAAAATGTTTTGTGGAATGTATTATAGAATAATTTAAAATGATATATTTGGTATGGTATGTCATTTTTATAAGCCCTTACTGTGCATTTGTATGCTCACCCTACATTTTTAAAATACATTTTTTTGGGTGACAGTTTTAAATTAATGAAGCATTACGAGAAGTGCTTGGTTTCCCAGAACCTGAATCAAATTCGATCCTCTATATGAGGCATGTTGTTTAGTTTACCAGTGCATGTTTTTGTAAAAAATTACACGTCATGATACAAGGTACGGTCTCAAGGTATTCTGGGGTCAGATCCACATAGTTGATATCCGAGGATTCGGTTTAGATAACTCTCGAAAACCAGGACTAAACAAGAAGAAATCAACTTATGAAATAATATGAAAGAAATTTTTTTAATTTTCAGATGGAAAAAGAAATTACTAGTATTTTGTATCTTCCAACCGAAGTATTAGAGACAATAGTGGTCTAATCATGTGTATAAAACTACAAGGCATTTGATAATATTCATTTATCATGAAAACCCCTCTATCGAGTATCCAACTCTCCACGTGTTCTTATACATCACCATGGAGCAGGTTTTGTCTATTACATCATGATAAATGCTCAATTCCGGTTCTACACATAATAAGGGAAATACATTGAGGGTATCATTAAATGATTTACTCTAGCCAATAATTTATTTTCTCTTGAGGACATTGAGGAGGCTACATAAGGGGGTGACCTTCGGGCAGCATATCTATGTCAAATTTTAACATACGGTCTATGTGGTCATGTTATGGACTTTGATGCCCTTGATAACAAGAATACCCATTTACATTACTAATATCAAGTTCCTACCGATGTCACTCAACTTGATACCTGACATGCTTCTCTCAATCAGAACTTTAGATGTCCATATGCGGATGATATTAGTTGCAAACGTTGCATCTGGACTAATGAGATAATAGAGTTTATAACATCTTTGGGAATCAATTAATCTGAGAATAGGGGAAATCCCCATCCATGGTGGAATCATTGAGGAATCATCTTTGACGACGCCAGGAAACCCATGCTAGTGTTTTGTGAGAGGGAGCAAGATATTTTGTAATTTATTGAGTTTTATAAATCATTTCTAAAGGATGATGTTGTATTATCTATTTTGATATGTTTTATAAATGAATCAGTTTAAACAGATTTTCCATACTGAAGGATGACTTAGTAAAATTCTCACACAGAAGACTTGAGTTCACCAAACAATAGTTTATCTCTTCCAATTGAACTCTTAGAGACTATAATCATCAATACTTGCTCTGAGGAGTACCCTCCCTATGCCATCTTAGGTCTAACATGTAAACAACTCTATCAGGCATCAAACTGCCCAAACATTCTCCAACATTACCAAGGAAGTAGTCTTGTTTATTACCGTATAACAATTGCACAAATTGCAGCTTATAGACAATGGGGAAAGTTTCAAGAATCTATTTTTCAATGTTTCACATTGGCTGATAACTACAGAGTTGTAGGTAAATTTTTAGAAGCTATTTTGGATGGTGACCATCAAGCGACCTACATATTAGAGGTCCTGAGTTTTAGTATGTACGTAGAACTCTAGAACATCAATATTTTCAAGAACGACATTGTGCGTGGGAATTATATGGATTTAGTCCACTCTGAACATTTTGACCTCTGCATTTCTCATGCCTCTCTATGGAAGTTCGGGTGTTTTAGGTAGAGGTTCGACCGTAGCTGTTCACAGTGTGTTTGGGTCAAAGAAACTGAGCAGCTGAATACAACCATAGGAATCCACCTGAGGTCGTCACGACCCTTCTATCGACAGTGTTCTCTTTAAAGGGACCATGGAAGTGAGGAGTTTCTGATGATGTTTTGGTTTTTGTATAAATATTGTAGAATTGCGAGGATGAAATTCTTTTTACGGGGGAATAATTTAACAGCCAAAAAAATTTAACCATAGTTTTATTATGAAATTTTTTTATTAAATGTTTTTATTTGTAATTTATACAATTTTAAGATAGTATTCTTTAAAATAATAATTGAGAATTTATGTTGATTCTTTATAAGATAAGTTTATTATTAGACAAAATTTATTTTTATGAAATTAGTATAAAATATATTAAAAAATAATTATACTAATATATCTAATTTTTTTTTACTTAGAAGATGTGATATGTATACATACATACATATGTAAACATGATTTGAATTATAATTATGATATAAAACTTATACAATAATTTTATATATGACATTAAAAAATATTTCTATAAATTATTTTAACACCATTATTTTGTAAAAGTGAACCATTTTAATTATGGGGACAATTACTTAATCTATCATATGAGTTTTATATATTTTCACAAATATGATATGTATGTATATATATGTATATATATGTACTCTATATTTTCAGACAATTATTTAATTTTTTATATGAATAATTATATTGGATTTATATATTTTTTTCGAAAATATGATATATACATATTTTTTAGATTATGAGTTTTTTATTTTTGTTTAATAACATTATTAAAATTTTGAAATTTGTTTAATTATATTATAAATATACCTCCATTTTAATATAATGATTAAACGTTCACATATATGAATGATCTTTTAATAAAAATTATGCTTATCTTGAATCATATATATATGGGTAATATTCAAATATTTTTCTAAGGTCTCAAAATTACAAATTATGATAATAATTATTATAATAATGAATTCCCAATTATCAATTTAATTTATAATGTTATAAGTATATAATATGAAATTTACAAATATCCATTTTATAAAATAATTTAGTAATAATAACACTTGCTTTTATAAAATTATTGATAAAATTAGTATAATAAATAAATAAATATTGGACTTTTTTAAAAGTTATTAATAATATATGATAATCAAATAAAGATAAAATATGAATAAAATAGATTGATTGTTCAGAAAAAAGGAGGAGAATATCGTGAAGGGGTTTGAGGGTCCATGAGGAGTGTGTCAAGCCACAAGGGGGTCATGATTCCCGGAAACATGTTGTAGGGTTTTGAGCAAACCTGAGGGTAGGGAATTGTAGAGGCATAGGATGGGGTGAGCTCAGTGGTGGAGTCGAATCGGGTCCGGTGTTGGGTGTCAGGTCGTGAGGCATAGGAGTCGAGGTCGAGTGGTGTTAAAAGGTGGGAGAGGCCGCATTAGGGCTTAGGCCTCAGAGGCATGGTAGTCCGTGTCGAGCTATACTAGAGGGGGCCAGAGCCGCCGAGAGGTTGTCAGTCGACGAGATTGAGGCCATGGCTTGTAGTCGGTGGCATCGCGCCGAGCTTGGAAGTGGTGTCTGACTGAAGCTGCTCTGGTCTTCTGATTACTCTTCAATCTACTAGGCAGGATCCTTATTTTTAAATTTTAGGTGTCCTAATTTCTTCTTTTTATAAACTCTCGTTTAGTCATCGTATACCAATTCGTTTTCAAATTATCTGTTCACCTGTAGACTATGGATCAATTATTTCTATTAAACCTTTTGAACATCTTTGGTCAGCATATGTCATTTTACACTACATTTTATTTTCACACATCATAGTTTTCAAGATGAAGATTTCTTTTTGTGATAGATGTCTTGTATCAATTTTCAAGCCAATATGCTTTTTTCCGTTGTGTGTGTGTGTTATTGGAAAAAATGGATTTATTTGTCTTCATTGTGAATTTGCAGTGGAGAAAAAACCCTTTCTTCTAGTTTAGTGAGAGCAGTGGTGTGTGCTCTGATACTGCAACTGCTACGTGTGACTACGTTTCATGTAAGGTTTCAATTCACATTTCCTTCCTTTTGAAAACATGAATATACACTCTCTGTTCATTAGTATATATTTTATATAGATTCACATAATTTTAATCCACCACATTTTAAAACATCTAGGTGTTGATTTGAAATGATGTTATAAATTTTAAGAATTATATTACATTGTGTTATGTTCGTGAGGGTTTATACATATGAATACTCATAATATATTTATTTATGATCCTTGTGGTCTATAAAAAAATATCCTTCTAGGTCGATCCTAGCCATTAGTTTTTCGAGCTCCAGTAGTAATATGGTTGTAAGGGGCTTTTTTAAATTATTTTTATTATATAAAATTGATCATACAGTTTTTGTATATAATCAGAGATAAATATATATGTATATTTATTTGTATTTCAAATCCATGATAGTTCATTTTTTCAAATGATGGACGTTTGTGGTCAAGATTTTATAATGTTTTAAGGATTTATTTTTCACTTGTTTTTATATCTGCAAACCTAATTATACACTTTATATATAATCATATACATATAATTATATAAACAAGATTATGTGACACAATCCAATTCTATTTTATTAATTCTAGAGGATGATTTCCAACCCTTAAATAATGTTTTTATGCAAATTATGTTTTGGGTTCAATTAGATTTTTACCTCTTATGCAAAACCCAATATATAGTTATGTGCTTATTCAGTTATATACATATATATTTACATGAATTTCAAAACCAAACCGATCGATACATTCAATGTCCAAATGTTGTGTTCAAAATTATTTTTAAGGAATAATTTATGAAAGGGTTTTATTTTTAATTCTATTACTAAACAAAACCCAAATATACACTTTTGTATATTTAGATATACATGGGTAATTAATTACAATTTTTTTTTGTTTTTTTAATACTGAATACCAATCTTTAAACAATGTGTTGGATGAAAATTGTTCTTTGGGATTAATTTTATTTATATTTAGTATAGAAAACCATAAATTTTACATATATACATATATATATATATAAATACGGTCACACAAGTTGTAAAAATAACATGGTTTTATTTTTAATCAATTGATAATGGATTATTAAATATGATTAAAGAATATATTACCTATAAGAAAATATTAAACATATTTTAATTATGAAAAATTATATATAAGCTTTTTGTATAGTTTCAAAAACCATAATTTCATGTATGGATTATTAGATGTCAATTAATGTATTGACGTAATTAATACTTCTGAGACATTAATGAATATCAGTCTTTGTGTAAACCAAAACTATAGGTATTTATGTAAATTTGTATGACCTAATCCATGAAGTAGGTAAAAAAAATTTACATAAAGGACTTTTAATGATGTTAGACTTGTTATAATTTCTTGTTTAAAAAGTATTATATGATTGATCTTTTTGTGTTTTATGATTAAAAATAATATATACTTTTGATTTAACCAAAATATATTAAAGGATAAAAGGGTGTGTTAATCCATTCGATCATTTTATACACACAAAATGATTTATCAACTGTAGTGATTGTTGTTAGTTATGTTTTGAGGTAATCTAATTGCATGATAACTGAAATTATTATCACCATATTAAATTATATTTATTTTCATTCACGGAATAATGATTTTAAATTAAAGAGTTATCATTTTAACATCTCATATGGAAAACCCCTTATCATCTATTATGTTATGTTCTTTAGTAATTGTCTCATTTGAAAATAATGTGTTATAAACCATGTATGACTTCGATAAACTGTTACTACCACTTCTCCAATGTTATCTGTCATATTATGTATTTTTTGGATTAAATGGTTCATTTTCCATTTTATTTATAGTTTCACTCATTGATTATTTCATGTGGCATATCATATTAATGAGATATGAAATTAAATTACTCAAAGTGGTGTGGGAATCATTGAGTAATATAAAGTAAAATTTAAATATTCATTGTGGTATGGGACACCATTAATATTAGACTTCACTAGACATATGAGGAATTTATTAGACTTGTATGTTTCAGGTTGGGGACTGGTAAAAATAAGCCCTCCGGGTTGGGGTCCAGTTAGAGTAGATCCTCCGAGTTGGAGTCTGGTTACATAGACTCTTTGGGATAGAGTCCGGTTATAGAGGCTATCAAGGTTGGGGTGTGGTTATTGTTATCCCCAAGGTCCTGTCTTGAGGCCCTGACACAGAAATTAAAGTCCGGTATTATACATTCCCTCATTATGTGTATGATAATTAACTAACCAAATGGATATTCGATTAGTAGAATATATATGGTAAAGAGTAAATATATATGAGTATTAAAAATGTAAATGCATAGGGAAGGACATATGCACTCATTTAATTAGTATTAAATGTATAAAATTGAAGTTATTATCTTTACGTGCAACTCTGATTATTCAGTACTCTTAGCTGTTTAATTTTTTCATACATATTCATATGTTATAGAAGTTTAGAATGGAATTTATTTATTAATCCAAATGAGTGTGCCTATAATTGAATCTTTTATCCTTGTAATTCTTTTGTTATGGTTTTTATTGTGCACTTTTATTATTATGACATGTTACATGTGTTAAAGCTTTTCCTAAGAAAAATGTTTTTTGGAATGTTTTAAATAATATTTTGAAAAGATATATTTGGTATGGTATGTTATTTTTAAAACCCCTTTCTGGGCAATTGTATGCCCACCCTACGTTTTTTAAATAAATTTTTCAGGTGACAGTATTCAACAAAATAAGCATGACAAGATGTGCCTAGTTTCCCAGAACCTGAACAGTATTTGATCTGATGTATAGGAAATGATGGGTAGTATATTAGTGCATGTCTTTGTAAAAAATATAACATCCTGATACAAGGCTCTGACTCCAGGTATTCTAGGGCAGGTCCATACAATAATATGGCTTATGGTTGGGATCGTGTGTGGTAGGATGAGGGAACAAGGTTGATTTAATTTATTTTCATGATTACCTAGTTCTCAAATTATGATTGTGTATGAGATTTGATGTATTGTACCAAGTGACAATTTGTGATATGTGATTTCATATCCTACATGTCTTACGGTTTGATGTTATTTGATGGCCGTTTGGATATATGGAGCTTCGCATGATGTGATGTTCATAAGGGATAGTATCTCTAGGACGTATGGAATTAGGTTGTGAGAGTGTAAGATCAATGGGTAGGGGTGAAAGGTATAATTTATGAATATTATACTTATTATGTTACTACACAAGGATGCATTATTTAGTGAGCTCACCTTGGTGAGCTTGGGGTTGTTTAGATGACCTGTTTACGAGTGGTTTATTATTATATTCTCTTACTGGTTCATTTTTATGATATATTAATGTGTACATGTGATATTTTAGAGTTATTACATGTTATAATAGTATTCTCAACCCACATATATAAACGGATTCCTTGTTTCTGGGAGGACTACATGGAATGTTCTGGATATTAACATCTCAGACCTTTGGACTATTGTCTTATCACTACTTTATTTTTTCTTCTGGGTAACATTTTGTGACTATTATAAGTATAATGTTTTACTTATATATGAATTGTGGAATGTTTTTGGTTTCATTTTCATATTAGGACATGTAATTTATTACATTTTATTTATCAGATCACCCAATTATATTATTCATAAAGATTGAAATGACTCTGATTTGTGATATTTTTAAAATCATGCTGCTAGTCACCATCCCAGTTACTATTGGAGGTGAGAATTTGTGGCCATTTGGTCTCTCCTTATATTGAGGGACAAGGAGGGGTTGCATTGGATGGATGGGGAGTGATTATATGGTATCAAATATTTTAAATGGGTGATAGAAGGTCATCTAGATTTATGAATTTTAAATAATTCATGGGTTAGTGGATATACATTTTATGTTTGTCTTCATGCAGGAAATATTCGACATAATTCCAACAAGTACATTCGATTTTTGGACCCCTAGGATTCAATGCAAGGACTCTGAGCATTAAAAAAAACTATATTAGTTGGAACTAATTGCATGGGGGAGACATATAATAGGTATGGCCATCTTTATTTAATATATTTTCTTATTTTAATCAGGTAGTTTTTGTAATGATAAAAATATTTTAAAAAATATAAACAAAATAAATCATTATGGGATTACTATATATTGTTTTATTTTCATATTTGATTCCACATCAATAAAAAATGTGTTTTAGGCAAATAATGTTTAGCTACCTTATTTGGTCAATCTATATACGGTCGGTATGGGTTCAGAAGATAATTAGTGGAAGAAATATTTTTAGTGTTAATAGTATAGGTTGAATGAGGGAATTATTTTTGATATTAAGACAAATTGGTGGTTAGGGGAGCATGATATTTCAATCATTTTGATCTTGGACTTGACAGATTACTGGTTATCAGTGGTGGTTTTCTTGATTCAAGGAGATGTGTGTACCTGGAGGGATTTTTATCATAATTATTTGAATGATTATTGTATTTCACTGTTTAACATTCACAATTGGTTCAAATAAGAGTTAATTTATTAGAATTTTATGTAAGAGAAGTGGAAATAGATGTATGTTCTTCATTTGGGATGTATTATTGTATGCATCATCAAGGTCAAGTTCTATACATTTCTTCTTTGTTCCATGAACCTTTATTTCATTGATGTGTCCAGAACATGTTATATTTTGGAGTAAATCAATCCATCTATCCAATATACGGTCACCCATTTTCATTTCAATGATATTTAATGGTTCAGAAAAATGATGAGGTGAAAAAAAAGATGTACTCGTGCGGAGATTTACCATGAGAGGGGTACAATCACAGGTCCTTGAGGTGTAGTGTTATCATAATTATGTCTCATGTTTGAGGGCCAATTATGTTTTCGCAGTGGAGTGTTAACCCCAAAACATCCTTTTCAACTTTATAGGGATAATGGATTTAATTCTTTTCATGGGTGATTATTCCTGTTTTTTGGTTTAGGGAATTCATGTACATTTTAGGGCATATTTTCATTTGTTCAATGTTTTTCATATTATGGAGGTATAAATGTTTAGTTTCAACAATGGCATCAACTCCAAGTGAGAAATTTTTTTTATTTGAGGAAGTAGTATTATTCCACACATAGATTATTTTTGGGAAGCTATAGGTCAACCACAAGAAGTTACACTTGTTCTTTATCCCCATCCAGAGCATGGACATGAAGGAGTCCATCATTAAATAGGTTGAGAATTTTGGAATAGTTTGTCTCATGATGTTATGGAAGATGTTTTAATGGGTCTAGTAATAATTTGAGGTATACATTTATAAATTTTTTGTATTTATTGATTTGGTAGCCTCATACTCTGTAATTTCTCATGATATAGAACATGTTTTGTTACTATTGATTGAGATGTTTCATATGCACATGGAATTGAATACACCAATAAAGGGGTCATACCAACATGTTAGATGTGTTCTAGTGGTTTAGACTGATAATGGTGTTATAATAATCCTGAAATGATATATTATTACTCAATGTGTAGTCGTAAGATTCTATTATCATCATTGAGTAGTTTTATTCATTTCATTATATTATCAACATGTTTTTAAGGAGAGTTGTGTTCATTGATATGGATATCCAGTGTGTGGTTTTATTTAGTGAGTTGTTTTTTCAATTTGGTAGTTTTTTTGTTGATACCATTCATTATTTTATGGATTGATTGTTTGTGGGATCATTAGAATATAGTATGGAGGGGGATCCTATGGTTTTTAGTGTGTTTCTTGATGTTTTCTATTTGGAGGTTGTAATGTTATCTAGTAATTGTGATGTCAGTTATAGAATATACATGAAACTCGATGCATCTACGATTTTACGGGACTATTATATGATGGATCATTCTGTGTTCCGAGATTTGAGCATTCAGATAGATGATCTGATGAAGAAGTCATTCGTTTAGACTACAATGTCTATATGGGATTTTATATTTTTAATCACCATGAATACAAATAGTATTATTAGAATTTGTAAATTCCACAAGAGTTTGAATCATATGATGATCATGAAACATTTCCCATATAGGAGATCAAAAAATATTTGTTGACAAGTTGAGGGTAACTAGTTGGTTTCATAAGGTCAACATGACATCATGATATAACTAGTAGAGGGTGAATAAGGATAATTCACCAAAGAATACTTTGAGAAGTAGGTATGGGAACACTATTGATGTGGTTTTTTTGTGTAACATACATACCAACTGTGTTCATCTGTCAAATGAAATTTTTTATTAGCGAATTCTTATAATTTTTCATAGTCTTGTTATTCAATGAAATATGGATATACTCGATGTTAGAGGAGATTCATGATGATCATATCGAAATTTATTTATAGAAAATTATTCACAACCATCTATATATTATTTTGTTAAAGAATATATTTTTGAGATCATAGGTGTAACACCCCATGATTTCATAGTACATTATTTCTTCAAAGTAATTCAATAACTTGCACAACACGCAACACCGAGTTTGAGCGCACCACAACTTACCAAACTAGCCATTAAGAATGCAGTTATGAATAGTGTTAACTAAAATTTTAATATTATATAATCTATAAAATTGTAAAATCCATATTATGTGTCTCTTAAACAAAATATAACAACAAATTCTTTTTTAAAGATAAAAGAAGTATTTTTCAGAAATTGAAATTTTTCGCCTTAAATGGAGAATCCTTTTTAAATAAAATATTTGACACTTTTATATAATAAATTTGACAAAATAAACTTATTCTTTATAATTGGGCCATAATAATTTAGTTTTGATAATTTTTTTTTGTATTTTTGAAAACATTCATATTTACATGAATAGTGAAAAATACTAAAATTTAAATGAAAACACCATTTTTAATCAAAATAATTTATAGAGTTCATTTATACATTTGAATAGTTTGGAAGTATAATTAGAATATATTTTTATCATTTAATCCAATTTTGGTCATTGGAAGTAATTTCTCTTTAAAATTGTACATAAACAAGTGTCAATCTTTTGATAGTTTTTACTTTTTTAAACCCCACTTTTTGGTTTTGACAATGGGAATTAATATTAATTTTATAAATGAAAATTCAATGTTTTGAATTTGGTAAAATAGACTTCATTTTTTATTTCATAATATCAAAATTATCTTTGGCTGAATTTTTTGTATTTTTCTGAAAACAATCAATTTTTTATGAATAGTTAAAGAGATTGAGTAATTGTTTTAAACCGACTATTTATTTAAATAATTATTTTGTTAATTTAAATTTATCTTAGGTCAAAATAGATAAATAATACCTATATATTTTCAATTTAATTCTTTGGAGTCATTTTATAATACGTTAGATATATAAAAACTTTATTGAACATTTACCATCTTTTACCCACCTCCTAGGAGCATTTGAAAATTTGCATAAAACATAGTTTTACTATTTCTATGGGTTGAATTTCAAAATTCTGAGAGACATGGTTAACCTCAGTATGTAAAATGTTGTTCAATAGGGAAATTATGGGTAAAATGATATTATAATTACCCTAACACATGTCCTAATTCTATTGGAAAAATGCAATTCTACCAAAAAGAACCATAGGAATAAAATATGATCCTCTAGGTCAACGTGAAATAGATTAAGATATTTATTAATATTTTATTTAAGGAATAGTTAAAAGTGTAAAATTAAAGTTTTAAAAAATAATCCATTTTTATTATAGGGTTATACATAAGATAAATTAAACTATAAATATTCATTAGAAAGATAAAAATATTCCTACATAATGGTTTTTTATATATAATTTCTAAAAATTAAATAATTAAATTTATTTATGACACAATGATGCGCTAGTAGTTTCTGAATTAATGAATGATTAAAATAATTGATATTATAAATATCCAAATTAATTTAATTTGACACTTTTTTTGAATTATACAAATTTTATTGGTTAATATGTCTTTTTAGGGTCGGTTAGATGAATTTTGATTGAAGTAATAATGCTGTTATGAATTCAGAAAAAACAAAATACCAAATAGTGTCAAAATTGACATAAAGAAGTTTTTAAAAAAAGTTTTACATTATTAACTGATGTTATATTCTTAAAAACCTAATGTTTGGAAAAAAGACTTATATAATCATAGTTTTATCATTAATCAACCACTGGAGGTTCTCTTGTAAGTTTAGAGTACGTTTATTTACCATATAGTGTACGAATATAATAAGACATGGTAAAAGTTAAACTTTTTAACAAAGAGTTAAATCTAAATGATAAGGTTATAATGGTATCCTAAACCTGTAGAAAACCTATTGGTTGAGTAGTTTGCGACCCATACCCACCTTATTCTTTCAAAAATTCATTTTGGAGCCATTAGAAACCGAAAATGAATTTATTAAAACATATTATTTTATGTTTCTTCCAAGGTGCCCCTCACCCTTGTTATAAAAGGGCACTTACCCTTAACTCAAAATAAAACCTTCAAACCCATTTGGCTCAGCCAAACCCTACCCAAATATCCTCCCAACTATCCTACCTTCATCCTAGAGGCATTCTTGTGGTCAGAAATCCAACTTATGGAGACCTTTTCATCAAATCAACAGAAAGAACCCGAAGAAGAGGTAAATATTTCATCACCTCTTTCAACTTCGTTTCTTCTTCCACATAATTTTTCTTTTTTTATTACCATACCAATATAATAACTCCAGTACTATATATATACTATGATGTTATTATAAATATGTAACAACTATATTAATTATTCTATCCATCTTATGAATGATAATGTCACCATGCGTGCGTACATACGGCTTACCGTCTCTATGTCATGGTGTAATTTTTTATTCAACACTTTGTTATTTGGATGGATATAATGATGAGTAATATGTATATAAATAATGAAAATAACCTGATATTATCTCTGAAATATTAATATACCATCAAATTACACACCTTTAAGGAAATGAAATTATCACTCATACGTACGTACATATTACTATCTCCACGACGCGATGAGATTCCATTCCAAGTTCACCATTCATCGAAAATTATAAAAATATATGTTACTAATAAATATGTAATATATGACATAATAATTCTACTGGATATATATTCATATTCATTATTATATCTATCTTATGAACGATAATTTCACCATTCGTGCGTACGTACGACATACCGTCTCCTCATCGTGGTATAATTTGTTATTCAACACTATGTTATTTGGATTGATATAATGATGAGTAATATGTATATAAATAATTCAAATAACATTCTAATGACTCTATAAAATTAATATAACATCCAATACCACAACTTTAAGGAAATGATAATGTTTTTCATGCGTACGTACGGATTATCGTCTCCACGATGTGATGAGATTAATTTCAACGTTCACCATTCATCAATGATTATAAAAATATACATTACTAATATGTATATAATCTAAGACATAATAATTCTACTAGAGATATATATATGTACTTACATATATCTTATTCACTTAGTTCTGTTCAATATGATATGAAAACCGAAACAACGTTTCAGAGTATGTACGGTCTACCTTCTCCATAAATGGTGTTTTCCATTTCATATATATGTATATTAAACATATTTATATTATAGATATATATGATATAAAAATCATGTTTTATATTCTTTAAGTTTTTAAATCTTCATCTATGTTATACAATTAAGAGTAACGAGTTAAAACACATACGATAAAGAAAACGATTATTACCTGAAATGTTAATTTAACATGGAAATTATTATTAAATGGTTAATATAAAGTCATAAATGATTTATACATGATATCATAAATATTAATATGGTTTTGGTATAATTTAATAACACACTACTATCTTCATATATGAGGTTAAACATACAATCGACTAATGGAATGTGCATGGTAATGGTTAATTCCTCAATATCATTATTTTCCGAGATTGTTTATGTGTAAGTATTTACTAGGAAATTTTTATCATACATGTCCATTTTTCATAAATATTATTTCAAAATGAATATTTTAAAGATTTTTTAAAGGTATTCTTTATCATGATTAGAATTATAAATTTTTTAAAGATTAATCATTCTAGATCATTTCAATTAATTTCCATGTTTTCAAAATGGTTTTATGTATTTATTTATATGGACATGACTGTTTTGAAATAATAATTATTTTCAAATGTATAAAAGTTGTATGGGTCACTTTGATTCAAAAATCTATTTTATATTAAATTATTTATAAATGCATTACATTTATATGATTTCACAAAAAAGGATATTTTTCTCAATGGTTTTTAATGTTTATTTTAAACTATGTCAACATCATTTTTGGATATTATTCTTGATTGAAGATAATTTATTATAAATAAAATATTCAATATTGTATTGAATGGGCTATGAAATTATGACTATGAATGAGATATTTTTATACCATTCATGGTTTATGGTAAATGTACTGACATTCCATATGCTATATTTAATACGAATGTTTATGTTATGTTTCAACATTTTCATATGAGAAATACAGTGGACTTAGTAAGTGATGGTTGGAGCATGATATAGCTCCTCAATGCATCGGTAGGTCTCATGAGACAAAATAGTGTCTTTGGCATATGGCCTTGACAAAAATTTTATTTTTAGTCTTGGTAAGAGTCCTTGGCTCTGTGGTAATGATGTCCGGTGTTAGGCATTCCCTCATTATGAAATTAGTTATTACATGTGATTATTTTACTCGTATAATATCTATGTACATGTTTATATAGTGATTTTTGTTTTATTTTTTTCAATATTATATTCATGTTTATTTTAAAAATTTCTGTTTTTTTTATTAGACAACGTTACTTAGAAGTTTATAGCATACGCTAAATGATTTACCCTTACTGGGCATCTGAGCTCACCCCTTTCTTATGTTTTACTTTACTAGGATTTCAAAAAGTGTATATTGATTTTTATGTAGGGTTAAGCTAAAGTGAATAACGGAGTTCTCAAAGAACTATCTATATTGTGTTTTATGTATGTAATTATAATGTAATGATAATGTATGTAATCTATTTTCAATGACTTATAAACTGATTGGTCCATCGGGACATGATTCCTTGTAATCATTCCAATGTATTAAAATAATGCACCGGCTCAGGGTAATTGGGGTCAGGACGTAACAGTTGGTATCATAGGATGATTAGTACATACCATGGAAACTATATTTAGATAAACTCTAATTAAAGCACATATCCTTAAGATAGACTTTGAGGATTAGTATAGAAGAAACTCCAAAAATTTCGGTAATGTATAGATTATGTGATTTTTACAAGAAATACATACATGTCTGGATACGAGCTGGTAGAGGCATCTCTGTAACAGATGTACCTAGGGGTAAAACCAGAAAACAATGCTTCGAGCAAGACTGGAACTGGAACTGGTGCACGACAATGGACCATGATGCACTCTTGGTTATGACACTCCCATGGTATATTCTAAAGATAATTTGAATTTTCATTACAAGCCATTATGAAGGCTTTAGGAGTAAATACATCCACAATGAAAACATTTTTATGATTATGGATTATATCCATAAACTGTTCAATTTACGTTAGGCATTTTACAAGTTTGGAATTATTAATTTCTATTCATAAACTAACCTAATGTATGCCATTGTTCTAAAACGGTGCTCAGTAGAAGGAATGATAACACCAGCATTACGTATGATTTAAAGAGTAAGAAGAATCATATCATTCATTATATTATGCCAAGATTTAAAAGGGAAATAGTCTCCAATGTATTCTCATCATATGATGAAATATTATCTTGTGTTGATATGATAAGTAAATAATTCTATGAGTTATATGGATTTGACTGGAAGTAAGAGAAGAAAATGATGGAGGAGAGAAAGATGGATAAAGGGAAGAAGGGAAAGAAGGATTTTCCCATATGTGGTAAATATAGAAATAATCACCTTGAAAAATGCTTTAAGGGAATGGGAGTTTGTTATAAGTGTGGAGAAAAATGCCACTATGTACATGAATTAAAAGGTAAGAAATTTTTTTCAAATGTACAATGCTTCATATTCAAAGAGGTGGGACACTACGCGAATCAATGTCCCAGTCATCAGAGCATACCAAAAATGATTCTATTAGATTATAATCAAGTTATGATACTAACTCAGATGAAGAGTAATGACTAGTGTTCTTTTGTTGTTATTATATAATTATTTCATTTGAGTGTTGTATCAATAATATACTGGTTATATGAATTATGGAGATCAATAAGGATTGTACTGCAGTACTAGTTTATTAAGGATATGAGATTATATGGTTCTAAGAAAAGGGACTTAATAGTAAGATAATATTTTTGGTAAATATATGGTTGTAGGAAAGGTAATCCTTAATATGGTCTTGATAATGAGGTAGTGATTTTGGATTAAGAGATGGTTGATTTGAATAAATTATAATGGATATTCTTGACTTCATTGGAGATGATTAATATTATTTTTATTTCATCATTGTTGGAATATTAAAAAAAATTATAAAAGGAATATATCTAGTATTACATAATGAATAAAGGATCATGAATGCAATCAATAATGTTTTATAGTAATTTAGGGTGTTAAAATGTTTTAAAATAATACATTATGAAGGTATTCACATGTTATTACATAGAAGAAAGGATCTTCATTGTGTTAAACATCCTTATAAATTTTGAACAATGAGTTTGGATAGATGTATTTTGGATAAGTCTAAAGTTGGAATTGATTTAGTTTGAAAATTGGATACAATTGATACGGTTTTTTTTGGATTTTTATAAATATAACATCTCAGAGGTCGGGAGGCAACCAATCTCTTCCCACAAGGCCGCGAGACTTGTAACGCAACTGAAGAGCGACAAAGTTGCATCACCTACCACTGGACTACGTGATGTCCTGGATTTTATAATGTAGTTTTTTAAAAATGTCTGATAGATAAATTATAAATTCATTTTTTGTAACCATATTCGATTAGGATATATAGAGTATTTTTATGTTCTATAATATTTTATAGTGAAACATGAGTTTGTGGTAGAAATTAGATAAATGACGGAACTCTACTTGTCAGGTATTTTTTTTCTATGAATAAATTGTTTCATAATCTTTAGTTAAGGGATCTTAAAACAAAAAAAGTGTTATCTTAATACCTTATGTTTTGTTGAACTGATTATTTTTTAAATCCTCATAGATTGATGGCTTTGAGGCCATCAATTTTACACTTGTGTGTGATTGATGACCTCAATCACTCCAAAACAAATTTACATTTTTCCTCCAATTATGTGTCTCAAATTTTCACCAATGTTCTTCTAATCGAGATCATAATTTGGTGGTGAATTTTACATTTTCCTTTCCCTCTTATTAACACTAAATTTTATTAACCCAATTTCTGATGTGGGTTTTCCCACAAAGGTATTTTCTATTTTTATTCTTTTATTTAAGAAAAACAATTTCAAATTGTGATGAAGAAATTTATTGAAAGAGGGAATAATGTAACACCCCAAGATTTCATAGTACTTTATTTCTTCAATGTAATTCAATAACTTTCACAACATGGAACACTGAGTTTGAGCGCACCACGACTTACCAAACTAGCCATTCAAAAAGCAAGTATAAATAGACTTAACTGAAATTTTAATTTTATATACTCTATAAAATTTTAGAATCCATTTTATGTTTCTCTTAGACAAAATATAAGAACAAAATCAATTTTTCAAATAAAAGAAGTATTTTACAAAAAAATGAAAATTTTCCTCCTTTTAATGGAGAATCCTTTTTAAATCCAATATTTGACACTTTTATATATTTAATTTGACAGAATAAAAATATTAATTATCATTGGGACATAAAAACATAGTTTTGATAAATTTTTGGTGTTTTTCTGATTACTTTCATATTTTGGTGAAAAGTGAAAATTAATAAATTTTAACTAAAAAAAACATTTTTAATCAAAATAATTTATAGTGTTAAATTATACAATTGAATGGTTTTAAAGTATAATTAGACTATATTTTTACCATTTAATCAAATGTCGGTAATTTAATGTAATTTCACGTTAAAATTGGACATAAAAATTGTCAATCTTTTGATAGTTTTTACTTTTTAAAATCCCACTTTTTCATTTTAACAATGGTAATTTTTTTTAAATTCATAAATAAAACTTCTATGTTTTTAATTTGGTAAAATAGAATTCATTTTTGAATTCAGAATATCAAAATCATCATAGGGTAAATTTTTGGTATTTTCTGAAAACATTCATTTTTTGATGAATAGTGAAAAACACTATGTTAATGTAAAAACCGATTTTTTCTTTAAATATTTATTTAATTTATTTATATTTATTTTAGATCAAAATAGATCCATAAATCCTATATATTTTATATTTAATTAATTGGAGCCATTTTATAATAAGTTTAGATATATAATTTTTTTTTTAACTTTTACCGTATTTTACACATCTCTAAGGAGCATTTGCAAATTCTCAAAAAACATAATTTTACAGCTTCTGTGGGATGAATTTAAAAAATCTGAGAGACACGGTAAGCCTCATTAAGTAAAATGTGGTTCAATAAGATGAAAATAATTTTTTTTGAATAGTAACTTTTGACTATTATTTGCCGCAATTAAAAGAAAATAGGGTAATTAAGGGTAAATATGATATTATAATTACCCTAAGACAAGTCATAATTCTATTGGATAAGTGTAATTCGACCAAAAACAACCTTTGGAATAAAATATGTTCCTTTATGACCACATGAAATAGATTAAGGAATTTATTATTATTTAATTTAAAGAAGAGTTAAAAGTGTTAAATTAGAGTTTTAATAACTAAACCATTTTTAATATAGGGATATACATAAGATAAATTTGAATATAAATATTAATTAGAAATCTAACAATATTTCCTACATAATGGTATTTTATTTTTAATTTTTAAACAATAAATAATTAAATTTATTTATCACACAATGATGATGAAGTAATTACTGTATGAATGAATGATTAAAATAATTGATATTATAAATATCCAAATAAATGAAATTTAAATAATTTTATGAATTCCAATAATTTTATTGGCCAATATGACAATTTTGGGTCGGTTAGATGAATTATGTTTGAAGTAACAATGTTGTTATGAATTTATCAAAAGCAAAATATGAAATTGTGTCAAAATTAACATAAAAGAGTTTTTAAAAACAATATTATATTATTAATTGATATTATATTCATAAAAATCTAAGTATAGGACAAAAGAATTATATAATGAAATTTGTATCATTAATTAACCACTTGAGGTTCTCTTTGAGGTTTAGAATAAGTTTATTTACCTTATAGTGTATGAATACAAGAAGACATGGTAAAAGTTAAACTATTTAACTAAGAGTTAAATCTATAAGATAATGTGAAATTAGTAACCTAAACCTGTATAAAACTTCTTGGATGAGTGTTTTTAGACCCATACCAACCATATACAATAAAAAATTAATTTTTGAAAATAAGAAACCGAAAATGAATTTATTATAAAATAATATGTTATGTTTTTCCCAAGGTTCCCTCCGCCACACTTTTAAAAAGGGAACTTCCCCTTCTCTCAAATTAAAACCCCCAAAGCCATTTGGATCGGATGAAACCTTCCCAAATATCCTACCAACTATCCTACCATCATTATAGAGGCCTTCCTTTGGTTATAAAGCCATCCTATGGAACCCTTTTGACCAAATCAATAGGAAGAACCCGAAGAAGAGGTAAATATTTCATCACCTCTTTCAAGTTCTTTTCTTCTTCAACTCACTCTTTCTTTTTTGTTACCATACCAAAATAATAACAACAGTTCCTTACATATACTGTGATGTTATTATAAATATGGAAAATTATCTTCATTATTTTATCCATCTTATTAATGATAATTTCACCATGCGTGTATACGTACGGCTTACTATCTCCACGTCATGGTGTAATTTGTTATTAAACACTATGTTATTTGGATGGATATAATGATGAGTAATATGTAAATGAATAATTCAACTAACATTCTAATGACTCTGTAAAATTAATATACCGTCCAATTCCACACCTTTAAGGAAATTATATTGTCACTCGTGCGTACGAACGGATTATCATCTCCACGACGTGATGAGATTCATTACCACGTTCATCATTCATCGACGATTATAAAAATATATATTACTAATTAGTATAGAATATATGAAATAATAATTCTACTGTAGATATATATATATATATATGTACTTAAATATATCTTATTCACTTAGTTCAGTTCAATATGATATGAAAACGGAAACAACGTTTATGCGTACGTACAGACTACCGTCTCCATAAACGGTGTTTTTCATTTCATATATATTTCTATTATAAATTTTTATATTCTAAATATATATTATATATAAATCATTTTTTATATTCTTGAACTATTTTAATCTTGATCTAAGTGATACAATCAAGTGTAAAAAGTTAAAATGCGTACGATAACGAAAATGATTATTAGCCGAAATGTTAATATAAAATGGAAATTATTATTAAATGGGTAGTATAAAGTCATAAATGAATCATGTATGATATCATAAATATTAATATGGGTCTGTTATAATTTAATAACATACTATGATCTTCATATAGGAAGTTAAATATACCCTCGACTAACGTAAAGTGAAAGGTAAGGGTTAATTCCTCAATATCATTATTATCTGAGATTGTTTATGTGAAAGTATTTACTCGGACATTTTAATCCTCCATGACCATTTTTCATAAAAATGATTTCAAAATGAATATTTTATAGATTTGTGAAAGAAAATCTTTATCTTAATTTAAATTTTAAATGTTTTATAGATTTATCTTACTAAATCATTTTAATTATTATCCATGTTTTCAAAATGGTTTTAAGTATTTATTTATATGGACATGAGTGTTTTGAAATAATAATTATTTCCCAGAGTTTCAAATTGGTAGTGGACACTTTTATTCAAAAATCTATTTTTAATTACTTTCTTTATAAATGGTTTACATTTAAATTATTTCACAAAAAGGATATTTTTCTCAATGGTTTTTAATGATTATTTTCAACTATATCAGCATCCTATTTGGATATTATTCTTGATTGAGGTTGATTTTTTATAAATAAAGTCTTAAATATTATATTGAATGAGATATGATATTTTTTACTATGAATGTTCAATTTTTATACCATTCATGGTATATGGTTAATGTCTTGAATTTTCGTATGCTAGTTTTAATACGAATGTTTATGTTATGTTTCAACATTTTTCTATGAAGAATGTAGTGGAATTAGTAAGTGATGGGTGGAGCCCTCTATAGATCCTCAATGCATCGGTAGGTCTCATGAGACAAACAAGTGTCTTGGCACAAGGCTTTGACAAAAATTTAATTTGGAGTCTTTTCATGAGGCCTTGACTATGGGGTAATGATGTTCGGCATTAGGCATTCCCTCTTTATGAAATTAGTTGTTAAATGTTATTATTCGACTAGTAGAATATCTATGTACATGTTTATATGGTAATTAATGATTTATTTTCATCCATATTAGGTTAATGTTTTTATTTAATAAGGTTTTTTTTCTTATCAGACATATTTATTTAAAAGTTTATAGCTTCTGCTAAATTATTTACCCTTACTGGGAATCAGTGCTCACCCCTTTCTTATGTTTTATTTTACTCGGATTCCAAGAAGTGTATTATGATTGATATGTAGGGTCAAGCTATATGTATTAATGGTGTTCTAAAATAACTATTTATGTTGTGTTTTATGTTTGAAATTTTCATGTAAATTTTATGTATGTAATCTATTTTACAAGACTACTAAAATGATCAGTCCTTCGGGACATCATTCCTTGTAATCATGCCAATGTAGTAAAATAATACACTGGCTCTAGGTAACTGGGGTCATGGAATTACAATAGGATCATTTCTACGAGTATGATTCTTCCCAGTAATGTGTGGACAATAAATTATTAAAGGTAAAGGTAGTTGTTTGTTTAGAAACACCCATTTGTGTGGTAGGAAATCATATTTTCCTTGGCCTTGTGGATTATTACCATTTGTTTGTAACCAAAATATCAAATATTTTCAACATATTCATTAATTATCCTAGAAGGAAATTAAATTTATCCTGATTGATTAGTGTCAGAATGCATTCAACTATATATGGGGAAAATGGTTAGAAATATGATGAACCAAATACTAGTGGACGGGGTCATTTTGATATGTTTTATGAAACTCCCAATATTGAATTGGGATAAATAGGAATGAAGTAGATTAGAGTGATACCTTATGGGTTTAGGTATTTATTCCCTTATGAGTGTAACTATATAACAATGACCTATAACTAATAGAAGATGGGATTTCACTAATTATTTTTTTGACACGACATCATTTTAGATTACATTGAGTATTTTACTTATCATTACAGAATTGGGGGAATATAATTTAAATATATACAATATATATAGTAATTTAGCTGTATTGAGTTTTTCCCGGACTATGAAATTGATATTTCCATGACTAATGAGAAGGGAATTTTTTTGGCTAACATGATGATCATGAAATAATAGAAGGATGTTTCTCAGGAATCCAGATATGCTTGGATGTAAGGTAATGATTTTGAATCACTATACATAGATGAAGGGTGGATGTAAGAGGAGTATTTTTATTTAAGATATTGATCAATACTCTAAAATAAAACTGGTGTAGGAGTTTCTATTGTGAGACTCACAAGTAGAGCGTATTCACACTCATGTTTTTGAAGTGAATCTCTTAGGGGATGGTTAGAGGATGATCAAAACTGAATGATGTTTCTGGGGAGTATGTTTTCATATAAAGAGGTGCATTAGGGACTCCTCTGTGAGTTTCATAGATCTACTTTTGTGGTACACATAGGAGTCTTGATGATGTTCCATGGATGGAGGAAGACTTTTTGTGGCTTGGGATGAAATATGTGGTTGAATGATTTATTGAATACTATCTAGTATTATTGTTGGAAAAGGATGATCATCCACTTTATGGATGTTATTTATAGACATTAGTTGTTATTTATATGAAATAGTATAAAATCTCAATAGGCTCCATCATTGGGTTACAAAAATATAAATGAGGATATTTTTATATATCAGTAATCATGGATCTTGTGAAGAAATCAGATCCCTTATTTGTGATCAAATATTTAAGAACCATGAATGTTTAATAGTCTATGTTACAATATGTTTTAATAGGATGATCTATCTCCCTATTGATAAAGTATTGGACATTCTTGTGATTTTTGGAACACAATTAATCCTTAGAAATGATTTTTGTCCATAGAAGGATTGAACAACGGAGTGAATTATCAAGACACTAGAGTATATATTTTAGATTTACATCTTAGACATTAGTGGATCTTCAAAAAAATGAATCACTTTTGGTTTTGTTTTCATATAATAGTTTTTATCACTCATCAATTGTCATGACTCGATTTGAGGATATTTTATGCAGTCAAGGTTATTCATCCTTGTTTTGGGATGAGGTTAGTTAGTCAATAGTTCTATCTATCAATGTGGTGTAAATAAATAGAGGTAATATTCAATTATTCTATATAGGATAAATGTATAACATTACTTTATGATGTATTTTGACAATCATTGGAGGAGTCCCATGGAGTTAGTATTTAAATTCCACATATTTTTCATGGTTTCCACTCATCATGGGAAATAGAGATTCGACAAGGGATTAAGATCTTCTCTTGTCCAGCTGGGCCAAAATAGGTATTTAATTATGGTGTTGAGGTGTATAATCTATTGTAACTCCCAACATTACTGGATCAGAATCACAACCCCTTTAACACTTCACAGCTCCTTCGATAATTTCCTGATGACCCCCATGTATTTTATTGGTGATAGTATTATATCGTGGATGACATTACATTTTTTGTGCGGATATTATAAGTTTTGGATATTCATGAGAACATATTTCATAGATGGATCATTCCATTGGTTCATATAATATTGAGTCATAGTGTCCTATATGAGAGTACATGGGAGTATGAATTGCACATGCATGGCTATAACCCATAGTTTTATTAGGTTTTTCTTAACATTTTTCATTTATGTTGTGTTTTTTATGATAAATTTTAAATAATGTGTATTTTCCCTAATAATGTGACTTGTAATTAAAAAATAACACAAAAAATGTGTGTTAATTCCTCCCAATGCGGAAAATATTTTGATATGGAAGATAGAATTATAGTGATTGTGTTCTTGTGAATCTATAATGTGGTTATTTTGGTAATTATTGGGTTTCTATTCTTCGGTGATGAGGTAGTTGTGTGGATGGATATTTGTAATGGGGGGGGTATATTCCTAGTAGGGTAGATGATAATGTGTTGTGATATAGTGACCCAACCTTTTCTAACAATTCTATTAAAAAAATTTAATGATAATTAACATAATATTTTTACCCATAGATTATCCAAAACTTTAGTTTCTTTGACAAACTAGGGCAATACATAACAGTTTCAACATTGATCGTAAACATTTATTCAATTTCCACATCTATAGATTCTTACTGGAACTTGATATCTCCTTAGTACATGTAGTCACTTTGAGGATATACATCAAAAGGGGGGAACTAGAAGATCATTAAGGGGATAGATAAGAAAAATATAGAATGGGTGAGAATAATCATAACATAGGCAATGGATCATGAACATAAGTGGAATCATAAATACAAGACTTGAAATGTGTCATTGCATAAAAATGAAACATCATGTCTTAGTGGTTAACTACCACACAAACATGTGAACAAATCTATCATATTGTTCACATAATTTCCCATTTACTCATAAGATTAATCACTATACCCAATTCATAGGAGTACTATATAATTCCGGGTGTACCTGTCACATTCAAACATTAATATTGTGCTATATAATTCCGGTTGCACCCGTCACATCATAACATTATCATTATCATGCATGCCACAATGAACATATATAAAATAAGGACATTAATAACCTATTATAAGGAATGGGTTCCATCTCATAAAACATAGTTATAATCATGGGGTTCTCTAAATAAATAGGTAATAATTTACATGTTACAAGAACCGTCATCCTTGAATGAGAAGTAAAAGGTATGTTCTTAAAAGAAGAGTTGTTTTGGAAAACACTTGGTTTGACATAAATAACCCTGAAAAACATATATACCACATAAAATAATATACATTGATTAAAAAAAGATTTTTATGGAGTAACCATATCAAAAGGAATGAAAGAGGGAGATCCTGAAGGATGAATGTTGGGTTCGAGAATTTCCCCTTAAAATATATTTGAAGGCTTACTTCCCTTTAATTTCATGTATAATGAAACTATATTAATTAATTAGAAACTCTAGAGCCTTTTATAAATTAATAGGGTTCATTTTGGTTTCATTATGTTATTTTATGGGCCTTTTGATGTGTTATAGTGCTTAAAATCATTGTTCAGGAATGTTTGTTTTTACGGTTTTCTTGAGCGGTTCATTTGTATTCATGAATTGATGTTCAGGTAGAACCTGGGTAAACATCCAGAACTGATATTACATGTTTTTAATGATATTAATGAATTTAAAATAATCTTATAATGAATTTAATTGTATACCATGTTGATGAATCATTAGATATGAATTAAATGATTATTGTTTGGGTTAATCTGGGCGGTTTTTCGACCACAACAAACTTATTTTGTTTACTCATTTAGTAAGATGTAAATAAGTTATTTCAATAACAATAAATTGAGCTACATACATATATAATATTCTGGTTCAACCATAAAAATGGTTTCATGAGCAGATATGAAGTTATAAATGGAAAAAGAAAACATGTCATTTTTTGAAGGTGATAGATTAACACTACACGAACTACCTTTTCTTTTATAAAATAAAATGAATAGGAGAATGAGGATTGATGGTATAATATCCCATTAGTATAATAAAATTACATTATATGTATGATACTAGGGTCACTAAACCAGTTGTACAAAGATACTTGGGGATAGAATAAGAAAATAACTTTAAATTGTAAGGAATTTAAAGGAAAAGATGGAGACAAATTAGCTATTGAATCCTCATGTTGAGATGCTCTTAAATGGGCCAAATAAAGGTATATTTGTGAGACCAGAAACATTTGGACATGGGGGAGAGTGAAGGGAATATTCATAGAAGTAGTTTAGACAAGGCTTTTAGCTTTAGTGGTTTGTGGGAATGAGGGTGTGAAGGGTGGTATTTATAGTGGAGGAGAGAGGGGTTTTCTCAATACAAAATTCATCAAATTATTATTTTCCCACAAGAAAGGGAAATAGTGAGTCTTCCATGACCAAGAATAGTTATTTTATAATGTAATCCCTAACCAAGTGGTCTTATATCTGCAAACAATCATACATGACTTGATAATTAACTTATTTAGCTTATTTTTGTATATTATTGTATTTCACTATTCATCAAAAATTCATGTATTTCAGAAAAATCCAAAAAATTTACCATAAATTTTTTTCGATGTGTAGAATCCCAAAATGAATTTCAGTTTTCAAAAATAATTTTCTAAATATGAGTAATTTAATATTTAATTAAAATCACAATTTCTAGGAAAAATTTAGTTTTTAAATTTAAAACTGATTTTATAATGATTTCAAAAATTACTTGAGGTCTTATAAAATTTTCATAAATCATGAATACATAGATATGTTAATTTATGAACACTTTTTATGAGAATGATTTTTATTTTAAATTAATTATCTAATTATAATTAATTATTTATCGCTTACAAAATACCAAAACGTTTACTATGGTTAAATTGTCACTTTCTAAGATGCCTAAATTTTATTTAATTATTCATGGGTAATGATACTCTTATTAAGGACGATTTAATATTCATAAGTGTAATTCTACTATTCATAATTGTAGGTTACTATTCACCAAAAATAATGTTTTTCTTATTGGACCCCAAAAATCATCTTGAACACAACAGTGCTTGTTGGGTTTTTGAAATCGCAAACACATAAGTGAAAAACTTATGTTTAATTGTCACCTAGCACTTAGTAGATGGTTATGTTGTGTTATCATGTGATTGTATGACATATTTTTTATAAGGGAATTTCCATTGAAAAAAATTCAGTCGTTACATTCTTCCCCCCCTATGAAATTTTTGTCCTCAAAATTTTACTTTACACAAACAGGTGAGGGTACTTCTCTTTCATTGCCTCCTTTGTTTACCAAGTATCTTCTTTAAACAAATGATTCATACAGTAAACTTTGACAAGGAGGGATGTATTATTGTGTAGAACCTTATCTCTCCATTCTATAATCTCTACTAGTTGGTCCTCTTTGTAGAGATCATCTTCCAGTTGTACCACCTCTGAGTTTAGTACATATTTGGGATCGGGTATGTACTTCTTTAGGAGTGATACGTGAAACACAAAATGAACATGAGCCATATTCGGTTGAACTGTAAGCTGATAGGACATGTCTCTTATACCGTCAAGGATTTCAAAGGGGGAAATATAGCTTGGGATTGACGTCCCTTTCTTTCCAAATCGCATGACTTTCTTCAAAGGTGATATTTAAAGGAAGACTATATCCCCAACATCGAACTCCAAGTATCTTTGACGGTTGTTAGCATAGCTCTTTTGACTACTCTGAGTAGCATTGATGTGTTTATAGATGAATTGAACCTTCTCTATCATCTCTTGAATATAATTGGGTCCATGTTGCATTCTTTATCCAACTTCATCCAAACAGGTTTGCGTTCTACATCGCATTCCATATAGAGCATCATATGGTGCCATATAAATACATGAGTGGAAGCTATTGTTGATGAGAACTCAACCAATGTTAGATGCGGATCCCATCCTCCTTTGAATTCAAGATAGGATTCTCTTAGCATATATTCAAGCATCTAAATAGCCCTTTCATATTGGCCATTGGTTTGGGGATGACTGGATGTGATGAAATTTAATTCAGTACTCAAATCATGTTGAAGGATCCTCCGTAATATAGATGTGAACCGTGGATCATGATCAGATATAATTGATATTGGAACACCATTCAGTCTCACCAATTCCTTCAAATATGTCATTGCAAGTTGTTCAAGCTATAGTTATTTCTGAATAGTGATAAGATAGAACGTCTTGGTGTGTAGATCAACCACAACCCAAATCAACTTATTTCCCTTCTACATCTTTGGGATACCCATGACAATGTCTATAGTAACATTTTCCCATTTCCACATGGGTATAATAAATGGCTACATCATCCCTTTGGACTTTTTTCACTCCGCTTTATCTTGCTAACATACCATGCTCCTTTATATATATTCTACAATATCCTTATTAATGTTACCATACAATAAGTGTTCTTAGAGATCCCGGAACATATTATTGCTACCAGGATGGATTATGAATGTTGAGCTATGTGCATTGTCCAATAGCTCATTTATCAAGGGTGATGAAGGAACAAAAAGCCGCATTCAAAACAGAATCACCAATCATCATCGATATAGAACTCATGTAGCGTGCCTTCTTTTACTGTATTCAACCTCTTTTCAATCTCCATATCATCCCTCTGTTCTTACATATTCTTCTCTTGGATGGATGGTTGCGAAATCATTTGGGAAAGGTATGATGCATCCCTTTCCCTTATGATTTCTGAACCCATGCTTTTCATATCCAAGAAGATAGGGTCTTTCTCAATCCATTACATTGATAGAGTAGAAGGTTCTTTTCTGCTTAAAGCACTATCTACCTTGTTCACCTTTCAAGGACGGTATTGAATAGAGAAATCGTAATCTTGGATTAGCTCTAACCATCTCCTTTGAAAAATGTTGATCTCCTTTTGTGTGAATATATATTTTAGGCCTTTGTCTTCAGGGTATATTTTACACATCACACCATAAAGTTAGTGCTGTAATATTTACAAGGAAAAAATCATTGCTGCAAGCTCTAGATCATGCATCAGGTAGTTCTGCTCATTGATCATCAACTTTCGTGAGGCATAGGATATCACATTTTCATTTTTCATGAGTACACAACCCAAGCCTTTCTTTTATGAATCACTGTATATCACAAAACATTATCCACTTTTTTGTAGTGTTAGTATAGGTGAAATGATCAACCTTATCTTTAGATCCTTGAAGCTTCCCTCATATTCTTCCATCAAGACATACTCTACCACTTTCCTTGTTAACTTAGTTAGTGGGCTTAATAATCATGTGGATTTTCTCACAAAACATCAGTAGTACAGAGCTAATCCATAAAAACTACGGATTTCTATGACACTAGATATCCTGGGCCATTCCTCAATCAAATTAGTTTTTTAAGTATACACAAAAATTCCATCACTTGTGATCTCATGTCCCAAGAACATAACTTTCTTTATCCAAAAGTCACACTTGCTGAACTTGGCGTACAAATTTTCCTTTCTCAATATCACCAAAACAAGTATTGGATGTTCTTTATGTTCCGCATTTCTCTTGGATTAGATGATAATATCATCAATAAACACTACCATAAATTTGATTATGTAATGTCTAAAGACTCTATTCATCAAATCCATGATGATTGCAGTGGCATTAGTATATCCGAAGGGCATCACCAAAAACTCATAGTGCCCATACCTTGAATGGAAGTTAATCTTAAAAATATCTTCCTTCTATACATTTAGCTGATGATATATAGAATAATGATCCACCATTTAGAATTATTGAGCTCTTGTAAACTTATCAAAAAAGTCTTCAATCCTTGGAAAAGAATACTTGTTCGTTATGATGATCATGTTGAGTTCCTGATAATAAATGCACAACTGCATCATTCCATCCATCTTTTTCACAAAGAGCACTAGTGCACCCCATGGTGATGCATTGGGGTGTATAAACCCTTTGTCCAGATGCTATTGCAGTTTCTTTTTTAACTCATCCTGTTCGATATGAGCCATCCTATATGGACTTTTGGAGATAAGAGTTTCTCGGGGTATGAGTTCTATTGAGAACTCTACCTCACGATATAAGGGAATTCTAGGTAAATCATCAGGAAATAAATCATTGTATTCTCTCTCAATGGGAATTTCTGCATGTTTGGGACTTTTCGTTGACACAACCAATTGGGCATGATGTGCCTCTTCATAGGAAATCAACACCCACACCATTTAATGAATTTCCAAATGAAATTCATGATCTTACTTGTATTTGTAGAGGAGCATGGGATGGATCAGAATATGAAAAGATATTTCCTTTTCCCAAAAGATGATATGAGCTCTATATAACGAGAGCCAATACATTCCCATTATAGCTTCTAATTCCACCAAGGGATGTATTACAAGATTTAGTGGAAGAGTAATTCCACATACACCAACAGGAAAAGAGTCAAACATGTGGTTTTCAATGATTTAACCACATGGATATTTTATAGATATCTCTACTTCAAGGTTTCTGGGCTTCGATTTTATAGTCCTTTCCAACATGCATGATATAAAGGAATGCGTAGAACCAGAATCAAATAATAATTTTTCCATTCATGTGTGAATAGGGAGTTTACCTTGTATGACTTCATTATCTTCCTCCACTTCCAAAGTAGTGATTGCATAAGCCTTCACTTTTTCCTTTGGATTTGGTTGGTACTAATTTTGATTACCCTTGAGAACTCAAGGTTTAGTGCACTATCTTTCATAGTTCAATATCACCCTATTGTTGTAGCATTGAACCATGGGTGGTTCCCTAATTTCTTCCACCACATTCTTCTTTATTTTTATGTCATTTTGACACTATTGAGCATGGTGTCCTTCTTTCCCACACATAAAGAATTTCCCCATTCTTTTAATACAGTTCCCATGGTGCATCTTTCCACATTTTTGGCTTGTGTATTATTGATTATTCCTCCAACCTTTTTCATTAGATCCCCTGGCTTGAAACTCCATCATTCGTTTCATATCACCGTAGTCATGCGACCATTCTCCAAACTCAATATCCACTTTGAGAGCACACCAAACAACTTATTCATAACTACCAATGACTTGAATTGAAAGAGTGTTTCGAAGTTGTTGTTTTAATCCACTAAAGAATCCTTCAATTTTGATATCATTGTTGATAAGAAAACCTGAAGTGTAACTTGAAATCCTTGTAAAATTTGCATCATAGGTTGTGAAAAATTTCTCTTCTTTTTTCCTGATCTCTATGAATTCTCTCTCCATCTTCAGGAAAAGAGTTATCAGGAAATAATTGTTATGAAACATTATCTTAAAGTCTTCACATTTCATCTCTTCAATTTCTTTCCATGTGTAGGTGTTCTTAATCAAAGCACACCATTGATCGGCCTCTCCATCTAGATGATAAATGGATAGTGTCAACTTCTCTATCTCAGAATAGTGAAGAACAAAAAAGATCTTCTCCATGGTGTTTACCCACTATTCTGTAACTAGAGGATCAGATAATACACTGAACGTCGGGGGTCGTTGCCTCATAAAACATTCGATATCTAGTTTCTCTCTCTTTGTTGAAGGAGTATGTTCCTCATTATTATTTTTATAGTTCATAACCAGAGATAATTGGGTAATAATCACCATGATGTTCTAAACTCTACCTCCAAAATCATTGGGGATATCATTCGGGAAATCATTGCATTGGCCCTCGCACGAGTTGTTGGCCTGGTCTCTCCTGGTTCACACCATTTTCTAAAATAGAAAAGGATAGAAAAAAACATAAGTCAACAAGTCATGAAAAATTTATTCATTTAATCAATTTATACTAAAATCATAACATATGGGATCCCTATGTAAAAATTCTTGAGTTCAAATTTCTACTTAGTCTCATGCTAGAGGTTTTCTCAAGGGTTCACTAAACCAAATTCCCAAATTAACTAACCTTTCCTCTGATACCAAATATAGTGACCCAGCCTTTTCATACATTACTATTACATCATTTTGATGATAAAAAACATAATTTTGTTAAACATAGAGGATCCAACAGTTAAGTGTCTTGGGAAAACTTGGATCATAAATAACAATTACAACATCGAGCATTAACATTTATTCAATTTCTTCTTCTATAGGTTCTTACTGGAACATGACCTCTCCATTGTACATGTAGTCAGCTAAGCATTAACATCATAGGGGTGATCTAGAAGCTCAGTAAGTGGATAGATAAGAAAAATAAATAATGGTTGATCATAATCCTAACATAGAAAACAGATCATGAAAATAAGGGGAAGCATAAATTTAAGACTTGAAATGTGGCAACACATAAAAATGAAAAATTAGGTCTTAGTGGTTAACTACCACATATACTTTTGAAAAAATCTAGAATCATATTCATATCATTTCACATTTACTCATAAGATTCATCACTTTACCCAATGAATTAGAGAGCTGTATAATTCCGGGCACTCCCGTCACAAAATAACATTATCATTATCATACATTCCACAATGAACAGATATCAAAAAATGAACATATCTAACCCATGAAATGGAATGGGTCTCATCTCATAAGAACATGTTCATAAACATTGGGTTCCCAAATGAAATATGGAATAACATATAAGATACAAGAACCATCAACCTTCAATGAGAAGTAAAAGGTGGGTTCTTAAAAGAAGAGTTCTTTTGGAAAACATTTGGATTGACATAAATACCAATGAAAAACACATATATCCTAGAAAAGGAAAGATAATTATGAACAAAATATTTTTATGGAGTAACCATTTCAATATGAGTGAATGAGGGAGAACCCATAAGATTAATTTTGGGTTCAATAATATCCTCTTACCTTATATCAGAATGATTCTTTCTCTTTAATGTCCTGTATAATGATATTATATTCATTAATTAGATACTCCATAACATTTTATAAAAGAAAAGGGTTCATTTTGGTTTCATTACATTATTTTATGGAACTTTTTATGAGTTATATGGTTTAAAAACATTGTTCGAGAATTTTTGTTTTTACGGTTTTCTTGAGCAGTTCACTTGTATTCATAAATTGAAGTTCGGGTAGAACATGTCTAGACATCCAGAACTGATATTAAATGTTGCTAATGATATTCCAAAATTTAAAATGATATTATAATGAATTATATTGTATACCATTTGCATGATTAATTTCATAAGAATTAAATGATGATGGTTTGGATTAATTTGGGAATTTTTTTGACCACAACAAACATGTTTTGTTTTCTCATTATGTAAAATGTATATAAGTTAGTTCCAGTAAATTAAATTGGACACAATAAGTATATAATATTCTGGTTTGACCATAAAAATGGTTTCATGACCTGATCTGAAGGTAGAAATGGAAAAAGAAAACATGTCATTCTTGAAGGTGATAGATTAACACCTCACGAACAACATTTTCTTTTATAAAATAAAATGAAGAGGAGAAGGGGATTGGATGGTATAATATACAATTAGTATCATAACATTCCAGTATATGTATGTTAATGGAGTCACTATACCATTTGGATAATGATAGGTGGGGAGAGAATAACAAAATAACCTGAAATTGAAAGGAATTTAAAGGAAAAGAAGAGAGATATTACCTCTTGAATCCTCCTCATGAGATCCTCCTTAAGGGGCCTAAGATGTAATGACCCAGAATTTCCATGTAATTTTTTTTAATATATGTGAATTTTATGAGTTTGTGAAAATTGACAGCGTGTCATTCAGTGGCCCTGTGTGCCCGAAATAAATTTCATAACTTTGTTTCGGGTACGTTCAGTAAACGTGCGAGCGGGTTTTTGTAGCTTTTGAACGGGTGCCCTGAATTGAAATCTGAGGGAACCGTTGAACTCACAGCACCAAAATTCTCTTTAGGAGCTCTTCATCATGACCACAATGGAATGAGAGTGAAACTTAATTTTTTGTACTTTTCATGAAATAATAAAATAAAATAAAAATGTGTAACATTTTTATTATATTTTGTTGAATCCTTCAATGTGGATGTTTTAATGGTGGTGACCACATGAACTAAAACCTCTCAACAATGGATATTGTGGTGGGGACCACCCAAGCCTTACCCCGTATGAGGGTTATGGTGGTGGGGACCACCCGAGACTTAAAACCCCTTGAACCCCTTTGAACTCACTCTTAATGGGGACAAACATCTCAAGCTCCACCAATTAATTATGCCAACTCTCCCCTTTAATTAATTAAGCCATCCCATCAATTAATTAATGTAGTTATTTTCTAATTATGCAGAAAAAAATAATTGATAACATGTTCTATTATGTGGGCTACCATTCATTTTGGTTGAATTTTGGAGAAAAGAACTATTGGGAGAATTCTCTCCAACGAAGAACACCAACGAGGATCATCTTCAATGACAAACGAACCGACGATCGAGGAAACGCCGAAGACACCAATGCATGTCTATCCCCAGAGACATGATTTCCTTTCTTGTTGCCTCCATCAATGAACCGTCGAGGTACGGATTTATTTATGAGTGATTATCACTTCCCATGTTCTTCCCTTCTAATCTAAGAATGCGGATCAACTCACATAAACTAGTTGATCCGCGTATGTTTTCTTCTGTGGGATTGTGAATAGTGATTGATGAAGGTTGTGAGGATTAATGATTTTAATAATCTTCCATACACATTCCTGATTCAAATTTGTGAAGCACCTGTTACCACTCTAACGTGGAGGGTTCTGGCCAAACAAACATGGCCTGACCCCTCCATCGTTCTTCTTTTGGGTGTTCTTCGCGATGGTGATAAAGACTGGTGCCTGCATTTGGCACCAGTGGAACACGTTAATGGAGGTCGGCACCACCGTAGGCCATGACAGACCCAATCATGATGCCCACACCCACCACCCTCTGAGGCTAGCACTTCCCGCGGCTCGGCCGCCACACGGCCCCGCCGCGCCACCCACTGCCCCGTCGCGCCGTCCTCAGCCTCATTACATCGCCGTGAGGCCCCGCCACACAGCCCTGCGGCTCTGCCATTCGTGGCCCTACCATGCTGCCCTCACAGCCCCATGACCTCCGCACTGCCAGTCCGAGTACCCCAACGTGGGCAGGGCTACAACACGGGCTAGGCCAAACCCTGTGGGTCCAGCTGGGTAGTCCCGACCGGGCGAGACCGGACCTGGACTCACTACGACCTTTTTATGCTATTTTAGCCATAACTTTAGCATTGAACATCCGTTTAACAAACTGTCAGTGGAACTAGAAACCTTGGATAGATATGTTCCCTTTGGAATACCCCACTAGAGATTTGGATAATGTTGGGGAATGGTCAGGTTGGATCGATCACGAATCCAACCGGGCCCTCAGGACTAATAGGCTAATAACATTCAGACCGGGTGTCCAATTGATGCACTGTCTATTACGTTGAGACCCCTATGACATGGTGGTCCTTTGAGATACTTATTCACGAGACTTCATGGTAGTTGGAGTATCGACTAGTGGCATGAGGAATGGACCCTCTCGGAGATGAGAAATCCCAGTTCGGGAACCCAGTTGTTGGCCGTGATGTGAAAAATGAAGAGCGATATTGTGTGGGTCATCACTTAGCAATCCTTTGTGCGTCAGCACCGAGTGATCCTGTGTGGGTCAGCACCTCACGATCATGTGTGGGTCAGAACCTAACAATCCTGTGTGGGTCCACAACCAGCTATCTTGTGTGGGTCAGCACTGAGCGATCATGTGTGGGTTATCACCGAAACATCTTGTGTTGGTCAGCAGTAGTGCCTCTTAACATAGTAAGATGATTCAATAGTTACATCTAATCATCTCTACTACTGTACTTATGTTATACCTGGTGTGATTTGAGTGTGTACCTATGTGGTACTTTCATTTTTCATAATACAGTGGTGGTATTTTTCAATGTGGCAGACCTGTTTATTAATTTTCTTTGTTGTATTACTTTATTTGTGGAATAGTTGATCTTGGGGCTTTGGCATTGGACTCTGTGTTTTCTTCATGACTGAGATGGGTTTAGTTGATAACTAAGGTATATGTATGTGCATATACCTAAGTAGAGTTATCTTTTGTTTCCTTTCTTTGTGATTTATCCTTTGTAGATTTTGTGATACCTTGAGGGTCTCGGGGTCCATAATGAGTATCGTTATACACACCCCTGCACGGGTTATGCCTGCAATTCATTGTGTTAGGTGCATATGACAGAGAGCGCTAAATGGGGACAAGGGTACCAGGTTTGGAGGTAGCTTGGAGGGTGAGGTTAGATGAGGTGGACTGCAGAGACAGCCGTTCATGAGATGTTCCTACCTTTGATATATGATCTATGGTGGAAAATCCAGGAGCTGCATTCCACCTATCTGTTGTCTTGTACTTTCCAGGTTTCCTTGTACTTTCCAGTTGGGCCTGTATATTGGCCACTTTTTAATTACTATACTCACTATGTTTACTATTTAGTTTACATTAGTTTGTATCTTGCATTGTTCTTGGTTGTGTGTGTTACAGGTTATAAAGGCAATGCCTTCCCAGTTTTGGGGAATACATCTCCAGTGCTAGTCGCCAGCCCCATGCCAATGGAAGGTGGGTTTGGTGTAGTCACGGCATGGGCCCTGGGGGATGGTTCGTGACAAAATCATGGACTTTTGATGAGACCTGAAGCATTTGGAAGTGGGGGAGGGGCTCGGGATGATACTTGGGTAGTGTTTAGACATATCTAGAAGCTTGAGAGGTGTGAGGAAATGAGGGTTTGAAGGGTTGTATTTATAGTGGAGGGGAGAGGGGTTTTCTCAATATAAAATTCATTAGTTTATTATTTTCACACAAGACAATGAATAGTGAGTCTTCCATGACCCAAAATAGTAATTGTATAATGTAATACTGATCCAAGTGGTCTTACATCAGCAAAACATCACACATGACTATATAATTAACTTATCTAGCTTATTTTTGTAAATTATGTAATTTCACTATTAATTAAAAATTCTAGTATTTCAGAAAAATCCCAAACATTCACCCCAATCATTTTTCGACATGAAAAATCCAAAAATTATGTTCATATTTCAAAAATAATTTTCTAAATATGATCAATTTCATATTTATTTAAAATCATAATTTACTTGAAAATACAGTTTTTAAAATTAAAAATTATTTTATAATGCTTTCAAAAAATACATGAGTTCTTATAAAATTATCTTAAATCAAGAATACATAGATTTTTTAATTTATGGATACTTTTTAAGAAAATACATATTCATTCAAATTAATTATTTAATTATAAAAAAATATTTATGGCTTACAAAAATAGCAAAATTTTTACTATGGTCAAATTTTCACATTCTAAGATGCATAAATTTTAATTAATTATTAATGGGTAAGGATACACTTATTTTGGATGATTTATTATTCATAAGGGTTATAGTACTATTCATAAGGTTATGTTACTATTCACCAAATTTTACGTTTATGTTATTGGACACTAAAAATAATTTTGAACCCAACAGTGCTTGTTGTATTTTCTAAATTCCAATCACAGAAGTAACATACTTATTTTTAAAGGTCACTTATCACTTACTGGTTCCTTATGTTGTGTTTTCATGTGATTCTATGACATATTTTTATGAAGGTAATTTCCATTGAAAAACATTGGGACGTTACATGTGATGTTGTGGTTTTATGGGATGCCTTTGGTCTTTTTCTTCTATTGGTCCATTTTTTATTGGGTGTATTTTAATTATAATCAGATACTTGAGTGTAATCTAGTGTGTTGGTTTTATAGACCTTTTAACTTCTCATTTTTAGATTATTATTATATTGGGGGAGAATAGTTTTATTTTTAGTTTCTGTAACCACCCTGACTATCTATCCCATTGCATCACAAGAATATGGTGGTGCAGGTGTCGGAGGGTTTCTTGAAGATTTTTAGAGAGGTAAAGTTGTTGGGGATACTATTTTAGGTGGTAGCTATGGTGTGGAGCCTGAAGCTATGTCACAATGGTGGCTGTTGTGGCATTGGATAGATGACTACAATGTAGGAGGTTCTCAAGAGGATTATTTAGGATACATCTATTTGGGAGGTAGTTATGCCATGTAGCATCAATTATGGAGAATCCCATATCAAAAAATGGGTTCTTTAGAGTAGTGGCCTCGATTGTGGTGGTATTTCTTTAGGTTGGTATTGTTTTGGTTCTCTAAAAATTACAATGATGCACCGTGGAGATGGGGCCATTTTGTAAACTCTTCCAAGTAGATGTGTGTCTACGGTTTGGTACGAAGGTGACATCTTGGTCTCAACCATGTTTTATAGGATATTTGGCCTGTAATTATCCACCAATATCTCTTTCCTCATTGAAGAAAAGTGATAAAACGTGGTGAGGGGCGATGTGTCATGGTACCTTAAGTTTTCATCTCTTCTATTGTGTGTTAATATAGAAAACTCCATGATATTATGTTTTTAGATAATGTTGAAATTTATAAGGTCCTTTAATCCGAAACCACTCCTAAAAAAAATTGGTTCTTGGGTGACCAATGTTCAACCTAATGTTCCCTTTTAGACCCTTTTTAGGGGATTTTAACCAAATTCCCTTGAGAATGATCAATGGTGAGTCTATGTATGTTACTTTAAATTATTTATTATTTTCCTCTTTTTTGAATTAAAATTTCTCATCATGGGATGGATTCTACCAACAGAAACCATATCTCTTCACATGGTTTTGATAATGGGTGATTTGGTTTCTGTGTTCTAGGTTATTAGGGAAGTCTTATTCATAATGGCTCCATGTGTGTCATTGATATTATTGAAACACTATAAAGCAGATTGGGTATCGTAATTTGCTTTTTGGAATCCATTATTTCTAGAAAATAGTATTATGAGGGATCAGATATTATTTTATTACCTTTGGTGATATTATTTGCATCACGCTAAGTGAAGATAATTACCTAGTTTCACTGAAATTGAAGCGGTAAGGGTCGTGACCCAATGTTTTTATAGCTTCGATATAACTTTTTATATTCTAATTTTATTGGATGAATTACCTATAAATTTCTTTATGTTTGTGGATTTAATAATCATGATCAAACAGATGTGGAGGTTCATTATTTGTTGTGTCTGAAGTCAAAACCATAAATTTAATTTGATATTCACTTATAATCAATTGATAAAATAGTTTAACTGCGATATTCATGTTCCCATGAAAAATCATCTTAAAATAAGGAATTTTAATGTGATCGACATCCACTTGCTAAATTTAAAAAATGATATTTCAATGTATAGTGAAATTTTTATATGGTACATGGTAGTAGCAATGTGGATACAATAATGTAAAAGTGGATATAGATATGAATGCTGGTGATGTGGGATTATTTTCATTAGAATGGGACATATTTTTTCATGTTGTGTTGTGTTAGATTATTGGGTAGTGATTGAATTATTGTTTAATAAAGAATGAAAATGGAATTAAATGAAATAAAAAATGGATATTGAATTGATATGGGAATTACAATGTAAATAATATTTTTATTGAGGAACTATGTTGTTTTAATATTTGTAATTAAAGGGTGGGATTAATTAAAAGGGTTGGTAATATATAATTTGGAAAACTGGTAGGACTATTAATGAATGTAACACTATTAAATGTTGATTGGGGACTATTGTAAACAGTTTTATATATACTTGAGGAATTTAAGGAGCGGTTTTGTGATGTAGGGTTGTGATATTATGGGTTAGTTATTACTTTATAGTGCTACATTAGTGTATGGTTCTGTCAGTATATATATACATATATTCCATATATATTCCATATATTTTTCAATATTCACCACACCTATGTTGAGAACCATATACTGATAGTTGTATATTTGGGTGGTGCTTTTCCATCACCCCATTGGTTATGATGGATATATGTATACTTTCTCATTCCCAAAGTATCATCCAATAAATGATTACACTAATAGGATGAGATGGCAAGAAGTCAAAAGTGTACTATTTGATTAGGTGATGAGACATATTATGGAGAGGGTCATACATTCTAGAAGGATAGAATGAGGTGCATGTACATCATGTTCATGATTCCATACTATACTATGTATAGTAGTGGATGGGATGGGATGTGATATCTCATGAATCTTTAGTTGAGATGTGATGTTATAGCCAATTACATATAGGTTTAATGGAATGATGAGATGCTTTTGAAGATGTGGGAGTGCATGTATGCATGACGTTAGAGATTAAGAGTTGAATAATTATAATGCCATGTGGGGTTCCCAATATAGATATTTTATTATTATGTAAAATTTAATGTATGAGTTATTTGGTGATAGGGCCTTATTGAGGATGAATATTGTTAGTTTGCCCATTTTGGGGCTTTTGGTTCATTTATTTTCCAACAGCTGCATTATTATTATTAATTCACATGTACATAATGGATTTTGGGTTAACTAATGAATAAAATTATAATCTCAAAAATTTATATTAATATTTTTTAGGTCTCTTTGAGGACTTTGTAGATTTTGATGGACATTACAATCTCGAACTGCTGGATTATTGATGTGTAATCACTAATTCTTTTCTGTTTACATTTTACGTATGTTATCTATTTTTTAATAAATTAAAATAAAATGGGTTTCATTATTTTGGTTAATATCAATTCATAATCATATCTTTATTAAATGAGAGAACGTACAACTAGGACACACAAGGATTATGAGGGCTAAAGTAGTGAAATCTGAAGGAATCCCGTATAATCAATTTAATGATATCAGTCTTCAAGAAACTAGTATGGAGGAGGTTAGTGGTGATGGTTCTTGGGTCCTCCAAAGAAGTAAGGTGATCTGAAACCTTATAACCCTTATTCCATGTGCGAGGAATTTGGAGGTTACTGTAGAGGAGGGCTCTACATTGCTTGAAAATGATGGATATAGAAATATGAGTGGAGCCTTTACTATGTAGAGAATAATGAAGGATAAAATAGTTAGCCTCCACCTAATTGATTTCTAGGTTATTTTTTATGTAGAGGGTGAGCCCGATGATCATCACTTTGGCCTCAGACAAGAGGGATTTACCATTTATTATGTCAACTGGGTTAGATACACTGAGTGGCGGGTGAATCAGGGTATGACACATTGAGACAACTTCCTCCATTGATCATGTTTCATTTTAAGATAAAAACTATCATATCTATCCTACTTATTTTAGAGTATGAACATATCATAATGCAGGAATATGACACTGTAATTTTACATGATTCACCCTCACTGGACTATATCTAAGGAGCATATAATGTCAATGTTCCAATGTTCCAAATCCACTAAATTTTCACTATTGTTTAAAATGTTAAGAGCGGACTCACTGTCCCCCATGGTTTACACCAAATCAAAAATTGAAAGCTCACTACTCTCTCCACTAAACTGTGCACACTACTTCTTCAGAAGATCCACTCATTGATTATAGACATGTAGTTCCCATCCTTATATCATGTGAAGGCATTATCCACTATATGTAGATGCACTATTGATGTTCCACATTCATCAACTAATGTAAACCTCTTTTACACAGATTTACTAGGAAACTAAAAAAATTCATTAAACCCTTAATGTCTTATGAATGAAACATTAATGACCTGTGCTAAATATTCCACTTTATTCGTGAAACATCTTCTATGTGAAACTTCTATCTTATGCGCAACTCAAATCATTCACGCAACTTGTTTATCTTGCACAAAATTTCCAATCATTCATTCCACTCCATTTACATAAGGTCAAATTCACTCTAACAGTATATCTAATTCAAATGAGGGGTTTCACCTATTTTTAAAGGTGTTGTTGAACCCTACATTGAAGATTAAATGTGGCACTCAATATTCTCCTAAAGCACACATAACATAATTTAACGGCACATAGGGTGCACAAGTTTCTTTTGAACAACCTCATCTTTCGAGCACATATTCTACACTTTCTTGAACAAAATGCCTTTTCCATTTTTCATCATTTTGATCCCAAATCATTCCTTAATTGCATGTTTCCAAACCACCATAAATATTTTATTTTTCCACTACCTCCAGATCATCCATTTCATTTTCATGGTTCATTGTCAACATAGGTTGTCAAAAATTTCACTAGAACACCACAACTGAACAAGGAACCCCTCTTGATCAATTAGAAAAATTTATTCTCACAACAAAAATAGTCACCTAATATTGATTCAATGTTACCATGAGGTATTTTTTCACAACACCATTACCATATGACAATGTGAAGGCCAAAACCACATCCCCCATGTTCCACGAACCACACCCCATATTCTCATGTTGCACAACATGCAATACCCATCCATGTTCAAATTATAGAATGTGCCATTAAGATTCCAACATACCCATTTCCCCTGATATCTATCAATGAAGGGATGAGTTGAGGAGGTACTAACTTATAGAAGGTGAAATGAATGAGAGACTTGTCATCCTTTGAATAGTGAGGCCATGTCCACTAGCAGGAAATGGGTTCTCACAATGATGGACATTTCCATGGGAAGAGATCATTCTTACCAAGCCCAGTTCTTATTTTTTCCATAGGTACCATCACCCATCTCTAAATATCAATGAGTATGTAAACCATTAGATACCATAATAATGCATTCCATGAAACCACCTTTCCTTGAATGCAGCATCTCTCTTCACATGTGAGGGGAAATCAGTGAATCCTCTAAAGAAATTCCACACCACACGGGCCCAATGTCTATTAAAACATTTGGGATTAGTTGTCTCCTCTTACATGTTACTACAAAAATGGATCCTTGAAGAGAAAATTATTCCCAATTACTTGATTTTTTCATCCATAGTGATGAAAAGGTTCCTGATATTCTAGTTAAGAAGGTTGTACATTTCTTGGATCTTTTTGGAACACCCCAATTCATTCCAACTATATGTTTGATAACGTGAAGAAATCGGTCTGTGAAAATACCAGATAGTGACGTCTCCCGTGGAATAAGGTGTGAAAAGATAGTTATCCGATTCAAAATTTATCATAATTTACTTGAGGATATTCTATTTTTTCTTATTTTGGAATTCCTTTGCAAACCGAGATAGAGGTGTTCTTCCTTACGCATGATCGTTAGATTCGGGCACCCTGGGAAGCCAATCACAGTGCCTCACAATTTATGAAACCAGAAAAAATATACCCTTCATATACTAACCATCGATATCTCTGTTAAAGAAATTGGATAAGACGATAGATCTTAAACCAAAAGGGAGACACATAACCACACACATCCACCTCATTACCCCCCACATATGTGAGACATAGACTTACCCCATAATTCTTGTTCCTCAAGAACATCCAACACGAGCATGGAATGCATGCAGTGAAGGATGATATGAAGACTCCTCGCATAAATCCCTTCATCATGGATGGGTCTCTCTATCCTATCCCATGAGGCCCAGTGCCACTTACCTCTAGACAGAGCATCCGAAACAAAGATATAGAAAATCATGGAATTGTTGTTGATGAATTCTTGTGGGACAATGGTTGAAGCCAAAGAATGAATGGGAATGGAAAACAGAACACTATTGACCAATGCAATATGACCCCCAAACAATAATTATAAATTCTTCAAATATACAATGTTACTGGTGATCCCACTAACATTGTGGTCGATGTCTCGTACTCGAAGCCTTCTAGATGAAATTGGAATGCCTAGATACTCCTTGGGTTAGGATTGTAAATTTAACCCCTACAACTTGAGAAATAATATAATAAAAACATCAAATAAATAATGAAATTTTTTTTAAATTTTTTTTTTAATAAAATTATCATTAAATACATTCAAGAGTATCATATACAGAAATTTTTTTCAAATTTTTGGGAATATAGAACATATATAAATGAAGTTAAATTGATATGAGGAAACCCTTACCATGAGTCCCAATATGCATCGTATATAATATAACCTCCCATATAAGATGTTTGAACATATTATACCTCAATAATTTTACTATATTTACTATTAAATAACTTTACATCTCTGTATTATAATTTCCAATCACATATTTATTAACAATTCATTATTAAAATCAATATCTGGGCATTAACTAATCCATTTTTTATTATTGTTTCAGATTGAAAGATCTATTAAATTCAATTTATATATATTTTTAATCCCAATAATCCATTAACTAGAATAGTTTTATATTATATTCCATTTTATAATAATTCAAGTACGATTTTGATAAAAAAAAAAGAAAATATATCACTCTGTAGAGCTATAGTCTGCATGTATGCAATAGTGGTGCATTTATTTTTCAGTAAATTCAATGAAATGAAAAAAATAGAAATTTTTTATTTATAATATCATAATTATATTATAAATATCATAAATAATTATTAAATAACCATATATAATGAACCTTTTGATTCATTCATGAAAAAATAAATGCATCGCTTCCTGGAGGGTGTAGTCCAAAAATTTTCAGGAGAGAAGTTTACATTGTCCATTAGATAGAATAGAGAAAAAATTAATTCACAATTAAAAAAATATTTATATTATATATAATGAGTTTATTAGTTTTAAATGATCAAATAGAATTCCTAGGAGGTGGAAGAAGAAATAATCGTGAAGGAATTGGGTTAATAGAATTTCATATTATTTGTGAATCCTCTTTTTTATTAAACCAAAATCCATACAAGGATGGTCTTTAAGTGGGAACATTACATCTAAAGAATGGGATAGAGTGTTTTAATGTCAATTTTGAAGATATTTTATGATAAAATGTGCTCAAGGGTAATGGCGAAGTGATAATAATAGATTTCCTTTTAAATTTGTGGAGACTGGTCCACTTTTGAATAATAATACCTTTTATATATAAAATATATATATAATTAAATGTGGTTCCAATTTTGTAAAAATAATAGTATATTTTTACTGTATGTAAATATCTACTCATCCAATCATATAAAGTGATATTTTTTGGGAAATTATATACTTGTTCTTTTATTTTTACAACTTTTATCCCTTATTGTGATAAGAGAAGTTTTTATTATGCTATCAGATTTGAATTACTAAAAATTAATTTTAACTTATCACCTATTATTTCTCATGATGATTCCAGAAATATAATATATTATAAATTATTCAATTTTTAGAGGTGGTAGTGATTTATTTTTATATAAGTACAAAAAATGAAATGATTTTTTTTAAATGTTACTTCATTTATAATTATTAATCTACACAAAAATCATGTATAATATTTTTTTTCATGTCATTTTTTAGATTATGGATAATTTGATGTCATTTTTATTAAATTTAATTAAATTTAAAAACAAATGGATTGTTTTGAATACTTATTTAAAGGAAAATGAATAATATATATATTTTAATTTAATGGAATCTTACTTCGATTCCAAAAATTAAAGCATGATTTTAAAAATTTAGGCTAATTTTTTTAAAGGAAGTAGTTTAATACATAAAAATGTATCTATTTTAATCAAATTTTTAATATTTTAATTCATTATTATAACATAATTATGTCTTAATCTATTTGGTATTTAGGAAATTAGATATTTCTAAATATACAGCTACAAATAAAAAATTTCCAATAAAATCATAAAGAATCACCTTTTCCTATGTTTGAAGTGTATAAATAAAAACTAAAACTCAATTTTTAAAAAATTAATTTAAAATGTTCATAAATAAAACTTTTAAATAATGAAATCAAACTATAAAATAAAAAAAATTCTAAGAAAAATATTTATGTTTCTTTATTAACAACTAACATATTAGTTCCTACAAGAATTTTCATAAATTACATTTTAGTTAATAATATATTTCACCTTTTATTATATGAAAAAATTATTTTATTTAGTATTTTTAAATTATAATTTATCGAACTACTGATATTTATTATAGGAAAATATATTCTAAAATGCATAACTACTACATTATATACCCTATATGAATAGTAGATTTTTCCTTATAAATTTCCTACATCAAAAAATCATTAAGTATTATTCTGCCTCATAACAACCTCATGTTTCCACATAGCGTCATGAAATTTACATTTTCACTAAAAATTGTCATGTGAGTGAATTGTTCTACCAGAACATATCAATTCAATCTAGAATCACAATCAGATGTAATTCATTTGATCAAATATTATGTCTTCATATTTTAGTATATTTGAAGGATTTGGTATTTATCTCCAATTAATATATACATTAGAAATAATATAATCTCTGTATCAAATTTTGGGAGGGTCCGACTATTAAGATTCAATTCAAAAGTTATCTAGAATTTCATCACAACCGATATTTCTAGGACTGAAATTCTACTTATTTCAAAATATCTGTCATTTATTATAATAAAATATTTTAAAAAAAACATTTTCACTAACTTCTGACTCGATATCATATTGTTTATTATTATAATAACATTTTTTTTTGTAAAAAATCATATTCCCTAAGGATTTTATGAATAAATATATCCTTCTCCAACTCATATTGAACTTTAGATTGTCCTGATATCATTATTATACAACATAATTCAATCATGTTGGAGAAATGTATATATTTCAACAGATGGATTCATATGGATCCTTGTGAATACATTAGTGAATTATATAGTTGTATTATAATTTGTTGACAGGATGATGTTGATTCTTATATCCCTTGAAAAAGAATGATAAACCTATCAACATAATTTTTTTTATTTAATCGTCCATATAGATTGATCATTTTTCTGAGGATGATTTGAAGTGATAATGTTAAAATTAATATTAAATTTCAAATTAATAAATCTATAAAACATTAATGAAAACCACAAGTCTTGATTAGATACAAATGATAGTGGGACTCTCAAAATATTAAAGCCTTTATAATGGATATTTTAGAGAGATAATCTAGGGAGTAATATTCCCTTAATGAAATGAAATTATATGATATTATAAGGTAATTTAATTTAATCCATGTATAATTTTTGTTTGTAGACGTGGTTTGGATTTATAATATGAAATACATGATGTTCTCTCCCATTTATATATATTAATTGGAATATTTTGTATAATCTATATAGATATCTAATTTTTAGCCACAATATACTTACATTCTTAGAATCGAGATACATAATCCAAAATAAACTTTTTCATATATTCTAATATGAAATTCCCTTCGAAATTTCTATATGCATTTCACATCCATGATGTTTAGAGGATTATGAGCTATATTATTTTTCATATATTAGATTCATTATTTTTTTAAGGGTAGCATATTTTTTCTTCTGAATATCATCATCCCATTATGGTCAATGTTGAAATTTGTAATAATCATTTACTTCATTTTCCATTTTTAATCCACTACATGGGATTATTAAATCATCTCACTGATGTATATCTGAATAGTAATCTTAGATTTATATGATTTCTTCCATGTCATTATGATTTCAAGGTATTTCATTTAAAATTTCATTATTATTTGACCTCTTTCAATCCACATCATTGATAATACAACAAAACTCTTTAGACAAAAGGAATTAGCCACAGTTTTCTCTTCTATAAGATGAAAATATATTGAAAAATCATAATCATTTAGAAAATGATCCCATAAATTTTATAAAATTTTGAATCAATTATCTATGAATATGTACTTCTATATTTAATTATTAGCATGTATGCCTTAGTTTTTCCCAAATAGATAACTTATCAATATTTTAAAAAAAATAACTTCCAAATACATAACTTGAGTTTGGTAATGTTACTCATCAATCCTCTTTTTGAATGTGGAATAAGGTACTACCATGTCATTATGCATGACAAAACATCTCATTTCATTCATTAATGTATCCCTATATATCAAAAAAAAAATATACAATATCAATTAGTGTGAGGCTAACGTCATGGACCAACTATCTCTTCATCATCACATTAATTTTCCTCATAAAGATTCTCTCACTTTAATATTGACATGGTATACTGATTTGATATAAGTGGTACATTTCTCACATTGAAATGATAATATCCAAAAAATTCATAGAAAACCATGCTTTGTAGTTATTGTTTTCTAACATCATCATTTCTCAATAATTTCTATGTTTGAGAGACCCGTTAATATACACTATAATCTAATTACAAGCTCTATTAAAGGATGTCATGGGTATAAGTTCGATTTCTTAAAAGAAATCTATGATATCCAAATCAATGATCAATCATAGAAAATTTTAACGTATATAATTTTTATCAAATAGCTCATCCATATTAAGTAGAGGATAATTTTTATTCATAGTGATATTGTTATATTCTCAATTATCCATGTATATATGCATTGAATCGTTAAAATTGTGTAAAAAGTAAAATTTCCACCCCATGGGATCATTCAAGGGAATTAAAAACCTATTTATATATTTTTATGGTGTTTCCTTTTTAATTCCAATCAAATAATTTGGCCTATTCAATAAGGGGTTATGGAAATAGGAATATTATAAGGCATTAGTTCAATTAGATAATAAACATCTTGGTTTGGAGGAATAATTGGAATCTCATTAGGAAATACGTAATATTATTCATATAAAAAGGATTATCTTCAAATATGAGTTTCATAGTAACAATTTGAGATAAATACTCCTTGTGAATAGGATGAATAATCCATATAATTTAATTAATTTCTATTACAAATTCATGTTATTCTTCGCACTGTTGGATGATCATAAGTTAATTAAAAATATTAAATTCGACTTCAAATACTAATAAATTGATATGATCACCACATATAGAGATCAAATAAATTCTAAAAATCTTATCTTATTTTATTTAGGTAGAATTACATGATTTTTAGAAGTCACATTTCAAAAAATAAACATATATTAGAGTGGATAAATAGTCATTAGATGGAATAATTATGACAATATATGTTTTCATAGTTAATTAATTATCTAATAATTGATGTGGTGATGTTATAACCTTACAAAATTTTATTTTTATGGATCAATTGGTAGAAACGTAAGAAAGTAAGACATTTTATCTTCTATAGGAGTTTATTAGTATACCATTAACCACTTTATTTTTTTGTCCCATGTTGGCAGTAGTCAATAGATAAGCCATCCATTTATCCTTTTTTTATGTTTGTGATGATAATTATAATTAATAACCTATGTATTCATTCATTTATTGGTTTAATTTAATTTCTCTATCCAATTATATAATTGTATTATAGGTGGTTCATTAGGGTGATCATTTCTTTCATCACTGATAAGACTCTTCATGAAAGTTCAATATTTTTTAAATGAACTCATATTCCACATATTAAATATTTTATTATTCTATTAAAATAATTTTTTTAATGTTTCATTTCAATTTTTTTTAAAGAATAATGATTAATTTACTTTTGTATGTGGGTTATACTATTTCAATTTACTCAGACATTAATTTTACAATTCATGTATCTTTAAAAATAAGAAATATAAGAGCCTCCAGAATACATTTCTATCATGATATAAAATAAAACTATTTATTTTTGGCTATATGATTAGGTTAATGACAATGTATTTTTGATATATGGTCACAAGAAAATAGTTAATATGTCATGTTTTTTCATTATGTCTAATAACAAAATCTAAAATCATACCCCATAATTTAGGGTAAATTTTCCTAACTTGTAATAATTTATTTACCATTATTAAAATGTAGTTCTATTAATTTCCCCTCCATTTTAATGAAATGGGTTTTATGAAAATTCATATTCAAAATTCTTTATTTAATTATTCCATGTTCGTGGATTTCATTTATCCAACTTTCCACATATTCCTAATAAGAGTCCATCATTGATAAGACACTTTTTCAAATAATATAAAACCAATTAAAAAAATACAAAGGTATATGTAAGTGTGGATTTAAAATGTGTAACCTATTAAATCGATCCCTTGATATGAGAAAAGTTTAATCAAATTCCCAATAATGGAATGTGGATGTTATCAAATATGAATGTAAATGGTGCATTGTTCATTACTTTTACTATTTGGATGTTAAACATGATTTTTGTTTCAATTTTTTTTAAATTCATGTGATCATATCCCTAAGAATACTCAAATCAAGATCCATTTAATTTAGTTCCTTATAGGGAAATTCATTTCATTGGTTTTTAAATTATTATTTTTTTAAAATTTTTTATGGTTTTCAACATTGCATAAATGAAAAATGAAATATTTGATTATCAAGCATTTATAATCAATGTGAGAAGTCAAGTAATAATGGAAATAATTATAGTGATGTATTAGTATATGAAACCTTCTTAATAAACCATAAAAATACATGTTTCAATGAATGTTTTCCATGGTAAAATACGATAATGTTTTATGTCATCAAAATATTCAAATCAAACAAACAGGTTCCTAAATAGAATTATAACCATCCAAAGAATAAATAAGAGAGTTTGAAATTACGTTTTCAATTAAGATTCTTTATTGTGCACCAGGTATAGAACTGGTGAATTTAATACCACACATTTTGGGGTCATTACACATAGGTGCTTCAATTATAGAGAGTACATAAACATGATTGTTATAGGAAAATCATAGAATTTCTATGGAATCATAGAATGTAAAATTTTAAAATATTATATGAATTTATAGTATAAATACACCAAACTATATGGTTTTTACTATTGTTTTATAAAAGAAGTGAATAAAAAATAAATAATCCATTTTAGGGTTCTAGCCAATGTGACCCGATTATCACTTGTATAAATTTTACTTCATTGTAGGTAAATATAAATTAAATATCCCAATAATATATATTATAGAATCATATATATTTTATATATTTGGTTAATATGTAAATAATAAAATTATTCACTTAAATATCATCAACATATCCAAGAAATTTCATCTCACATGGTATCCATCATAGACATATCCAATTTAAATATTTTCTTTACAACTTGGGGAAATAGAAAGATTAGATAGGTCAAACATAGATGTTTAGTAAGGATAAAAAAGAGAGATATCAATCGATGATAATAAATCAAAATTGTATAAGTATATTATTTTGAGTACATGATCATAACATACTATAAAAACATTCCCATCAAGTCATAGAACACAAATTGAATTTCATGGAATAATGTTTTTTAATAAGAAAGAAGTTAGTCATAAGAGTGAATAATAATAAATTATCAATAATAACATATGAGATAATATCGTAAGATTAAATCATATGTTTAGGTCATACACATATTCTTAGAAAATAATTTATTTTGTTAAGGGAGACAACTAATATTTTCATATTAGATATAGTCCCATAGTGTATTGTGTATACTTCTCATTCCCATATACATTTTTGAAAAATTTCTATTATGGAATTGATTCATTCAACATTCTATTTTATATTATCTCATGATAGATAATGATTTAGAAAATTAATTGATAAACTGTAAAATTATGGTCCCCCCACAACATAGTGAAAACACACCTATGTTTTCCACAAGACCATCAAAATGTTAATTGTTTTATAATTTATTTAGAAAAAACATATGCAATCAAAAAGTTTAACAAAACCATACACATAACATCATAAATATAGTATATCGAATGAAAAAATGTCAATGGTTTCAAAAAATCATAAACCATGTAATGAAAAAAAAGACACAAAGGATTCTAGAATAGATGAAAAATAATTTTATTAAATCATTAGAATTGAGAAAATCAAGTGATAAAATCCTTTTTATCTATTATTATCAAAGAACTATAAAAATATAGGTATGTAAATTAAAGAATATTTTCTTTTTTAAAACACTGAAAAATGTAATTAAATATTTATATTAAATAATTTTCAGGCTGGTGAAAAATGTAGTTAAGCCATCCAATTTAAATAAAATATCACTTCTTTAAAATGTTGTAAGTGAGTAATAGAGAAACAATTTGAAATAATCACTTCTAATTATTTAAAATAATTAAAAAAGGGGAATAAAATATCTTTTTTAAATATAAATTTATTGATTTTAACATACATAAATAAAATTTAACAGTATATATATATATATATGATAAATATTTCTTATGAAAAAAGAGGAATAAGGGTAAATTTTATTAGGAAAATTCTTCCTTCCTTTTTGAGTACCAAAATTTTTTAAATGGAAATAATAATTGAAAAAAACTAGATATTAAGGTAATATTTAGGATTCGTTAGAGAAATAAATTATTATTTCCCAAAAATAAAATTGGAAAATTTATAATCCCTATTAAAAGTGAGATTATAATATAAATCCTTACATATTTGGTAAAGTTTGAATCAAAATATCATAAAGGAAATATTAATACATGGATTTGTAAAATGACATATTATTTAAGAAATTATTTTTAAATGTAATTGTTGGATAATATAACAAAAAATAGAAAAATTGTTGGTAAATATAGAATATATACTGAATAAGGTAAATGGAGATGAGGAAACAATTACCTCATGACCCACATGATATTTATGCACTCTAAAATCATGTATAATAATTTTATTCATATTATACCTCTTTTCAAGAAAAATATCCATAATAATATTATAATATATCCATCACATATTTGGGCATTAACTATTCTATTTTCCATGGTTGTTATAATTTCATGATTCTAGACCATTCACCATAACAATGGTTCCAAAATATATATCCATTTATATGTGTGTGTGTGTGAGAGAGAGAGAGAGAGAGAGTGTGTGTGTGTGTGTATTTTTTATATACCCTTTACTAATTAATTTAATTGGTTGAAGGTAAATAATAATTACTTATTCTAAAAATTATATAATTTATATTATATTAATTTCTTTATTCCATCTATATAACTATCCTATAGATTCGTTGATGAAAAATGAAATACATCACTACATGGAAGTTGTATTGTGAACGTACACATGGGGGAAGATTACATTTTCATGTATATTGAATTGAGATATAAATTGTTGGTAAAATTAATATAATAACATATATGAATTGTAAATAAAATTATTTTAATTTGATAATTTGTTTTATAATAGTTTTTTGATATGGAAGAGGAAATATTTTTTATAGAAGTCATTTAATACAATTACATATCCATTGGGTATCCTCCTTCATATTAAACCATAAGACATTATATATAGTAATTTTTTAGTGAATATAACCTATTGGATGATGTGTAGTATTGTTTCATGTCATTTTTATAGATCTTGGTCAATCTAAGGTGCTCTAGGTGTGAAGATAAGTTGGAGAAAAATGTTCCCTTTTATAAGTGCGTGGAGTGACACCCTTATAAATGATAAAAAAAATTAATAATATTAAATTTATATATCATTGATATTGGATGAAAATTATAATGAAATTTATTTGGAAATTAGGTTAGTTCTAAATCATCTAATCTAATCAAATAATTATAATTGTTTTTTCGTTATAATATTTATCTCATAATTCAACCATATTAAATTGTTAAATGTTTACTATGATAACATTACATTTTACTTGTAAACATAATTTTATGAATAAAAATAAATTTAATCTTATCTAAAAAATATTTAATATTCTAATTGAATAATAAATCAAAATTTAAATGATTAAAATTCTAGTGGTTGTAAAAAAATATTTTTAATATTTTTAATCAAAATATAATGATAATTTTTTTAAGTTTATTTTAAATCATAAAATTGAATTTACTGTAGAATAATGTTAAAAATTCATCACTATGATATATAAAATATTATCAGAAAAAATAAAAGTTTCCATACATAAAATAGAATTAAAAATAGATTAGATCAATTTGAATACTTATTTAAATGAATAATATGGAAATAATATTTTCAGTATAAAATATATCATATTTTCTAAACAATTCAGATATGATTTTCCAAAGTAATCATAATATTTTTAAATGCTTAATTTTAATCTGTATTAAAATATTTTTTTTCATTCCATAGTAATAAAATACAATTTTAATTCATTATTATATCATAATTATGTCATAAATGTTATGGTTTTGTTTTAAATTGTATATTTTTACTACCCATATAAAAATCAATCATTTAAAAATATTAAAAACACACCTTAAGATCATTTTAAATTTATGAATTAAAAAAATATTTTCATATACTAAATGTAAAAATTTAAAATGCATACATATAAATTTTTGAATGAAATATAAATAATATACAATGAAAATGATTTCTTAAAACAAAACATTTTTGTTGAGAACTAAATAATTAATCTTTTAATTAATATAATAATTTTTAATAAAAAATCATTTAATTATATAATTTACTTTTTGTTATAACAATAAATAATTTGATTTAGTTTTTTATTCCCTCAGAAGCGATAGAGGGGATAAAATTTATTTCAAAAGAAGTATATATTATTAAATATATATATATATATAGAAGACAGTAATACCCTTGTGATGTGCATAGGTACATTATCCATTAGAAACCATAATACATTGATCAATAAATTTCCACTCAATGTGGAGTGGGTATAACATATTGATAAATAATTCACCACTTGTTTAAATAATGTTTTTATTTACCCAAATTATCTAATAAACCATACATTGTATTTTTTACTAACTCATGCATAAGACTTCTTGTCCAAAAGTGTTGTGTAGGTTTATATGGTGGGAATAATATAGGTAATATTAGTGGTTGTAGAAGTAGTTGAGATAATTTTTAATAACTTATGGTGGGGTATATTGGTGACATTAATTGTTAGATTGTGTAGTCTATGTCATTATAGATAGTAGGTATTTCCCCGAATAATGAGCTTTTTTATAACTTGGTATTTTTGTTTCTTGAATTTTATTTATTATTAGTTTTTAAATCTATGGTACTAATCAAGATTTTTAGTTCCTTATACATTTATAATAATCAATAGTTTGATTACAGTGTTTTATCATTGGTTTTTATTCATATTTCATGGCATTGGATAAAATTATTGTTTTATTTTTTGACTATACTAAAGCCTCCCAAGCATTATATACACCACTTTGGTGCTATTCACCATCCCCCAACCTATTGAATGTTAGATTTGTGGAGAAAAAATGACCTAACTAGGAATATAAAAGGTCATTTCCATGATAGGCCATGTGAGAGTACTTTTAGAGTAAAATTTTCTTACAAAGGGTGTTTAGAGTTTGGAGTCTTATGATATTTTGTTGTGAATCATTGGGCTTGGGGGTTAAGGGTTATTGAGTTTAGTTATTAAACCTAGAAACATAATATATCTGTGTTGATATATTCATCCTTTGAATTGTTCAATGAAAATAAATAAATTGAATTTGAAAACTAAATATTAATTTGTAGAGTATAATCTGTAAATTTTATACTTCATTTAGAATGTAAATTGTCATTTTTTTATATACTCATGGAATCATATCATTCACGTAATTTAAATAGCTATTTTTTTATATTTTAAAATATTTTTTATTTACCCATATACATCCTCTGAGAACTTAGGTTTTTTCTTGTTATGATCATGTGATACTTTCGACACCTCGTGTTATTTATTTATAAATAAATTTGTATTAGATTTAGGGAATATGGGGAAAAAATTTCACTTGATATTTATAGGTAAAACCATCTTCCAATTAAAAAGATAATATTTTATTCTTAAAATCCGTAAAATATTGATATTCTGAGTGTGCATCATGAATTTCAATGATAGATTCATCCTTGATGATAAGTTGATCTTGATGAAACTTTTAGGGTATTTGTTAGAGTTAGAGGCTCAAATTTCCATTTTTTAAAATACTCCCTAACCAAATAGGTTTTATCTCATTACCCCCTCCCCACTATAAATCATAATGAACATCTCATGATATTTATCTACGAAGTCATATTCTATTTTTACCATGATGTGGTTTGAAATAAAATTCCTTTTTTGGGAGGAGTAATAACTGAAAAACTATTGATGGTGTGAGTTACTATGTTTATATATCATCACTAGATGTGTTTAATTGTTAGAGTGAACATGTCATAGATCATAAAGAACATGAGATACTCTCTAAACAAGTATCATGATAGATTTTCTTGTGCATTGAAATTTTAGTGGGGTAACTAGAGAATGATTCGAGCTCTAGTTTAACCATTTTGTATCTACACTTATTCAAAAATAAAATAGAGGAATTAATTTATTGGAATACTTATGAAAGATATGTGTTATGTCACTAGAGAATTTTTTGGGTTTCCCCTATGAAAATATATCCATGGTAGTATGTTGAAGAAGGATTTCAGAATCTTTTCCTCAGAGATAATGTAATTTACGTTCTAGATTGAATATTTCTATCTTAGAGGAAACCCACATACTATATATCTATTTGTGAATTAGGAATTATTATCAACAAATAAATATAGATACTATTACATAGAAATGTATAATTATTTGATAAAATCATGGTTTCCATGGAATTATTGTTTATGGACCTCTATTTTAGTAGAATTTCCAAGAAAAATGTCCTTCCAACTATAGAATTTGTTACCAACCCCATGGAGGCTGTTTTATCTGAGTACTTTGTGACACTAAAAAAATGATATAGAGCTTGATAAAAAATATTTCCTCTCACACCACTATCACCTACAAGTGTAAGTTTATGGAATAAGGTTTTCTTTTTAGAATTGTGGGTTAATGTAAGATAATAGAAGGATATATCAAAGAGATTCCATTTATGGAATTTTCTACTCTTTTTGTATCTCTAATGTAGAACTCAGACATATTGGAAATAGTGGATGTTTTCCACATGATTTAATATTAATAGAATGGATTATTAGAATAAATGTGGTTACCCAAGACTAAATACATTTTATATAGACTCCTACAAGATTCCATCACCTACTCAGCAATGATAGTCAATGATTTCAGATATCTATAGATATATATAAGTTCTCATAAAATTTATGTAGAGTAAGGATGACGGACTTTGATGACGTCCTTGGAATGAACTGCCTAAATTAGTACAATCATGGGTGGAATGTTATCATTACTATATATATTATATAAACATGTATATGCGTACATGAGCACCCTTACAACTAAATGAGTCATTCGAGAACAAAAATTCATGCCAACCTTAATAACGTTTGAATTCATTTCCATCTACTGTCGAGCATTGCTTTGTGTTATATATCATCAATACGGGGTAATATTCTCAAATGTCAAAATTATGATATGTATGTAGTTTTTGAGGATATGCCAAGATTTATTCATCATTACGTGGTTAGTTTCTCTATAAAAATGATTACCATGGGAAAATAGACATAATGTACAACTTTTCAGACGGCCCTAGTAGAGCTACATGGTAATGAATTTTTATAGAAGGGAAATTCAAGATATTGGATTTATCTGACCCATTGTGTCCAGATAGTTAAATACCTTTATATATAAAATTGATTTGTTTTGGATTATTATGATTTTCATCATCTACTAATTTATAAAATAAATGTTAGTAATAAAAAAATTCCATCTTCCAATGAGAACACTCATCAACCGGACAATGGGAGTAATTTTTTAATAATGATTGACCATCTGTTTTGGAATTACTATCTTTTATTTCATGAGGGAATCCAAAAGATAGATTTCAATAGTACTTGATGGAATTATTAATTAATTTTGATTTCTTACAGTGTAGCTGGCCTCACTAATTAATTTATAGGCTCATTAGACAAATTTTATAACCATTATTTCACTAGTTCGTGATTCTATTTAACGATGACTCTCATATCTCTGATTTATTAATGGAATATATTGCTTCGAAGGATTATATCATACATACATTAATGGAACCAACTATATGGTAAACTCTAAGAGTTTATGTTTTGAATTATTGAATGTTTTCATATTATGAATTTTCATCTATGAGGGAAGAGTGCATGACATCCACTTAGTTGTTGAGTTTATGAGGGTTTTGAGACAAAAAAAATGTAATTAAAATAAATATGGGAAGAGGTGATGGACGAATCCATTAGTAGGGAACATTTATCATCAGTAGAAAATTAGGAACATGAGTAGGAGATTATGATGGATCATCTACCCATATTATAGTGGGTTAAGGTGAAAGATGGAAATTAAACATTCCTTTATTAAAAAGTGGTGGAACCCAAAAACAATTCTAGTAATTGAGTCTCAAATAGGATATTTGGGTTTACATTTATTGTGTGATTATATATCATTAGGAAATAGAGTTTATTATTTGATTCAGGGGGGAGGTGGATGAAATCATTATCTTCTCAAAGAAGATAATGGTTCAAGTTAGGTAGTGTGGGTTGGTGTTAAATGCAATTATCACCTCCACTTTGGTTGTGTATTCTAGTTTAAAAAAAGTTTTAATGGTGTCTTAAGGGTCATCATTTATTATTGTGTATACAGAATAAAATTATATGGTTTGTCTCATATTAAAACCCTACTTGTAGGGTGGATACTGATGGGAAAAATCTTGTAGTTAAGATTTTTGGATTAATCCCGATCCCAGTTATGATAAAAAACTATTATTAGTAGAGTTCTTGTGTAATAGTAATTACTAATCTAATATAAAAATTGAATCATTTGAAGTATCTATATGTGAAACCCTTTCATAACCCTCTTTTTTCATTTATTTTTGGTGAGTTGTCATTTATAAGGATTGATATGATTTGGTGGTTAATGAAATGACATTTTTTAACCATTTCTGTATAAAAATAGTTCATAATTATCAAAAATCCAATAAGGGAAAGTGATTATGAGCATTAGAGTTCACATAAGGGAATCATTTGTTTTTTAATTTCATTCTATTTCATGATTCAAAGAGGTTTAGTCAAATAATTATGTTTCCCCTAAGGAATATCACTAGATTATTTGCATGGGGATGTGTAGGTGATATTGATATTGACTTGGTTATATACTCATACATGGACTGAGTAAAAAAATCATTTTATGATATATAAATTTATGGTTATGTGGATGATCCATCACAAATACCTTACTTTAGTGAAATAGTTATCTAGGAAGACAACACCTTTTTTGGGCACATTGGGGTTATATAGGATCAGAAGGGGAAGTCCATTTTAGATAAGTGATTATGTTAGCATATATCATATAACTTTTGAGAAATCTTGAATATATATCATATAAGTGTTACTCTATAATTCAAGAATTATAAAATTATATCACATAAACAAAATTAAACATGAAAACACATGAATTTATGGAATATTGAGAAAATAATTGGTTTTTAAGATGAAATAAATTTTTTAAAATTTGTTTTATTTGTGTTTTTTGAGTTAATTTTATCATTTTTTTCATTTCAATAGTCAAAATATATATTCAACACATTAAATATATTTATTTTTATCATAGGTTGTTCATTTGGTTTACTTGTCACAATATTTTAAACACAACATTAGATAGAAAATCCACTTCTACAATTTAACATTGGATATGGGATATGATATAACAAATTTATAGTTTCTTTTTGGGTTTCAGATCATGGACTGAAGGTACTAGGGCAGACAGAACAAAATGTTGGATAGGGGATTTAAATTTTTTAATTATTGGGATTATAGAACTTGTCATCTCTAGTGAACGGATACATAGTACAATCTGGGGATCTTGTACGTCTTTAATTGATCACATAAATTAAACCTAAATGTGTATCTCCTATAAATAAAAAAATGTTCCCCAATTTGTCATAGATTGAGACCTTCACTAAAAGGATCCATTAAAGAACCACTCTATAATTTCAACACAATATTCATGAATATTTACGAACAACATTAAAAGGATTTTGGGTGCTAGAACAGAGCTCTGACGATCTGTTCAACCCTGCGAGGATCAAAATGATCAGAAGACTTCAATCTGTGTATACAAACAGAGATCGTTCTTTATGATTTATAAATTCACTTTCTAGGATTCAATAGGAGATATAATATTTGAATTTGATATTCTTTAATACTATGTTGGATGGACCTTATCTCCACTTATATAGTGAAATTTAAAAACACTCGATTAGGGTTCACCATCCCCCATGGAATAAACATCCACTAAATATGTTATATAAATAATTAATCATAATATGACAATTACCCCATAATATTATTTATATTTTATCACATAAATTTAAGATACATTAAGTATATTATGTGATAATTATTATTCTTTAAATTGACTTGTAACTACAGATAATACAAAAATAACCATGGATATAAAAATAATATCCATTCGTATAATAATAATCTATGTATTGACATAAACAAAAAAAATACATTCAATAAGTAAATTCAACCCAACTATAATTTAATTGAATAATAATTTATTTACTTATTTATCGATGATCGATACATCATACAGAACACTTGGACCCCATAGTGGGGCTGACCATGTCATGTATTCCTATTCACTAGAAAATGAATGATTCTTGAATATGATGTTGTGTGACACCCTCTAGGGCCTTATATTGTTAGCAGTAAATAGTATTCACAGAAAAATATAGGAGTCTAAAAACCCATCAAGGCCCCTAAAAATAAGGAGTAGTCATATAAATAACAAAAAAACCTATAAAAATGCATTGTGTACTGTAATATTTTATCATTGATATAGAAAAAATCAGGTTGCACACTTATTCCATAATCCATTATTAATTTACTATTTTGTGATATATCTAGATGGAATTAACCTCTACGAACATGGTCATGTATTTATGAAGGTACTAAAATCCTTTTCATCCTTACACGAGATATTACTTCCACAACACGTATGCAATAAATCTTATCTTGACCATGCATCTAATTCCATACATCCAATGATCCACCAAACACAGGTAACCTTGCAACGAAATAATTATCATGATTTTTACATACATAAAAGTATTATATCAAATGTACCACATTGATAATGATGTAATGATAGGAGACCAATACACATGTCCACGGATAGAAGTATCCAATTTAATCCAAAACATGTTGTGTTCTAATTAACAGTTCTACCCCCATGATCCTAACTATTAGAGATCACCGTGTTCTTCCATAAATAGAATAAGTATCAATGCACTGGATCCACCATCAATGGATATTCAGACATTAACTATGTCTAGTTACTAAGATGTATCTAGACCATATGATATTTTTTTGATTAATTTATAGTATCTCAAGGTTCTCATTATTCCTTGGGATATGACATAACATTTTAATATGATAATTAATCTATGTAAATTATCAATATGTAGTGAACGCAAAACAAATTCACTATAATGGTTACATTACATCAGGTATACCTCAGTGTATACATAAAATGGTAATTATAATTATTCTATATTTGGGACTAGGGAAACCTCTATTACAAAACATTCACATTCACTAGATCCAACATGCTTTAAATCCCTAGTATATCTCAGATGAATGTGTTAAATTTAATTTAGAGTCATGAATTTATTTTACATGGTCTCTTAGGTCTCTACTATATACCAATTGTGTTATGTGAAACCTCTTATCCTAATGTTAATGATCTCAAGATATGGAATCCCCAAGTATATTTCATTTTCCATCATTCAAAAAATAAAATCATGGGAAATAATCATAATAGAATGATCATATTGATAAATATTTACATACATTATTTGATTCCATGAATTGAAATAAAACACTACATTTAATCACTTATTTATAGCTACCGTAGAAGCTGAAACACACTCAATATTTGTAGGCATGAAAACAACTAGATTGCATGCTCATCTTGCTCATTCCATTAGAACAATTATGGTATTAGATCACATTGATCTACTTAATACTTATCCCCCAATTAATACTAGTCTCCCTTCTTCTCTACATACCATGTATATATACTTTTTCTATTGTTTAGTCTTCGTAGGTTGTTCTAAATACCACCCTTATATGTCTCGTTGATATAAAAAATATTTTTCTAATATATATTATAAGATCGCATGATAAAGCCCCATATAAATCATGGAATATGTGATTGATCCATCATAGAAGCATGTGAAATTAAACTCACCACATAAAGCTTTTCATATCTTAATATGGTTCAATTATGGCTAGTTGACAATTGTAATAATTCTCTATCGAATTGTTCCAACATGAATTTATCAATACATTGTTAGTATATGTACAATTGACTCTATATAAAAAAAATAGATATACCTTAGTAGATCATGTTGACAAGAAAAACGGTCTGTATTTATTGTTAATATATATAGATTTACCTTTATTTTGGACATATCTAAATATAAGGCCGGACAATATTTTACATATGTTAACACACATACTTATACTATAAAAAATGTTCTCCCAGTAACATCATATATTAATGAGGTAAATATTCTTTAAAAATTAATGATATATGATTTAATATATTACTTTTAATCAAAAAAAATATTTTAGTAAATTTAAACCATTATTGGAATTCTATGAAGTCATTATCCTATTATAGTTTCATTATATAGACACCTTCAACAATTGGTGGTCTTGATATCAAATGTTGAATAAAATGAATATAGAAAATTCGTTATCCCATTTAAAATTATTATTAATTAGTGCATGATAACATGGTATTACCAATAATGACATATTGGTACCACACTTTTACTCCATGTATATTCTCTCATTACTAAATACCACAGTATTCAAAATAACATACCCCATGTAGTTTGATACATGAAATACATTATCGAATTTTAATCAGTATTGTCCCACAGATAATTTCTGTATACATATTTATATTATGAATTTTTATTATTCTGAATGAGTATTATATCATCAATATGGGTGAATATAAAATCATCACCATTAATGTATACATCCTATGTATTATGTGTCTTAGTAACATTCTTCTTCCTTGAGATCTTTTGGTAATCATTCCTTTGACTATAACATGGGTGTCTCTAGGATTGACTAAACACAATTCAATATTTCCCCCACTATCACAAATAGAGATGTTCTCCCTTTTATCAAAATATAGTCAATCACGTCAATATCAATTTTCTATCTTAGGGATCTCTGTAATATCCTATAAAACATTTTGGATAATTACATTAGATGCACATTGTGATTTACTGTATGTATGTTTGGTTATGACTTGAAAACATATTTGAACTAAAAATGAGTTTTTTATAAAATAATGGATTTCCACCATTTTATAACTCAAGTAATATCCATTTTTCATGATTGTTGGAATATAGATAAGTTATAATTCCATTATTTGTAAATATTGTTTTGAAATTTAATAGATTTTTCTACATTGATATATGTCTCAACATTGATGCCCCTTCGACAGAATACATGAGTTTTATGTGTATAAGGTAATGTGAATGTAACAATTTTTCAATGTTAAATAATATTCATCAATGTTAAAATGTAATAATCATCATCGATCCACCATATTAACACCATATTCCAAACATTATATAAGTTAACGTGAATTTAAGAAATACTCCTTGGTATAATATAGTGAACGATGAATGCTTGACCAAGATATTATTTGGCATACCATCTCGAGGAATCTCAAAAATTCTAACCTTTCAGATACCATAGTTCACATTCATAATCATTAATCCCATAAAATAATATTTTTATGTAAGGGAACATCCCTCTAGCTTCTTCTAAGAGCATTTTATCCTCTATAAATAAACTAGTTATGAAATACTTTTTAGCTTACATTTTTTAGGTTATTTTTTCGAACGTAATAATTATATATATTAATAATACCTACAGTGTTTAGATCCACTATGTCTAAATATTGTGTTGGGATTATCCATGATGTCCAATTTTTTTTTAATTGACAAATAATTATCTTTCTGAAATTGGGTATATATGTAAAACATTTCATTTTAATTACATTTTTCCTTTAATTTTTTTTCATTGAACTATTTATTGTGTGTGAAACACCACAAAAGCAATTATTTTGGAACCTAGAATATTTTCATATAGTTTTCAATGGAAAAATTAGAATTTTTTTTTATTTTACATAATAATTTGTTTAATTAAAATCAATTACTTTGAAATTATAAGTCATGTACTTATCACCACTGACTTAGGATGCACCATTTCTCATCTTCGTGGATAATATACCTTAATTTTTCTAATGTTTCAATTCATACATGCTTATTATACTCCAATAAACACAATTTTTATGAATATTGAATTCAACACACAAGAAGTATAATAAAAAAATTTGTTATAATAGATGAATATTAACTGAAGAAGAAGTGGGATTTTTTTAACTGAAGTTAGTTCATTGCATTTTTATACCTTAATATTATTACCCAATATGTGAATAAAATAACATCTTGTTAAATATTTCATTCTTTGATGGTTTTTTTGATGTTAAGTTAGGTTTCTTTCTTTACACTGGACCTTTTCACATTTTTTTTCAACTTTTTCCCCATTGGAATTAAAGTTTATTGTAACATTCCAGAACAGGATTCCACTTAAATGTTCCCTGCACCCAGTTGGTCACATGGCCTCAAACACATCTCCCCAAATTTCAATGTTTTCTAACTAGTAGTGAAGGCATGTGTTGTTTAGTGGGGATAAAATTCCATCATTTAAAGAGTATAACATAACTAAAGTCAAACACATTCATTAACAGAAGTGAATAAATATGTAGACAGATGATAAGTAAGATGAGATAATAATTCACAAATAATATTAAATGTATCATTCTTATTGATGTAGATGATAAATGTATCCATAAAAAAGAAATAATAGTATAAGTAAATACAATACAATTCATCATTCCAAAAAGAACAAAAATACCAAAAAATTCCTTGTAGCATTGTAAGCCCAATATTTTTCCCATGCTCTCCTGCTCCAAAGAAACTGTCAACAAACTATACTAGGGAACAATCCACTACCAACACCTGTGAACATATAATCTACTTTTGTCCCCATGTAGACGAAAAAAGGGTGTTATATAAACATCCAAGTTGGTAACCACCAGAATATCTATACAATATTAAACCTAACAATGAAACGTGCTAACAAGTATAAGTAAGTCCATAACGTAAGTTTTCTTTCCCAATGAATACATCTACTAAATAAATTAATACTATATATCCTCTCATATATCCATGTAACAATTGTTATATATTATTAAAGAATTTATAATAATTTTAAACTAGTAACATGAACTCACCATTCATCCATCCATATAAATTACCAAAATCAACGACCTATAAATAAGTGTATTTGAATCCCACGACCACCCCATATGGTGAAATCATAATAGAAACCCACAACCTAGCTTTATATTCATTTTTAGACCATAAAGATCTGGATCTATGGTGTCTATGAAAAAATCATCCTTTGTCATTCACAGGATCATCTCAGTGGGAACCCAGTCTAAGAAGTGGTTTGAGTCCTGGGAACATGTGTACCAACATGCCCTTTGTGAGTCCAAGAAATCCAAATCCACGATGTAGAAAGGCACGAGGAATCCCACAAAATCATTACCCAAAGGGAATATCCGACATAAAGGATCCACTACCACATTCTAGTTCCATAGAGAGACAATCATGGAATCTATCAAACCATTCATTTCTTTTATAAAATTTAAATATTTACTTTCCATGTGAATATACCCACTCACAAAACAAATTACAATTCATTAATATACCCACTCATGTATTCCAATTAAAATTAAAATGTCACATGGTTTTACCAACCCATTCATCACCATTTTCAATTGGTAACTTCATGTGAGTATACCCACTCATGTATCTCATTTTCCCAATAAAAAATTCAAGAAAGTTAAAGACAACCAACGAGTATATGCAATCCTAAATCCAATTCCATTTTATACATATAATCAATATAATAATGGTGTTATATAATTAAAAAATTAAACGAGGTTGAAAATATCCCTTGTAGTATATTCAAAATCATAAAATTATTAATGGGCTTACTCTAACTATGAAAGCACACAAACTCACCCCTTGGGTGGTTTGACAGGGAATAAACATGTATATTCCATCCACAAAACCCCATGGGTTTCCATAGATGTGGAAATCCCACCAAACCACCATTAAAAATCCTAAGAGAATCCCTAAATGGTTCAATAAAAACTATTACATGTTCCCCTCACAATAATGGGTTCACACTAGTAAGTCCATTGGTATCCGCAATGGACATATGCTCAAAAAAGCACCAAAATCCAAAAATGTATGGAACACCTAAATTAGATTAGGAGTGGAGTGATCATATAGAATCATGTCATGATTCACCTTTATTTTGGATAAATCCGAAGAATGGATAAATAACAAGAAATTAGAGAATATGATCCCAAATCAAAACTACGTAGTCATTTTTTCATTGAATAAATAATTACTAAAAAGAAATATATAAATTACCAATGTTGTTCCAACATAACCAATCGCCGAAGAATTATATCATAGATGAGTGAAAGATCATAATACATGAATAAATCGGTTTTAGTCTTCAAATGAGAGATGAAAAATCATCTATATGAAAAGAATAGATCCAATTTTCTCTATTTATTAAAAGATATTTGGGAAAATTCATTACTTGTAAGCCCATTACAGAACATGTAATTCATAGTTTTCCATTCTTCAAGAAAACCACATACATGTTGTCATAGGTCCTGGCCAGAACATTACATTTTATGAAATGAAATTACATGATGTGTACCCCCATTCACGTCTTCTAATTGTTCTATAGCCAGCATACCTCCATCCTACATATTCATTCCCTTGAAAAACTGAATGGCTCACAACACCTCTTAATTTATAATATAAAATGGTATTTATTCAACATTTACACCAAATAATTAATGGTTTGTAACTCAATACAAACGTGGTATCTCACAATATTCTACTTAAATAAATTCATTAACAAAGTTCCCTCTCATAGGTTTCCAATATTCTTCTGAAAGAAACTCTGGCCACTGAGCACATGTGTTATCCTAATGATCCAAATTGTGATCCTATAAATGGTTAAGCTTCTATAGAACCATTACTAGAGGATCCAACCAACCTCAATAACCCTTTGTTATCCTACCAACTATTTGAATTGTATTATTCTTAATGGATTAATCTAACAGTAACTCAACCTCCTTAGCAATAAAAATGTGAGACGAGCATGAATGATAATATCACAGTTGTGATATGTGGAAGATGTCCTTCATGGTTTGGTACCTCTGAGTTAACTGTAACCGATATGCTACTAAATAAAATCTATATAGAATCTCAATTGAACAAACATATACTAGATAATTTCTACCATGTATCTTGATTATCCTTTGTTCTAGAAATAGTGACAACATCAAGAAAACATGATCCCAAACCATTAACAATAGGGGTCATCTGTAGTGATCAATGTAATATTTCTGTCAATATTTTCTAGTAGAAATCCATATCTGAATTAACTAGACCTGATTAGATGTTTCTTACAGAATATGTGGTTCTAGTAATGTTGCCTCACCTACCTCTAACTAGAACATGGGTTATCGTAATGGCCTACATTATAATTCCTCATAAGGTTCCGCCTATATATTCACCAAATAACTTTCACTATTGTCGAACTCAAATAGGATATTGTGCCTCTCCCAAGTGCCTAAAAAATCCTAGATGAATGCTCATATCATGTTCTCTATCACTTGTATCGTACACTCGAATTGATCGTCTGTATGATAGTGTTATGTTGTTCTCAGAAGTACCTATGTACCCAATGCGCACTGAAATTTCTTCTAGAAATGAGATTTAATGCATGAATCCCTATATAAAACAATATATCATGGAATCCCATGATGTATTACTATCTAAAGGATATATAATAGTCTATGATTATCAAAAATTAAGATCTATTTGATCAGAACGAAATGATCAACCGTCATGAGCCTATAAAAATCAACCCACACAACATCATTTCCTCGATGCGTACTCGGTAATTTAGTAATGAAATCCATCATGGAATCATCACATTTCGACTCTTTAGTTGTTAACTACTATAAAAGAATAGTTGGTTGCTGATATTCTGCATTCGCCTACTAATTGGTGGAATACCTTGTAACAAAACCAGCTACCAAAAACATCATTCTCAGCCACAAATACTGACGTTGTAAGTCACAATACATCTTGGTGACTCCAAGGTGCACTTCCCAATATGAAATATGAATCTCCCTAATAATCACATTGTGTATATCCAATGGAACCCAAATGAAACCATAGATTGGTTGGATTTCATCATCACCTACCATCCAACCCGGAGGAGGGTCCTCACCATTAAAACTCTCTCTTAGAACAAGGCCCTCAGAATCTAATAGTTGCAGCATCCTCACTCATTCAAGGAGGGTGGAGGTAATAACTAAGTATGATAGATAAGTTTGTCCCTAACTGTCATGCACCTTCAGATGCATCATAGAGATCATTTCTATAAGCTTCCACTCACTACTAGCCCACTACACTACATGTATCTAATTAATCCTTATCATTTCATTAGACACTATATTGCCTTTACCAGTCATGTAGGAAAACTAAATTTCAATTGATTGTAGATACTCCACCAACCTATGATTCCATTGATTCAAAACATGATGTGTTAAAAATACATGAGGCTTTTATGGTAGTGTACACCAAAAACATATCTCCATGTAAATAGTGTATCCAACATAGATACATGTGAAAAAATACAGTGAGATCAATAGAGTGTGTTGGATAATTCCTCTCATGAGGCTTCAGTTTTCGAGACATGTAAGCAATTACTATATCCCCCACATCTGTAGTTCTCCCCACCCAATACCTGATGCATCACAATCGATTGTATAACACTTACCATGCTCTGATATTATCCGGAATGGTTCAGATTTATTCATTCATTTCATCTTATAAAAGGATATCTCGAATGAATCTAACCATAAATTCATCACACATATATCAGTCAATCTCTTCAATGATAATTATAATCCTAAGATGTATTGTATGAAACACCTTTAGCAACCAGATAACTAAAAGAAACATTGTATGTCTAAAACATTATTGCGATATTCCCTAAATACTATAGTGGTCATCCTTTTGGCTCCACTAATATTCCTGTCTCCTTCATTATGTGACCCATGAAATTAATATGATCCTTCCAAAATATTCACCTTTTGAGATCAGTATATAACTGATTCTCTCTCATATAAAAAAAAATATCATGATGGTTGGAATGGTTATGTTTATTGTGATAATAAACCAAGATATCATCCTAAAAACACAACAATATAAACCATGTAAGGATGGAAAACTCGTTTCATCAGTTCCACTAAAATAGCTGGCACATTCGTGAGACTGAACAACATAACTAGATACTCATATAGACCACACCTGCTACGAATGTTTGTACGATGTATATATATAGGATGAACATGTACCTTATGATATCCTTACCTCAATTAAATTTTTGAGAACACATGAGCACCTTAAAAGTAACCAAACAAGTCCTCTATCCATGGAAAGGGATATTAGTTCTTAACCATTAGCTGGTTCAATTTTTGATAATCTACAAATTGGTAAAGAGTTCGATTTTCCTTTTTCATTGAAAGGACTGGAAAACCCCATTGATATGTATTGGATCGAATAATCCCCTTTACCTAAAAATATCTCTAGTTGACACTTCAGCTCCTGCATTTCTATCATTTCAATCATTTCCATCCAATAAAAAGGAATGGATACCTATGTATCTCAACGCACTAGATCGATGGATAACTCCACCTCTCTATCAGGAGGTAACCCATACAAGTCTTAGAGAATTACATCCTTGAAGCACTCAACCACTAGAGGAAAGTCCTTATAACTCCCTCCCTAATCATACAAAAACTATATAAAATATGAGTTTTCATCCTACACATCCCATGATGCTATTTTCTAGCTCGGCTTGCTTGGACATCCCACTCATCTTGGTGAGTAAAAACTGCACCCTCTAATAATATAATTTAATGTAAGTGTAATTATCTACTAACCCATCCATTCTAAGAATTATGTCAAACCCCTTCATCTCAATGACATAACAATCCCAAATGAAGTGACACCCACCAACCATAGGTGGAACTCCATGCACTAGAAAACATCATCCATTTTGATTCCAAATGGTGTTTCTAGATTCAAAAGTCCACTAGAAGACCACACAACATCCCTCATGCTTTTCAAAACATGTTGAGATATGAAACTATTAGATGTGAATTTATCAAAAAGAGAACATTCAATAGCAGAGGCTACTATGATCGTACCTCTCACTACAGATGGTACATCACCTTCTTCTTCAGGTGTAGGATGTACATAATAGATTTGGACTATACCATGACCATGTTACACAACCTCGCTTAATTTTGAAGGTCCACTCTGATGTCTCTGTGTAATAGGTGTCTAGATGCATCTTCCACGACTACTACTACCTCGACAAGAATGGACAACACTACTGCAGTTCCTTTCCAGATGTTGAGATGAGGAATCTATTCATGATCCAAATGTCATAGTATACCTCTACCACTCACATATTGAGGGAAGTTCCTAGAAAACCGCAGTGTGAGTCCCATATTGCAGTCAGTTCCGCACTTGACTGGTTCGTGATTGCACAGATTCACAATATTTCCTCACCTAAAACAATGATTAATGAACAAAAATCTACTGGTACCCACAACATGACTGAAACTCGTCTCATGGGAAGCCTATATATGGAGATTCTTTCATAAATAAGTAGATCTATTGTGACGATAGATAGCATTTCCCAACAGTACACCCCATCTTATCTGAGGATACTCTTAATTATTAGTTATTGACTCACAATATATGTGATAGAAGTAAATATAAACACATTGATATTATATTTTTTATCATGTCAGATACCTTCTTCGAAGTGTATGAATCAAGATATGTCATCATTAGGTTACATATATAGAAAATTATACAACTCTATAAAGTATGGTATGTAAACCATAACCATCATTGTGCCCTAATCTTGGTGTAAGAACTCACTAGCCCACCCAGACCATAGGTTCTGAGGGTAAAAGTAGTCATTGAAGTGGGTCTAGAAAACAGTCCAACCCATATCATGTAGCCTGTCATCTTGATATAGAAAAACCCACCTAATAATTGCTGATCTACGTAGCATATAAGTTGTGATCATCACCCTCCTCTCAATAGGTGTGTCCAGATTCAAGAACATTCTAGTGTTTTCTCATTCCATAGCTCACTAGACTATGGAACGCCATCCCCCAGAAATGTTGGAGGACACTACTACTAGAACAATAGTGTTATCTCATCCATACTAAATATGGGATGTGGATCTCCCTAAAAAGTATAAACCTAGAAATAGAGTCTTTTGTGGAACTATTCCTCATCACATATGTTCAGAATATCCCTTGGATCCATAATATGCAATAAAAAATGGTCAACTAGTAGCCCATGACCTACCACCTCTAGAGTGTTGTCACCACATCCCTCATTGAATACCCATGGACTTATTCAGGTCATAATTCCTCTAAAATGTTAAAAAAAAATCCTCAAAATGGAACTATATCATTGTCGCTGCTCAAAAGCATAAGACACGTCAAAAGCCTCCTAACAACAATTTATAAACCAGTACCAACACCTAAATATAGGATTGTATGATGAATATTCTCTAAACCATAAAAAAAAATTCATCTTTCCCACTCAAAATCAAGGTCTATGTCAGGTATCAATTTTTCATTTCATTCATTTTCATTTTCACTATTTAATTATTCAAGAAATTCAACAAAGGGTTTACCAATCCCAAATCCATGAGGCCCCATTTGAAATCAAGAAACCAAAACATGGTTCCCAATAAATTCACACATTTCATAATCACTTTAGAAATTTCATTTCATTAATTCTTCATTTCATAAGCCATAAGAGAACATAATAATTATGAATTGAATGATGATAAAAATCCTTTTTCATCTACAAATATCCTAAAACAACAGTAGGCACAACTATAACATAATCTATCACACCTGCATGAAATAAGTAACACATCCTTAATGGAATGGCATAATTCATCTCACGTGATTTATAACATTTAAATATATCATTCATGAGATGGAATACCTATAATAACTCATTTGTGCAAACAATTGGTGAAATCAAAACAATTGTAATAGTAAAAATCCAAAAAATATCAATTCCAATTGAATCAACATGTATTTCCTTGTATATAGGGTAGCTACTTGTGGGCATATATTAATACTAAATTAAATTACCATCCAATCCCTATATATTGGCTCCCAACAGTATGTAAAACTAGAAACGACTCATCTGATACAACATTGTAATGTCTCGGAACTAAATTCCACCCACATTCCCCTGACTCTAGAAGATCACATGGCCTCAAGAATATCCCTAAAAATTGTAGATGCTATAGACTAGTAGTAAGGGATTCAGTGGGTAAATGGGGAGATTTTTCCCTCATTTCCATAGTATAACATAGTGTATGTCAGACACATTCAATTGTGGAAGTGAATAAATAAAAAGTCAACAAAAAAGTTAGACCAGATAAGAATACATAATAAATCATGAAATGTTACATAATAAATGATGTAGATGATACATTTTTCTATAAAGAAACCCTAAAAAGAAATGGAAATATAATACAATACAAGTGTCTAAAAAGAATAAAAGGACAAAAAGTCATAGTAACCTCACAACCCGGTGCTTATTCCCACACTTTCCAACTCCAAAATAAATATCAACATCTTATATTAGGGTTAATCCCCTAAAATAACCTATAACCATATAATCTATTTGGGTCCCCAAGGTGTCCTAAACAGTGTTAGAGATAATCATCCATATAGGTAACCTCCCAAAGATCTATACATTTATAAACAACAAAATGAAACATGCTAACTAGTGTATGTAATGTACTAGCATAAGTTTAAATTCCAAAGGCATGAGTCTAATACAATAAGTAACATTAAACATCATCCAAAAACTCCCTACAACATGTTTTAGCTTCGAACAATACTGATATAATAATTGTTAACAAGTAAGAAGGATTCATCATTGATCCATCCATATTAAAACCCATGGCCTTTCCACATAATGAAGTGTATCAGAAACCCATAACTACAATGTATAGTGAATCCATAATAGAACCCCACGATATCGTTTTATAGTGAAGTGTATACAATTAAGGGTCAGATCCATGGTGTCGAAGAACAGAGCATCCTCATTGTGTCTTAGTAGCATCTTAGTGGATACTAGATGTAGGAATTTGTTGGAATCCTAGGAGAATGTGTACTAACTAGTCTTTCGTGAGTCTAAACTCTCCATATCCATGGAGTAGTAAGGCCGAAGAAATACAATGAAATCTTTACCCAAGGGGAATAATCAACTTAAGCAATCCACTACCACATTCCAGATCTATTGAGAGCTATCTATGGTTTCTAACCAGATCATTCAACCACTTCATACAATTTAAACATTTCCATTCCATGTGAGTATACCAATGAAATTCACTAATTACATCACATGATTATACCCACTCATGTAGTTCCTTTAACATTTTATTATAACATGGGTATATAAACCAATTCATTTCAATATTCAATTTAAATCATCACATGTGTATACCCAGTCACATAACACCTTTTCCTAATAAACCATTCATGAAATTTAAAAAGAACCAATCAATATACCCACTCATTTAACCAATTCCATACAATTCATTTAATAAATAAAAGAATTAAATGACAATATAACGCAATGAAAATATGTAGTAGATCTCTTAATAATTCTATTTAAACTCATAAAAGTATAAAAGATATTATTCTAATAAGGAAAGCAAACGAACTCACCCTTTTGGTGGTTTTACAAGGAATAAACAAGTTAATCTCACATGGAACTCCCAATGGGTGGGCATAATTCAATAAAAATTGGCATCCCATGATAAAGTAACCTATGGTAATCCCTAATAAGGCCAATAACATCTAATACATGTAACACTCTCAAAAATATGGTTGTGAGGATGAGTCTGATGAGCGGAATAATGGTTTCTTTATTTAAAATAAACCTAAACCCAATAGAAAAATATATCCCAACTAACATAGATTAATAGTAGACTAATAATCTATTTTCAAGTCTGAAATATCCTCTCTTTAATAGAAATCTACAAAATGGATGAAGAATGTGAAATTAGGAATTATGATCCAAAGTCCAAACAACACAGTCATTATTCCAAAGAATCAAGAGCATCTAAATATTAATCGAGTACATATAGATATGGTTCCTACATGGATGAAAGAGCATATGTTAGAGCTTCTATGAGTGAAGGATCTGGAAAAATAGAATAGAGGGTTTTCAGCTTCTATGGAGGGAGGAAGAAGCTTCTATAAGAAAAAATAGTTGGAATTTACTCTATTTTTTAATAAAACTAATGGTAAATTATATTACATGTAATCCCATTTCACGACATGTATTTCCCAGATTTACATTCCTAAGGAAAAACATATACACTTAGTTAATGGTCATGGTCAAAGCATTACATGTCATGAAATGGGATTACATGATGTGTATCCCCCTTTCACATTTTCTAAGCATCCTACCGCCATCCTACATCCTTTTATCGTCTTCATTCCCAAGAACAACCATCTGGACCACATCCTATATTAGGTTCTATGATAAAAATGAATTTAATCAATGTTTAAGATAAAATATAAAGGTTATTTACATTATGAAAAACTGGGATCATACAATTTTTATTTTCATAGGTTCTCACATTAATAACCTTACCGAAAAGGTACGTAATCATTTTTCTCCATACTATTAATTTTGTCATTTTAAATTAACAAAGAGTAACTATGTATAAATGATAGTATAATGGGATTCATTGAATTATCGTGAAGCATCATTCAATTTACCTTGCTCCAATGTAATTGTCACATTTTACATCAGTGCTTCACTGTCTCATCACAAGAATCTCTTAGATGAGACAACATGTAAAATCCATAACTTTTTAATGTTTTTATATTTAATTGGCATTAGAAATTGATGATATAATTATGAAATAAACTCAAAATCATCATGCATGAGTCTCTTATTTACATTTTTAACACCATTGCCTCCTAAGGATTCTTATTAGTTATTAGGGACACCAGCACCATTAATTTACAATGTCATAGTATTGTGCCCAAGAGCCAGTACTAAAATTGGGTATTCATTCTTCATGGGATATTGAGTATTTCAAAAGTTATCATTGATTTTCTTATGTAATTAATTAACATTTCCTAAAAAATTATGGTATATTATAGTATTATCTTGATTAATGAATTATAAATGACTGATTAGTTTAATCAATAAATTTATCCCACTATATTATCTAATTCTAGGAAACCTCTATACTAGAATCGAAATAAACATTAAATTGAGTATTCTTGTACAATGTATTTGTGAAATTCTTATCAGAGTCTACAGACTATGGGTACGCCACTACTAGGAGAGTTCAATGTGTGCATTTAAGGTTTCAAACCCAATAACTCATGGATCGTTGATATGTCTAGTGATGTTAAAACTTTTAAATTCATATAATGATTTAAGGAATGTTTTTATAAAAATATTCAATGAGTAAAATATAGATAATTCATTTATATAACACTAGTTATGTCAACAAATCTCTCTCTTAGAAAATCCCTAGTTGGATGAGGTACCCACAACTCTAGCTAACTGAGCACACGGAACACATCGTTATGTTTAAATAAAAACAATGGATCGATTTTAATGAAATCGTTTATATGTGATGGTTTCTAATATCTTTTAATGAATGAAATTGATTTATATTAATATTTTTCATTCAATGTTTACATGCTCAAACAAAAAATTAATAGAATAATATTCATAACTTTTTTATTCATTTTGTTTAATATTTAATGTGATCTCTTATTAAACATGAACACAAAAAATAGTATTCAAACGAATAAAATAAAATATTTTTACAAAAGGATTATTGATCATATAATATTTTTTGATAATTTTGAAACTACATGTATCAACCATGACAAAGGGGAATCATACCATAGTTAGATATTGACTCATGATGTATCTCGTCCATGTCTTGTGTCTTCTATTTGAATGTTCCATTTATAGAGGAAGCATGTGATGGAGAATTCACAAAAAAATCACGATTTGAGATCAATCATAGATTTATATGATTATGAACACACTGATCAATGGGATTGAATCAATGAAAATAGAACGGGGATAGAAACACTAAAACTGAGTGTAGGGGCCTCACATAATATTTAAAAATAATTTAATTATTTAACAGAGTAAATTGTGAGAACAATTTATTTTTTAATGGGTTTGACAATAGGTATATATTTTAGTATTATTTTTTTGTGTTTATCAAGAGTATATTCACCCTAGCAATAATCCATATGTGTTATATGAAAATATGAACGTCACTATGGAAATTTATTGGTTCTTTCACATAAGGTCCTATCACTTGTATCATTCTCTATTGATCTCCATGAGGATCAATTCAATAGAGTTCGCATTGATCTCTACAGACTCAAGATTGGATGGTGGAGATGAATATATTTTCATTCAGGGGACCGTTCTGGGAGAGGGATCTCACTACATATTGAGAGGAGTCCCTCTACATATCATTATGCAGAACACAAATGAAATTTTCATCAGTTGAAAAATAATATAATTTGATTTAGATACCCCTTGAGACACAAATCAATAACTCCAAAATATCCCATTTTTATTAATTTTATCTTTATGGAGCTCTATGTTAGTAATTATATTAATAATATTATTATTTCTCAACATGTGGAAAACACACTAAATAAAAAAATTTATTTAAATAATATTCAATATATATTATTTTACAAGAACCATTAAAATCAATATTATATTCCTCTATAATATTTATAGGACCTTTAATAATGACAATATATTTAGTATATAAATATCACTATATTGTTCTCTAATAACTAAATAAATATTTTATTTCAATAAACAGAAAATAAACATTTAAAAATATTCTTTTCAAATAATATTTCTCAAATAAATAGTGAATAAAATATATACGGTCAAGTATGAATGAATAATTATTAATCCACATTTTGTAGTATTATTTATTCAACTTCATAAAAGTAAATAATAATATATTATTTCACTGATATTCTGGATACCCTTATTATCTCACCATTTAGTCCTCATTCTCAAAGGCATTTGGTGAAGCATCTTAAGATCCAAGGTTGATGTCTAGAAACATGACAACACACCCATGGAGGAAAACATTACTGACAAAACAGTCGGATACCTCAAAAGTATTCTTATTGTGTAGTATAATACCTTTATCGGGATATATCTAATCTAGCATGTTGCATGTCGATTCCATTATATTATTTGATCAATGTCTAACCCTATGAAATCTCAGAAATCACACGTTCCTATAGAAAATCATATCCAATGATTTATTTATGATATATTATTTCCATAAATGGGCTTGCGATATCATCTTTTATTAAATAACATTAGGGAAAAATAATTTCTCACATTATTAATTAATACAATAATACATGTGATGCACCCAATATATCCTACCTCATAGTAAAAAAATTGTCACCATTATTTTTATCAGTATATCAAAGTATGTGAATTTTAAGACGAATAAATTATAATCAAATTCTATATGGGTAAATACAAATGTTAGAAGATAGGAACATCCCCAAATACATATAAATGTTGATTTCTTACTTTTGGGCCTAATTCACATAATATCATGCACTGTATATTACCAAGGGTGTACACAATCAGAAGGCGCCTCAAGGTCCAATGAGAACCAACCCATGATAGCGCTTGTAATTTATATCCTTCAAATGTTATCATCCATCTATATAATATGTTGTTATGAATATTATAATGGATTTTTTTTGTTCTAATTAGAATGAGGAAGTGCTCTAACATTTTTGTGTGATAGCTACTCCTAAGGCATTATTATAAACTATGTTACGTAGAAGAATAATCATGATATGATGATTTCTTTATTAATATTGAAAAAAATATGAAAATAGTTAATCATAAATAATATAGATGTTGTTTTTAAGAAAAAAAACTCTAACAGAATCCAGCATTCACTTGAGGAAACTGCAAACAACCTTCTATCTACTAGTTCTCACATGAAACTCATGCTTTTATTGATATTGGAATTTTGGATGGGGGTCCTCTATGTTATATTCATTGCTAATATTATCAATTTCACATCACCCCCATGGATAAAAATACCTCAAGTGGTGAAAATTTAAGAGTATATTCTACGAATTTTGGTGATACCTTGGCTCCTTTTTAAGATTCAATGATATAGTATTATGAATGAAACATGTGTTTTGTTATTTACGGTTAAGTACCACATAATTCTCTTGGATAAATTTTAGAACCCAAAATACATTCATTTCTATATTAAAATATGGTATATACTCGATAATTTTTTTATATCAGCAAAAACTAGATGATATAAACTCTTCCCGCCCAAAGAAACTTGATTGGGATAAAAAAAATATATCATTAATGTGACTTTAGATCCTTTTTTATCTATTTTAAAAGTTACATCATTGTAATTGTTGATGAATATATCCTCAAATCCTCTATACACCTGGAACATATTCTTAATTATTCTTATATATGTTTGGATAACGTTAACATGAGACAAATTTTGTTCATATGGTTCTTCTTGATTACTTCCTACCATGTTCATTGCATAGACAACGTCAAGCCTTATAAGATAACATACTTTTATAGAGTTGAATACATACTATTTGAAGGTACTATATTGTCTTAATATGAGTAATTCTATTTGGGTAATAACGTCAGATTTTTTTGTTGGAATTTTGAGAAAATCGAATGAAAAAGTAGGTGTATACGATTGGCACATGATTAAGGTAAATCCTATGACCATCCCAATAAAATAGGTCAACCGTGGATAGTGTGAAATCTAATGGTTGGCTCATAATTATTCAAACATAGAACCCTATTTCTAGTAACCTCTATCCCCTAATGTAATATACATATGAATGATGCATGGTTATGTAAAACTGGGTGCCCCTTCCTAGAAAACATTGTGAAATAATTAATTAAGGAAAAAAAATACTTTAATTTTCATTGATCCCATTAAACTCAACCATTTTGACCCGCATTAAATCATAAGAGGGATTTCATAATTTCAGATCCCTAAAAAAAATCAATTCCTTCCCAACCACTATATCCATGAATCGAAGCCCATATTCTAGGTATGCTCTGATCTCGGTTAGTGAATCCTCATCTGGTTCTTCACTCAAGCTTCCCGTGCTCTTTCCACATTCATTCAATGTCATAATCATCTATTATGGATATATATATATATATATTGATTTTTTAGGTATATCTTTATGTTTCTAGATGTAGATCTATATTTACATGATCTTGATTTCATTAATCATGATTTTGGTTTTTGAGATTCAGGTGTAGATCTATGTAAGTGTGTCACTAATTTTTTTTGGATTTCCATTAGATGATTATACATCATACAATTAACATCATTGGGTTAATATTAAATTCCCATAGTCATGATTTTGAGATGTGTATGAAAAATTTTAAAATTTCTAGCATTCATAAGAAATTTGAATTTCATGATTGGTTTATTTAATAGGGTTAATTGACTGGTTTTTTTATTATGGAAATAGAGGAGTTGTTGTAGAAATAATTATGAAATTGTGTGCTTTTCTTATTAGAAAATTAATTACGGGATAAATATTGATATTTAGGGATTGTGATTTAAATAATTAATTGGTGAATGAATTATGAGATATTGAATTAGTCAAATTTAGATATGTAATTGTTGATGTAATTATGAAGAATGGAAATTTAGAATTAGATAATTAATTTTTGGATTAATTATGGGATTTGAGTTTTTTAATATTCAATAACTATTTTTTTAATAAATTAATGGGTTGATTAATTAATTAGTTGATCTTTTAATTAAGTGTAATTATGTGATAATAATGATTTCTATTTGGTATTGTAATTTCTGTGAATAATTAATTGATCAATAATTTACGTGTTAATGAATGGGAACATGGTCATTCAATCATGAATTTATAAATGTGATTATAATAATTCTCACGTGTGATGTGTGAATGGGAAAATGTTTATTCAAGCATGAATTAAATATTGGTAACATGGTAATTCTAATGCTTGAAGTGTTAATTGGAACATGATCATTCATGTAGGAATTAAAAAATAGAAACAATGGTAATTTGAGTTATGTCCTCATTTAAGAATACTTCATGGTCCGACATGAGTCGTTATAAGAATTGAGATATGATATAACCATTGAATAATTTCGGCACTGGTATAAGAAAAATATGGTTCTAAGAGATGATATTAATTATGTAAACTAAAAGATAAATCATGATTCGAGGCTAGTATTGATGTACGAGTGTTCTTGGTATCCCTGATGTTAATGTGGATAAATAAAGATTTAACGATAATGAGATAAGTATTTACTTATGAATTGTATATTTTATTTATACAACTAGATACACTATTATTAGGATGGTTTTTGTTTTAGACATCATTGGTAGTGTTTTACTGAGATACACTAACACCCTACATGTGATTCTTGATCGATACCCAAATAGTCATTATCATTGCATGAAATGTTAATGGAAAAGATCCTATGATAGATGACTAATTTTGGAATGGATCATGGATAAGGGAACAAGATGTGGCTTATGTCCTGCTTTGGACTCTTCATTTTCATTATTTTTAATTTTCATTTTATACACTAGACAATTACATTATCATGGAATGTTTTCTACTTTATATGGATAGGTTATTTTATACATGATTTATCTTGAGATATTGGAGATTTTTATTGTTTTAAATTCTTCTACTATTGTTCAATATATTTTTAATGGTTTAATACTCTTCTAAAAGAGCATGTAGTCTCTCCATGATAGACATATCAGACCCTCGCTACTAATTAGAAGCATTTTTAGTATAGGGTGGCGTGCTTGATGTTATGTGATTGGATTACTTGGGGAACCCGTGTGTGGAACTTGGGTCAGGATGTTACAAAGTGTTATCATATTTGATTTTATTTCATTATCATATTCCTTAAATTTAGGGGAATGATAATCGTAAGAGTAGGAAGAGTTGGGGCATGGACATGAGCTTGTTCAAGGGAGTTACAAACCCATGTGTGGGGGGAAACTAATGTACTGATGTTGGGATTTTTATTATTTTTGTTTGTTGTTATAGTTGAAGATTATTTCACCATGGGTGACACATTTGTTTTGTGATGTGAAAATGTATGTTATAATTTCTGGAGAATTGAATCATCTCCTATAATGGAATGAGATTTGAGTCAACTTGCATCATTCTCAGTACTCAGGATTATTTATTGACATTCATCATTTTAGGAATTCATGGGAAAATATGTTTTGAGAAAATTTTTGAACGTTAATTTTATTTATTACTTATGAAATTAAATTGAAAATAGTTTCTAATATGAAATGGGATGTATTAAATGATTCAATAATCTTAATAATTTGGTTTTTAAATGAGAAAAATGATATGATAATGAAAATTTCATAAGATAACGAAGACAAAGTTGAAGGATTCTTATGGATAGTGATAGAACCTCAGTTTTGATTGCATAGTTTTATTTGGGGAAATGACTTGTAATATTATTCCTAGTATTTAAATGTGATAAAGTTTTTTTATGATTCCTAATATTTTTATTTTGGAATTGTTGAGATATACCTCTATGAAAACACTTTTTTATATGATGAAAAGAGGTTATGGATGGTGACACTCAACCAATAGTTTAACCTGAGGAACATATAGTGTTGGGTGAGGTATAAGGGGAGCAGTTTCGAGAGATATTTTACCTCTTCATGAAATTCATTGGGAGACACCTATGGAAGGTTTAGAAGAGAATATATGATTGATGAGACATATCTAGTTATAGAAACCTTCATCTTTTACTAGATATGGTGGATTAAAATGTGATAAGTTATTGGTTGAGCTCATTGAGATGATACTTGATAATTTAGAGAATCCTATTGTGAGGACAGTAAAGTCTGATTGATATATTCTATAAGGATTAGTGAATAACTGGTGTGATGTTTAGGTGAAATCCAGATAGACTGATGATATGGTATAGAAATAATTCACGGAGTGGTTCTCGGAGAAGTTCTATAATGGTACGTTAAAAAAGGAGAGAGTAGCAGAGTTCATGCTACAGACTCATTGGATCTTGTCTATGTTGGAATATGATTATTGATTTATAGACATGCAGTTCATTTCTCCATCATCGTTGAGTGATGAAAAGCTATCACGAGATTCTTTTAGGATGGAATTGAGTGTGATATTATGTCCCAAGTGAATCCATTTCAATTAAATAAGATTTCTAAGGAGGATGATGTGGATATCATTATTGAAGGGAACCTGGATAAGGATTCTATTGTTGGTAAAGTTGTTAATACTGGATGATTAGCTGGTGAAACATCTATGAGTAATATGTATTTTTATGAGATCATTATCGGTAAAAGTGGATAATAGAATTGAATTGACTGAGATTCAAGAACACAAGACATAGCTGGAGGAGTTTGATGATAAATGATTTATCCATCTGAGTACATTTACATGGGGATCACCAATGTTGTTTATAATTAAGGCAGATCGGTGTTTGTGCTTGTGTGTCATTTATAAAAACTAGAAAAAAAACACTGTAATAAACCAGTATCCTCTTCCACCCATTGATGATCTATTTGAAATGTTGAAAGGTGTCTGTGTGTTCTCAAAGATATATCTGAGATTGTGGTATCATCAATTAACATTTTATACTTCTAATATAAAATGGAATACGTTTAGAAGAATGTAAGACTGACATGAGTTCAACGTAATGTCATTTTGGATGAAAGAAAAAAAAATTATTTACGGAATTGATGAAAAAATCATCGAAACATACCTAAATTAGTTTTTATAGTGTTTGTGGATGAAATTGTGGGGTAATCCAAGACCCATGATGATCATGACCAAAATCCTAACATATTCCTTGTTACATTGAGATAATATCAATTATTCACCAATATATATATGTTTCCAATTTGGATTAATCATGTAATCTTCGCAGGACTCATCATCATAGAAGAAGGTGCGTTTGTGGACCTAGATAAAGTATCCACAGTTATGTCTAGGAAGCGTCCTAAGAACATATTCGAATCTATGGATTTTTGGGGTTTAATGGATATTATTGGAGATTCATCCATGAATTTTCCCATTTTGTGATAGTAATTTCAAACACAACCAAAAAGTATGTAGTTTGATTTGTCATAATCTTGTGAGATGTCCTCCTAGGATTCAATGATAGTGTTGAAATCAGAACTAGTTTTTATCCAACAAGCACCAGGTGAGGAATAAACTGTGTATTGTGATGCATATAGAGAAGGAATTGGAGCTGTGTTGAAGCAAGTAGATGGATTCATGGTGTACGGGTCTTGGAATTTGGGGATACATGAATTGATCTAAAGTATTCATTAACTTGAGCTAGTACTAATGGTTTATGCTCTGATATGTTGGAGGATATGTATATTGAGGGAAATTTTCACTATGTATAATGATCAAAAGTACTTAAGGAATATCTTGTCATAGTGATATATGAATCTCTGTCCGTGGAGATGGGTTGAGTTTATGTAGAAATTTGATTTTGATAAAGCATATTCACATGGTAATGGAAATACTATTTCTTATGATCTGAGTAGGAAGACTCAGAAACATCTAGTTTGTAAGTCTAGTTTTGAGTGGAAGATGATGAGCATAATGGTTGAGATTTAATAGGTGGTTCTAGAAAAATAGGAGGAAAATACTATCATACCCTTTTTAGTGGAGTCTATGTTTTTTAGATGAATTCGAGATAGAAGTATGAGAATATTTAAGGACTGGACATGACGGAAATCCTTGAATGGGAGGAGTCGCCATTATATTGGATAATATTAGGATCAAATCATCAATGTTATGAATCATGTTATTGTGCCTACGAGCATGCATGATGAGATTGTATGGGAATTTCTTGCTTCAAAGTGGGTGGTACATCCAGGTGTTAAAAAAATGTACAATGACTTATTATGACTGTTTTCCTCTCTAGTCATGAAAATGTTATATTAGATTTCATTATATGATTTTACACCTCTCTACAGGTGAAGGGAAAGCATCAATGATCTATATTTTTTCAATAGTCATTTCCCATATTGCATTAGAAGTAGGATGAAGTAGGAATAAAAATTGTGTTCGGTATCTTGAATATATCAAAGATGAATGAATTTATATGGGTTATTGTTGATTGACTCACTCAAGTATCACATTTCTTGGTTATATGATAGGCCTTCTCTGTAGAGAAGCTGGTAGACATGTATGTTCATGAGAGAGCCTATCTGCAAAGGGTGTCGAGAAATGTAGTTCCATATCATGAAACATGTTTCACATCAATATACTAATAGGTCATGTAGAAGGTGCATGGTATACAGGTCTTATTGAGTAAGACATTTTATCCACAGATAGATGAGTAGTGGGAGGGTAATATTCAAGTGTCGTAAGATAGGATGCATGTGCTCATTACATTGGTGGGTCGTGGTAAAATAAAATGGTTCAGTAGTGTTTTCCTAGAAAATGATTTATCAAGAAACTATAAATGTTGAACCATATTTGTCTCTTTATGGTAATCCTTGTAGATCACCACTATATTGGATGAAGGAAAGTGATTAAGAGTTGTTGGGATTGACTCTCATTCCTCAGACATTGGAACATGTTAAGTTGATTTAGAAACATATGGATACATATAAAAGTATGGAGAATTCATATGCTGATAGATGAAGATGAAACCTATATTTTATAGAGGGAGATCATGTATTCCTTATGGTGTCACCTAGGTCAGGTCACCACAATTTAAAGAAGCATGGAAAGTTGGTGCCTAGGTTCATTAGACCATCTATGGAAGTGGATAGAATGAGGCCAATGGAAAACCAATTGTCTTCTATAGAAATATAGTGCTATAAATGATGTTTTCTTGTGTTACAACTATAGTGGTATCAACCCAACCCTTTTGATGTGATCAATGTGGATAATTTTTTTCTTCAGTTAGATCAAACCAGTGAGGAGAATCAGATAGATGAGTTGGATTAGAGTGAGAAAGTGTTGCGGGGAAAGACCATGATGAAAGTTTTATTATGGTGGAAACATCAGTGTCTATAAGAGGGTGTATTGAAATGGTATGTGTATAAGCGGGCATAGTGGCCCAATATTTTTTCTCGGAATCTTATGGAAGCTTGGGTGTATATATCATGGATGAGATGTTATAAGGTGGGGAGATTCTAAGATAAAATACTTTTCTAGAGGTGAATCGATATTGTATTACTGTATAGTTTTTTCCTTATTTTAGAAATATTTTTGGGTTATAACATGGTATAGGATTTGGTTGATTTTTCAGAAAAAATGCATGAAAAATCTGTTGTACACAGTTGGCACACAGTTAGGGTAAACTATGTGCCCCAACCCAGTAAACCATAGAACATTGTATTATGGGTAATTGCATGGTTGGTGCACTCTTTTACAACTTTTGCACCCAATTAGGAGTAACCATGATAACATAAAAAAATAGGTTCATGATTTGTGTATGGTTGGGAAAAACAGTGTGCCCTTGCCCAGGAAACTGTGCATGCTAAATAATTATTCTTGAAAATTATTTAAACAAAACCCCATGCCCCCAATACTCACCCATTTTGTCACCCCATTCGACCTAAGGAGGTATTTCATGATTTTGGAGCTCTTTGGAGGAATTAAAATTCTTCCTAACATACTTTATTCATGGATTGAATCTCCGATCAATTTTCCAATCCACCCTAATCTTGAGGATCATAAATCGGTTCTTCTATCATTCTCCCCCAGTTCTTTTTGCTTTCCTTCAGTTATGTAATCTTCTGTTATGGAAAAATATTTTTTATTTGATGAGATCTAGATCAATTATTTGTGAACTTTGACTATATTTACAAGATATTGATTTCATTAATTTGTATTTATGTTTTTGAGACTCGGATCTAGATATATGTTGTTGTTCCACTCAATTAGTTTGGATTTCCATTGAATTATTATTCATCCACAAATTGAGTTAGGTGGTCTGACCCTTAATTCACGTTGTTTTGATTTTGATACATGTATGGGAAATTTTAGAATTTATATAATTCTTTAGAAAAGTGAATTTCTAAATTATGATAATTAATTTGGCCTATTAATTAATTGAATTATTGTATAATTAGATAATTAATTTGAGAATTAATTATTATTTTGAGGGGTTTTCCAATTAGGAAATTACATAGGGGGTTAATTATTATATTTAGGGATCATGATTTATATAATTAATGGAGAAACAAATTATGAGATATCAAATTGGGAAAATTGAGATAATTAATTATTGAATTTATTGTGAAGAATAAATATTCATAATGACATAATTAAATGTGGGGTTAATTATTGAATTTTAGTTTTTTAATCTTGATAAATTAGATGATTATTTAATTAAGGGGATGATAAAATATTTAATTGGTTTTTTAATTAATGTTAATTACATGAAAAAAAAATTTGTGAATTACTAATGAAAGTAATGTGAATAATTAACAGCAAAATAACTTTTGTATTGTTGATTGGGAACATGGTAATTCTAATATGAGAGGTGTGAATAAGAATATGGTCATTCAGTAATGAATTAATGAATGAAAACATGGTCATTCTAATGTGTTAAGAGTGAATGGGAACATGATCATTCATTCATGAATTAAATAAAAGGAACATGATCATTCTAATTTGTGATGTGTGAATAGGAACTTGGCCATCATAGAATGAATAAAATAATTGGAACATGGTCATTATAATGCATGATGTGTGAATGGAACATGGTAATTCAATTGTGAGTTAATAAATAGTAAGAAAGGTACTCTGACATATGAACTCATTTAAGAATAAATCATGCTCTAACATGAGCCGAATAATGTATTGAGGTATGACATTACATTTGAATACTTCAGGCTCTAGCATTAGCTGAAGAAGATATTAAGATAGGATATTACCTAAGAGTACATCACACTCTCACATTATCCAATGTTGGTATTGAGGGTTGGGTGTCATTAAAAACCTCCAAGTTATTGTGGTAAAATAAATTATAAATGATAATGTGATAACTATTTACTTATTCATTTCAAATAATCATTATAAAATTGAATAAACTATTATCAGACAAAATATCGTTTTAGACGTAGTTGGGGGTGTCCAAAAGAGTTGTACTCAAACCCTACAAGGGATCCATGATTGGTACCCGAATAGACATTATTATATTAGCACATGTTAAGGGAATATATCCTCTGTTTAACGAATATTTTTGGAATAGATAATGTAGGAGGGAAACCGAAGTGGTTATAGACCCTCTTCAGAGTCTTCAGTTCCTTTATTTTTACTCTTCATTTTAGACACCTCAAACCTACTTTATCATTGAATGTTTTCTTTTTAAGTTGCATATTGTATTTCCTTATTTAATTTTTGTTATGAATTTGAATTATTTTTGCTTGTATATGCCTCCAATAGAGTTCCTTATATCCCCATAGGTGTATTAATCTAATAAAATAGGGTATTGTCTTTACATGATCGACTTCTATGACCCTCAGTTCTAGTCTGTTGCCTTTGGAATATGAGGAGGCATGTTTGAGGTCATGTGATCAAAGGGTCCAGGGCATCAGTGTGTGGAACCCTGTTTGGGATGTTACAATCTACTTCACAACATGACATATATGATAAACCCTATTGATAAGGTTTATAAGATCTGAGTCACTCTCCCTTTCTATTATTACACCTAATTACTCATATTATTATAAATATTTAAACCATGTGACACTAGTACTACTTGCCTATTTGATTGTTTAAATCCAAATATCCCTAGTATCTGGTCAATGAATGTACATTTATTTAGTCTAAGAGTCCAATTAGATATAACACAGGTGATCTTGATCCCATTAATATAGTATGATTTACCTATTTCATCCGTGGATAAAAAATTATTTAACTATTCGTTAATTGTTTGTAAAACTAGTATATAATTTAAAACTAGTAATATGTCATTGATATATACTACTAGGATAATGAAGGAATTCCCACTAAAAATCGTATGAACACATTTCTCAAAGTCTTTGTTAATAAAAACAAATTATTTTATAGAATCTTCCAATTGAATGTTCAATGGCCAGGTTGTTTTCTTCCATCCATAAATTTATCTCTACACCATGAAAATCTTTTGGTTTCACATAGAGTTACAATCCATTCTAGTTTTCTCAAATAGATGTCTTCGTGAAGGTTACCATTATGTAATTAAATTTTTACATCCATCAACCAAATCTCATATTCAATGTATACTTCTATACGAACTAGAATTACAATGGATTTAAATATGAAAACTAGTGAAAAAATTTCATCATATATAATTACATTACATTATCTAAAACCCATGATCCACTACCATTCCAATATAGTTATTTACGTTTCCTTTAATTTCGATGTTTCCTCTTAAATAACCATCTGTCCCCTATAGGATTTACATCATAAATATTTATAATCTAGAACCCAAAAAGGTTTTGATATATGGAATGCACTTTTAAATTCTGGTATTTTTCCATCTTGTAGATTCTATAAGATATATTTCCAATTTATAGGAGATAGGTTCACTATTTTCAACCAATAAAGTGTCCTCATTATTGGTTACTAGAAAACCATATACCTTTGGTGTACTTATCTCTCTTGTGTGCCTATGCGGTACATGTGTTTCAAGAACTACTTCTTCTATGTTAACCTAGGGGCCTTTTCCTATACCAAATCTTGTGTACAATAAGAATTAAGCTCATAGAATTCGATATTTCTCCCACTATCATTTTTAATATGTGATCAATCCCATGAAATACATCTCGTTTGGGGTCAATCAGTTCCTAGTCTATGGGATAGTATAAGTATTATCATGTTGTTTCCATGGGATTACCTCTAAAGGTACACTTTTTCCCTAGGGTGCTAGTTTTTTATCAGAGAAGGTAATAAGAAATGCATCATAAACACATACACATGTATGAAACCAAAAGGGTTTCTTTTCTGTCTATAATGCTATAAGAATTCTATTTTCTACATCAGTTGCTACATTTTTAATGTGTATGTTGCAGTTTGTAATAAAATTCCCCAAAAGTATAATGAAAGATATGCATGAATCATTATCTACAATACCATGTCTAAAAATGTATGGTTCCTCCTTTCATTAAAACCATTCCACTATGGATTTTGTGATGTACCGTCCATGGATCCACTAAACGATTCCTCGAACCAATTGGCCACATGCCCTCATGTGCGCCTCCCCATACACCACTGTGAGCTAACTATAAATGAGGGTCTGGTCTGTCAGTCTTGGGGAGACTATACCATCTATTATCAGAATAAAATAACACATGAATAAAATAAAAATTAACATGTATGGAATATTAAAAGTTACCAAAACAATTTTATGACATATGATAATCAAACCCATAAAATACAATACTCAACAGAAAGGTAAACCATGCTATGGAAATTCAAGTGCAAAGTGTCTACAATTCAACTCAAAATAAAGACACAATGACTCCAAATGGGCCTCGAACTGCATCTCGTTCACTCTCCAATGCTCCAAATACACAAAACCAACATATCTAGGGCCTTGCCCTTATCTTGTACAGAAACAACAATATCTACCCGGGTGCTGATCAGGTAGCCCTAATTGGGTGTGAGTACAACTTAGTAGGCCACCACCAACGTTGTCAATAACAAGTTGATTGAAAATATGGTGTATGAAGATTATTGATGCAATAAATACAATGCATAATTTAAAGAGATATAACTTTTTCATTTTATCTTTAATCCTCATGTGAGGACAATTCAATTCTTATTTACAATTTTAATCATCATTCATTTGTTGTAGGTCATCTTTCCTAGAACTCAAAATCTTGTTTGAAACATCATGAATTATTATCATTCATTGGGTGTATGTCATCGTGTCTAGCACCCCAAATCACGTTGAGTGTTGGTCGGCATGCATATCACATATTTTCTCAATCAGTGTTCGTCGCCAGGCCTAATAGCCCATAATCTCATGCTTGAATTACTGTTAGGGAGGAACGACATGTCCATGTCCAAACTTCTAATCGGTCTAGGGTGGCGTGCCTATCAAAACAAAATCTCATCCATTTAATCATTCTATATGAAATAATAATATTTAAAATTATTCATTTACTAATCCTTCAATTACATAAACATTTCAAAGTCTTTTATTTCTCTCAACAATTAATCAAGAAAATTCCCATTAATTAATTCCTAAATTAATTAATAAATTAATAAAATTATTATGCTAATATTAATTATTAATAATTAATTATTTATATCAAAGATCACCTTTTCATAATTAATTTTCAATAATAATTATCTTTTATCACGTCATGATAAATAATTAATTCTTTCAATTAATTATTTTTGTCAACATCATGGACAATAATTAATTATCACAATTAATTATCTCTCACATCAAAACATAAATCCATAATTAATTTCCCCAAATTAATTATCATATCACAAAAATGAAATTTCTCTATAAAAATATCTCCAACAGTGTCGAATCTCTGAACGATCTATTTGGGAAACCCCATCGTTTGTTCTGTTCTTCAATTATCAATTAAATCCAAAAGTCAAATAAATTCAATTCCACATTCCTAAATAATCCAATTTAGGAAATCAATAATCATGTAAATCTACCATATCATAAACACACATTCACCTATCATAAAACAAGACAATGGAAGTTTGATTTAGACCACCTACCTTGTTTTATTGATCGAATTTAGCCTAATGGAAATCCCCAAAATCCATGTGGCACAATGACGTTGTTCATACTCTAGATATAAATCCCTAAAAACAAAATTAATATCAAAGACATCAGGTTCCATAAAATCTAAATATAGACCTAAAATCCTATATCTGCATGTTCACTCGTAGTTTTATATCCCTGAAAATGGTGGAGATATTCGATGAGAATAACTATAAAGGATAAGTGAATGAACAGAAGAAGCATCGGGGTTTAATCCACATACAACGAAAAGAGCTGATCTTCCATCCAGGATTTCGATCTCGAGGAACGGTGTTTGGACCACCATGGAATAACACTGGGGGGCTTTAGAAACACATATAATTTGTCATTCCTAAGACAACGTTGAAAATATCGATGTCCCCGGGGTTCTGGTGTTTTTAAAAAATGATTTTCATAATTAAAATCCCACATGCACAGTTTCCCGGGCTGAGGCACAAGGTTAGAGAAAACCATGCGCTAACCGTGAAGACACCTCTGTCAAGTTTTGCATGAATGGAATGGTATTTTTTCACTTTTTGTCAAACTTTACACAAAATGTGTGGACCTCTCTATCATGTTTCCCATGCATGTCACAGTTTGGTCGCACATGTTTTTCTAACAGAGTGCAAACTATGAACAACCCAATGTCCTTTATAATTCTTTAAAAGGTCACCCAAACTCACCCGAATCCACTAATCTATGTAGAAGGTACATAAAAGATTCAATATGTAACTAAAAACATGCCCAAGATGACTCTTGAAAAGGTCGGGGTATTACAATCTCCTGTCCTTATAACAGCTCGTCCTCAAGCTGCACTCTCGAACATCTCTAATATTACAAACCAAAAAGATTAGTCCATTGAGACCCCATGTATTATTCCAATTAACATGTTTCCTCTTGATAATTTTCATGTTTCCAAATCACATGATCAATGGAAATTGTCTTTCCCTGTAACACTTTCTCACTATGACCCAACACATGTATCAGATGCTCCTCAAAGGACAAATATGTCTCAAGGTCAACCTCTTCCACATTAATCACATGAGATGGGTCAGGGTGACACCAACATAGTTGTGAGTCATGGAAAACATCATTCAAATCATTGTATATCTATTGAATTGCTAATTGTTATGCCACTGTCCTGATTCTATCTAGCACCTCAAACAATCTAACAAACCTGGGCACTAACTTTCCTTGCCTATGTATCTTGTGGTGACCCAATCTAAGTGACACCCAAAAAAATAGCTGAACACCCTCTTTACACTCCAGGGGTTACCTCCATCTATCATCATATGACTTCTCCCTACTCTAAGAAATAGCCATAAATTTTCCAATCAATTGCACCTGCCCCAATGTCTCCTGAACGATGCTTGGTCCCAACACCACTGACTCACGAACCTCTAACCAACATAGTGGTGATCTACAAGGTCTACCATAATGTGACTCGTATGGTTAAATATGGAAAGTTTATAGATAATTTTTGTTATAGTATAACTCCACTAAAGCAATGTTCTTTACCCAGAAACCACCAATTTCAAGCACACATTCTTGCATCATATGCTCTAACACCTACATGGTACTCTCTAACTACCCATCTCTGTGTGGGTGGAAAGCCTTATATAATAGAACCAGTGTACCAAGAACCTTATGTTAACACTAACAAAGAGTAATTTAAAGCATGAAAAATGATCTAAAACTATATTTTGTGGCACCTGATGAAAATAAATTACCCCTCTAACATGTAGTTCTCCCAACTTCTCTATTGTAAAGGTTTCTTTGATAGGCATGAATTGTGAAAATTTTGTTATTTTATCAACAACGACCCAAAATAACATCATTATTTCTTATATCCATAGGAAGTCCTACCATGAAATCCATAGTAAAAAAATTCATCATCCCTTCTTAAATAGTTAACCCATGCAAAAGGCCTCCTGGTCATTGATGATCTGCTTTCACCTGCTGACAGGTGAAACATCTTTTTAGGAACCCGATTATCTCTTTTTTATTCTTGGACACCAAAACAATCTTCATAAGTCACGATACATTTTTTTCTCCATATGATGTACCACTAAAACTGATGCATGAAATTCAATATTGAGTTACTATCACATAATTGTAGGCACAACATCCTGATTTTTCACATAGGTGATCTTATCTTCTTATATTCTCCAGTCTAAATGTATTTCTCCACCATCAAGGATTTCTATCAAGGATAATCATTCCATATCCTCATACTACATATCCATGATCTGTCTCAATAGCATAGACTCCATTTCTATCAAAACCGGAGTGATCCTCTCCTGACTCGCATGAACTACAATGGGAATTTCCTCTAGAAGAGTCATCATCTTCCACTCTTCCCACGACTCATGTACCAATTGAGTAATATTTTTCCTTCTCATGGCTTCAGCCACACTATTTCCCCTAATAGGTGTATATGGTAGTTCAAAATCTAAGGACTATATATAATATACCCATATTCTTTACCAATGATTCAAATCAGGTTGTGGAAAGATATACATCATGGTTTTTTGATCCCTAAATAATGTAAACTTTTCACCATAAAGGCTGTGTGGGCAACACTTAAGAGTATAAACCAATACTAACAACTTGATGTTTTCCATTCAGTAATTTTGTTCATTTAGACATATATTCTTAAACCCATAAGTAAAGACTCTAGGGCCGTTCATCAAAATAGCTCTTTGTCCCACTCCAAAAGCATCACAATACACTACTTACTCCTCACCTGACTGAGGTAAGATCAAAATTGGTACCATAGTCATGCACTTCATCAAATCCTCAAAATAATTCTCACATTATTATATCTAAACAAACATTATCCCTTCTTTTTTCAAACAAGAATTTGGTGCTACCATTTTGGAAAAGACATAGATAAACATCATTTTATAACTAGATAATCCCAAAAGACTTCAAATATCAAAAAATATCTTCAGATTATCCCATGAAATAACTGCCTTCACTTTTTTGGGGACCCCTACTGCAACTTCTTCTGAGATGAGTTTCCCCAAAATGTGTACCCAATCAATCCAAAACGGACATTTATATTTCATGGCATATAGCCGATGCTCTCTTTTTTACCGAGGAAGATGTCAAGATTTTGAGCATGATTGTCAGAAGTATTAAAGAAAACTAATATGCCATCCACAAACACCACCACAATCTGATCTATTTACGGATGAAAGAGCTTGATCATCAAGGACATAAACACTACTAGAGCATTAGTCAACCCAAAATGCATTTCAAAAAACTCAGAAAGTCCCTAACTTCTATTGAAATAAATTATTGATATAAAAGTGGTCCAAACACTCGCGTGATGATACCCTGATATTATGTGTAGAAGGCCCACTTCACACACTCTGACTCTGAGAAGCTTCTCCCCCAGCACCAGCATGCCACTACTTCTGGAAGAACCTATGTAGATGCCCCATTTTTCCAAAAAACCAACAATACACTGATGGTTAAGGACAATTTATATGATAATGTCCATGCCTACAACACGAGAGGAAAAGCACATGAGAATTATCTGTTGAAACTGTTCCTCATGACTTTCCACCTTGATTTTATCTATTCTGACAATGATTTTTGTGATGATGGTTCATGCTCTCAGAAGGCACAATCCCCGATCATCTATCTACATGTCTATTACCGGAAGCCTAATTCATGTTTTCATCAAAATTTAGAGCCTGATTAAACAATTCTGAAAATTTATCCATGCAAAATATATTCACATAGGACTTAATTTCACACATATGTTCATCGTAAAATCGTTTTGCTGAAGATGCCTCATCATCTACCCAAGCTAGAGAAAAACACTATAAATATGTGAAACATTCAATGTACTCCATTATAGACATGATTCCTTGTGCTAGATGAATATAATCTGAAGACTTCTCTTGACACAGCATGTATAGATAAAAGTGTTCCAAGAAATTCTTTAAAAATTTCCTTCCATAACATCTCGTCAATCTGTCCTGACTGTACATGAATGTCCAACCAGTGCTTCATGGATCCCTACAGCATATAAGAATCCAACTTTCCCCTCCTCTATGTCAGATTCTCAAAATTGTCATGTATCGTCTCTATGTATTCAATGAAGAATTCAGTTCCCTCAGGTCCACCCTCTCCCATAAAAGTAGGAGGATGTTGTATCTCAAACTCCCTTGACATCTCAAACATGCTTTACAGAACCTGCCCTAGGTCTCTCTCCAATAATTTCATAAAAGGAGAATGGTTATCTCAGAACATAACTCCTTCATCCTCAGCTTGCACCAATGATGCCTCTAGATCCCGGTCTGGAAGTTCATTACAACCCATACCCCTCGATCTCTCCCTCAACAGGCGTAATGGTGGAATACTCCTACAAATCCAAACTCATGTCTCATATCTCATAACACAACCTTATAATTATTACATAAGAGGAGAAACCAACACAACAAGTTTCAACATGTCTTTTTACTCCTTTATTCCACACGTGGTCAACACAGAGGCCTTATCACTACACTTAACCATCCGAGTTGTAGGTATTGGTTAACAAGTGAATATTCATTCTCATTAATTAATTCATCCATTAATTAATCACATTATCTCAAATTTATTAATTCAATAATTGATTAATTTATCAAACTCAATTCAATAATCCAGGTTCTCATTAGGCACCCATTTATTCTCATTTTGAATCATTATTCCAATATCGTGGAAAGGAAAATAGTTCATGTTCAACAACTTACCCAAAACATTTTTTGTCATGAGTTCCTAGATTGTTGCATGTAACAAAAAACCTATGTGCCTAGAATAATTCATGAAGACTCAAGTATCATGCCTCCATAGGCCACAAATAAAAATTCAACAATTTTCAAAAAAAACCACATGACACCACAAGTGTGTCACCCAAGGTGAAATAATATTCAACTCTAACAACAAACAATAATCAAAACAATCACAAAAATCCCACCTTATGTACTAATGTTTTCCCACATACATGGGTTTGAAACTACCATACATGAGCTCATTATCAATACTCAACTCTTCCTAGTATCATATCTACCATTCCCAAAATAGAAATATAGAATAAGAATATTGAAAAGAAAACTCCTCTGATACCACTTTGTGACATCTTGACGTGGGATCCACTGAACATTGCCCCGATCCGGTTAACCACATCTCTCAAGAACACCTCCCCATACACCAGAGGCTGCATACTACCAGCGAGGGTATGGTATGTCATTCTTGGGATTACTATCCCTCTGTTATTATAATAAAACACCAGAAGATGCAAATAAAAATAACCAACCATGGAAGCATATAAATAACCAAAACAATTTTCTGACATATTCTAGGAAAAATAAAAAATACTATAAACAACTAAAAGGTAAAACATGTTATGATAATGAAATTTCCCAGTGTCCACAATGAAACTCAATGTAAAGACACAACGCCTAAAAAATGGGTCCCAAAATGCATCTAGTTCCCTCTCCCATGATCCAATCCCAAACAAAAACCTATCCTGAGGCCTTGAGCTTATCTTATCCAGCAACAATAAAGTCTGCTCGGGTGCCGATCTGGAGGTCATAATAGGGTGTGAGTACAACTCGGTAGGCCAACAACAGTGGTGTCAAAAATGAGTCCCATCAAAAGATAGTACATATATATTTATAATGTAATAAGTACAATGCATCACTAAATCAATTTACACATTGTCATTTATTATTTTATCATCACATGTGGAAAACTCAATTCATGTTTTCCATTTGAATCACTATTCATTATTATCATTATTTTGGTGTAGGTCATCATTCCTAGAACGCCTAATCTTAGTTGAAACATAATTCATTATAATTATTCTATAGGTGTAGGTCACCATGCCTTGCACCCAAAATCTCATTGAGAGTAAGTCATCATTCCTAGAACATTTTTTCTCAATCGGGGTAGGATATCATGCCTAACACTGCAATATATAAAGCATGGATAACTGTTTTCTTGGAATTCCATGTTCATTTCCTAAATTATAATCTCTATAGAGAGCCATTCCTAGAACCACAGAATTTCATACATTTAATCATTTTACATCATAAGAATATTCCACATTATTCCCTTTCTAATACATCGATCTGTTAAGAATATCAGAGTCTATATGTAAACACTACAATTAACTATGAACATTACCATTAATTAATTCATCAATCAATTAATTAATCAATACCATTATCATTATATAAATAATTTCTCATAATTAATTGTCCATATCAAAGTTCAACTTTTCATAATTATTTCTCAGAATTAATTATCATTGATCACATCATGATAAAAATTAATTCTCTCAACAAATTATCTTTTGTCAATATCATGGCACATAATTAATTCACACAATTAATTATATCTCATAGAAAAAAATAAATCCATAAATAATTTCCCCCAATTAATTATCATATCCCGAAAATTAAATATCTCAATTACAATATCTATACCAATATTAAATCACTAAAAGATCTTTTTGGGAAACCCCTCATCATTTGTTATGTGGTTCCATTAACAATTAAATTACCAAGGAAACTCAATTAAATTTATCATTCCAATGTACTCCAATTTAGGAAATAAATCATCAAGTGAATCTAGCATATCATGAAATCTCATTCACTTATAATAAAACATGAATATAAGAATTTTATTTAGACCAACTACGTCATTTTAGTAATGGATTTTAGTCAAATATAAATCCCTAAAATCTGAGCATCTGGAAGCCATCGATTGAACAAAAGATCTATATCCATAAACCAAAATTAAGATCAAAGGCATCATGATCCTACAAATTTAGATCTAGATCTAAAATCCTAGATCTAGATCATAAATCATAGGTTTATATCCATGAAAATGGTGGAGGTATTCTTTTAAAAGACCTAGAAAACATAAGAGAAAAAACAGAAGCATTTGGATGAAATCCAATTACTGGGAGGAGAGTCGATCTTCCATACATGCTATCAATATCGATTAAAGGTGATTAGATATCATTGGAATCTCTCCAGGAGGATTTAAAAACGCCTAGAATTCATCAAGATCAAGACAAAGTTGAAAATATGGATGTACCAGGGGTTCAAGTGGTTTTAAAAAGGTTTTATGGAATTAAAATATCATGTGCGCATTTTCCAGGGAAAGGTGCATAGTTATGGGAAATCGTGCACCAACCGTGCACCAAACGAGTAGACCCGTTCAAGATGTATTGCATGGATTTCACAGTTTTGTCACATGGTTAGTCAAACTATGTGGAAACTGTGTGGAATCTATATCCAGTTTCACACTCCTTTCACGGTTTGGTCACACAGTTTTTCAAAACGGTCACATCCCATTGTCTGTTATTTTTTCTTAAAAGACCACCCAAATGAACCCCATGAAACTAATCCAATATTATGGTACTTAAAACCTTAAAAAAGTACCAGAATACACACCCGAGATGACTCCTTAAAAGGCTAGGATCCTACAATTTTTAAGCATTTGTTATTTTAGATAGAACCCCAGAAACAAATATAACTTAGATGTACAATAGGTAATGATATTCACTAACTCGTTCATATCGATGCATCATTATCTTCATTACATGATGATACTCTACATAATTCATGAATTAAATGAATTTCTCTTAGGGTTCTGTCATATACCTCACTAAGTAAAAATAACCAAACTTAATAAACTTGTAAATAAATGTTATAAATTAAGAAAACCCACTTCTAGCTTTTATTGGAAATGTTCTATACATATCAATGGGTACCAAACATATAAACATAGTGTAACTTTCACCCTATCCATTGAATAACAGTTTATTCATTTTTATTTTTAAATAATAATTACATCATTCATGTTGTTTTAGCTTATATTAGTCAAAATAAACTTCATGAAATATTTTTTTCAATGAAAGGATGTATTTAGAAATTTTTACAGTTTCCATATTCACACTAATAACATTTATAAAATAAACCTTTCCTCTAGAGATATTTTAAATTTTACGTGGATATAACATTTGGACATAGATGTAAGAACCAAAAGTTGTATGTAATACCCAATGTATAGATATTTAAAGATAACACTTGATAATGGGAGCTACTTTAGCTTCCCCTTGTGTCTGGGAGTAGTTCATATTGCAATAGATCAGTTTTCCACTAGAAAACAAACTAAAAACTTTTTCATTCATTTCATCAGGATTATCCTCTTCCTAGATGGACGGTAATTGGGAATTTTAGACTTATTGTGAGTCTTGGGCCTCTATACCCAATTATTCATTTTCTTATTCCCCCTAAGGACTTTGAATTTTTTCACATCCTATGTCCTTATCCACTATTGAATCAATGTAAGAAGTTTTGAAAGACATTTATCATTATTTCTATTATTGTAATTAACAATAATACCTGAGAAGAACTGTGGTAGTGATGAATGTATTATATCTATGATAAAAACATCCAGGAATATAATCTCAATGATGTCTAGGTGTTTAATGTGGCTAAATGTGATGGAATACATGAAGTCCACTTGGTACATACTCTCCAAGATTAGTTATTAAATAAATAATTGGAGTTTTTTTATATCTCTTTTCTCAACTTCCCTGGATAGATATCATGGAGTTGATATATTTTTATATTTCAATACATGACATAATTTTTCTTCAAAATATCATTGGTCATGGGTGATATCATGAAACACTAAACATCTGTAGAATCGTTTAAATTTTTCTCATTAATTTAAACTCATCATCACTACCCATATTAGTAGGCACAAAAGAAATTTTTTCTTTCAACACATATAATTTTATTTATTAGTGATGGATAATTTGTAAGCCCTTTTAATACTATTGGATATTTATGGAACTAAGAAAGTTTTTTGGCACAAGTATTGGTTGCAGTGATATGATTGAATTTATTTTAATATTGATTATACAAATAAGACTATATGGTTTTTAGTAATTTATCTAATAAAATATAGGTAAATAATTAAATATTATATAAATTAATCTCCCATAATTTTATAGAAACATAATATCCATCACCATTAGAATAGGAATATACTTTTTCATGGATATTGTATTGGAAAGGATCCATATTCCCCTTCCCATAACCCCTACATTTGTTGTTCATGTAACATGAATGTTTTTAGGTTGGAATTACAAATACAAAGTACATTATCTCATAGTTCCATGAGCAGTTTAGTGGACACCCCAATCCAGAAATCATAAAATTGGATGTCTTTAAGCCTTTCCTCAAAGTCACCCCATGCCATGCTTTGGCAGTTATCCTATGATGTGAACTATGTTTTTTCATCCCAAAAAATCATGTTAGAATTCCCCAATAAATTAAATTACAGTAAATTTGGATGTTCAAGAACTTTAAATTATGGTTTGATCTTTGCTGATGTAGTGTAAGTATACAAAGGCATAATATATATTCTCGAGTGATTTTATCCTTTTATACATAAATTTCCCGTTATAATATTTATTACATTCATTTTAGTATTATGTGGATTTTCTTATATTATTATCCATTCCTCAAATAATATTTATTTATAATACAATTTATTTTTGTTATATAATGCATTATTACTAATTCATTAAATTATATGATTGAAATCATACCAGTAATTCAATAACAATGTAACATGATGTAAAACTAATAATAATGTGGTATGATCATGATCATTTGCAAATTGTTACTTTATTTAATAGAAGATAAATATTCACTAACCACGGAAAAATAGAAGGAACCAATTAAGGTTCATGTTTCAAGAGTCTGCCTATCCACCTATGTATCTTGCTTGGATTTTTTCACCACATATCTAAAATTTAATTGCATCCACTAGAATTGGATTTATATGCATTAAATGTGCTTTTACGCACACACTATTGAGTGAAAAATGGGGCTTATATAAAAGAATCAATCTACACAAAATCCTTTACATAATCATATTAAATATGAAGTGTTGGACAACAATTTAATATAAAAATAAATAAATTAAACAAATCGAATACAAAGCTCTTGGTCAAATTAAATGATCATATATTAGTATGTAATGAATTACACATTTAATAATATTAGCATTCAACGCATAATTGTTGTAATTTACGAAAAATCATAATCGGATCAATTACATATATTCCATCATAAATAAATTATTTTATTTTAATTATCATTTAAAATTACTTGAGATTAAAATACTTCATAATTTTAAATTGATTAAACAAGATTTATTAAAATTTTCTATATACATAGATTTAACATAGAGGTACCATGGTGAATACCCATTCGTATATACCCAACATCTAGTGTACTCATATATTTTTATCATTTGGGACATATGGAATACATGACATATAAAAAAATTAATTATTTTTAATATCAACATAATGATTACATGAATTACGTGATTTTTGGTCATGTGATATTTTTCAATGAACTTAGATTAATATAGGTAATATGAATAAATAATTTTATGCAGATCTAATAATTTCATAGAAATTAATTAAACGCACATATGTATATATATTAATACTAGTCACATGGAATGTACTAACAAGATAATGACCACAAACAAGAACGTGTTGATATGGTTTACACAGTATTATAAATCAATTTTAATTCTATTTAATTTGGTATATGTAAAAAGAGTGTAGAAATGAGTTACAAAACATATAGTTTTTTCACTATGTATATGATTCACACTCTTAGGGATTCTGTGTTAAATCATGCATTAAAAAAATTGTACACGTGCACAAGGGATACACAACATGTGGTCATTGAGTTGGATTTACAAGTCATGTAGGCTGGGTAAACTGAACCATGACTTCTTGGTGGTTGTGGTACAACACACTCTGTACGTGGACTACACTGTGTATACATTAGCTGATCATGCACTAGGACAGCTCATTCGACATATAGTGTATAATTAAATTCATAATTTATATTTAATGCAAATTGTTTGAATTAAATTCATATTAATTCATGATGCTTTGATCACTATAACATGGCATGTACCTTCGGGTACACGATGATTACTCATTTTTTATCCATCAAAAATCCTTGCCACTTATTTATGAGATCCATGATTTTATTTCATTCTTAAAATTAATCAATTTTATTAGATATATGAGAATTGAATGAGGAATAAGAAGATCTCACAATATGGTTTTATGAACAAATAAACATTAATTGATAACTAAATGAAAAATGCATAAATTAGTCAATTACCATTAAATAATTATAATTAATTGGGTGGCCACTCCCATACTAGTTGTAGGATCCACGTGTAGTGGAAGCCTACAATGGACCATACATAAATATTCTTCTATTATTTGTCAATGAATAGTATACGATTTAAATGATAATGAAATTCATGTTCCACTAAATTGAATTAATAAAAATAGATATTGCATAGAATTTTCAGACAATGAACATGATCGTTAAATATTATTGAAATATAATTAAGTGAATTACATAAGCACATTGTGAGAACTCATTCTATGGTGATGTATTTGAGAACATATCTATGGTGTTTTTTCATTTCATTGTAAAAATCAAGGGAATATTCCCTTTAGAGATGACCCACACGTGTTCAATGCTTCTCAGAACAAAGCTGTATAAATCTTGGGTTCTTGCATGCTAGATACTCTTTATTTCATCATTTAACTTTGATCTCCAGGATAATCTCTTCCAAAACAATCTCTTTGATCTCCCTATAATATAGAGGAGATGGTGGAAGAATATTATTCTCCATTTTGGGTTAGTTCTTAGAGAGAGGTCTCTCTAGAGCATGAGGGGTCCTTCTTCGGCTATCATTATGAACAAAAAAAATGGAATTTTATTTTTTGATATATAATATAATTGGATTTATATACTAGTTGGGTTAGAAAGAAAATGCCTAAGTTCACATAATTATTTATTAAATCTCGACCTATCCCCATGTCAATAATATTATTAATTATATTATTATTTCTCAACTTGCACTAAACATGGGTATTAAAATTCAATATTATTTATTCATATAATGTTCATAACATATTATTTCTCCCTGGACCATTAAAATCAGTTCACCATTCCTCCACATTATTCATCAGGCCTTGTATAGTGACAATTTATTTAATAAATAAAGATCACTACACTGTTGTACAATAAAAAAAATTAATCACATAATATAAAATAAATATTTATCAAATTTTCTACAAACATAATATTCTCTCAACTAAATTATGACAAAATATATGTGATCATGAATACTCGATTAATTATTATATCATTTACAGGAACAAAATTTATTCAAATTATAAAATAATAAATTTAAATATGTTATTTATATGAGATTATAGATACACATAGTCTGTGACCCTTGAGGCCTCTTTCAGGATGGATTTAGTTGAAGTAGCCAAAATATAGAGTTTTGGGTCTAGAAACACACCATGAAACACATAGTGAATGAATTTAATAACATAATGACATAATACCTCATACAAAATTCGTATTATGCAGTATAATCTCTTTATCGTGATATCTCTAATCAGGGAGAAATCATGTCAGTGCCATTAGCCAATGTGTTCAATGTCTGTATTATTGTCTTCCCACAAATCTAATCTCCATATTTAACAATATGTGATTGGATTTATTTAGGATATTTCATTTCCATCACAGGGTTTAACATATCACCATCTACTGATGAACATAATGGAAAAATCCATTGATGCATTATTAATTAATAAAATATTGATTATGATGCAACAAATGTATCCTACCTCAATACGAACATATGTCATTAGGGTTTTCGTCATTACAAAAATGAATGCAACTTATAAAATGAATCATTAATAATTTTTAATTATAAGGATCAATACACACATCCGCATATTGTAACATTCATTGACACATATAAATGTGGTTTTCCGACTGGTATTTCTTGTTTTCATAAAATCCTACACATGATATTACCAGGGAGGTACAACATGAGAAGTTTCCTCAATGCACCTTGAGTCTCAATCCGTAATATCTTATATCATTAATGTCTCTCAAATGATACCATCCAGATATAGAACATATATTTATGAATATTTTCATTATACTTATAGGTTCCCATCATTGAGGGAAACTTCTTGGTCCTTTTTGTGTGATACCTACTTGTAGGAAATCATCACATACATTGTTATGTAGAAAAACGCAAAATTTTGGGATAAGAAAATTACTATTATTAGAAACTATGATTATAGGTAATCAAAAAGTACATAGAATCTTGTTATAGGGAACCATATCCAACACAATTGGTGTCAGGAGTGCCACCACATATCAGAAGGGTCCACATATTATATGGTGTATCACCACATATTGGCAGGGCCCACATCATACATCATCATTTCCACTATAAAAATTTACTTGCACAAAGGAGAGGGGGGATATGGGTGAAATATAAAATAGATAAAACTATATGTGTAGAACAATATTATTTTTTACTGAAAATAATATAATGTAAAGAGAATAAAAAATATTTAATTAGTCCCAATCATGTCATGTAATTAAATAATTAATTAAATAAAACATCCATACATGAAAATGATTTTTCTATTTTCTCAATACCAGGGGTATATTAAATCAATGTTTGATAAAAATTAAATTTTCAGAAATTAAAATGTACTAGGTTATTGAATTAAATTAAATTCATTTAAAAGAATTTGAATAAATTATTAATTTGGTAAAAGATTGATGCTATATATAATTAAAAAAGTTAAATTATTCAATTAATTTAATTTATAATTTTAAAAATTATTTGAAATTATTAATTTCAAAGTAAAGTAAATTTAAATTAATTAAATTTATAATTTAATTTAATTAATCAAATTATTTAATTTTGATGATTTAAAATACGATGGGCCTAGAATGCCCAAACTAATCCCATTATAGAATGGATTGTAACCCCACTGTCCCATTAGGAATAGTTAGACCACGTGAGGGATTTTATAGGGAACGAAAGTTTTGCACAGACCCGTTCCATGTTTGACAGACCCGCCCTGACTCATGATTTGGAAAGTCGTTTATTCCAACACCCATGGAAGTTGAATTAGAGTATACCACATGTTACTTGGATCATGAAAAGATGGATCCCTGAGGGAGGAGGCCACACTAACCCAGATTCGATAGAGTGGGATGCTTGCGGATTGCCGATGATCAAAATAATAGTGGATGTATGGTTGTCCAACCCCATAAAGATAGGAAAGGTAGGGATATAGGAGGCGGTCCATTGGTGGTCATAGTATTGATATGGAGGTATCGTAAAGTGTGACTTAGATGGAGGGAGGAATCCTTAGTGACATATTTATCTAGGACAAGTTTCTGCAGGCCTCATCCTTGTCTGACTAATGGAGGGAACTGTAGTGGTGGATCTAGCCCATAGTGGTAGATCCAGCCAGAGATGGTGGCTTTCATGCATAAACTAGGGAGAGAGAGACACCTCTTAGCCAGATCTCTAAATGGTTTGGCATTCGTATGGGGAGTGTGTGGCCCACAATGAGGGGAATCGGTAGGAAGGTAGGCTGGTGAGAAGGAGGGTTGCCAATCTTGGATCAACCCATAAGGAGAGAGGGGGTCATGCTAGCTTCAGCCATCATAGTAGGAGAAGTAGTCCTGCCTCCATATCTAGGAAGATCTACTCAGGATGTGAGACACACTAGTGGCTAGAGAGAAAGGTTTTTTTGTCCTTAGGACATGCCATAGGGAGAAAGTGAGCTAGCTGGATCTCATTGAGCATACACGGAGGGAGAGGGGGGGGGGGGTGAGGATGCTTCCCTGCTAAAAAAGGGACCCATTTATTGTTAGACTTAAAAAAATTCCATGTACCAAATTTCCCTTTAATAGTTCTATTTTTTGTGACTGCCATATGATAAGCCTCAAATTGAAAGGGTTATATTTTTTTATAACATAAATTCCACAGTTGTGTCGGGTGTCGTTTCACATTTTGTATTAGATCCTGTGACAAGAATCCAGCTAATAGAATATTCCTAGTTAGGATCCTTAAAAAATGAAGAATATATATATATATATAAAAATATATCAATTTTCATAATTAAATATTTTATTTTTTAACATTCTACCAGCACCACATTCAATTCATAAATTTTTTAGATGACATTAACATGACCATATGTGATCGAATAGAATCATGATGGGATTTATTTGGACTAATTCACAACCCCCCTATATAATATTTATTGAAATATATTTTTTTGGAAATAAAAATCCATGTGATCCCTCTGATATAATTTTAATGTACCTGGGTACATAGAAGAATCTATTGAGCTGGACATTTAAAACATTTCTGTTATGGGATGATGGAACATGTTTCCATTGCTGATATGATCCACGATAAATACTGAGGATATGACCTGAATTAAAAAGACTCATAAATTAAAATTTAATGTTTATGTCATTCAAATATAAGAACAATCATATGTCAGTCGACATTAGTGAATATTTCTTGAATTATCTGATGTAGAATCCCTATAGATCATTCAAAAACACTTTTTAAATTTTCACGTTCACCATTCATTAGATTCTAGGTGCTAACAAAAAGATTTTACAATCTCTTTGATGCCGAAATGATAACCATAATTCAATCCATGAAGGAAAACTAGGATAGTTTTCTCGCATTGATCTATTCTCTCTGTGGGATTTAGGAAGATAGAGATTCTATAAATTATATACTCATGAACAGTCTATTGGAATGATCTTTTCTCCCCTTATTTAGTGGATGTTAAATATAATCATTTAGGGATCCTTGACCATTATGAGATTAACATCGACTATATTAGATACATATATAATTAATTTAGATGTGGTAACTTTTCCATAAATATTATTAATATTTTATCACATACAAAGAATAAATAGTTATTATATTTCAGGATAATACTAGGTCATATACTCGACATACAACTCTTGATAATATCAAATGAACCTGGAATATTAATATAATATTTTTTCATATAATATTAATTCTGCTACATACAAAAAACTCAATTAAATAAATTCAATTAAAAATTTAAACCCATTTTTTATTTACCTTAATATTAATGAAATTATTTTTTTATCAGTTGTCGATAAAATGTGGACAACACTCAGACCCTTGTTGTGTTCCACCAAACCCTATATTTTTATTCACTAGAATTAGGTAAATTCTCGAGTTCAGTATGGGGTATTACCCTCTAGGCCCTTATATACATTTTAATTATGTGTATTCATATACCAAGATTGGAGACAACTTAACCATCATGGATCCTAAATAGATAATGAGTAGTCATAGAAATAATAACTAAACTAAGAACACACACTATGTAATATAATCTATTTTTTCTTTGTTATCTCATAATGACAGACACAAAGTTGTGTAATTTTTCTTACATGCATTATAATTTGTTCATCTAACTAGATAGGTTTTACATCAAATACCATGTTCCTCGATTTATGATGGTACTAACATACTGGTCAACCTAGCCCAAGATATTACATCCTCAACTAGAATGTGAAAAATCCTAATTGCTCATTCAATCAGAGTCCTACCACCAATGAAAGACCAAACACAAGCAACCTCACCATGATTTAATTATCATGGGTTTTCTCATACATAAAAGTAAGAGATCAAAGGACACAAATTGATCATGATATCATGTCTGGATACATTTAATCATGTCAATAGATTGGAATATACAATGACAATGAATGAATTTGATGTTCTTATTGGTGGGTTTGTCATTATGATCTCAACTACTAGAAATTTCTTTGTCTGAAAATCATGGGATGAAGACTAAATTATTATGAGACACCAACAACAGATAGTAAAACATCAATTGTGTCCATTCATTATTTTGTATCTAGAATATTGGTTATATATTGATGATTAATGTCAAAGTATCTCTAGGATCTCATTATATCCTAGAATAGGAAATATGCTTTTGATATAAAAATTAATATATGGAAATTACCCTTAAATAGTGGAAATCAAAAAAATACACTATGATGTTAAGAGTACATCATTCTTACCTCACTGTACAAATGAAATGGAAATCAAATGTACTGTATAGTTGTGTCTAGCCCATCCACTATTACAACATGGACATATCATGTTTTGTGGGAATTTAAAAATATAATTTGCTAAAAAATAACAACAATTTAAATGATTTACATACATATTGGGGCTTATAAATTATGGTTAGACACCAATAAATAAGGATACCAACATATAAAAATAGAAATAAGTTTTTTTCAAAATGTAATATCCAATGATGGAATTGTAAATCCAGGAACAATATTACATGCAGTGGGGGCCTACAATTAATTATATTTGTTTTTTTGATTTATACTACATATATCATTCCATTGAATCATGTTAATGTTTTTTTCTAATAAAATCCATATAATTGTTTATTTTTACAATCCAACTTGTATAAATTCATAATAAAACATATTTTATGAATAAATCATGGCCATACTGTAACATCCCAAGTAAGTAATGAATAATATATATTTTTATCTATGTCTATTAATGAATTAGATAGTGTTTTAGAGGATTAAAATGAAAATAAATCCAATCTTAAGCACGGAATACACTAATATTATTAAAAGATTGTTTTACTGCCTTTTGATGGCAAACCATTTTTAAATCTATCATTTGACAATTTTATAAGCTATGTTTGTCAAAATAAACTTATTCTTTATGATTGGGACATCAAAATTTACATTGTGTGAATTTTTGGTATTTTTCTGACAATGTTCATTTTTAATGAATAGTGAAAAATACTGCATTTTGCATCAAAACTGCTTTTTAATCTAATTTATTTATATGATTATATTATCTTTTGAATTGGTATTAAAGTGTAATCTCAATATATTTTTACCATTTAATCCAATGGTGGACATTGGAATTAATTTCAATTTGAAATCAGAATTAAACTAGTATCAATCTTTTAATACCTATTGTTTCATAAAAACACAGTATTTTCTCTGACAGCAGGAATTAATTATTAAATTAATTAATGTGACTTATATGTTTTGAATTTTGTAAAATAGACTTCATTTTTGAATTCGGAATATCAAATATATCTTATGGTGAATTTTTGGAAATCTTCTGAAAAACGTCAATTTTTTATGAATATTGAAACCACTAAGTGGTACTTATAAAAACTGATTCTTCCTTTTAAACGAAATTTTTCCATCATTGTGTTTTTAATTTCAAAAATCCGACATACATGGTTTTCATAAATAATTAAAATGTGGTTCAATGGGATTAATATAATTTTTTGGTGAATAGTAACTTATTAAGTTCTTAATCGCGATTAGTGGTAATTAGTGTATTTTAAGGTAAAAATAATGTTTTAATAGTATGAGATGAGCTTGACACATGTCCTAACCTCATTTTATGTGTCATGGCCGACCAAGACAAGCCATAGGTCAACTTGGGGACCCCATGGAGCCACTTTGGTTGGGAAATGACATAAATAACTTTTTATTTAATGTTAAAGTAAAAAATGACACAAACATGAGTTCTGTTACTAAAACAATTTTTATATGGGGTTATAAAAGACATATTTTTGACTATAAATATTAATTAGAAATCTAAAAAGATTGCCTACATAATATTATTTTTTTAATAATTTTTAGACATTAAATAAATTAAATTATTTATGACATCATGATGATGCAGCGATGACCTCATTATTTAACGATTTAAATAAAATGGAAAGATAATGTTATATCTAAGACCTACACATGTCCAAAACCTATTGGATGAGTGGATATAGAACCATTATCACCTTATACTCTAATTATATCAATGTGGGACCTTTTTAATATGAAAGTCATTTTAAAATAAAGTAACTTATCTTTACTTTCCAAGAGTGCCCCTCCTCTCCTCTTATAAAAGGCCCCCACCTCTACTTCATTAACCACACTCTCAAAGCCTTTGTCTTGGCCAAACCCTGCCCATTTTGTCTCTCCACATCCCTCTATTACTCTTTTAAGACTCACTTTGGGTAGAATTCTTCCCAAGGAAGCCTTTTAGCTCAATCCAAATGGAGTTACCTGATTTTAAGGTAATGTCTTCTTTTGAGTCCTCTTGTTTTATTTTGCTTCTCCAACCCCCTAAACTCTTTTTATTATTTTCTTTTGTAACAACTCCAGTATCCTCAATATACTAGGATGTTGTTATAATATGGATTCGAGCAACACTTACACACACCTACATCTAATGGTTAATGAACATACCGTTTCCGTGGATGGTGAATTTATGCCTCCCGAAACGATGATTGTTCAACATTCTTTTAACACCTTCAAATGTGACCATTAAGATGTCACTATATTTATATATTATATATAATATTTTTATGTTTTCCTTAAGGTTCTGTTTTTTTTTCTTTTTGGGTATACCTTTATGGTTTCCATTATGGGTAAACGCGATATCTTCATTTAAGGAAGTGCGGACTACCGCCCCCTCAAAGTGATTTGATTCGTTAAATACCATATGTGGGACGTATAAAGGATGGAACTATGATATTATATGTGATATTATACTGGAATTATAATATACCTTTATATCATTATGATTCTATTCTATAAAATACAAAATAGAAATAAAAGTAGCGTTCATGCGTACGTATGGCTTACCGTCTCCATGAACGGTGCATTTCATTTCTTACCTCTAAATGATTATGTAATATTATAAATGCATGTATATACTGGATATATATGATATATACATAATTATAATAATTTTTTATATAATGGATACATGAACAACATGTAATTATAAAGGGTTTATTTTTTACTCAAGTACCAATGATTGTTAAAACGACTGTTATTAACTTAAATAATTACATAGTGTTCATGACATGGAAATAAGTGATATAAAATGAATAATGAACTTGAAAAAGGTTCTTAAAGAAGTAGAAATTAACTCATGTTTATTATTCAGGACATTAAAGAACGATCGAGTCAAGTCGGACCCGAGGTATGGGACTTCGTCTCAATCTCCTTTCATTGAGGCATATTTTGTTTTATACACAACCTTCATTATACGGTGTATAAACCCCTTTGACTTTTACATTTATCCAAAAGGAATCTTTTTTATATGAAGCGTTTTACTAAATGACAAAAGGGAATGTTTTTGTCGTACGTATGCGGCGGCAACGACATCTCTGCCACCGTGACCTTTATTTGAGTTTCGGCTTCCTCTACAAGCCATACCTTCTTTTTAAAAGAAAAATAAATACCATGTTTTAATTTTCTTTTATTTTGGTATTGAAAATGGTTTTCATAATTTTTTTATATCAATGTGTTTTATTGATATCTTGTGATTGAATGGTGGAAGTGTTATGTTTCCTTTATTCATGTTTTATGTGATACGATTATGTTGAGGTTCTTGGGCATTATTCTGAAGACGGGTGGTTCCATGATAAACTAAGGGCAGGTGAGCCCGATATAGCTCTCCACTGCATTGGGTAACGAAAAGGAGTGAAATGTTAAGGTTTCTCCAAAGAGATTTAGGGAATATACTGTGATGGGTATTCCAAACGTAACCAAGAGGGTTACTCCCTACGTAAGAATGTTATGAATGCCTCAACTTACCTTTATGTCTTATGATTTCTATGATTTATTAATGATTTAATGAGGTATGTTAAAGTGCATATGTTTTATGGGTAAAGTATGATTTCATTCTTATGTATATATGTACCCATGTTTCCTTTCCATATTTTTATATCCCTTACTGAGCTTTTTATGATTATCCCAAGTTTTTTTTTGAAATGTTTTTCACAGGTTAAGGGAAAGGTACATGATATGATGATAGTGTCAAGGAAGAGTCAAGAAATAATCCATGTTTTATTTTAAATATGTTTCCATTGATGGGAATGAAGAATACTATCTTTATGTAACCACTTTGTTTATATGTGGAATGTAATGCATGTTTTATGATCTAATTCTCTAAAACTCTAAACCCGAAAAGATCCTCAATGTGTAATCTTGTAATAACTTAAGATTAAGTATGGTTTAATGCTGGGGCTTTATAGTTGGTATCAGAGGTCGGTTTAGATAACTTTAGGAGTTAGAATTCTATTAAAAGATTATCCAAAAATATTTTTTTATGGTCAAATTGAAGTGATATAGAATTTGAAGATTACCATGTTGCTTCATCTAAGACATGTTTGTTCAGAATGGTTTTCCGCAGAGGAAATAGGGAAGTAGTGCTAAGAAGGCATACAGAAGGAAATAACCTTCCGAATCAGCATCCTGAGATGGTCGGAATTGGAACTGAACAGTTCGTTGCAGTGATGGAACATTTGACTCAGGCTATAAATGGTGGTGGTATCCATGCACGAGATCAGCCAGATCAATCGCAGAGGAACATGTCAGTGGTGGAACATTTCATGAGGCAACATCCCCCATCATTCAGAGGATCATCTGACCCTGTGCTAGCTGAAGGGTGGATTAACGCACTGGAGAAGATTTTTGATGTCATGGGGTGGTCAGACAATCAAAAGGTTAGTCTTGATATCTACAGTTTAGAGGGTGAGGCAGATCAGTGGTGGTCTATGGTTAAAAATATCAGGGACGCCGATGAGATTGATTCTCTTGACTGGGATGAATTCAAAGGTATGTTTCTTGAGAAGTATTTTCCTAAGGCTGTTCAACTTAGGATGGAAAAGAAATTCTTGGAATTGACGTAAGAGGAAGACTCAGTGTCTACCTATAAAGAAAGGTTCACTCGATTGGCAAGGTATGCTCAAAATTTTATCTGAGTCCTTGATAGTAAAATCAATCGTTTTTACTCAGGATTAAAGCCAAAATATCGAAGGTCATTAGCTTCTCCTGAGTTTAAAAGTTATGAAAACTTGTTCGATGTGCTGAGAAGGTGGAAATGGAGTTTTCCGATGATCAAGTGTTCTATAACAACCAACAGAAGAAGAGACCGAGGTGGCAGGAGAAAGGTAAGAATTATTCAAAAAAGTCTGATGGTAAGAAAACTAAGATTCCAGTTTGTGATAAATGTGGAAAAAGGCATGCTGGGGAATGTCTTCTGAATTCTGGAAAGTGCTACCGATGTGGTAAGATGGGACATAAGGCTCATGATTGCACTGAAAAGGATCAAGGTGAAGGTAAGAACAATTTTGATTTACAGTTAGTGAAATGTTTTAAGTGCAATGAGATGGGTCACTATGCAAATGAGTGTCCGAAAAAGAGCTTGAGTGATGGGAAGCAGTTAGACTACAAAAAGAAAAGGGTGGTGAAATCCTTTGAAACTACTTCAGCAGATTTCAGGCCATCAAATGAAGTTGTATCAGGTACTTTGTTTTTTTCAGATTATGCCAGTGTGTTGTTTGATTCGGGGTCTACACATTCTTTCATCTCTGAAACCATTTCTAGTAAAATGGGAATACCATCTCAAGAAATGACTCCTGAAATTTTGGTAAAAACACCTGGGGGGAATGTTGAGGAAAAAAGAATTTATAAGAATCTTTCTATCCTTATCTATGGAATGAACCTACTTACAAACCTTATTGTTCGACCTCTAGTAGAGTTTGATGTTATCCTGGGTATGGATTGGTTCTCTATTTACCATGCTAAGATTGGTTGTAGAGCTAAAGAAGTTTCTTTTCAGAAATACTTTCAGTTTGTGTACAAGAATGAACCCTTACTGTTGATAACTTATCAAGAGGCCGAGAAACTTGTAAAAGATGGAAATGAATGTTACCTTTCACACATCGTTGAAAATAAAGGAACTGTTCAGATTAATGATGTGCCAGTGGTAAATGAGTATCCTAATGTTTTTCCTGATGAGTTTCCTAGAATAATACCAGATCGGGAAGTTGAGTTTACTGTTGACTTAGTTCCTGATGCTAAGAAAATTTCAAAATCCCCTTATCGAATGGCTCAAATTGAACTTTTAGAGATGAAGGAGAAATTGCAAGATTTATTAGAGAAAGGTTTCATTCGACCAAGCACATCACCTTGGGGTGCTCCTGTCTTGTTTGTTAAAAAGAAATATGGTTAAATGAGACTTTTCATTGATTATAGAGCCTAGAATAATAGCACTGTTAAGAAAAAATATCCTTTGCCTCATATCGATGATTTGTTTGATCAGCTCCAGGGAGCTCAGTATTTTTCGAAGATTGACTTGAGATCGGGGTACCATCAGCTGAAGGTAAAGGAAGAAGATTTTCTGAAGACCGTGTTCTGTACAAGATATGGACATTATGAATTTGTAGTAATTCCTTTTGGTCTAACCAATGCACCTGCTGTATTCATGGACTTAATGAATATAATTTTCCATGAGTTCTTGGAAAAGTTTGTGGTGGTGTTCATTGATGATATTTTGGTGTTTTCTAAATGTAAAGAGGAGAATGAAAGACAATTAAGGGTTATCTTTCAAACCTTAAAAGAAAAGAAATTGTATGGGAAATTCAGAAAGTGTGAGTTTTGGTTGCAACAAATTACTTTCTTTAGTCACATTGTTTTTAAAGATGGGATAACTGTTGATCCTGCAAAAACAAAAGTTGTGGAAGATTGGCCAAGACCCACAAATGTAACTGAGGTTCATAGCTTCCTTGGTTTGGCATGCTATTACCGAAGGATTGTTAGAAATTTTTCAAGGTTATCTAGTCCAATGACTAAGCTAACTCGGAAGGGTGTTAAGTTTATCTGGACAAAAGAATGTGATGATTGTTTTCAGGAATTGAAAAGAAGATTGGTGAATGATCCAGTTTTGGCACTACCTTCCAGGAATGGTGAGTTTGTTATATACAGTGATGCTTCATTGAAAGGACTTGGTTGTGTCCTAATGCAGAATGATCAGGTAATTGCATATACTTCATGACAGTTGAAAACGCATGAGGTAAATTACCCTACACATGATTTGTAATTAGCTACGGTTGTTTTTGCTTTATTAATTTGGAGGCATCATTTGTATGGAGTAAAGTGTGAAATATATACCGATCACAAAAGTTTAAAGTATATATTCACTCAGAATGAATTAAACATGAGACAGAGGAGATTGCTGGAATTAATCAAGGATTATGATTGTACAATTCATTACCATCCGTGAAAAGCAAATAAAGTGGCTGATGCTTTGAGTCGAAAAAGTAATGCTTCATTAGCAATGTTGCGTTTGGAACATGATCCTTTGGTTAAGGATTTGATGAACTTTGTCATAGTAGTTGTGGGTGCTGGAAGTTCTTCTGTTTTGTTTCAAGTATCAGTGAGATCATCACTATCAGATAGAATCAAGCAAGCACAGAAGCAAGACAGTGAGTTGCAGAAAAAGGTAGAGCTGGTTCAGAAAGATAAGTTGCCTAAATTCAACATTGATAATGATTGCGTTTTGAGATTTGGGAATAGATTGTGTGTGCATTGTGATTCACAGTTGAAGAGAGAGTTGTTATGTGAATCTCATAGTTCTCTATTTTCAGTTCATCCCGGCAGTACTAAGATTTACAGAGATCTGCTGGAGTATTACTGGTGGGATGGAATTAAAAGAGATATTGCTGATTTTACAGTGAAGTGTTTGACTTGTCAGCAGGTTAAAGCAGAGCTGCAGTTACTGAAAGGGATGCTTCATCCTTTACTAGTTCCATAGTGGAAATGGGAGAATATATCCATGGACTTTGTTGTGGGATTACCAAAGGCATATCGAGGTAATAATGCAATCTGGGTTATTCTTGATCGCTTGACTAAATCTGCTCATTTCCTTGCTTTACGAGATACTTTTTCCCTAGATCAACTTTCCCGTTTTATCTTAAAGAGATAGTCAGGTTACATGGAGTTCCTCTCTCCATTGTATCTGATCGTGATCCCAGGTTCACTTCTAACTTTTGGAAAGGGCTTCAGAAGTCATTGGGTACTGAATTAAATTTTAGTACAGCTTTTCATCCTCAATCAGATGGGCAGTCAGAACGAACAATTCAGACATTGGAGGATATGCTATGAGCTTGTTCGATGGATAATCAAGGAAGTTGGTACCAACATCTTTCTTTGGTTGAATTTTAATATAATAACAGTTTTCATTCCAGTATACAGATGGAACCATTTCAGGCATTATATGGGAAGTGGTGTCGAACTCTAGATTTCTGGGATGAAGTGGGTGAAAGGAAGTTGATGGGACCAGAATTGGTAGAAGAGATGGCAGAAAAAGTTCAGCTGATTCAGAAGCACATGAGAATATCTCAGATCAAGCAGAAGAGTTATGCAGACAACATGAGGAAGGATCTATCATTTGAGGTAGGTGATCATGTCTTTCTCAAGGTTTCTCCTTGGAAAAGTGTGGTGCGATTTGGTAAGAAAGGAAAGTTGAGTCCAAGGTTCATTAGACCATTTGAAATTCTGGAGAGAGTTGGATCAGTTGCATACCGAGTGGCTTTACCTTCAAGTTTATCTCAGGTACAGAATGTTTTTCACGTTTCGATGTTGAGAAAGTATATGCCAGATCGATCTCATGTTTTGAGTCCAGAGGTAGTTCAGCTGGAAGAGAACCTATCTTGTGAGGAACAACCAGTCCAGATTCTTGACCACAGGGAGAAAGTGTTACGGAATAAGGTGATTAATCAGGTAAAGGTTTTGTGAAAAAACCACATGATGGAAGAGGCCACATGGGAATCTGAAAATGCAATGAGGGATAAGTACCCCCATTTATTTGATAAGTAAATAAATTACGGGGACACAATTTTCTAAAGGGGGGAAGGTGGTAACATTCCAAGTAAGTAATGAATAATAGATATTTTTATCTATGTCTATTAATGAATTATATAGTGTTTTAGAGGCTTAATATGAAAATAAATCCAATCTTAAGCACGAAATACACTAATATTTTTAAAAGATTGTTTTACTGCCTTTTGATGGAAAACCATTTTTAAATATATCTTTTGACAGTTTTAAAATCTATGTTTGTCAAAATAAACTTATTCTTTATGATTGGGACATCAAAATATACTTTGTGTGAATTTTTGGTATTTTTCTGACAATGTTCATTTTTTAATGAATAGTGAAAAATACTGCATTTTACATCAAAAATGCTTTTTAATCTAATTTATTTATATGATTATATTAACTTTTGAATTGGTGTTAAAGTGTAATCTGAATATATTTTTACCATTTAATCCAATGGTGGACATTGGAATTAATTTCATTTTGAAATCGGACTTAAACTAGTATCAATCTTTTGATACTTATTGTTTCATAAAAACACGATATTTGCTCTGACAGCGGGAATTAAATATTAAATTAATTAATGTGACTTATATGTTTTTAATTTTGTAAAATAGACTTCATTTTTGAATTTTGAATATCAAATATATCTTAGGGTGAATTTTTTGTAATTTTCCGAAAAACTTCAATTTTTGATGAATAGTGAAACCACTAAGTGGTACATATAAAAACTGATTTTTCCGTTTAAATGAAATTTTTCCATCATTGTGTTTTTAATTTGAAAAATATGACATACATGGTTGTCATTAAGAAGTAAAATGTGGTTCAATGGGATTAAAATAATTTTTTGGTGAATAGTAACTTATTATGTTCTTAATCGCGATTAGTGGTAATTAGTGTAGTTTAAGGTAAAAATAATGTTTTAATAGTATGAGATGAGATTGACACATGTCCTACCCTCATTGGATGTATCATGGCCGACCAAGACAAGCCATGGGTAAACTTGGGGACCCCATGGATCCACTTTGGTTGGGAAATGACATAAATAACTTTTTATTTAATGTTAAAGTAAAAATGACACAAACATGAGTTATGTTACTAAAACTATTTTTATAGGGGGTTATAAAAGTCATATTTTTTACTATAAATATTAATTAGAAATATAAAACGATTTCCTACATCATAGTATTTATTTTATAATTTTTAGACATTAAATAATGTAAATTATTTATGACATCATGATGATGCAGCGATGACCTCATTATTTAACGATTTAAATAAAATGGAAAGATAATGTAATATCTAAGAACTAAACATGTAAAAAACCTATTGGATGAGTGGATTTAGAACCCTTATCACCTTATCATCGAATTATATAAATGTAGGACCTTTTGAATCCGAAAGTCATTTTAAAATAAAGTAACTTATCTTTACTTTCCAAGAGTGCCCCTCCTCTCCTCTTATAAAAGGCCCCCACCTCTACGTCATTACCCACACTCTCAAAGCCTTTGGCTCGGCCAACCCCTGCCCATTTTGTGTCTCCACATCCCTCCCTTACTCCTTGAAGCCTCACATTGGGCAGAAGTCTTCCCAAGGAAGCCTTTGAGCTCAAACCAAAGGGAGTTCCCGATTTTAAGTTAATGTCTTCTTTTGAGTCCTTTTGTTTTATTTTGCTTCTCCAAACCCCTATACACTTTTTATTATTTTCTTTTGTAACAACTCCAGTATCCTAAATATACTATGATGTTGTTATAATATGGATTCGAGCTACACTTACACACACCTACATCAAATGGTTAACGAACATACTATTTCTGTGGATGGTGAATTTATGCCTCCCGAAATGATGATTGATCAACATTCTTCTAACACCTTCAAAGGTGGCCATTAAGATGACACTATATTTATATATGATATATAATATGTTTATGTTTTCCTTAAGATTCTGTTTTTTTCTTTTTGGGTATACCTTTATGGTTTCCATTATGGGTAAACGCGATATCTTCATTTAAGGAAGTGCGGACTACTGCCCCCTCAAAGTGATTTGATTTGTTAAATACCATATGTGGGACGTATAAAGGATGGAACTATGATATTATATATGATATTATACTGGAGTTATAATATGCCTTTATATCATTATGATTCCATTCTATAAAATACGAAATAGAAATGAAAGTAGCGTTCATGCGTACGTACGGCTTACCGTCTCCATGAACGGTGCATTTCATTTCTTACCTCTAAATGATTATGTAATATTATAAATGAATGTATATACTGGATATATATGATATATACATAATTATTATAATTCTGGATATAATGGATACATGAACAACATGTAATTATAAAGGGTTTATTTTTTACTCAAGTACCAATGATCGTTAAAATGACCGTTATTAACTTACATAATTACATAGTGTTCATGACATGGAAATAAGTGATATAAAAGGAATAATGAACATGAAAAATGTTCATAAAAAAGTATAAATTAACTCAAGTTTATTATTCAGGACATTAAAGAACGATCAAGTCAAGTCGGACCCGAGGTATGGGACTTCGTCTCAATCTCCTTTTATTGAGGCATATTTTGTTTTATACACAACCTTATTTATACGGTGTATAAACCCCTTTGACTTTTACATTTATCCAAAAGGAATATTTTTTTATACGAAGCGTTTTACTAAATGAAAAAATGGAATGATTTTGTCGTACGTATGCGGCGACAACGACTTCTCTGCCGCTGTGACCGTTATTTGAGTTTCGGCTTCCTCTACAAGCCATGACTTCTTTTTAAAAGAAAAATAAATATCATGTTTTAATTTTCATTTATTATGGTATTGAAAATGATTTTCATAATGTTTTTATATCAATGTGTTTTATTGATATCTTGTGATTGAAAGGTGGAAATGTTATGTTTTCTTTTATGCATGTTTTATGTGATACGGTTATGTTGAGGTTCTTGGGCATTATTATGAAGACGGGTGGTTCTGTGATAAACTAAGGGCGGGTGAGCCCGATATAGCTCTCCAATGCATTGGGTAACGCGAAGGAGTGAAACGTTAAGGTTTCTCCGAAGAGATTTAGGGAATATACTGTGATGGGTATTCCAAACCTAACCAAGAGGGTTACTCCCTATGTAAGAATGTTATGAATGCCTCAAGTTACCTTTGTGTCTTATGATTTCTATGATTTATTCATGATTTGATGAGGTATGTTAAAGTGCATATGTTTTATGGGTAACGTATGATTTCATTCTTACGTATATATGTACCCATGTTTCCTTTCCATATTTTTATATCCCTTACTGAGCTTTTTATGCTCATCCCAAGTTTTTTTGAAATGTTTTTCACAGGTCAAGGGAAAGGTACATGGTATGATGATAGTGTCAAGGAAGTGTCAAGAAATAGTCCATGTTTTATTTTAAATATGTTTCCATTGATGGGAATGAATAATACTATCTTTATGTAACCTCTTTGTTTATATGTGGAATGTAATGCATGTTTTATGATCTAATTCTCTAAAACTCTAAACCCGAAAAGATCCTCAATGTGTAGTCTTGTAATAACTCAAGATTAAGTAAGGGTTATGGTTGGGGCTTTATAGTTGGTATCAGAGGTTGGTTTAGATAACTTTGGGAGTTAGAATTCTATTAAATGATTATCCAAAAATATTTTTTTTATGGTCAAATTGAAGTGATATAGAATTTGAAGATTACCATGTAGCTTTATCTAAGACATGTTTGTTCACAATGGTTTTCCCGCAGAGGAAACTGGGAAGTAGTGTTAGGAAGGCATACAGAAGGAAATTACCTTCCGAATCAGCATCCTGAGATTGATTCTCTTGACTGGGATGAATTCAAAGGTATGTTTCTTGAGAAGTATTTTCCTAAGGCTGTTCGACTTAGGATGGAAAAGCAATTCTTGGAATTGAGGCAAGAGGAAGACTCAGTGGATACCTATGAAGAAAGGTTCACTCGAAAGGCAAGGTATGCTCCAAATTTTATCCGAGACCTTGATAGTAAAATCAATCATTTTTACTCAGGATTAATGCCAAAATATCGAAAGGCATTAGCTTCTTGTGAGTTTAAAAGTTATGAAAAGCTTGTTCAATGTGCTGAGAAGGTGGAAATGGAGTTTTCCGATGATCAAGTGTTCTATAACAACCAACAGAAGAAGAGACTGAGGTGGCAGGAGAAATGTACGAATTCTTCAAAAAAGTCTGATGGTAAGAAAACTAAGTTTCCAGTTTGTGATAAATGTGGCAAAAGACATGCTGGGTAATGTCTTCTGAATTCTGTAAAGTGCTACCGATGTGGTAAGATGGGACATAAGGCTTGCGATTGCACTGAAAATGATCAAGGTGAAGGTAAGATCAAATTTGATTTACAGTTAGTGAAATGTTTTAAGTGCAATGAGATGGGTCACTATGAAAATGAGTGTCCAACAAATAGCTTGAGTAATGGGAAGCAGTTAAACTACAAGCAGAAAGGGGTTGTGAAATCCTTTGCAACTACTTCAGCAGATGTCGTTCCATCAAATGAAGTTGTATCAGGTACTTTGTTTGTTTTTTCAGATTATGCCAGTGTGTTGTTTGATTCGGGGTCTACACATTCTTTCATCTCTTAAACATTTTCTAGTAAAATTGGAATACCATCTCAAGAAATGACTCCTGAACATTTGCTAAAAACACATGGGGGGAATGTTGAGGCAAAAAGAATTTATAAGAATCTTCCTATCCTTATCTGTGGAAAGAACCTACTTGCAAACATTATTGTTCTACCTCTAGTAGATTTTGATGTTATCCTGGGTATGGATTGGCTCTCTATTTACCAGGCTAAGATTCACTGTAAGGGTAAAGAAGATTCTTTTTAGAAAGAATTTCTGTTTGTGTACAAGAATGAACCCTTACTGTTGATAACTTATAAAGAGGCAGAGAAACTTGTAAAATATGGAAATGAATGTTACCTTGCACACATCGTTGAAAATAAAGGAACTGTTCAGATTAATGATGTGCCAGTGGTAAATGAGTATCCTGTTGTTTTTCCTGATGAGTTTCCTGAAATAATACCAGATCGGGAAGTTGAGTGTACTGTTGACTAAGTTTCTGATGCTAAGCCAATTTCAAAACCCCCTTATCGAATGGATCCAATTGAACTTCTATAGTTGAAGGAGCAATTGCAAGATTTATTAGAGAAAGGTTTCATTCGACCTAGCACATCACCATGGGGTGCTCCTGTCTTGTTTGTTAAAAAATGAAGATGGTTCAATGAGACTTTTCATTGATTATAGAGCCTTGAATAATATCACTGTTAAGAACAAATATCCTTTGCCTCATATCGACGATTTGTTTGATCAGCTCCAGGGAGCTCAGTATTTTTCAAAGATTGACTTGAGATCAGGGTACCATTAGCTGAAGGTAAAGGAAGAAGATGTTCCGAAGACCGTGTTCCGTAGAAGATATGGCCATTATGAATTTGTAGTAATTCCTTTTGGTCTAACCAATGCACATGCTCTATTCATGGACATAATGAATATAATTTTCCATGAGTTCATGGATAAGTTTTTGGTGGTTTTCATTGATGATATTTTGGTGTTTTCTAAAAGTAAATAGGAGAATGAAAGACATTTAAGGGTTATCTTGCAAAACTTAAAAGAAAAGAAATTGTATGGGAAATTCAGCAAGTGTGAGTTTTGGTTGCAACAAATTTCTTTCCTTGGTCACATTGTTTCTAAAGATGGGATAACTGTTGATCCTGCAAAAACAAAAGTGGTGGGAGACTGGCCAAGACCCACAAATGTAACAGAGATTCATAGCCTCCTTGGTTTGTCAGGGTATTACCGAAGGTTTGTTAGAAATTTTTCACGGTTATCTAGTCCAATGACTAAGCTAACTCGGAAGGGTGTTAAGTTTTTCTGGACAAAAGAATGTGATGATTGTTTTCAGGAATTGAAAAGAAGATTGGTGAATGCTCTAGTTTTGGCACTACCTTCCAGGAATGGTGAGTTTGTTATATACAATGATTCTTCATTGAAAGGACTTGGTTGTGTCCTAATGCAGAATGATCAGGTAATTGCTTATACTTCATGACAGTTGAAAACTCATGAGGTAAATTACCCTACACATGATTTGGAATTAGTTGCTGTTGTTTTTGCTTTAAAAATTTGGAGGCATCATTTGTATGGATTAAATTGTGAAATATATACCGATCACAAGAGTTTAAAGTATATATTCAATCAGGAAGTGTTAAACATGAGACAGAGGAGACGGCTGGAATTAATCAAGGATTATGATTATACAATTCATTGCCATCCGGGAAAAGAAAATAAATTGGTTGATTCTTTGAGTTGAAAAAGTAATGCTCATTATCAATGTTGCATTTGGAACGTGATCCTTTGGTTAAGGATTTGATGAACTTTGTCATAGAAGTTGTGGGTGTAGGAAGTTCTTCTGTTTTGTTTCAGGTATCAGTGAGATCATCTCTGTCAGATAGAATCAAGCAAGCACAGAAGCAAGACAATGAGTTGCAGAAAAAGGTAGAGTTGGTTCAGAAAGGTAAGTTGCCTAAATTCAACATTGATAATGATTGTGTTTTGAGATTTGGGAAGAGATTGTGTGTACCTTGTGATTCACAGTTGAAGAGAGTGTTGTTATGTGAAGCTCATAGTTCTCCGTTTTCAGTTCATCCTGGCAGTACTAAGATGTATAGAGATCTGCGGGAGTATTACTGGTGCGATGGAATGAAAAGAGATATTGCTGATTTTACTGTGAAGTGTTTGACTTGTCAGCAGGTTAAAGCAGAGCGGAAATTATAGAAAGGGATGCTTCAGCCTTTACCAGTGCTAGAGTGGAAATGGGAGAATATATCCATGGACTTTTTTGTGGGATTACCGAATACATATCGAAGTAATAATTCAATCTGGGTTATTGTTGATCGCTTGACTAAATCTACTCATTTCCTTGCTATACGAGATACTTTTTCCCTAGATCAACTTTCCCGTTTGTATCTTAAAGAGATAGTCAGGTTACATGGAGATCCTCTCTCCATTATATCTGATCGTGATCGCAGGTTCACTTCTAACTTTTGGAAAGGCCTTCAGAAGTCATTGGGTACTGAATTAAATTTTAGTACAGCTTTTCATCCTCAATCAGATGGGCAGTCAGAACGAACAATTCAGACATTGGAGGATATGATACGAGCTTGTTCGATGGATTATCAGGGAAGTTGGGACCAACATATTTCTTTGGTTTAATTTTCATATAATAACATTTTTCATTCCAGTATACAGATGGCACCATTTCAGGCATTATATGGGAAGTGGTGTCGAACTCCAGTTTTCTAAGATGAAGTGGGTGAAAGGAAGTTGATGGGACCAGAATTGGTAGAAGAGATGGCCGAAAAAGTTCAGCTGATTCAGAAGAACATGAGAACAGCTTAGAGCAGGCAGAAGAGTTATGCGGACAACAGGAGGAAGGATGTATCTTTCGAGGTAGGTGATCATGTCTTTCTCAAGGTTTCTCCTTGGAAAAGTGTGATGTGATTTGGTAAGAAAGGAAATTTGAGTCCATGGTTCATTGGACCATATGAAATTCTGGAGGGAGTTGGATCAGTTTCATACCGAGTGGCTTCACCTCCGATTTTATCTCAGGTACACAATGTTTTTCACGTTTCGATGTTGAGAAAGTAAATGCCAGATCCATCTCATGTTTTGAGTCTAGAGGTTGTTCAGCTGGAAGAGAACCTGTCTTATGAGGAACAACCAGTCCAGATTCTTGACCACAGGGAGCAAGTGTTACGGAATAAAGTGATTAATCAGGTAAAGGTTTTTTTGGAAAAACCACATGATGGAAGAGGCAACATGGGAATCTGAAAATGAAATGAGGGATAAGTAACCCCATTTATTTGATAAGTAAATAAATTGCGGGGACACAATTTTCTAAAGGGGGGAAGGATATAACATCCCAAGTAAGTAATGAATAATAGATATTTTTATCTATTTCTATTAATGAATTAGATAGTGTTTTAGAGGCTTAAAATGAAAATAAATCCAATCTTAAGCACGAAATACACTAATATTTTTAAAAGACTATTTTACTGCCTTTTGATGGAAAACCATTTTTAAATCTATCTTTTGACAGTTTTATAAGCTATGTTTCTCAAAATAAATTTATTCTTAATGATTGGGACATCAAAATTTACTTTTTGTGAATTTTTTTTATTTTTCTGACAATGTTCATTTTTTAATGAATAGTGAAAAATACTGCATTTTACATCAAAACTGATTTTTAATATAATTTATTTATATGATTATATTATCTTTTGAATTGGCATTAAAGTGTAATCTGAATATATTTTTACCATTTAATCCAATGGTGGACATTGGAATTAATTTCAATTTGAAATCAGATTTAAACTAGTATCAATCTTTTGATACTTATTGTTTCATAAAAACACGCTATTTGCTCTGACAGCAGGAATTAATTAATGTGACTTATATGTTTTGAATTTTTTAAAATAGACTTCAATTTTGAATTCGGAATGTCATATATAGCTTAGGGTGATTTTTTGGTAATTTTCTGAAAAACTTCAATGTTTGATGAATAGTGAAACCACTAAGTGGTACTTATAAAAACTGAATTTTCCGTTTAAATGAAATTTTGCCATCATTGTGTTTTGAATTTCAAAAATCCGACATACATGGTTGTCATTAAGAAGTAAAATTTGGTTCAATGGGATTAAAATAATTTTTTGGTGAATAGTAACTTATTAAGTTCGTAATCGTGATTAGTGGTAATTATTGTAGTTTAAGGTAAAAATAATGTTTTAATAGTATGAGATGAGCTTGACATATGTCCTACCCTCCTTGGATTTGTAATGGCCGACCAAGAAAAGCCATGGGTCAACTTGGGGACCCCATGGAGCCACTTTGGTTGGGAAATGACATAAATAACTTTTTATTTAATGTTAAAGTAAAAATGACACAAACATGAGTTACGTTACTAAAACAATTTTTATATGGGGTTTTAAAAGCTATATTTTTGACTATAAATATTTATTAGAAATATAAAACGATTTCCTACATCATAGTATTTTTTTATAATTTTTATACATTAAATAAATTAAATTATATATGACATCATGATGATGCAACGATGACCTCATTATTTAACGGTTTAAATAAAATGAAAAGATAATGTAATATCTAAGAACTACACATGTCCAAAACCTATTGTATGAGTGGATTTAGAACCCGTATCACCTTATCCTCGAATTATATCAATGTGGGACCTTTTGAATCCGAAACTCATTTTAAAATAAAGTAACTTATCTTTACTTTCCAAGAGTGCCCCTCCTCTCCTCTTATAAAAGGCCCCCACCTCTACCTCATTACCCACACTCTCAAAGACTTTGGCTCAGCCAACCCCTACCCATTTTGTCTCTCCAAATCCCTCTCTTACTCCTTGAAGCCTCACTTTGGGCAGAAGTCTTCCCAAGAAAGCCATTGAGCTCAAACCAAAGGGAGTTACCCGACTTTAAGGTAATGTCTTCTTTTGAGTCCTTTTGTTTTATTTTGCTTCTCCAACCCCCTAAACTCTTTTTATTCTTTTCTTTTGTAACAACTCCAGTATCCTCAATATACTAGGATGTTGTTAAAATATGTATTCGAGCTACACTTACACACAAATACATCTAATGGTTAACGAACATACTGTTTCCGTGGATGGTGAATTTATGCCTCTCGAAACGATAATTGTTCAACATTCTTTTAACACCTTCAAAGGTGGCCATTAAGATGTCACTATATTTATATATGATATATAAATTGTTTATGTTTTCCTTAAGATTCTGTTTTTTCTTTTCTTTTTGGGTATACCTTTATGGTTTCCATTATGGGTAAACGCGATATCTTCATTTAAGGAAGTGCGGACTACCGCCCCCTCAAAGTGATTTGATTCATTAAATACCATATGTGGGACATATAAAGGATGGAACTATGATATTATATATGATATTATAATGTAATTATAATATACCTTTATATCATTATGATTCCATTCTATAAAATAAGAAATAGAAATGAAAGTAGCGTTCATGCGTACGTACGACTTACTGTCTCCATGAACGGTGCATTTCATTTCTTACCTCTAAATGATTATGTAATATTATAAATGAATGTATATACTGGATATATATGATATATACATAATGATTATAATTCTGGATATAATGGACACATGAACAACATGTAATTATAAAGGGTTTATTTTTTACTCAAGTACCAATGATCGTTAAAACGACCGTTATTAACATAAATAATTATATAGTGTTCATGACATGGAAATAAGTGATATAAAAGGAATAATGAACTTGAAAAAGGTTCTTAATGAAGTAGAAATTAACTCAAGTTTATTATTCAGGATATTAAAGAACGATCGAGTCATGTCGGACCCGAGGTATGAGACTTCGTCTCAATCTCCTTTCATTGAGGCATATTTTGTTTTATACACAACCTTATTTATATGGTGTATAAACCCTTTTGACTTTTATGTTTATCCAAAAGGAATCTTTGTTATATGAATCGTTTTACTAAAAGACAAAAGGGAATGTTTTTGTCGTACGTATGAGGCGACAACGACTTCTCCGCCACCGTGACCGTTATTTGAGTTTCGGCTTCCTCTACAAGCCATACCTTCTTTTTAAAAGAAAAATAAATACCATGTTTTAATTTTCTTTTTTTTTTGTATTAAAAATGGTTTTCCTAATGTTTTTATATCAATGTTTTGTATTGATATCTTGTGATTGAATGGTGGAAATATTATGTTTCCTTTATGCATGTTTTATGTGATACAATTTTGTTGAGGTTCTTGGGCATTATTATGACGAAGGGTGGTTCCGTGATAAACTAAGGGCAGGTGAGCCCAATATAGCTCTCCAATGCATTGGGTAATGCGAAGGAGTGAAACGTGAAGGTTTCTCCGAAGAGATTTAGGGAATATATTGTGATGGGTATTCCAAACGTAACCAAGAGGGTTACTCCCTACATAAGAATGTTATGAATGCCTCAAGTTACCTTTATGTCTTATGATTTCTATGATTTATTCATGATTTGATGAGGTATGTTAAAGTGAATATGTTTTATGGGTAATGTATGATTTCATTCTTATGTATATATGTACCCATGTTTCCTTTCCATATTTTTATATCCCTTACTGAGCTTTTTATGCTCATCCCAAGTTTTTTTGAAATGTTTTTCACATGTCAAGGGAAAGGTACATGATATGATGATAGTGTCAAGGAAGTGTCATGAAATAATCCAAGTTTTATTTTAAATATGATTACATTGATGGGAATGAAGAATACTATCTTTATGTAACCACTTTGTTTATATGTGGAATGTAATGCAAGATTGATGATCTAATTCTCTAAAACTCTAAACTCGAAAATATCCTCAATGTGTAATCTTGTAATAACTCAAGATTAAGTAAGGTTTAATGCTGGGGATTTATACATACAACCACTAGGGGTGAACACTCTCCCCCACTCAACCTCCAATGTATTGTGAAATGGTGTGAATTTTCCTTATTTTTTGAAAAATGTTTAACGAGGAGGACAAATACCCTGTCACATAATAATTTCCTCTCCTAATTTATATCTCTCCAGAATGGTGGAGTGATACAATCATGTGTTTCAATATATCATTGTATTCGAAAACCGGTGCGAATATAATGGTTATTTGGAGGGATGAAGATGATAAAAATTGTTGAAAATGGAAAATAGGTTTGTAATGGGTTATGAGACACATAAAAGGAGGCTGTATAACAGTGACCATATTGTATATCACTCATGGTAGATAATAAAAAACAATGATGATCAAGTCCAAATATCCATGAATAAATATGAATTTTTTAATGAAGACTTAAATGGTATGTGGATGGTGGAAGACCACACAATGGAGTTGGAAATACAAATCATCAGAAAAAATGTGTTCTAGTTTCTATAACAATATTCTCGTTGTTTATTTAATTGAAACACATTTCATGTCATGATTCAATGGAGGATTGGGTTTCATAATTAGTGAAAAAAATTCATGATGTGCTATTTCTTATGACACCCAATTTCATACTAAAGGATAGTAAAATCTTTAATAAAAATGTAATTTCTTAATTCCAATCATATCACACTTAGTTTTTGGTTGTTCAATAAATTCTATATTAAATACATGGAATATTATGGACTAATAGTTAAGAAGATGGACTTTTTTTGGATCCATGAAATGTTCATGTAAATGATATTCCATATAACTCAAGATAATTTGGATTTCATGTTGAAGGTATATTAAAACTAGACCAAGATAATTTTACAATGTTTTTAAGAGGAGTACGCAACAAGTAAACTGATACAACAATACAAGGATGTTTCCATACATGCATAGTTTACAACATGTGATGTGAATTCCATGTTGAGTGAGTGTACATATTTTTTATTACAATTTCTATAGAAAATATGATATCCTATAAAATTGGATTAAAATTTTGAGATGTAAAAAATTTCTATTATAAGAGTTCATTGATGTAAGAAATGATGGTGTGATCATTTTTTCATTGCATACAATTTACAATGTGTTTTTGAAAGAACCCAGTTTTCTTATATGGCATGTATACTTTAATGATTAGTGTAAAAAATTATTTTATCCTAAGAAATTTTCCCTCTAGTTTTTGGAAGGGTTCAAGAGATTTCTATGATTGTTTGTGTAACATCCGGACCTGGAAGACACTAAACTAGTGCTCCAAGACGGCTCGCCACAAGGCCTCAAGTTGGACTCCCCGTACACCAGATGATACCGAATATCAGCGAGGGCATAGGGTATGATAGTGGGGATACTATGCCCTCATACCATAGTAAGAAAACATCGTAAATAACTAAGTATCATACATAGTGGAATGTAAACATAGTGCAGAAGCAGTAAACAACTGAAAGAGAACAAGTTGAAATAGTAAAATGTTGTAAAATCCCGATTGTAACGCCCCGACCCCAGTTACCCAGAGTCGGTGCATTATTACATAACATTGGCATGATCACAAGAATGATCAAATCTCGAATGACCGATTGGTTTAGTATCCTTGGAAACACTAGATATATTCATAAGTTTTACATTACATCATAAAATGAAAAACTACTACAACAACATAATGTTTCCACAATCCACACTATTAACCCCTCATAAAATCCCTGCCGGTCATTCATAACTTACTTCTTCACATCCTGGGAAAAATAAAACATAGAAAAGGGGTGAGCTCAAATGCCCAGTAAGGATAACAATATAGCGGAATCTTTCATAAATAAGAATAAACATTTAAGGCAATGTATAACTAAAACAAAAGCATTTTAAATATGAACTTTCAACATGGTATGGCATAAATAAAATGAAATAATGCCATTTACTTATTCACATGGATATTCTACTAATCGAATAATCACATGAAAAAATCAATAACCACTTTCATAATGTTGGAATGCATAATGCCAGACTATCATAACCACATAGCCAAGGCCTCGTGCCAAGACTACAAATAAGATTTTGTCAAGGCCTTGTGCCAAGACACTAGTTTGTCTCATGAGACCTACCGATGCATCGAGGAGCTATAGCGGGCTCCACCCGTCACATATTAAGTCCAATGCATTCCCATATGAAAAGGTTTAAACATAACATAAACATTCATATTAAAACTAGCATATGAAATGTCAATACTTTCACCATAAACTATGAATGGTATAAAAATAGCACATCCACAGTCAAACATTTCACAAAACCTTCAAAACAATATAGAAGTTTTGTATCATAATAAATCAACTTCAAATAATCTTAAAATCCATCAAAGGATGTTGACATAGATGAAATCAAAATTCTTTTTAAAGAAATATCTCCTTTTATTTTGAAATCATTTAAGATCCATATAAAATAAAACATTTTCTTTGAAAATATTCTTATAAGCTTGTAAGGGAAGCTTTGAAGATTTTATAACGGCGGAAAATAGCCGCACCCGCCGTATAAGTTAAAAAAAACATTCTTACCTTAATTCTGTCGAAAAGGTTAAAAAGGACCTTGTTTTGAAAACGACCGAAAGATTCCTTTATAAATCACTTATAAAAGTCAAAAATGGTATAAATGACTTTAACTCATATTCTAGTAGATAGTAAAAATGTTTTGAAATACATTTTTAAGAAACATGGATGTGGATGATAAAGAAATCCCAGTAGATTATTACGTATAAACAACCTCGGATAATGAAGAGATTGTGAAATAACCCTTACCAATTTGGTAAATTATGAAACATACAACCCATAAAAGAGGTATCATACAATTAATATGTAAATACACATAAATTAGAGTGTATTACACAAAGAATATAAATATGGGCAGTACATACACTACACAAAAGGTGATGGTGGCAATATGGCATGAATCTCACGGAAATAAGGAGTGAGATGAAAACCCCTTTCCTTGTACTTTTCCTTGGTTGGGGTAGGTTAACCTCCTGTATAATGGTGAAATAATTGTTATTAAATTATACAAGAATCATATATATTAATATGATATCATATATGATCTTTTAACATTGATTTGTTAATAATATCTTAGAATTATCGTCGTTTCGGGTGTTAACTTACTTGTTTTCTTTTATATGTTTTGTTACGTAAGACATGTTTGTAAAGGATAGGTTGTATATTATTCATATCCAGAATGATATCAAGTCCTTAAACATCATTTTTAAATCATCAAATGATAATTATACTTGAATGGATACGATGGAGAATGAATCTCATCGCGTTCGTGGAGACGGTAGTCCGTACGTACGCACGAGCGACAATATCATTCTTTTGATATTAAAATAATATATAAATGGATGGTATATCATATATAAATAATCATTAACATGTTATATTTATTATTTACATGAGTTACACATCATTATTATACCCATCCAAATAATAATATATTGAATAACAATTACACCACGACGTGGAGACGATAAGCCGTACGTACGCACGTATGGTGACATGTTATTCAAAGGGTGGATAGAATACTGAATATGGTTGTACCATATTTATAATAACATCACAGTATATGTAAGATACTGGAGTTATTATTTTATAATGGTAAGAACAAAGAAAGAGGAAGTGGAAGAAGAAAGGAACTTGGAGAAGGGTGGTGAAATCATTACCTCTTCTTCGGGTTCTTCCTTTTGATTTGATCAAAAGGGCTCCTTAGGTTGTCTTTCTGATCAAACTAAGGCCTCTAGGTTGTAGTGAGGGATGTTGGGAGAGTATTTGGGCAGAGTTTTGTCGAACCAAAAGGCTTTGAAGGTGTGAAGAAATGAGAAGGAGGAGTGCCCTTTTATAAGAGGGGTGAGGGGAACCTTTGGAAAAGCTAGAAATATAAATTTATAATAAATTCATATTCGATTTCTAATGGCTCCAAAGCTTATTATTCAAAGGTTAAGGTGGGGATAGGTCGAAAACCACACAACCAATAGAATTTAGACAGGTTTGGGTACATATATTAACCTTATCTTTAATAATTAACTCTTAGTTAATTAGTTTCACTTTTACAATGTCTCTTTGTATTTTTATATAATATGTTTAATAAACTTACTATATAAATCCAAGCGACCCCCAAGTGGTACATTAATGATGGAACTATCATTATATAAGTCTATTGGACGAACCTTAGATTTTTAAGAATTTAATATCAATTAATAATATAATATTTGTTTTAAGAACTCTTTTATGTCAATTTTGACACTATTCAAAAGTTGATTTTTGTGAAACTCATAACAGATTGATTACTTCGAAAAAAGTCAATTAAATCAATCCTAATATATCCTATTATCCTATAAAATTAGTTTAATTCATTAAAAGTTTCATATTATATTTATTTGGGTATTTATAATATCAATTATTTTAATTTTTCACTATTATAGTAATTACTGCATCATTATTGTGTCATAAAAAAAATAAATTATTTATGTCTAAAAATTATAAATAAAATATAATTATGTAGGAAATCTTTTTATCTTTCTAATGAATATTTATAATCTAACATCCAACATATATAACCCTATGTAACAATTGTTTTTCTAAAAGATATATGCTTGTGTCATTTTTGTATTCTTTTTAACTTAATTAAAATAAAGTGTCATTATCACTTACAAGTGGATCCATGGGGTCCCAAAATAGACCCAAATATTCCCATGGTCGACCATGTATCAACCAATATGGTTAAGACACGTTTTAGGGTAATTTAGTATTATTATAATATTATTTGTTTAACCCTTATTTACCGGATTTACCCTTAACCATGGTAAATAAAATATTTACCGCAGTAATTATTCAAAATGTCTAAAAATAAAAGTTACCTATTTACACAATTTGAACATCCTGATTCCAAATATGGAATCCATTTTACTAAATTCAAAACACAGAACTGGTAGAAATTAATTTAAAATTAATTCCCGCTGTCAAAACAAAAAGCGTGTTTTTAAGAGATAATAACTATCAAAAGATTGACACTCGTTTATGTTCGGTTTAATTGTAAAATTATGTCCAATGACCAACATTATATTAAATGGTAAAAATATATTCTAAATATACTTTAAAACCACTCAAATTAACAATTTATCACTATTAATTATTTTGATTAAAAAAACTGTTTTTAATTAAAATTTAGTAATTTTCACTATTCATCAAAATATGAAAGTTATCCGAAATGTACCAAAATTTCACCTTAGGCTAAATTCGATATTCCGAATCCAAAAATGAAGTCCATTTTCAAATATAAAATATATATAATTTCAAAAAGTAGGTATTACTATTCATAACGGCTAGTTTGATTAGTTATGGTGTGTTAGAACTCGGTGTTGCGTACAACACACGCTATCACATTATTCAAAGAGAAGCGTACCGTAGAAGCTTGGGGTGTTACATTCTCCCCTCCTTCAAATAATTGCGTCCTCGCAATTTCTAGGGGTATAAAAAGACTCAGGTGGTTCTTCATCATAAGTTCCTCGGGTTCCCACGTTGCCTCTTCCATCTTATGGTTTCTCCACAAAACTTTTACCAGACGCGTCGTCCGGTTTCTCAGCACTTGTTCTCTCATATCAAGAATCTTGACGGGCTCTTCGCAATAAGACAGGTCGGGTTCCAGTTCTAATTCCTCATAGGTGAGTACATGCGTCGGATCAGGCATGTATTTCCTCAATAGAGATACGTGGAACACATCGTGAACTTTGGAGAGACTTGGCGGCATTGCCAATCGGTAAGCTACAACCCCAATTCGTTCTAGAATTTCGAAAGGTCCGATGTACCTGGGACTCAATTTACCTTTCTTACCAAAACATATGACTCCCTTCCACGGAGATACCTTCAGAAAAACATGATCACCGACTTGAAATTCCAAATCCTTCCTTCGATTATCGGCATAGCTCTTCTGCCTACTTTGAGCTGCTTTGATGTGATTTTGGATTACTTTCACCTTTTCCACCGTTTCCTCCACCAGTTCTGGGCCTACAAGTTTTCTTTCACCAATGTCATCCCAACAGGTTGGTGTACGACATCTCTTTCCGTATAACGCTTCATATGGTGCCATCTGAATACTCGAATGGAAGCTATTGTTATAGGAAAATTCTACCGAAGGTAAATATTGATCCCACATACCCTGAAAGTCAAGTGAGGAAGATCTCAACATGTCTTCTAAGGTTTGAATAGTCCGTTCTGATTGTCCGTCTATCTGAGGGTGGTAAGCAGTGCTCAAATGAAGTTCAGTATCCAGGGATTTCTGAAGACTTTTCCAAAATCTTGAAGTAAAACGGGGATCACGATCAGAAACAATCGATAGAGGTACTCCATGAAGTCTCACAACTTCATTAATGTATAGTCTTGCTAGACGTTCCAGGGGTAGATCTTCTCTTATAGCAAGAAAATGTGCTGACTTGGTAAGACGATCAACAATAACCCATATTGCATCGTTCCTTCTAGGAGTCTTTGGTAGCCCCATGACAAAGTCCATCGTAATATTGTCCCATTTCCACTCCGGTATGGGAAGAGGTTGCATGACTCCTCCAGGCTGTTGCCTTCCAGCTTTCACTTGTTGACAAACCATACATCTTGACACAAAATCAGCAATCTCCCTCTTCATGTTGTCCCACCAAAAATGTTCCTTCAAATCACTATACATTTTGGTGCTCCCAGGGTTTATAGAGAAATTGGAACTATGAGCATCATCTAGCAATTCCCTTTTTAGATCAGGTAAATCGGGAACACAAAGTCTCTTCCTGAATGTCAAAATTCCATCTTCATACACAAAGTCTCTCAATCTCCCATCATTCACAGCTTTAATCTTCTTCTGAAATTCTTCGTCATCGTTCTGAGAACTCTTAATCCTTTCTAGTAATGATGGTTTGGCAACCATTTGAAAAAGCATTGATGTTTAACCTTCCCTGGTTATTCCCATGTCCATCATCACTAGATCCATGAAAATTGGATCCCTTTCAATTCTCATATTGTTCAAAACTCCATGGTCTTTTCTACTCAAAGCATCTGCCACCTTGTTTTCCTTCCCTGGGTGGTAGTGTATCTTACAATCATAATCCTTGAGTAATTCAAGCCATCTCCTTTGCCTCATGTTGAGTTCTTTTTGTGAGAAAATATACTTCAAACTCTTGTGATCAGTATAAATCTCACATTTTTCACCATAGAGGTAGTGCCTCCATATCTTCAAAGCAAAGATCATTGCTGCTAACTCGAGATCATGAGTAGGATAGTTTTGTTCATGAATTTTCAACTGTCGTGATGCATAGGCAATAACTCTATCATTCTGCATAAGGACACAACCAAGTCCTTTCTTCGATGCATCACTATAAATAATGAACCCATCATTCCCCGATGGTAGAGTCAATATAGGAGCATTGACTAATCTTCTCTTCAGTTCTTCGAAACATTCTTCACACTCTTTTGTCCAAATAAATTTAACCCCTTTACGTGTGAGCATCGTTAATGGGTTAGCCAATCGGGCAAAATTCTGGACGAAACGTCGATAATAACCTGCCAAACCAATAAAACTACGTACCTCAGTTATACTCGTAGGTGCTGGCCATTCTTGGATTGCCTTGGTCTTAGAAGGATCAACAGAGATTCCATCCTTAGAGACAATATGGCCAAGAAAATAAATCTCCTGAAGCCAGAATTCAAACTTGCTAAACATCCCATATAATTCATGCCTCCTCAGAGTCTTCAAGATAATGCGCAAGTGATTTTCATGATCTTCGTAGGTTTTGGAGTATACCAAGATATCATCAATAAATACCACCACAAATTCATCGAGATACTCCTTGAAAACTCTATTCATCATATCCATGAATACAGAGGGTGCATTAGTCAATCCAAACGGCATTACAGTATATTCGTAATGCCCGTACCTGGTTCGAAATGCTGTCTTCGGAATGTCTTCCTTCTTCACACACAACTGATGGTATCCATATCGAAGGTCAATCTTTGAAAAGTATTGAGCTCCATGCAGTTGGTCAAATAAATCATCAATACGAGGTAGGGGATACTTTTTCTTTATCGTTATAGCATTGATCTCCCTGTAGTCGATACATAACCTCATAGATCCATCTTTCTTTTTAACAAAAAGAACAGGGGCTCCCCATGGAGAAACACTAGGGCGAATAAATCCCTTATTACTCAATTCCTCTAGTTGTTTCTTTAGTTCGACTAACTCTACAGTGGACATTCTATAAGGGGTCTTCGATATAGGCCTTGATCCAGGAATCAAATCAATAGAAAACTCAACTTCTCGTTCTGGAGGATGTCCAGGTAAATCTTCCGGAAATACATCTACAAATTCTTTCACAACAGGTACATCCTCTATTTGAACATTCCTTTCCTCACTGACAGTTATTTAATTCTCTTCCTCCCCAATAATTGAATTATGTTGAGCTACTGGGGGTGGATCTAAATAAGAATTAGGTGGTGACGATTCTGATCTAAAAATAAGGTGCCCCTTATCAATATCATCAAGAATCGTAACCTCTTTCTTCTTACAATAAATCTTCGCATCATAGTCCGAAATCCAGTCCATACCGAGGATTATATCAAACTCAATCATAGGTATGACGATGAAATCAGCAGATAAAGAAAATTTATGTGCTCTAATGGGGACTGATTCACAAAACTTTGTTGCAACGATACTTCCCTTAGGAGTTTTAACTGACAAATCCCTTATTAAATCAAATTGGAAATATCTAATTTTCTTAGAAAACTGGGAAGATATGAAACAATGCGATGATCCAGAATCAAATAATGCATTTGCTAAACTTGAGGAAACCATTAAATTACCTGCCACCACGTCTTTCGGAGCTTCTACCTCAGCAGTAGTGATAGAATAAGCCTGGACTTGATCCCTTGGCCTTTTCTGAGGTAAGTTCTCCTGACGCTTAGGACATGCATTTGCATAATGCCCCATCTCCCTGCAATTGTAGCACTGAACGTTGGTAGCTTCCTTCTTCCCCTTGCAATCATGAGCTTGGTGGCCTTTTTCACCACACTTGTAACAGACTCCCATTCCCTTCAAGCAAGTACCAGGATGTTTCTTCCCGCATTTACCACAAGATGGATATTCAACCTTTCCCTTCTTCCCCTTATTTCCATTCCCATATTGATCATCAGGTCTCTTCTTCTCTTTCTTTTCTTTAAAGTCATAAGACTTAGAGAATTCCTTTTCGGTTTTGATAGCACATGAGACAATGTCTTCGTACGATGAAAAGGATTGTGAGACTAACGCTCGACGGAGAAATGGTTTTAACCCATCAAAGAAACGATCAATATTACTTCTTGGGTTACGAATATAATCACCAGCGTACCTCGCTAACCTTGTAAAGTTAGCCTCATACTTTGTGACATTCTCATCCTCCTTTTGTCTCAGACTCCGAAATTGCCTTTCCATATCTGCTCGATGGTCGCGAGGGAAGTATTTTTCTAAAAACAGATCTTTGAACTCCCTCCATTCCATATTTGATACTTCAGCATCTTCCTTCGTATTTTGAATCAATGAACACCATTGATCAGCATCTCCAGTGAGGCGGTAAACTGCCATGATAACTTTTTCCCTTTCACTGCTCCCCAAAGCCTGAAATATTTTCCCTAGGGAAAATATACATTGCTCAGCTACTAAGGGATTTGTATTCCCATTGAACGTTGGTGGTTGTTGCCTCATGAATCGATCTAACATTGATCCTCCACGTTGCGGATCAGGGTGCTCCATACGGGTAAGGTTATTATTCATAACCTGAGTAAGTTGTCCCAGTATGGTGATTAGCTGATCAGCACCAGTTGCATCACCAGCCCCACTATAATTATCTTGAGCAGGAGGGAAATCCCTACATGGAGTGCGTGCATTGATATGGTTTCCATTTCTTCCACTAGGCGCCATTTCTAAACAATGGCATAAACTAGATCAGTTTATGAATCAAAATACATAATCCCATACTTATAAAACACTTAACATAAATTCAACTATTTATGGATATAATCCATAATCATAAGAATTTTTTTTCTTTGAGGATGTATATACTCATAATCCCTTCAAAATGATTTGTAAAGAAAATAAGAGTTATCCTAAGCATATCCCCCGGGAGTGTCGTAACCAAGAGTGCAGCAAGGCCCGTTGTCGTGCAACAGTTCCCGTTCGAGTCTAGCTCAAAGCGGTGTTTTCGGGTTTTACCCCTAGGTACATCTGTGCCAGAGCCGCCTCTACCTGCTCGTATCCAGACAGGGATGTATTGCTTGGAAAACTCACAAAATCTCTACAATACCAAAATTCTAGGAAGTTCTTCTATACTAATCCTCAAAGTTCATCTTAGGTCTACGTGATCTAATCAGAGTTTATCTAAATCTAGCTTCCAAGGCTTGTACTAAACTTCCTCTGATACCAACTGTAACGCCCCGACCCCAGTTACCCAGAGTCGGTGCATTATTACATAACATTGGCATGATCACAAGAAAGATCAAATCTCGAAAGACCGATTGGTTTAGTAGCCTTGGAAACACTAGATATATTCATATGTTTTACATTACATCATAAAATGAAAAACTACTACAACAACATAATGTTTCCACAATCCACACTATTAACCCCTCATAAAATCCCTGCCGGTCATTCATAACTTACTTCTTCACATCCTGGGAAAAATAAAACATAGAAAAGGGGTGAGCTCAAATGCCCAGAAAGGATAACAATATAGCGGAATCTTTCATAAATAAGAATAAACATTTAAGGCAATGTATAACTAAAACAAAAGCCTTTTAAATATGAACTTTCAACATGGTATGGCATAAATAAAATGAAATAATTCCATTTACTTATTCACATGGATATTCTACTAATCGAATAATCACATGAAAAAATCAATAACCACTTTCATAATGTTGGAATGCATAATGCCAGACTATCATAACCACATAGCCAAGGCCTCGTGCCAAGACTACAAATAATATTTTGTCAAGGCCTTGTGCCAAGACACTAGTTTATCTCATGAGACCTACCGATGCATCGAGGAGCTATAGCGGGCTCCACCCGTCACATATTAATTCCAATGCATTCCCATATGAAAAGGTTTAAACATAACATAAACATTCATATTAAAACTAGCATATGAAATGTCAATACTTTCACCATAAACTATGAATGGTATAAAAATAGCACATCTACAGTCAAACATATCACAAAACCTTCAAAACAATATAGAAGTTTTGTATCATAATAAATCAACTTCAAATAATCTTAAAATCCATCAAAGGATGTTGACATAGATGAAATCAAAATTCTTTTTAAAGAAATATCTCCTTTTATTTTGAAATCATTTAAGATCCATATAAAATAAAACATTTTCTTTGAAAATATTCTTATAAGCTTGTAAGTGAAGATTTGAAGATTTTATAACGGCGGAAAATAGCCGCACCCGCCGTATAAGTTAAAAAAAACATTCTTACCTTAATTCTGTCGAAAAGTTTAAAAAGGACCTTGTTTTGAAAACGACAGAAAGATTCCTTTATAAATCACTTATAAAAGTCAAAAAGGGTATAAATGACTTTAACTCATATTCTAGTAGATATTAAAAATGTTTTGAAATACATTTTTAAGAAACATGGATGTGGATGATAAAGAAATCCCAGTAGATTATTACGTATAAACAACCTCGGATAATGAAGAGATTGTGAAATAACCCTTACCAATTTGGTAAATTATGAAACATAAAACCCATAAAAGAGGTATCATACAATTAATATGTAAATACACATAAATTAGAGTGTATTACACAAAGAATATAATTATGGGCAGTACATACACCACACAAAAGGTGATGGTGGCAATATGGCATGAATCTCACGGAAATAAGGAGTGAGATGAAAACCCCTTTCCCTGTACTTTTCCTTGGTTGGGGTAGGTTAACCTCATGTATAATGGTGAAATAATTGTTATAAAATTATACAAGAATCATATATATTAATATGATATCATATATGATCTTTTAACAATGATTTGTTAATAATATCTTAGAATTATCGTCGTTTCGGGTGTTAACTTACTTGTTTTCTTTTATATGTTTTGTTATGTAAGACATGTTTGTAAAGGATAGGTTGTATATTATTCATATCCAGAATGATATCAAGTCCTTAAACATAATTTTTAAATCATCAAATTATAATTATACTTGAATGGATACGATGGAGAATGAATCTCATCGCGTTCGTGGAGACGGTAGTCCGTACGTACGCACGAGCGACAATATCATTCTTTTGATATTAAAATAATATATAAATGGATGGTATATAATATATAAATAATCATTAACATGTTATATTTATTATTTACATGAGTTACACATCATTATTATACCCATCCAAATAATAATATATTGAATAACAATTACACCACGACGTGGAGACGGTAAGCCGTACGTACGCACGTATGGTGACATGTTATTCAAAGGGTGGATAGAATACTGAATATGGTTGTACAATATTTATAATAACATCACAGTATATGTAAGATACTGGAGTTATTATTTTAGAATTGTAAGAACAAAGAAAGAGGAAGTGGGAGAAGAAAGGAACTTGGAGAAGGGTGGTGAAATCATTACCTCTTCTTCGGGTTCTTCCTTTTGATTTGATCAAAAGGGCTCCTTAGGTTGGCTTTCTGATCAAACTAAGGACTCTAGGTTGTATTGAGGGATTTTGGGAGACTATTTGGGCAGAGTTGGGTCGAACCAAAAGGCTTTGAAGGTGTAAAGAAATGAGAAGGAGGAGTGCCCTTTTATAAGAGGGGTGAGGGGCACCTTTGGAAAAGCTAGAAATATTAATTTATAATAAATTCATATTCGGTTTCTAATGGCTCCAAATCTTATTATTAAAAGGTTAAGGTGGGGATAGGTCGAAAACCACTCAACCAATAGAATTTAGACAGGTTTGGGTACTTATATTAACCTTATCTTTAAGAATTAACTCTAAGTTAATTAGTTTCACTTTTACAATGTCTCTTTGTATTTTTATATAATATGGTTAATAAACATACTATATACATCCAAGAGACCCCCAAGTGGTACATTAATGATGGACCTATCATGATATATGTCTCTTGGCCGAACCTTAGATTTTTAGGAATTTAATATCAATTAATAATATAATATTTGTTTTAAGAACTCTTTTATGTCAATTTTGACACTATTCAAAAGTTGATTTTTGTGAAACTCATAACAGATTGATTACTTCGAACAAAGTCAATTAAATCAATCCTCATATATATCATATTATCCTATAAAATTAGTTTAATTCATTAAAAGTTTCATATTATATTTATTTGGGTATTTATAATATCAATTATGTTAATTTTTCACTATTATAGTAATTACTGCATCATTATTGTGTCATAAATAAAATAAATTATTTAATGTCTAAAAATTATAAATAAAATATAATTATGTAGGAAATCTTTTTAGCTTTCTAATGAATATTTATAATCTAAAATACAACATATATAACCCTATGTAACAATTGTTTTTCTAAAAGATATATGCTTGTGTCATTTTTGTATTCATTTTAACTTAATAAAAATAAAGTGTCATTATCACTTACAAGTGGATCCATGGGGTCCCAAAATAGACCCAAAGATTCCCATGGTCGACCATGTATCAACCAATAGGGTTAAGACACGTTTTAGGGTAATTTAGTATTATTATAATATTATTTTTTTAACCCTTATTTACCGGATTTACCCTTAACCATGGTAAATAAAATATTTACCGCAGTAATTATTCAAAATGTCTAAAAATGAAAGTTACCTATTTACACAATTTGAACATCCTGATTCCAAATATGGAATCCATTTTCCTAAATTCAAAACACAGAAGTGGCAGAAATTAATTTAAAATTAATTCCCGCTGTCAAAACAAAAAGCGTGTTTTTAAGAGATAATAACTATCAAAAGATTGACACTCGTTTATGTTCGGTTTAATTGTAAAATTATGTGCAATGACCAACATTATATTAAATGGTAAAAATATATTCTAAATATACTTTAAAACCACTCAAATTAATAATTTATCACTATTAATTATTTTTATTAAAAAAGTTGTTTTTAATTAAAATTTAGTAATTTTCACTATTCATCAAAATATGAAAGTTATCCGAAATGTACCAAAATTTCACCTTAGGCTAAATTCGATATTCCGAATCCAAAAATGAAGTCAATTTTCAAATATAAAATATATATAATTTCAAAAAGTAGGTATTAATATTCATAACGGCTAGTTTGATTAGTTATGGTGTGTTAGAACTCGGTGTTGCGTACAACACATGCTATCACATTATTCAAAGAGAAGCGTACCGTAGAAGCTTGGGGTGTTACATAGATAAACTATGCAATTCTATACAACACCTGTCACCCACCTGGACAACCATACAAATACAAGTAAAATGGAAACTGAAATTAAAAGTACATGGATCTGCTAATAACTCCAAGCCATTCCACGTACCCGATCTCCAGACATTGTCGAATTGCAGCAGCCCGATCTGTAGAACCACTCGAGCATCTCCGCTCGATCATGCAACACTGGGATTCATCCCTATCCACCATTCAACCTGTGATCTACCGAAAAAGCATACATAAGGTCTACACGTACATTGAGGTGCACGTATAGGGGTCAGAAATATTCATAGTAGGGAACCCCGAAAAGAAACCTACAACTTTGCTGCTAAACGTGTATGCAACAACAATGTGCTCAGCCTAGCTGGAACACAAAAAAAGGAAGTAAACAAAACGTGAAACCACAATTGCACTCATTCCATGTAATACCTATCAACTGGGCATGTACCACCATGGATGTCCATATCTATATACATACAAATGTATAGTCCCATACCTATACACATATACATAAATATGAATATTCATGATGAAGTGATTCAAATAACAAGAAACAACATCCGAAGTCTATCCTTGGGACCATAAGCCCAATATCTTGGAAATCATATTCAAGGGTATTGAGATGGACGTAGTGCCACTCAAGTCGTATATCAAATATGTCGATCTCTAGTTCTGTAAACTCATCGACATGTACCTACTTTGGCCAACGCCATAGATATGCCTCTGAACAAGCTAAAAAAGACAAGCTATTCTATAGATCAACCAATCAATCACAAGAAATAAGATAACACAATTGGTAAACCTCTTGGAAGTACTCGCAGCCTACCCCTCTGGTCCTATCCAAGAAGTACCAACAACCCTCTGGGCAGTGCACTTACCCTAACCCCTCTGGTTTGGTCATTCGAAATTATAAGAATCTTTGGGGAAGCTCGCTCGGTGAATTCCCCTTATAGTCTAGGATAGTTAGGGACTCTCTGAGGAAGATCACGTAGACTAACCCTCTTGGCCCCTTGGTCTATAGACTCTATGAGGAAGCTCAATCGTTCAATCCTTTTATAGTCTCAAATATACCATAGACTCTCTGAGGAAGCTCACTCGGTCAATTCATCTTCTCTCCTGGGAAGTTTTCAAGGAAATTCAAACAAAGTAAAGACACTTTGAGGAATCTCACTCAGTCTACCCTCATGTAGTCTATAATAACCATGACTCTCTCAGAAGATCACTTGGTCTATCCCCATTAGTTTATAATGTCCAAGACTCTATGACCACTCACACTTGGTCTAGCCTCCTATAGTCTATAATATCCAAGACACTCTAGGAAGCTCAATCGGTCTATCCATTATAGTATATAGCACCAGGATCTCACAGTCCCATGCCATTCAGTTCATAATAATTCTATAAGGCCAAAGTACACCTACAAAGCTACTTGGCTAACCAGTCTACAAAATAACAAGCATGTCAAGAAAATCATTCCATCCAAATGTCACAAGGCATAGAAAACAGTTTTAACGACCAAAGGCTAACAAGAACCAAAGTTCGTAACCAGAAAAAGGCATGATTAAAAAATCCAAGTACAAAAATTATCCTCAAACATGATCAACTTACATCTACACAAGAAAACAAGAAAGGCAGGAAAACAACATCCTTACACACAAGATAGACTCAATGGTCAAAATCAAGTAACATGGGTAAACACATCAACAATAAGGTAAATAACCCCATTTAAAGACAACCCACCTCTACTCAGGAACACAAGGAATTATAGGCATCCCAAAAAACATGAAAGACATCTCGCGTCAGGCTCACCAGCCACCAACTATGATACACCTCTGGTAAACACTACAACATCAGCAAAACCAAGTCAGATATAAACAAACAATGAGGGTGTCCCGAATGCCCCACCCAACAATACATACATAACCCAAAGGGATTACCAGTTTGTCACGGGTTCTAGGTGACACCCGATCACCATCTCTACCCGGCCCAACATAATAACTCAGGGTCATTCAAACAACAAGAACCCACTGGGTCCCTCAAGTCAAACACGGAAAAGGAATCATACTCGGGATTCTCCAGGTAAACAAGAGCGAAGGAATCCTACACGAGATCCTTATCAAAGAGTAAGGGGGAATCCTACATGGCATCTTCAAAGTAATAACAAGAGAGAGATCCTACAAGGAACTCCCTAGATCTGCACACAAGCAAAGGCATCCCTCAAGGGATCCTTAGAAGTACCTGGTCTGAATGCCTCATAGGCCAGAAGGGAACATCTCACAATGGAAGCATCCTATAGAGCATGGGTTATGGTAGATAGCTCATAGATCATCTCCTATTAAAGGTCTCAACTAAGTTTGTATGAAGTCCTAACCAGTTATCCACCCCAAGTCTCACTTTCTGGTGACAACTGAACTCAAAATGTGGAGGAAGAACCCCTATATTTAGATTAAAACCCATAAATCTCCCTTTATATTACCACTACCTAAAAAAAATTATTCCACCATTGTGATCTACGCGGAAAAATGTTCATAATTGACTACTCACAAGCCCAATTCTGACTTCCAGAGCCCATGATATCTCAAAACCACTAAACTAAAGCAGTACATGGCCATAGTACATGGCCAGAGCAGAAAGGGATTGCTTGTGTAATAGTAAACATCGTGTTATTTACTGTACATGGCATGTACGGTTCAAAAAATTTCATGTCGTGCCTTTTATGACCTGAACACATGCCCATGTACCACTACACGGTGTGTACTTAAATTACACAGCATGTAGTCCTTAAAAACCACTATTCCATGTTTCTATTTAACACGACCAGCCACACGGCGACCCACTACACGGCATGTATTTAAGAAACCATAATCTTCCCTGAGCAAGAAGGACACATGGTGTGTACACCTAGAATACATGTCGTGTATTCTGGGTTTTCTGATGGGAAAAGCCTGAAAACACCAGGAACGCCCGATCTCACCCCCGAAACAATAGATCCGGCCTTAATAGGCCACAAGCATGAAATATAGGGCTTAAATGACTTAAAACAAAATGTTTATCAGGGATCTATGGTGAAAACATAAATGGAAATACCTTTGGGTGGAAACTACCGAAGCTTCGGTTGATTTCATGGCTCACGGTTGCCGCACACCGACTCAACGAGTCGAGAGCTTTGAATCGGTACCACTCTTGCCTTCCTTCTCTCCTGTTTTCTCGATCTCCAAATTCTCCCATAGGTCACGGCCAAGGAGGAGTTTCATATGAGATGTGCGAATGGAGGAGGTGGAAATATGAGAGAAGAAAAGAAAATGATAGAAGAAATGAAAAGGAAGAAAAAGGGGCACGGGCTGGCCCCAACGCCTGACATGAGTTTATGCCATCCCTAGGCTAAACACTCCATTCCAGACTCAACGACATAGACAGAATCTCAATATGATGCCCTATTTAAATGTTATTTCCAAGCAAACCTAGGAGAATAATTTAATATTTAATTTAACAATATTAAATATTAAATATTCTTCCAAAATTCGAACATCTCATATTTCCTCCAAACTCTTATCCTAGGGTAAAATCTCTATTTTTGGATCAACAGAGTTGTTAGAAAAATAATCCGTGATTTGATGATAGGGGAAAATGACTATTTTACCTCTCATGAGCATCAAAAAACAAAAAATCAAATTTCTACTCAAAACGACTGTCCGGAGAAACATGGGTTCTTACAAACTCCCCACAATAAACATTCTCATCCCCGAAAAGCCCAGAAAAAGGACTAGCAGTAGGACCAGAAACCATGCCCCCAGCCCGAGATTCTGCACAACCAAGCTAACTATACAGTCTAATGACCAGTCTTAGCATTAACAACCACCGTCTAAACCGATGATATTCAACAACAACCAACTGGTACTCTCCACCATATGGCTTTCCTTACACTGCTCCAAGAGCACAACCATAACTGATTCCATCCGCCACACAGATGAACATTAAGAAAGAAAAAGGAGCTCGATTTAGGGTCGAATCACTCTCATCATAATCAAGATGAATCAAGATATCATATTGTCTTCTCTTATAGGAGTATACTATGATTTCATCGAAGGCGTGTCCATCTCCCTCCGAGCCACGGTAACATCCTTCCAAAACTCGTCAAGGATTCTGGCACTGGTCAACAATTTCATGGTAACCCAAAATTTCACAAGTGACCTCTACATAAGCATCATTAGGAACACTGGTCGACGAGGCCAGGTAATCAAATAGACCTGGTCGTCCAAACCAGTCATGAAAACAAACATCGCCAAAAGGCATTGGAAAAATCTGGGCAACCTTCTCACCCAGGATTCCCTAAAACGGAACAAACATCAATCGATAGGGGTTCGAGTATAAACCCTGGGTCTCTAAGTCTTCCACCTAGCCCTACAGAAAAATCCTCACAATTGGGTCACAATGTCTAACCACCTAGGCAAAAAGATCCAAAACCACTCAGAAGATGGTAAAGACACTACTGAAAAAATGGCTTATACCCACGGTTTTGGGAACCGTGGGCTGGAACGACGTCGGTATAGGTCCCCAGCCTATACCCACGGTTTTCCAAAACCGTGGGTATAGGTGTTCTGCCACCATTTCAACAAAACATTCCCAATTGCCACGGTGTCAATGGATTTTACCCACGGTTTCAAAACCGTGGGTATAGATCCTAAAATAATGCCACAGGCGGGTTTGAATCCCGCGACCTCTTCGCTGCAAAGTACCGCGTCTAACCACTACCCTACCATCAATTATGTGTATATATATTTACATTTAGTTAAATATAGTTATATAAACCATTGGTATAGAGGAAAAAACTGTGGGTATAGGACTCCCGCCAAAAACAAATTCCTTCTCGTGGAAAAAAAATTTCCCGCACACACATGAAAAACATATACCCATGTTTTTTCAAACCCGTGGGTATACGTTTTTTATCCCAGACCTATCCCCACGGTTTTCCCCAAAACCGTGGGGATAGGTCCATTTTCCAGTAGTGAGATCATAACGACCCAAGAAGGTCGAAACCAAAACACAGCCTACAAGGTCCCTGATCCTCACCGAGCATCCTCAGAAGGAAATAATTCTTGGAGGTCACAAAGAAAACATAAGAGACAAGCAGAGCTAAAAACCATTTGGTATCTATATACAGCAATACCACAAGGAGGTCCAGTTCTCAAGAAAAGCCTTGGTATCTATCGACATTGTTCTCAACGATATGACTAGGTAACTAGAGATCCCAATAAACAACACCCAATAAGGGGTTAAACAAAATGGAATCACGTGCCACATAGACCAACTAGGGTCACTTCACAACCTCTGCAAAAGGAATGATTCATCACCCCCATCAAAAATTACTTAACGTAGATCCACATAACCTTCCATCAGAGTAAAAAGTATCTGTAAGCAGACCAAAAGGTCTTAGTCATCAGTAAAAAGACACACTAGCAGGCATATATGCTGTGAATCCTATGTGCCAAGTATGATGCATGAGACGCCTCTCGCCTTTTCTAGTCAAGAGTCAAAATCTGTCCCTTTCATCTTACCAATGGCCAAGATCCAGAGATCCATAGTAAATAAAAACACCACACAACATGTGATTCATTCAAGGCGAATATCATATACAACCGTAACATCACAAAATCAGAACAACAATCCCAAACCCTAGCAACCAAGACTTCTTAGCAGAATAAGTTTTCACGACGAACCAGCCCGATATCCATCATAGGTTCCGACACATTCCCAATACTCCTATCTACCATATCCCAAATTGTAAAGAACAAGAAGGAAAACTCCTATGATACCACATTGTAACTTACGGACCTGGAATCCACTAAACTGGTGCTCCGAGCTAGTTCGCCACAATGCCACAAGCGCGCCTCCCCATATGGTAGAGGATGTCGACTAGTATCGAGGGCCTAGAGTTTGATAGTGGGGAAACTATTCCCTCACACCAACGTATGGAAACATCGAAAAGAACTAAGTATAATACACAGCGGAAAGTAAACAGGGTGTTGAAGCAGTAAAAAACTGAAATAGAACAAGATGTAATAGTAAAATGCTGTAAAATCTTGAACAACTATGAAATACAATACATCAGTGGTCACCCACCGGGCCGACCATACAAATACAAGTACAAAGGAAACTGAAAGTAAAAGTACAGGGCTCTGCTACTAACTCCGACCCAATCCACGTACCTGATCTCCAGACACTATCAAACTGCACCAGCCCGATCAGTAGAACCACTCGTGTAGCTCTGCTCGATCATGCAACATTGGGCCTCAACACTATCCACCACGAAACCTATGCTCAACCTAAAAAGTAGACATAAGTTCTACACGTACATCGAGGTGCACGTGGAGGGGTGAGTAATAATCTCAGTAGGGCACCCTGAGAAGAAATCTGCAACTGTGATCCTAAAGGTTTATGCAACAAAAATGTGCTCAGCCTAGCTAGAACGCAACAAAACAAATTAAACCAAACGTGCAACCACAGTTGAACTCAGGGTATGAAATACCTGTCAAATGGACAAGTGCCACCATTTATTTCCATATCTATATCTGTACAAATGTATAGTCCCATACCTATACACATATATATAAATATGAATATTCATGATGAATTGATTCAAATAACAAGAAACAACATCAGTTGTCGATCCATGGGACCATAATCCAGATCTCTTGGACATCCTATTCAAGGGCATTGAGCTAGACATAGTTCCACTCAAGCCATATATCAAATAATTCGATCTCTGGGTATGTAAACTAATCAACATGTACATACTTTGGCCAACGCTGGAGATATGCCTCTGAACAAGCTAAAAAATGACAAGATATTCTCTCGTTCAACCAATCAATCACAAGTAATCAGATAACACAATAGTTAACCCTTAGGGAAGTACTCACATCCAACCCCTCTTGTCATATTTAAGAAGTACCAACAATCCTATAGGTGGTGCACTCAGCCTAACCCCTCTGGTTTGGTCATACGAAATTATAAGAATCTCTGGGGAAGCTCACTCGGTCAATTCCCCTTATATTCTAGGGTAGTCAGGGACTCTTAGAGGAAGATAACGCAGTCTAACACTCCTAGCCCCAAGTTCTAGAGACTCTCTGAGGAAGCTCACTCGGTCAATCCTCCTATAGTCTCAGGTATACCACAGACTCTCTGAGGAAGGTAACTCTGTCAGTTCCTCCTCTAGCCTGGGATGGCTTAAAGGAAATTCACACAAAGTAAATAATCTCTGAGGAAGCTCACTTGGTCTACCCTCATGTAGTCTATAATATCCATGTCTCTCTGGGAAACTCACTCGTTCTATCCCCTTTAGTCTATAATGTCCAAAACACTCTGAGGAAGCACACTCAGTCTACTTTCCTGTAGTCTATAATATCCAAGACTCTTTGGGAATCTCACTCGGTCTATCCATTATAGTCTATAAAGAAGGTTATCAAGGTCCCGTTACATTTAGTCCATAATAATGCTATAACTCCAATGTACACCTACAGATCCACTCGACTAACCAGTCTACAGCATAACAAGCTTGTCAAGAAAATCATTCCTTCCTACGAGCACAAGGCATGGAAAACAGGTATAACGGCCAAAGGATAACAAGACCCAAAGGTCGTAAACAGAACAAGCATGGTCAAAAACATCCATGAACAACAATTATACTGAAAAATGATCAACTTACCTCTACACAAGAAAACAAGCAAAGCAGGAAAACTACAGCCTAATAGGCAAGCTAGACTCAATGGTCAAAATCAAGTAACATGTGGAAACACAAACACAACAAGGTAAATATCCCCCTTTAAAATCCAACCACCTCTACTCAAGAACACAAGGAATAATATGTATCCCAACAAACAAGAAAGACGTCCCGCATCAGGCTCACCATCCACCAACCAGAAAGCACCTCTGGTAAACACTACAGCATCAGCAAAACAAAGTCAGATATAAACAAAAAATGAGGGTGGACCGAACGCCCAACCCAATGATACATCCAAATCCCAAAGGGATTAATAGTTTGGCATGGGTTCTAGGTGACACCTGATCACCATCTCTACCAAACCCGACACTACAACTCTGGGTCGTTCAAAAAACAAGCACCCACTGGGTCCCCCAAGTCAAACACTGAGGAAGCATCATAATCGGGATTCTCTAGGTAAACACGAGCGAAGGAATCCTATGAGGGTTCCATAAAAAAGAGTAAGGGAGGAATCATACATGGGGTCCTCAATGGAATAACAAGAGAGAGATCCTAAAAGGGACTCCCTAGATCAGCACAAAAGCAAAGGCATCCCTTAGGGGTTCCTTAGAAGTACCTGGTCTCAAAGCCTCATAGGCTAGAAGGGAACGTCTCACAAGGGAAACGTCCTCTAAATCATGGGTTACTAAAGATAGATTATTTAAAATCTCATGTTAAAGGTTTCAACTAAGTTAGTACGAACACCCAACCGATCATCCACCCCATGTCTCACTCTCTGGTGACAACTAAACTCAATAAGTTGAGGAAAACCCCTCCATTTAGATGAAAATTCCAAAAAATCCCTTTATATTAACTCAAAATGTAAAATGGATTCCTCCATTGTGATCTACGTGAAAAAACACTCAGAATCAACTACTCACACGCCCAATTCTGACTTCCAAGTCCAACAACATCTCAAAATCACTAAACTGAAGCAGTACATGGCCAGAATACATGGCCAGAGCACAAAGGGCCTGCATGTGTAATAGTAAACGGCGTGTACATTACTATACACGACATGTAATGATAACAAAAAGTTACATAGTGTCTATTTTCTCCCAAACAAATTCCCATGTACCACTACACGGTGTGTAATAAAAGTACACAGTGTGTAGTCCCTAAAAACCACTATTTTGTGTTCTATTTCACATGACTAGCCACACGACTACCCACTACATGGCGTGTACTCAATGTAAATGGTGTGTACTTAAGAAAATTTAATATTCCTCTAATGGGAAAAACACATGGCATGTACCCCTGGAATACACGCATTGTATTCTCGGTTTTTCGATGGGAAAACCCTGAAAACACACGAAACGCCTGTTTTCACCCCCAATACATTAGATCAGGCCATAAGAGGCCACAAGCAAAAAAAATAAGGCATAAAGGACGTAAAAAACATTTTTAATGGGGATCTATGGCGAAAACATAAACGAACCTACCTTTGGGCTGAAACCGCCGAAGCTTCAGTTGATTTCACGGATCACTGTTGCCGCACGCTGACTCATCGCGTCGAGAGCTTCGAATCGGTACCACTCTCGCCTTCTTTATCTCCTATTTTGTCAATATCCAAATTCTCCCATTGTTCACGGACAAGGAGGAGAGTCGTAGGAGATGTGCATGAGGAGGAGGAGTAAAGAATATAGAAGAAATGAAAAGGAAAGAATAAAATAAAAGGAAGAAAAAGGGGCTCGTGCCGGCCTCGGTGCCCGACATGAGTTTATGCCTTCCCTAGGCTGAACTCACCATTACAGACTCAATGGAATAGATGGAATCTCAATATGATGCCCCATTTAAATTTTATTTCCAAAAAACCGAAGCGAATAATTTAATATTTAATTTAATAATATTAAATATTAAATATTCCGCCAACATTCGAACAGCTCAGATTTCCTTCAAACTCCTGTCCTAGGGTAAAATCCATATTTTGGGACCAACGGGGTTGTCAGAAAAATTATCAGGGATTTGATGGTAGGGGAAAATGACAATTTTACCCGTCACTAGTATCCAACAACAAAAATTCAAATTTCTGTTCAAAACGACTGGCCGGAGAAAAACGGGTTTTTACAGTTTGGATCTCGGAGATCTAGGTTTAGGTGTAAATAATAGAGTACATTGTTAAAAATATTTAGTTCTTACTATGAACATCAAACAATGATTCCTAGTACTATTTGAACACGGTTTGAAAAAAACATGTGAGGTAGAACTAGACCCAATAGGTTTATGAAATAGGGAGTTCACATGGTTAAAATTGTTTTCTAAATCATGTGTAGTTGTATATGGGGTGTGTGTTCCCAACACAATGGGGTGTTCTAGGTTGACACATAGTTTCTCTAACCATGAAACAAAACATTGAGATCATATGAAATGTTGAGAATTACTATTTCATGCATTTATTTTTACCTCACCCTCTATATTTTTCCCTCCTCTAATTCACAATATCCCCCTATACTTTTATGAAGATCCTATGAGACTAATTTTTGGGATTTGTGATATATCTTCCATCCTATCTCTAATCAGGCCGACATTAATCATTTTGGATACACACCATAATGTTCTATTTTCCCCTGAAACATTATTTTTCTATGTTCCTCTTGAAAGAGTTATTGTAGATTGAGATCATATTCCCTTTTTTCAAGAAGATTTTATACATTCTGAATTTCTTATATTCTATCCCATATTAGAGGCCATCAATTCATTAAGAGCCTCATAGATAAATTAGTAAGGTAGAATCATTATTTTTCTTCAATGTATTGGTGTTTATATATACACCAAATTAATACATTGAATAATTTCAAATTGAAGCCTATTAAATGGTTGATTATTTATTGAAATATGAATTATTGACATATGTGATCCCTGAAAACCATATACTTATCAATAATGTTCATGTATCATTAATTTCATCAACCTATTTGGGTGTGTTTCTTAAATGGGATAAAACCACCATGGGTTTCTTGTGATCACAATTATCCTTTATAAGAATATTATTGAACACTTTCCATGAGCTATTAAAATATTTAATTAATTTATAAAATATTGGAATAAAGATGGAATAGAACACCACATCCCAATTACTTGGACATAATTTATCCTTCATTCTTTGGCTTGAGATTTTTCTTAATTCCAAATGTTGAATTTATTTAATGGGAGGATTCATATGATCGTTTCTCTTTTAAGGAAATGACTTCAATTGAAAAACATTTTATGTTGAGTGAACTTATTTTTAATTGTGATTGGTAGTTTAATTAAATCATCTTAAATGTTATGGTAAGTCTTTAGAAACACAATGATTCATATTTCCATTTTGAGAGTGGGAGACACGTTCTCACTTGAAATACCATAGACAATCTCTACGGGCATACATAATTAAATGATTAAATATTATTATTATTCTACATGAGGGGAACATTTTTTTCACATATGAACCCCATTAATGAACACAGTTGGAAGATGGAATGCATACACCTAACTTATTATTGGACACATTTGTGGAATACCAAGGAAGGACGCATAGGGAAGAATGTTACAATTCCCAGATTGTTACTTGGAATACCTATGTGAACATTAAATGATTAAATCTGTGATAGGATAATTATGTGTTTCATGATTGAAACATGGAATCCCTATGTAAACATACATGTATTGACTCAGAGGTATGATTATTTTATATCCCATCAGTGACGCATGGGCTCTCTATATAGACCACTATGGATAGAACTAGAGGGTGATGACATTAAGCCACACATTTAGTGATAATGGTGTTCCAATGATAAATTCCTAGGATATGATTATATGGTGTTTTGTTCATGTTATACCAAAATATATTGTTGTGTTCCAAATTATGAATTATATGAACTGGCTTGTGTTGATTTTGAATTAAATAACATGTTTCTAATATGATACATCTCCAAAGATAAAGCGCAATCTTGTATTCAGTTGGTGTCTTACTTTATGATTCCCATTACACTCCTCTTGAGTATGTAGGATTCACATGGGATTCGTGGACTATGACCTATGTACCAATACTACATTATAAATTATATCACATCTAGATGATCATTCATAGTTATTTCAGTTTATGTGAAACATCGTATTGTAGTATTAGTGATCCCTGGGATGCCAGACCAAAGTGGGTTATTTATATACCACAATTTATTTAAATATTATATTTATTTTCAGTACACTATTTTATATATTTATAATAATTATGGAATTATTCATCATTTTTGTTGGATTGAAGAGTTTATCACTCATCCTACTCAGTTTTTCGTTTGGTACCTAGACATAATTCATTATGGAATGTCATGGTAGGGAAAAATTCTTACATTTAAATGTGTGATTTTCCCTTGAATGGTTGAAGGGGAGAAATGTACCGAGCTATGGCTAGTGATTCAATCTCGAGATACTATTATGGTCCTTTTATTTCTTTTGGAATAATTTTATGTATGTTTACCAACTTCCATGTTTTCTCGTATTTATATTTTTATTGCATTATGTGATCTTCATTTTTTTATGAACATGATGGATGTGATTACCTAATAATTTATATGATGGAGGTTTATTAATCATCAATTAAGTTATCTTTATTCAGAAACTATTTTCTGATATGATTATACCATTTTTCAACGCTGTTATCATTAGATTATAGCCTCACCACAAATCTACCATGGACCGTCACTGATAGTCAGTGTCCTATTGTGTATTTTGAGACACTTTTGGGGCCACGTGGACAATCATGATTAGAAACTACTGAATGTATCAATTATAGAAAATCAAAATATAATACAATAGGAATTTCCTATGATTTATTTTCATAGAATACTAATGAGGATAGTAGAAAATAAAATTTTGACATGTCATAATTTTGTCATGAGCATGTGACACGTTATAGTGAACCCACATATAGAGTAATTCCAAATTACCTGGGATTGTACATGTTGTTCTAGATTATTCTTATAACAATTACCATGATTTAATTATTATGTAATGAACATGATGTTTTATGTTTCTTATGAAAATAAATTATTACACTCAGAGAATATGAAGATGATGTATTTCATATTTCACTATCATAGGATCATCATGAACTATATGTTATAGATATTCCATGCCATGTTTCTATTTAGGTGTGCATCCCATATTACATATTTTGGTGCATCTATTATTGTGTTCATGAAATTTTGATAAAATTTCAATTAGGTATTCAATAAGTAATTGTTTTGATTAAATGGATTCCAAATCAAAATTTATTAGATGTATGGGAACATATAAATTGGAAAATGTGATCTATATAATACAAAATTTTAAAGTGATTTACTATATAAATGAGTGTTGATATAAATGGAAATTGAATTCTAAATTGAAAATTCATTGATAAACGAGGATGTGAATTTCAATTTAATGGGAAATTTACTATGTGACATGAAGTTAGAACATTTATTACTATGACCAATGAAATATAGAAGGTAACATGACCTAAAAAATCATTATCTTTTGGTATTATGTAGTGTTTTTTTATTTCCATTTCATCTCTACATTGCCCAGACCTACCATTATAAGCTGAAAGAACGGTGTGAAATTTAAATAGAGAGGAATTTACATATAATTTTCATATTGCTACTACTTTATATGTTATAAAATTATGTATATAAGAATGTGTTTGTACTATAAAGAGACATACTAATACGTCTTTTTCAATTCATTAACTAGGAGGTCCATGATGATGATGTTCCAGAGGTGGTGGTCCTTGGGTCACATGAAAAACCTCAAACAGTGACTCCTGAAGAACTTCCAGTTGTTCCTAGAATGGGTTTTGATGCCCAATTTTAAGAGGGTATACCATGATTTATGAAGGCTATATAGGGATCCACACGACCTTCGCATCTATAGAAAAGATGATGCATGAGTGTCATTAGCTACATTCACCCATGTTTTTAGGGGATGGAGATCCACATACGGTTGTGTAAGGGATAGAAGGCATGGCATCAATTTTATGGAATATTGAGACACCTCATAATAGGAGAGTGAATCTCTATACATATATGATTCAGGAATACAAAAAGTTATGGTGGGATGTTATTACATAGATTGATCATCATCATGAGATGGATTGGAGGGATTTCAAATAAACTATTATGATTATTAATATCCCGATACATTTTGGGATGATTGATAAAGGGAATTTATACACATGGATCATAGTTCCTCATCATTCATGGACTATTCTACATGTTGAATAGAGCTCCACCTTTTCACTTACTCTATTATGTAAGGAGTTTTCTATAGGAAGGATATTTGAGGATGGTTTTATATATGACCTTTATAAGAGGTGGGTTACTTTATACTTATAACAACATAAATAGTATTGAATTAGGATCTTATCAGAGACCATATACTGAGTGATTCTAGGGGAGAAATCTAGCGATGTTTGGTTCATTGATCTAGAACAATAATGAACAATTGTATGATACATTGTTCGGAGCATCCACTTGGTGATATTAGAAGCTAGGCTACAAACTCAGGTAGCCAAGTGAGGTTGCATTAGTGTAGAATGATAGGACATATGAGACCTCAATTTATTAGATTCCTATTCATGTGTTGATCATTCTATAATATGGTTAATGTTTATCACTTGTACAATGCTCTTTCTCAAGTATACAACGAGATACAGTCTCAATAGACTACTAATTAAGGATTATGGTTAGGAGATACTATAATGGAATTTAGCTAGATTATAATAGGGATATCAAGATAAAGTGGTTGTAATAATTTAGATATCTAGACACTAGATTTATAAAACCTTTAGAGGGGGTTTCCTATACTAGCTAGGCTATGTTATAAGGCCACAGATCAAATCAGATATATGATGTGAAACTGATAACTGAGGAGAAACGTTCTGGACTATCTATGGTGAGGGGTACTATTATAATATCCTATACGTATTTATAAAATCCATTCAATATGGGTTCTTTGTAATCATTCATATTTGGGATATGATTAGAGGCTGAAAACCAAATCAAGGAGGGATTCCCTGGGAGAAGTTGGTATCTATTTTAATGGTCATATTTATCCTTATGATTATAGGGTTTTATATCATTCTAATGATTTATTTTCTACTTATCTATTTGGAATAAATATACATTTATCACTGATGGGTGACTTTCACATCACTATATGGGTGGGTTTTTATTCATGTGGGTGAATGTGATTTCATGGTTAGATGACATTGAAATGGGAATTATTGGATTGATGAAATGGTATCCCAGATTGCTAACATGTATATAGATAACCAGAGAACATGTTTGGATGATTCCACTATAGTGGTTGATCATTTCAGGGATGTTCTCAAGGGTGAATGTTTATTAAAGACACCAAAAAGTGGGGTATATTTTTTTTATAAAGAGAGTTAAAAGAGAATAACTAGATTCTTTTCCAACATAAATGATGGATACTACTGAGTCGCAAGAACTCAAGAGGTATATTTTTACTTTTTTAGAAAAGGCTCTTATATTACCCAGTTATTCATTATGGGGTTCACTAGTAATATTCATCAAGAAAGTGAACTGTTCCCATAGAAAATGCTTAGATTTCCATTAATTGATCATACGTATTATTAATATTAGATATCCATTACTTCATAATGATTTTTTCAGCACATTAGTGTAATTTTTTTTAGAAGATTGATATGAGTTAGCGTAATCATAAGGTACATGTTTTACCATTATATATAAATTGTACAAAATTCAATAGTAGATATGGACTCTAGGAGTATTTGGTAATGCTTTTTAGTCTCAAAAAATATACATCAGTTTTAATGGAATTTATGAATTGAGTTTTCCATTCATATCTAGATTCATTTGTGGTTGTATTAACAGATAATAACTTGTGGTATTATAATACATGACATAACCCTGTCCAACATCTGGATATAATATTTAATACACATATAGGGGAAAATTTATATGTTATGATAACAAATTGAATCTATAGTATTGATAAAAATCATTTTCTGGGTCATATTTTCTTTAACACATGTGTATCTATTGAATGAGAGAAGATGGTAGTTGTACTTTACTAGGAGGAGACCAAGAAAAAATTTTGTATACAGTGTTTATTGGGATAATATGGTAACTAAATGCTCTGCATAAAGGAAATCACAATCTTATCAGCATGTCTAATGGGCTTGAATAAGAATGGTGTAATGTTTATATTTTTTGAGGCATATGATATAGTCATTAAAGAGATGAAAGGGGGGACGTCCTTTTTCACCGATGTAGAATCTACAAGATATGAGAAGAAGCTATAAAGTCTATCGTTATGAATAATGTATTAGTCTTGGAGTAATTTTAATACCAGAGGAGAGAGTCATGGTGTATTGGTCTTACTAGTTGAGACAATAAGATTGGATCTACCCAATGAACAATCACATGTTGGCCATTATTGTTCATTTCTTGCATTATATTAGGAATTATTTATTGGTGGAGAATTTTGTGGGGTTGATGAAAATAAATCCTCAACCACATTTTAAAAGTGAGTGAATTGAATCAGATTAAACGTAGGTGGTTATAATACCAATAGAATTATGACTTATATCATGTTTATATCACTGTAAATAGAAATGTTATTTACCATGTAATGTGTTGGAGAACTCTATCCAAGGTGGATTATGAGGCCGGTAGTGAATCGATACATAAGGACCTGTTTTAATAAATGTATATAAAGGTTATGAACTAAATTCGACAATATGTACTTGCATCAATATCTATAACCACTTCACTACTTGAGAGATTAAATATGAGAAAGCTATATGATTTTGTGTTATTGGTCCCCTGAGAGAGTGTTTTAAGAGATGACTTACCTCATGTTTTGGTCTTTTATGAGAAAGATATATTGCACATTAATTAATTCATATGGGTTCATAATGATATCAAATAGGGGTTGATAAAATATTATCAATAATATATATGGTTTTTTCTTCCAACTATTACGATGATGTGTTGTGACATACACAATCAATACTTGTGGTTGTGTATGAAAAGAGAGATTGATGGATGTGTTTCTATTTTCTCCAACTATCACCTGGTGAAGGAAAAATTATAGCTCCTATAATGGATTTTATAGATGTTATGTATTCCTATGTTGATATGGGGTGACATCACCCTGAATTTGATGAAACGATTTCCCAGATCATATTTGTTATATTCCATTATATGGCTGATCATAGAAAAATAGAAAAAATTCACCCAAATATTTCCTACTTGGGATGCCTTTTTAGTGGATTATATTAGGCTTATATACATTCATAATACAATATTCACCATGAGGTTCCACATTACATCATATTTGGTAGAGGTGATTGTTTGAAATCATGGTTGGGGAAAGTGTTGTAAAAGGAACATGGGTCACAAGTACTATTGTGTATAGCCTATCACCCACAAATCGATGGTCAGTATGAGTGTATGATACTTGTTTTTTTAAATGTTATGATAAAGTGTCCTTTAATCAGAGGGACTTAGAAGAAAAAATTAATTGTCAGAAAGTTCTCTTATAATAAAATCATCAAGGTTACCATATATATGGGTCCATATGAAGTTTTATACAGTAGTGCTGGGCATTGACCTTTATGATGGTTTTAGGTTGTAGAGATACTGATTCTAGTTCCTTATCTCATTTAGTATACTTCAGATATGTCTCATCTTAATAGTATATTGATGTATACAACCCAATATAGGCAGAAATCATACAATGATCATCACTATTGACCACTAAATTTCGATATGGGGACATGGGTTTTATTACGAGTTTCTCCAAGACAATGAAATAAATAGATTAAAAAATTAGTTATTAATTTCTTCCTTTCATCGATATATTAGTGATTCTAGAGAGAGTATATCTAGTATCCTATATGTTATAATTACCTCAGAGGTACTAGATGAAGCAGTATTTTTTCGATGTTTCTTAGAATCACTAACATTACACTAATATGTTGAATGTTATTTATCATGAGGTGGTCTAGTCATAAGTTTATGCATCATTTTAGGATTATCTTATTAGTGTTCTTTCTCATGGATCAATGGTTCTCCGAGGATAGTTAGTTACTCTAATACGAGTGTTATGGTATCATGGAAATATATAGGATGTGACATGGGAGTGGGAGACCAACATACATGACCAATGATCAATGTTATTCTAGAACTATACTTTTCAACCCATGGAAGGTAAATTCAATTATGAATTGTTTTTAAGGGTGGGGGGTGATTGAAGGAACACGACCTTTATATTAAGAGTGTACCAATTAAAATTTTAATTAAATTCTTTATTTTATTATTTTAAATGTTCCATGGGGTTTATGGAATGGTTGATGAGATTCTAGATAAATTTCATAGCCTAGATGTTTAGTTTTGGAGGGAACAATAGTGGTTCATGTTTACCACATGGTTACTTCTAACCACACACATCAAACCATGTGTCAAAGTATGTGTTATGCATGATTTTCCATTATGTTAATGGAATCATTTGATTTTGAGGGGAAAATAATTATGGTGTTCATTTGCTAATTACCATTTTTCTTAGAATGAATTATAGTTTATGTAGGGTTTCATCCAGGATAGGGGGTGTGTGTAGTTAGTACATGGTTTGGCTGACCATATATCTAAAATGTGGGACCTTATAAAAAGTTTTCAATTACTATTTTCACCCCTTTTATATAGAAATAACCCCTCATTTATTTTATCCTCCATCACACAAATTTCCCCTCTCCTCCTATGAAGCACCACCAAGCCTAAAAATAAGATTTGTGATATCTCTTCCATCTTGAAACCAATCGATTCATCATTAATCTAGTTGAATGTACAATAATAGGTTTTATATAATTAATATGAAGTTTTTCACTTTTCATCCTATTTATATTGTTATTTTTGTGACATATCATAGGACTTATTTTCAGGGTGTCTTAAAATTTTATATATTTCCCCAATTCTAGCCTAAATTATATGGAAAAAGGATGAGGAGTTACTACCAATCTGAGGAAGTAAGTCTCATATATTTCCCTAATAGTGCTGATGTTTATATTTATGTCAATTTTGAAAAAGCATAATAATATAGGATACACAATTTAAACTAGTATATATATAAATTATATGGATATCCATGACCATGATGTCTTAGTAGAACTATTTAATTATCATTATAGGTTACGGGCCTTGAATTTTAACCACCCCATTTTGTGTGTTTCTGAAAGGGTACCAACCCATTTTGGATGGTTTATGATATTAATTATCTTTTGGGTTATTGTAATAATACATAAATATTGAATTATAAAGAAATAATAAATGAATAAATTGGTTGAGATATGTGGGAATGGAATACCATGTCCCTATGCCCTAACAATTATTTATTCCACTAACTTAGTCTTGAGAATTTTCTTAATTACGAAGGCCCAATTAATTGAATATGAGAAATCATATGATGAAAATAATTATAAAAATGTGATTTGATTTGAGAAACCTTCTATGGTGAGGTAAATGATTCATAAATTTTATTTATATTTCAATTAAATATGGACATATGTGGTATGGTTATTATTTTGTTCCATTACCATACATATTTCCATTATGATAGTGAGAGATGTGTTTTGATTTATAATAACAGAGACATTCTATTTGGGATTGACTAAATAAGTGATTAAAAATAATTATTATGGGTCTCGAGTGGAAAATGGGTTCTCATATGAACATGATTGATTGAATTAGTTTGCAGCTAGATTTGAAACAACCAATTGATAATAGGACACTTTATGGACAACCAAGGATAGACATATAAGGAAGAATGTTATTATTCAATGAATGATTCATGGACTCCATATGTTTGATAACTAGGATAGAATCAAAAGGAGGATGAATATTTTTTCCCTGAGTTATATTGGGAATCCCTATGTGGACATCAAAGGATAAACTCGGATGGAATAAGATTATATAATATAGGAGTGAAACATGGGAACCCTATGTGGATTGTCAAGGACGGACTTATAGGGAGTTTAATTTAAACCACACTATGAGAGATTCAAGGGTCCCACGGTGGACTTAAAACAATGTGATCATAATCTGTTTGGATAATGTTATTCCTAGACAGAGACATGGGTTCTTAATTAGGAAAACCATGGATGGGATTATACAATGTTTGAATTAATTTTTTTTTCTGATTATATGACATGTCTTCCAAGATAATTCGAAAGCATGGATTCAATTTTAGATATACATTATGATGCAATTTTTACAAAACCTAATCAGATATGGCTATTGGGGGATGTTTTGTATCTGATTCATGTCAAGTGGATTTATTTTAAATTAAATCATGTCTGAAAAATCATTTAGAAATATTTCAACTTAGGATGAAACTAGCTGCATAGGACTAGCGTTCCATAGGAACTTGGACCTATGTGTGTCATTTATATTGTGCACTTCATTTAAAAAATTTATATTAGCCTATCAATTTTTAGTATATATTCACATATAGGATGTGATTAATCAACAATAGTGAAAGCATGTTAATTTAATCCCAGACCCTTCTCTAGTAGTTCTTTAGAACCCCGATAGACTTCATTGATAATGGTATGGACTGGGGAAACTCTTGGTATCTGATTCATGATTTTATTTAGAATTCTAGTGGGGAATCATAGGACTACACTAGGTGTTGTTATACAATATAAATATAGTGTTTTGGTCTTTTTGGTTTGTTTGTTATACGTAAATATATTTTTACCTTTTTCCAGGTCTACATGTATTTCATTTTTGTATAGAATCCCCTAATCATAATTTTTTAATAACACCAATTGATGTGCCTAAATTGATATTTATATGAGTGATATATAATCTACAGAGGATTAGTTAACATTATGATTATTCTATTGTTTGATATGATTATTTATCTATTTTACATTTTGATCATGAGGGTATTGTTTCCCAATAGTTCCACCTTTGACACCCACATCTAGTCAGTGTCCTATTGTTTATGGGGAGGCACACTTAATGTCACATGTCTAACCACTTTTAGTTATTGTTTACTGAATTGATTCTGGGATTCCATAATTATTCATCATTTTCTAATCCATTCCCTATAAAGATGATTATTAGGTCCGAGAAAGATGTTCAGAATGTAATGGGGTCGATAATCTATTACAAACTTCCCATGGATAAGACAAGAGTTGTTATATATATATATATATATAATATCTTGTTATCCCACTATGATCCCTGGTTTTATTCCCACATTTTGTGTATTAGGAATGCACTCCACTAACCCCAATAGAATTCAAGTACCCCATATGGTTGACAGGTTCAATATCAAACTGTAAAACTGGGCCGACCCTCTATCAATAATTATTGATACTCCCCCATCAGATAGGGTGTTGGTAATCAATATATTTAATATAATAATCCATTGATCAGTACTTTTCTCCTTGACGAGGTATCAGTCCTCCAATGATATTTTTATTCCCTCTACTGATATTATATCCTCATCGTTGTTTCTGATCACTGTAATTTTTTAAAAAAATTAATTTGTATTTCATATATTTTTGGTATCTCGGATATTTTATGTGTCATTATTTACAAGATATAAACAGTTTCGTAAAAAATGTGATCTTAATTGAGATGAGTTGTGGTGACTTGGAATCCCCTTCATTCCATGGTTATCTCTCCATAATTAATATATATCTATGGTTTTACTTTCACCATAATTTTTCAAGTGATTTTTTGTTTTAATAAACCGTTTTAATTCCAATGGTTTCCAACTCAGTAATTCAATTCTACTACTATCACAACCATCATTCAAACATGCATTTTTTTTGGTGACTATGATGATTGTGTTACTAGTAGGGCTAATTCTTAATTTCCCTTTAGAGTATTTTATGGTTATTATGGTTTTTATAGAGTTTACCAATATTTACAATAGAATGTAAGTGATTTAAATTATAACGAGTCTTTCATAATATTTCATATTTGACTCTTATATAGTATTTATCTTTTTTTTTCAACCAATATGGAATTGTTCATTATAGTTGGTGTCACATGCATCTTTTTTAGACAACATTTTTACTAACATTTTTATAATTTATTTATAGGTCATATTTTATTTTCCTTGGTACATATTAAATCTTGTGTTCTTAATTAAGCTATATACACCCTAGTGTGAGATTTGAAATTTTTGTGTTAATCATATCCACTGTCTTATTTATGGTATTTAGGGTGTGGAAAAGTAGGACTAACTACTCATCCAGCTAGGTGCATAGTGGGAGAGTTCATGTCAACTATGATGCAACTTTGTTTAATTTTGTTGTTAAAAAAATTGAAAACAAGGTTGAAATGACCCTAAAATATTATACATGATTCTACCATAATTTATTTTAATTGAATGTGGGATATGATGAAAACCAAAAATCATTATATATATGGGATTCTATAATTGTCCTTACACATGGTTGAGTTTTTTCTCTTTGAATTATCTTATATAATCCACTATAATGGGATCCATTGGCTAGATAATTTCAAATGATTTTTTGGAAATATTTTTCTCTCCATCAAGACATGACATTGTTTTTTAATTTTTGAGAATAATGATATATTTTCTATTATACATGGTGTTTTATCCATTATAGGTCACCAATTAATCTCACCATTGAAATGATTAAAAAATTAATGAAATCATGTTATATTCATCTATAAATAATGTATTAATTGAATGGATGTAAATCATATTGTTATTATATAAATTGAATTTAATAAAAAAAATTCAGTTATAGATTATAATTTTATACATATCTATTATAATTATATAATGAATAATCATTGGTCATGATATATTACTTATAAGAAATACTAATTTCACACATTATCTCATTTTGTATCCATTTTAATACAAAAATATATTGTACATTGAAAATTATCATAATATTATTCACTTTATAAAATATAATGCCTTAGTGACATTCACCACACCATATATTTTCTTTAATACACAATTATATAAAAGTGAATACGAAAATTTCATTAACAGGATATTTCCAAAAAAATAATCTTTTGATAATTAATCTTGATTTTATTTACATTTCTAATAGTATAATGTAGTTAAATATTTTTATGCTTCATAAGAACCATGAAAAATATTTTCCAGAAATCATTAACGTGAACAAATTCATGTATTTTAATTCTATATACTAAATAAAAAGAAATTATATATAAATATAAATCCTATAAACACAATAACATATAATAGTTTTAGGAAAATAAATAGATCAACTTTTTAAAAGTGTTAATAAATTTTATTATTATTATTATTTTTGAGGATATTATGGATTTAATAACTCAATTTAAAATTATTTTTTGATTGAAATACAGGTTATCATGTGATTAAGATGGTGTTACATGAAATTAATCTATATTCCTAGAATAGGTGTAATATTAAAAAATCTATGGTTTTTGTTAGGTATGAATAATGAAATTTCATGATTTTATTTGGTGATTAAACAGTGTATGCATAAAAAACATCATAACAGATTACCTATATAAGAGAAACATACATGGGTAGATTTTTTTTCTGTGTACGCGAAGAAAATGTTTGAAATTATTAAGATTAAAACATGTGTATCTGATCAGTGTGAGGTTAAACTAAATATTCCAGAGGATGAATTAGATTACAAATCTACTATGGAAGATTAATCATTTACATCCCATATGACTTGCTAGAGTAAAATCAAATAATCTATCAAGAAGTGATACTTTTGATAATTATTAATGTGAATGAATATAGTGTGGAATCTTCTGAGTTTGATTATTCATCTATAGAATTTGATTAAAATAATTGATTTGATCATAATTTCTGACTAATATCTGTGTTATAAATACATTAGATCATGGTGAAAATAAAATCTTTCGATTCCAATTGATGTACTAAATAGGGGAATGCCTATTAATGATTATTGTATACAAAGAAAGACCATAATATATATATATATATATATATATTTAAATGTTCATAGATGAATTATAAACCAATGAATATTTGAAAGTGTGCATAAATAGTGAAATCATACCCATCAACATCATCTCCATGGAAATTATCAATGAGAGGAAATAAGTGAAACCGAATTTCATTTATATGAATAAGATAAGATATTAGTCAAATTTAAAAATGTTTATTTAAATATTTTTTGAATTTAATAAATCTCATCACAACATTTATTTTTATTAGTTAGAATATTTAAATTTGTTGTGCAACACACTATAATAATTTTTCTCCTTGTTTTAATTTTTTTTTCAATATCTCTTCCCCCATAAAAGTGATATAATAAAATAATTAGTAATAAATTATTAATGAATTTGAACTATTTTACGAAGATACAAATCAAACAAATTTAATTCAATACATTCTTACTTTATTTTCACACTTGGAATTCTAGTGTGCTTCGTGGAGTTGGGAATCTAAAAGTGGAACTTCACCATTATTGATCAGCAGCTTTATGACACATTATATTAAAATATTCAATAAATCCCACAATAATAATGACTATTACAATGATGGTTTTATATAGGTATAGTTGAACACTTGGGAGGTGATTATGGGATTCCCTTAGTAAATTTGTTTCCTATTGACATTCCAATGGAAGTCCATATTTTTTATGTGCATGGGAATTATATAGTTTAGTGTACATTAACACACAAGTTATAGAGACCCATTATTTTCAAACATTGATATTAATTATTAATTGAATTATATTATTAAAACTTATAACAAAACCATGACAACACCATATAAGAATATTTTCGTTAGAAACTGGGTAACATAAACAACTGGTACATAAATCACCTACATTGTCTCCCATTTATTTCATTATAACTATACTCATTTTTGTAATATCATACTTAATACCCCTATTCAAGACCTTGGGAAATGAAACACATAAAAAGGTGATCTCAAATTCTTACAATGGGTAAACAAAGGAAATATCAATCATATAATAATCATATAAACATAATATTTGAATATCTTATCCTATATATAAAATATTACAAAATCATGTCATGGGATAAATCATAATTGTTAAATGTAATTCCAATAATCAAAACATAATATAAGAAACATTGTGAAGTACACAAATAATATTATAAAATCATTTCATATTAGTCAAGGCTCATTTCCAAGACCATCAGTACAGACAAAGTCCATTACTAATCTGAGTTCACTCCTCATTCCAGCCCGGTATCACTGAACTAGATTTACATGTGGTTCCAAAAATTTCTACCTCAAGAGATATACATCTTTTCCCAGTGCATTAGAGATAGATATAGGTCCCATCCAACCAATAATGAAACAATTCATATGTCTTCCACAAAAACATAATAACAATTACCATAGCTTAACCCATGACATAAAATTGGTTTCCTAAACATTATTCCATCATTACTTATATAAAAAAATGGACTCCCTAAATAAATTTCAATAATAAAAAACCCAATAATGGTAATAATAGTGATATAAATATAACCCTATTTATATAGTGACAACCTATATGGTAAATATTTTTGAGAAAAACTTGAAATTAATTCCTTAGGAAAATATCATTTCTCTTTTTCAAAAACATTTTAATTTTTCAAAATTCCATGCAATTTAAAAGAAATAAATTTAGTTGAAAATAATCATGAAATCGTGTAGAGGAGTCTTCATGAAAATAATAATTCATGAATAAAAAAAATACATTCATGTCGTATAAGATAAAAAAACATTCTTCTAAATCTTTTTCCAAAAATGTCAAGTTGTACCTAATACAAAGAAACACAAAAGATTTCATTCATATGATGTAGTAAATATTCATCAATGGGTAAACATGACTTTAAAAAATTATATAAGGATATAAATAATATTTTGAAATACATATATTCGAAACATGGATGTGGATGATAAACATACCCTATTAAATAGTTACGAATAAACATCCTCAGATAAAAATTGAGATTCAAAAAGTTATCCCTTACCGTACGTCTGATATTCTTCGTTTGTATCCAAAAAATTTGTATAATAATTAAGTAATTTTAGTGACTTATTCCATAATAATAATAATTTTTATGATAACAAATATTATCATATTTTCATCCATTTTTATGTAACATTTCATTGTTACTCATTATTCAGGTATTAACTGCTTTATGTTCTTGTATATGATTTATTGGATAAGTTATTATTCCAATTTTTATGATATAGTTATATAATTTAAATCATGGTATTAGTATAATATTTATCATATTTATCAATTAAATTCATTTATATAATCATGGTTTAATAATGATTATGTAGAACGAAGCACATCACACCGTGGAGACGGTATGATGTACATACACATGTGCGACGATATCATTCCCATAATTTTAGAATGGTATTGAAGTGGATGGTGTATAGTATCTAAAAATTATTATAATCATACAATAATAATATATATTTATTATTTCCACCATTTTAATTTTACATGTACAGTGGTGGTGAAAAACAGATTAAACCACAACGTGGAGATGGTATGTTATACGTACGCATGAGCGATGATATCATTACCATAATTGTTGAATTGTGTTGAAGTGGATGGTTTAAATTAACTCATAATTAGATTCATGTTACAATAATAATATATAGTTATTATTTACAATATTATTACCATCCATGTATGGTGGGGGTGGAAAACATTTTACACTACGTCGTGGAGACGGTAAGACGTACGAACGCACACGTGGTGATTTCGTTTTTCGTAGGATGGATAGAAGGTGAAATATGGACGTATCATATTTATAATATCATATAATATTATATATTATAATAATGTTATTACTTTATAATGATACAACTAAATAATTTTAAGTAGAAGAAGAAACAAATTTGAAAGAATCGGTAAAAGAGATTATCTCTCCCTCAATGTGCCTCCTTTAAATTTCTTCATAGGGAACCAGAGATAGTCTTTTTAGAATACAAGAAATTCTATAATATAATTAGGGATGTTTTTAAAACAAATTTCTTTGGGTTTTCCATGATTTAAGGCTCAAAATAGAGTGAATATGACATGGAGGAGGTTCCACTTTGTAAGAGAGGATATATGAACTTTAGAAAACTCTGAAATTATTAATTTATTATAAATTGAATTTCTATTAAAAATGTCCCAAAAATTACATAACTCAAGGATAATATGATTTTTGTTTAAATAATAATCATTCAATAATTTTTATATATGTTTTGAATATGTTTTTATGCTTATCTTATTGGTTTAACCATTATTTTACCCTTTTTAATCTTACCGTGATACCATGTTATTTACACATTGTGTCTTAATGTAATTAAAAAATCATGTAAAAAGACATAGAAAATGATATTTATTAAATATTTGGTCTTATAATGACCTTTTTCAAAAATTATATATTTTTAGTAATTTAATATCATTTAATTAAATATTTAATCTTTTATGTTTTGAATTATGTCAATTTTGGACACTATTCATACTTAACTTTTTTTAAGAAAACATAACAACCTGATTCCTTAAAAAAAATTAATTAACTAATACTAGGTATGTAAATTTAATCCAATAAATTCATGTTTGGCATCAAAATGTAAAAATTAATTTTATTTTAATATTTATAAATTCAATTTTTAATCTTTTATTAATTAGGTAATCACTACATCATAATTCTATCATAAATAAATATATTTATTTAATGTATATAAATTATAATTTAGATTCCATAATGTATGAAATATTTTTATTTTTCTGATGAATATTTAAATTCATAGATATCAGGTACATAACCCTATATTAAATTTGATTTAGAAAAATATATATGTTTGTGATATAATTATCATTACGTTAAAATAATTCTTATAAAATGTCATTTTCACATAAAAGTAAATCCAAGGGGTCCAAAAATCGACCCAAGGATTCCCATGTGAAAAAATATAGCATCCAATAAAAATATGACACATTTTATGGTTGATTTATACAATTAAATTATAATTTTGTTACCCTTATTTACCAGATGTACCCTTTAACCATGGTAAAGAAAATAATTACTAAAGTTATTATTCATAATGTTCAAAATTAAAAGGTATCTATTCAAAAAATTTTGACCATATGATTCCAAATATATTATACATTTTTTAAAATTCAAGTCAAAGATGTTTCGGCAATTAATTTTAAATTATTCTGCATGTTGAAATGGGAAATCAATTTTTAGATATTAAAACATTACAAATGATTTAAATAATTTTACCTATGAATTCAATTTAAAATTAATTACAATGACATAAATTATATTAAATGGTAAAAATATATTTTATTTAAATTGTGAAACCATTAAATATCATAATTTAACCACATATATTTTCTCAATGAATGATGTTATTTTTAATTTAAAATTACCATATTTTTACTATTCATCAATAAATAAAAGTTATCTGAAAAATATCAGAAATATATCCAAATAAAAATTTTATATACCGATTCCAAATTAAATTATTATATTGTCATGTATAAATTATTAATGTGTGAAAATGTTAATTTAAAATGGGTTCTCAATTCAATGGTGTAAAATTTAACCTTAAAAATGTTCTTATACATAAAATAAGGTTATATTCATACCCTTTGACTAAAATATATATTAAATGAATATAAAAAATATTTTATTAACTATTTAACACATATATATCTCATTAATATCAATACCAAATTTAATTAAATAATAAAATTAAAATATCTAATTGATTTATATTTTTTATAAGTAATTAATTGCCAAGGAATTCATATTGAATTATATTATGTTAGTTATAATTACTCTCACTAATCTAATAGCTAGGATATAATAGAAATATTATATTAAGGGAATATCTCAGTTCGTTTGAACTCATGATTGTGTGAAAATTAAGGGACTGAATAATAAAAATTATTTAACGAAAATATTTCATAAAAACTTCTCTGTTTTACATTTTACCCCCATTCAAACTGAATTTCAACCTCGAAATTCATCACTGGGAAATAAACAGATTAGGATAACTCTCTATCCTCATAATTTCATGTTCCCCTATATATTATTCAAATCATTTTTCCTCTATAAAAATTTAACCTAGAGAGTGGTTTTTTTCGTATAATGTTTGCGTTATGATCCCAAATCTCAATCGGTTATTCTTTATAAGATTGTTCTTGCTCCATCGGTACGACATATAATCTTAGTGCATGTCAAGCATCAAATATGTAATTTAACAGGATATATACATGGAACACGTCATGAACTGGAGATATATTCGGCAGAAGCGCAAATCGGTAATCTACCTTCCCAAAATGATCTATTATTTCAAATGGATTGATATACCGAGGGCACAACTTGCCCTTATTTCCAAGTATCACTACTCTCTTCCAAAGAATTCAAAAGAACACCTTATCACCCACTTAAAAATCTTTGTCTTTTCTTCGGTTTCTAGCTGAATGTATTTGTCAAATCAGAGATACTTTTATGTGTTATAGAATAGATATGGCCTTTTCTACCATTTCATCAACCAGATGATGTCCTAATATCTTTATTTCCCCAACTACACCCCAACAAGTTGGAGTTATACACTTATTTATAAAGTGTGATTCATAAGGATCAATCTGAATACTGGAGTGAAATTTGATATTTTAAGAAAATACCACCAATGGTAGGTGTTGATCCCAACCACCTTATAAATCCATAGAGAAAGAACTCAACATACCTTCCAGAGCTTGAATTGTCCTCTCAGAGTGATCGCCTGCCAGTGGATGATATGTAGTATAGAAAAATAAATTTTTATCAGAATAATGATGAATGCTTCACTAGAACATCGAGTTAAACCTCAGATCTTGATCAGATATAATGGAATGTGGATCACCATGCTTTCATTCCACTTACATTACAAATATCCTATCATGATGAAAAAGAGATAAATAATAATTAATAGTAATGAAGTGAGCTGACTTCAGCTGAAGATCAACTATATTTGAGATAACATCATAGCCTTTGGATGTTTTGGGAAGTCTGATGACAAAGTCCATAGTTATGTTTTCACATTTCGATTCTGGAATGTGTAATGGTTGTAACATCTCCTTATAATTCTATCTCTCATCCATAACTTTCTGAAAAACCAATAATCAAGAGACATATTCGGTGACGTCTATTTTCATGAAATCCCATCATAAGTACTCTTTTAGGTCCCTATACATCTTTTTTCTTCTAGGGTGAATAGAGAATGAAAAACTTTGAGCATCATCTAGTAGCTTCATTTTTATTTTTTGTATGGGAGGAATAAAAACCCGATTTTCGAACCTTATTATTTAATTAGGATTAAGGTTGAATTCAATATCATTTATCAACTTCTTTCATAACTCTACATCGTCTTTATGTTCCTCTTTAATATTCACTTCTATATATGGTTGAACATTAATTTTAAAATGATAATATTTTTCCCAATCCATTAAAAATTAAATATCAATCCTTTTCAAATACATAAATATTTAATCGTTCATGATTTCATCATGGATAAGTTGTCACATTCTTTTTGAGTCAATGCATATGCCAGCTTGATTGCTTTGCAAGGGTTGTAATGTATTGAGTAGTTATAATATTTAATCAACTCCAACCATATTATTTGGTGAATATTTACCTTATTTTGTGTGAAAATATACATTAAACATTTATGATTAGTATAAATATCACACATTTCCCCATAAATATAATGAATAAATATTTTTAATGAAATTATTACTGCAGCTAACTCCAAATCATGAGATGGGTAATTTTGTTCCAGGATTTTCAATTGTTCTGAGGAATAAGCTATCACCATTTCATTTTTCATGAGAACACACCCCAACCACTTCTTGGATACACCATTGTATTTCCCAAACCATTATCCACCACAATGTTGTGTGGGCACAGCTGAATACGATAACCTTCTTTTTTAGCTCTATGAAATTCTCTTCACATTCCTCCATCTAAATAGACAGAACTCCTTTTAAAGTCAACATGATGAGTGGATTAGATAATCGTGAAAAATAATTCACAAAACGTCTATAATGTCCTTCCAAACTAAGATAACATCAGATAATAGTTATTGCTGTTGGTTTTGAATATCTTTCAAAAACCACTATTTATTCTGGAACCATAGATATCCCATATCTATATATAATGTGATCTAGAAATGAAAATTTTTTATTACAAAATTCACACTTGGTAAATTTGGAATAATTCTTCTCCTTTCTCAGGGTCATTAGTACAATTATCAAGTGATCTTCATGTTCATCTTTACTATTTTAATAGAAAATATTATCATCTATAAATACCCCCACAATATAATACAGATAGTCTCTAATGACATTATTCAATAGAACCATGAATATTGTTGGGGAATTAGTATGTCTGAATGATAGAACTATAATTTCATTGTGTCCATACCTTGTACGAAATTCCTTCATTGGTATATCCTTTTTTTGACCATTAATCGATGATATTATGAACATATACCAATAATGGAATGGTATTGATCTCTATGTAGTTATTTAAATAAGTCATAAATGTGTGGGAGAGGATATTTTTTATTCATAGTGATCCTGTTAATTTCTCTAAAATTAATGTAATGTATAATTGATCTATCTTTCTTCATAACAAATATAACAGATGCTCCCCAAGGTGACACACAATATCATATGAATCCCTTATCAAGATACGATTCCACTTACTTCTTCAATTAATTCAACTCAATTCGGGACATTCTATATGTTGTCTTGGAAATTTTCATAACACCTAGTATAAGTTCAATTGAAAACTCAACATCGCTATGTGGTGGAAGACCATGACATTCCTCCAGAAAGACATCATCATAATCCCATACAATGGGCGTATTTTTAATTGTGGGTTTATCCCCAACTATTTGAAATAAATAACATTTATTTACTGGAATGATGACCAATAAGATAGAAAAAATTATAGCGGATGACTATATTCATCCTTTCATCGATAGATGATCATAGATTGATCTAGAATATAAAATTCGACTTCCCTTCATTGTCAATTGATATAAGATCTATATAATGAAATCCAATCCATGCCAAGAATCACATGAAATTATAGTATAAAAAGGATCACAATATTTTTAGGAATAACATTCCCACAAAATTCAATCAAATAAGAATTATAAAGTTTTGATGTGACCTTTTTGTCACTCGGAGTTGTCACAACTAACTCAACATCTAATTGTCGAGATAATAAAGTGATACCCTTAGAAAATTCATCAAAAATAAATGAGTGGGTGGAAGCAGAATGAAATAAAACATTTTCTACTTTATATTTTATGGTAAGTGTAACTTTCACCAATTCATTAACGTAATCCATGTCGCCGACAATAATTGCATGTGATTTTACTTTTTCTTTGGACATAAGAGTTTTTTATGTCAATCATCATAAATAAGCCGTTGATTAGGTTAGTGATTGGAATAATTACCAAATTCCTTTCACATGTAACATTTATGTGTAGGAGGTGAATTCTATGTAGCATTTTTATTGTTCACGTCATTAGAGATACTTTTCCCATCACTTGGAATTCAATTTCTCAATGAAATTCTTTTCTACACAAAAAATATTTACTAGTCCCTTTAAGACAATTCCATCCATTTTTCATTCCACACATTGAGCATAAGGGAAAACTCCTATCCTTTTTGGTGTGGTCATAATATTTTCCCATGAACTCCATTTTCTTTTTCTAATCAGACACATATGACTGGTGAGTTACTCCAATATATATCTCAACATTGTGAGCACATTGAATAATTTCATCATAGAAATTGAATTCCCTTATAGATAATTCACTTCAGATACATGGTTTTATGCCAATAAAGAATTGATAAATCTTACTGTTGGGTTGGATAATAATTTCAGAATCATACATTAGAAGTATAGTAAAATTTTCGTCGTTGATAATAATGGATTCATTATCATTTTTCTTATGTTCAGGGAACTCCTTCTCAATAAATGTTTAAAAAATACATGATAAGAACTAATTGAGAAATAATATCCTAAACTCATCCTATTCCATGGACTAAATTTCATCACTTTTCCTCGTATTCATGATATCATTCAACCATTGTTCATGTTCACCTTAGAAAAGATATACTTCTAAGAATGCATTATCATGTTCGGAGCATTGTAGAACTGAAAACATCTTTTTAGTGGTAATGATCCATTATTCATCCACTAATGGATCAAAATACCCACTGAATGAAGGTGGATGTTGCAACACAAATGATTCGACATTATTTTTCACCTACATTTTCTCATTTGGAAATCCTAAATGATTCATAGTTTGGGAAATATGTGTGATCATGGATACACGATGTTTCATTACATATCCTATGAAATATTTTTTCTTAGGGTGACAATCATTTCATTTCCCATCGCATTCAACGTTAACATAGTTTCTTCGGGATCCAAACATTGACTAAAACCCAATGCACAATGTGAGGAACATTGTTAATAATAGGAAGACCATAGAACTAAGAAAAAATTTCAATTTAGGACACTTTAGGTCTTATTCCAGGATATGAATATTTATTTCTAAAACACTAGGATTGTATCCAATACATAAACATGACCTAAAGGAATGATCGTCCTAGTTTCTAAATGTTAATAATACCTTTCATCAAATACCAACTATTGAGACCCACTATTTACATAAATTAATATTACATCATAGGTGTTTTATATCTATTAAAACATATAAAAAACCACAACAAGGCCATATAGGTATAGAGTCTTTAGAAAGTATGGAACAAAAAAATTTGTTCATAAAACATCTATATTGTATCATATTTATTTCCTCATAACTAGACTCCTTTTTTGAATATCATACATAACACCCTTCATCATGACTTGGAAAAAAGAGGCAAAACTTTTTTGATCTCAAATGATTTTTAAGGTTAGAAAAGAATTATCAATCATATCATATTCATAAGAACCTGACATTTGAAGATCCCATCCTTCATATAAAATATCACAATATCATGTCATGTGAAAAATATTAAATCTGAAATGTAATCCCAATAGACAAAAAATATGACATGATCATTGTGTAAAACACAAAAATAAGTATAGAAAATAATTTAATATTATTTAAGGATCACTTCCATGACCATCAATGTAGACAATGTTCATTACTTAATCGATTTCTCTCCTTGTTCTAGCCCTGTATCATTGATCTAGATTTACATGTCATTACATATCTTTAAATCAAATGAGATATAAATATTTACCCAATGCATTGGAAGGAGATATATGTCCCTCCCATTTTATAATGAAACTATTCATACGTGTGCTAGAAAAACATAAAAACATTAACCATTCATAACCATGCAATAAAATAGGTTTTGTAAACATCATTCAATCATAATTTATATAAAACAAATGGATTTCCTAAATAAAATTACATCATAAATAAATATAATCATGGTAATAATGGGGATATAAATATAACTCTATTTAAATATTTACAACTTATATGGAAAATAATTATGAGAAAATAGTTGTAATTATTTCGGTGGAAAATATCATTTCTTTTTTTCAAAAATGTTTTATATTCACAAATTGAACTCAATTTAAAAAAAGAATTGTGTTGAAAATAATATTGAAATCATGTGGGGAACTATTAATGGAAATATTATTCCATGAAACTATAAAAATCCTTTCATTTCATATATGTTATAAAACATTCTTCTCTTACATTTTCCAAAAAGGTGAAAAAGTACCACGTACCGAGAAACTCAAAAAATTCAATTCATACCATTTTGTAAAAATTAAAAAATGGGTAAAATTGACCTTAAACTATTATAGAATGATATAAATAATATTTTCAAATTCATATTTAGTAAAAATGGACGTGGATTATAAATATACCCTAGTATACACATATTAATAAACAATCTCAGATGAAAACGAGATTTGAAAATTTATCCCTTACCTTAGGTCTGATATGCTTCTTATATATCTAAAACTCCTGTATAATGATTAAATAATGTTACTGATTTATTATAGAATAATAATAATTTTTATAATTTCATTTATGATCATATTTTCATCTGTTTTTTATAAAATTTCATAGTTTCTAGTTATTCAGGTATTAACTGCATTATGTTTTCTCTTTGTTTTATTAGATAATTTATTATTCATCTTTTTAGGATATATTTCTATAATTTACAGAATTGTATTATATATATATATATTTATTATTATTTATTAATTAAATTCATTTTTATAATCGTGGTTTAATAAGGATTATGTATAATGAATCACGTCGAACTGTGGAGACGGTAAGCCGTACGTACGCATGAGCGACAATATCGTTCATATAATTGTTTAATGGTACTGATGTGGAAGATGTATGAAGTCACATAATTAGTATAATGATACAATAATCCTGTATAGTTATTATCTACACCATTATACCCATCCAAGTAAGGTGGTGGGGAAAATAGATTACCCCATGGTGTGCATACGGTAAGATGTACGTACACACATGCAATGATATCGTTAAAATAAATATAGAATGATATTCAACTGTATGGTGTATAGTATCTCAAAATTATTATAATATTTAAATAATCATATATTTTTTTTATTCAAACCATTATAACCATTGATGTAATATGGTGGTGAAATACATATTACACCACGTTGTGGAGATGGTTAGTCGTACGTACGTACGCATTATGATTTTGTTTTTTGTAAGATGGATAGAAGGTGAAATAGGGTTTCTTAATATTTAAAATACCATATAATTATATGAGTTATAATTATGTTATTAAATTATTGTGAAACAATTAAATAATATGAAGTATAACAAGAATGAAATTTGAATGAATTAGTAGAAGAGATTACCACTTTCTCGACGCGCCCCCATTAAATTACCTCTTAGGGAACTAGAGTTGGTCTTTTGAGAAGACCAGAACCTCTAGAATATTACTATTGAAGTTGAGGATAAAAATTTTCAGTTATTTATAGATACCGAGTACTCAATATGGAGTGAAGTGGAGAGGGTGGAGGTTCCCTTATATAAGAGAGGATATGGGAACTTTAAGATACTATCAAAATATTAATTTATTATCAATTAATAATAAATTGAATATGGACCAATACTTATTTAATTATAATATAGGTAGATTTTGGTTCTAATTACCATTATAAGAGATTTTTTATTCCCGTTTTGAATATTTTTTTATCCTTATCATTTTGGTTTAACACTTATTTTACCATTTTTAATCATATTGTGACACCACATTATTTACCAATTGTGGGTTACAGTAACATCCATTTCTTGTAAAATGACCCAAAAAAGTTATTTATAAAATCTTTGGACTAATATTACATATTTGGATGAATCTTATATTTTTCGGAATTTAATATCAATTAGTAAACTATTTTATGTTTTATGTTATGAATTGTATCAATTTTGGACACTATTCATTCTAGGATTTTTCAAAAAAATAGGACAACTTTATTCCTTCAAAAAAGGCATTAAATAATTCAATTTATGAAAATTTAATCCAAAATATTCTTGGATACCCTAAAAATGTTAAAATTAAATTTATTTTAATATTTATAAATTATTTTATTCGAATCTTTCATTAATTAGGTAATAATTTCATAATTAATGATTCATAAATAAATATACTAATCTACTATTTTAAAATTATAAATAAAATACTATGATATATGAAATATTTTCATCTTTATAATAAATATTTATAGACATAGAGATCATTTATATAACCCTGTATTAAAATAAAATACTAAAACATATATTTTTAGGTTATAATTATCTTTACTATAAATTAATTCTAATAAAATATCATTTTCACATCAATGTGAAATTCCGTGGTCCCAAAATCAACCCATGGAAGCCAATGGTTGGAAATATCTAATAAAATAGTATTATAACAAGTTTTAGTGTTGTTTTATACAATTAAATTATTAGTTTTTAACCTTATTTAGCAGATTTAATCATTAAGCTTGTTAAAAAAAATAATTAATGAACTTACTATTCATAATGTCCAAAAGTAAAAGGTACCTATTCAATAAAATTGTAACTTATGACTCCAAATCTCGAATCCATTATTATATATTCAAAATGATGATATTTCAGAAATTAATTGAAAATTGTTCCGATTTTTGAAATGATAAAACATGCTTTAAAAGCTAAAACATCCCATAATAATGAAATGTTTTTACCTATGAATTCAGTTTAATATTAATTATAATGACATAAATTATATTAAGTGGTAAAAATATATTCTATTCATAATTTAAAACCATTCAATTTTATAATATAACCATACAAGTTATCTTGAGGAAAAAAGTTTTTTATAATAAAAAAGTTACAATATTTTTAATATTCATCAAACCATTAAAGTTATTAGAAAAATATCTAAAATATATGCAAATTAAAATTTTAAATCCCAACTCAAAATAACATTTTAATGTTGTAACATATAATTTATTAATTTGTTATAATGTTAATTTAAAATGGGATCTCCATTCAATGGTGTAAAAAATAACTTTAAATGTTTTTTATATATATAATTTCATGAACTATGACGAAAATATAATATATATTGACATAAAAAATATTTTTTATGTATATAACACATATAAATCTCATTAATTTCTTTGCAAAAAGTAATTCATTCAAATAAAAATAAAAATATCTAATTGATTTATATTTTTCATAAGTAATTAATAGCCAAATATTTCATCATGAATTTTCATAAGTTATTTATAATTATTTAAACTAACCAAACTACTAGGCTATAATTGTCATTTTATATTAACGACATCTTGATTTTCATTAAAACTCGGGATTTTTTGTGAAGAATGCTACTGAACAATAATAATTATTTAATGAAAATATTTCAGAAAAACATTCGGTTGTTATACAAGTGATGACGATATTTGTTCAAGTATATAGTGATATACACATTGGGTGATACTGATATAAAAATTTTGTAGGTCTTGAGAGTATTCAAAAATATTATCCTTAGTGGTAATATTTTTATAACTACCTTTTTTATCCATTTTTTCCTATTTTATTACATTATTTTGTATCATCCTTTAAAATAATTTTTCATTTCAAATATATTAATTAGGATAAAAATCCTAGAAATACAAATAAGTTACCATAACATAATTATAATGAGTGTTTGGTATATATCATTAAGAGAAAACATAGGATAGTGAAATTATAAATATCCAAACAACATACTCTTAAGACTAGATGAAATATATATAGTCATCTTAGGAAAATATCATGTAATGATAGAGAAACATTCACTATAATATCATTCATTCAAATTAATATTTGGGAATTTTTTTATGTATGAGTGTCACCACATAATTAAATTTCTCACATCCCCTTAAAGTATAATTTCTTATTCCATCAACAATTTTAATGGAGGGATTGATCTTTTTTATGTGGTTCATGCTAAATTTTATACATTTTCATTATTTCAACATAAATGGAATAAGGGTGTCATAGTGGAATGATGTTCCAATAACATGTTACCTTCTCACATTCTAAAAATGAATGGGGGTTCAAAAACAATATAGAGGGCCCTAAAAAATTTTACATTATATTTAAATGAAACATCAAAAATTTTCAAGAATTATATATCAAATAAAGAGACATTTTCTAATGATTTCGGGAACCACTATATTATAATTACAAATATCTTCATATATTCTATAATTATTATTTATTTTGTGTAAAAAAAATTCAATTTCAATTATATTCATCATTATATACATCTCTTATGGTTTAGAATCATTATAATCATTACTAAAATACCATGGAAATATATTAACATATCTAAAGTAAGAAAACCCATTTGCTACATTATACTACATTTGATTTTCTTTTTTAATGGTTTGATGAATATATTTCATTATTCACTAATAGACTAAATATTTATTTTAATTTCATTAGTAGTGGTCTAAAAATAGAATAAAAACAAAATAATTGGGATTGGAAAAGAAATTTTTAATTTCATAATTTTTTATCATATCCACTGTCAAACTATTTGAAATATATTAATCATTATAAATATTCAGAAAATTATGGACTATTATTTACAACATTAATAAAAAATAAAACATCTTAATAAACTCTATCATTATCCCTTTATAATTTTTTTAACTAATTTTTGATATAGTACAAATAATATTTATGACATCCGAATATGAAAAAAAAATTAAATTTTACATGTAATAAAAATATTGGGAAATAATTTATATCCCAATCATTAAATAGGACCCAATTATATTCATTAATAATAAAACAAAAATGGTTAATAATATAAAAATAAATTCATTTATTGACATACTCATCTCATAATATTACTATAACTAAACCTCTATTCAATATACTAATGATAATAACTTATATAATTTGAACTACAATTTTAGAGACTATATAAAAAATATAGTTCATTTTACCAAGCTTAAATACATACATATATGTGATACAATCCTTAAAACAATAATAAATATTTATATAACAGATTATATACTAAAATTATTTATTAAACTAGATGGATTTCAATTTTTCCAAATTTTATCCGATTAAATATTAGTCTGTACCATTTATTATTCAAGCACCTTCAGATGAAATTCAGGCATTTCCCAAACATACAATTAAATTTGATATGGATTAATTTCATTAACCATAAAATAAAAATCTATACCCAGGAATTCATATTCCCTCAATATCTATCAATTCAATAAAACCAATCTTTGAGTATGGTATTATAGTACCAATACTAAAAATAATTATTCAATAATCATAATACTAATTATGAGTCCACTGATAAAATTAAAATCTATATACCCAATGTGTACTATATTTAATCTATCCAAGTAAATATAACCCTTGATATGATATTATTCTCCCAATATGACAATTATCATGAAGGATATTTTCTTACATGCATATGATAATTCATTATATTTCAAAATAATTATTTTGTTTTATTATGTTTTCAAATGCATTTTTATATAGACCATATCATCCCATTTTCCAGTAATTAATTTTCTTTGTTATGAATTGTCCTCACTAACAATTATTATTATCAATGTAATGATATTTTTAAAAAATAATTATTATTTTTAAAAAATTGTATATGTTTATGTTCAAAACATCGTTATAAATTATAATTTTTAATGAATAATTCATCAAACCATTTTTCTTCATCATTGATATTGGTTTTATAGACCCTTTTCATAAAGTTATTTTTCTAATTAAATTATCTAATAATTATTTATTTATCTATTTTAACATTTTATCATTTATTTCTCTTTATCATTCAAATAATTTATAATATAGAAGTCATCCAATACTTATTATCTTTCAAGATTGGGATTATTTTTATCTTTATTTTATCTTCTCTTAATTATAGGATCCCTAATCCACATATTCCTTCTTTATTAGTATTTTTTTCCTATATGATCCTTCCAAATATGTTTTTCCATATTGAATTCTATGTTTTATAATAATAGAATTTGATCTTAATGAGGACTTCATTATCGGAAAATATATCATTCATACTAATAAATAAATATTTAATCACATTAAAGACTTTTGTTCCAAAAAAATCATTGGAATAATAGGTTTATTTTTTATTCATTACAATGAATTATTCTTTAATTTATTTTCCTATATACATTAATAATATATTAAAATAAATTACACATAAATAATAAACTTTCCATGAATATTTAAATGATATACACTGTTTATATTTATTATATCAACCAAAATATATATGTATCATATATGCATTATGAGTACTATGTTACATCATGAATATTATTTTAAAATAACTAATGTAATGAAGTATATTTTAGTTAAAACTTTTATAAAATGTGTTCATAATCATTATTTTTTTTATTTTTTTTATTTTTTCAATCCATATATATTATGAATTATGTTTTTGGAAGCTTAATAATCAAATAAAATATGTTTATTAAGAAAATATAGAAAATTAATTTTAACAACTGTGGGATACTAGAGGGAAGATGGAAATTTTATTAAATCTTAATCATATATTATTATTTTACTCTTGTAGTAGTAAATTTATGATACGAGTGACATAAGTTATTAAACAGATTTATCCCTATGAAGGCCCCATTTTTTTAAATTAAAAAATACCCCACCATCTAAATGGAGAAGTATAATTTTTTATTTTCATAATGAGAGTATAAGGAGTTTTATGTTGTGATTATTTTTTATGACCAATTTTAAGATTTTTAAATCACAAAACCAATTTCATTTATTAATTTTAATCACTATGTATGTATATTAATTAGGTATAAAATTTTTATAAAATAAATAAATTGTGACTATAATTTGTTGATTTTGTTAAAAATAATAAATAAATGGTGGGTTTGGCTGCAATTATCTATATATCTCTATAAATGATGGGTCATAATACCCTTCATAGTGAAATAATTGTTACCAAATGCAATAAAACAATTTCAAACCAATTTGATAAGTTATATTAGGGTAGAGACTAAAGGATACAATCAAAAAATAAGATAGATCAATATCCATCCCAACTAAGTTTCATAATTTATCCCCAATGAAAGAATATTTGTTGGACCATAAAAATATCAATTATTTAATTGATGAATCATTTCCAAATTTGGTTAGTGGGAACCATAATAGTGTAATATGGTAAAATATAAAATTATAAATCTAATATGGATGCTAGGGTTCTTAGTGGTTTATATATTGGGGGTACTGATAAGCTAATGGGGGATATTTTGGGTGACCATTATATCCGAATAATATATGTATCATAGCTATTATAGAATTGAAATAAATAGATTGATGGGTACAACCTAACTATTCTTATTAATATGTTAATACATTGAAAAAATTTATTCGCATATACTTTAGGATTGTAAATCCAAAACCTCTTTTTAATTCATGAGATTCCTCTAAAAACTATGAAAGTATAGGCCATATATAATCATGATAGTTTAGTTGGGAAAATGAAATATAATTAATTAACCACATGGAATTTATTTTACTATCAATAATTTTGGCCATCTAATTGAGAGAAGTAAATTTTTTCATGGTTTCAATTATCTAGAAATATAAATTTCAGTTTCCTTTTTTTCTTTTCAGATAGTATATTAGGAAAATAATATCACGTTTTGAAAATTGGATTGATATTCTCTAAAACATAAATACATAGAAATGATATTTTAAGAACACATGGCCCATGAAAATTAAAATAATACCATAATATGCATACTATTTAATGAAATACCATTATTTATCCAGTAAAATAATTTGATTTAATTTTTTTTAAAAAAATTAAATAAAAACTTTTAGATAAAAAAATTATATCATTTTTTTCATTTCTTATTATGATGAAAATATAGAATGATGGATTCATAGTGGTCTTTATGATAGTTATATTGATTATGATTTTTTTTATTTTATATGATTTTATATTATTTTTTTATTGGATAATATTTTAAACATGGGTTATAAGATTAAATTAATCAAATTTTTTTAGATGATTAAAAAATTTATTAAGTTTAATAAAATATTTTTAACTTATTAAATACCCTTGATATAAATATTTATAATATACATTTCATTATATTTATAAATTTGTTATGATCCTTATTATCTCCACCTTGGGTGAATTGGAACATATAGTGTATTTCTAATAAAATGAAGAATCTATCCATCAATCACTTGTAGAACTATAACAGGAAATCAAAATTTTGAGTGACATAAGTTTTCAATGTATTCTAGTTACCATTAAATTATTATGGTAGATGTTCTTATTTACAAAATCTAATTATACAATGTTGTGGTGTTTTTTACTTCCTACAAATTAGTTTGATGACATATTTTCTGATATTTATATATTTCTCCTTAAGGGAATGATATTGACAATCGAGTGATCAGGTACCATAGAATGAGTTTGTTAAAAATGATATCAAAAATCCCAATATCATGGATGATACATCGTGAATTTGTTGAGTTATGGGAATAAATTATTTAATGTTGTTTTTCAGAATAACATGAATAATCCACCACATAATGTTCTTCATGGGGATATATTAAATCTAAGAAGTTATCTTTTGAGTCCATCCTGTTATAAATGATGAAAAAATATTTTCAATATCCAATTATGTTTAATAATGACTCAAAATATAATGTTCATTAACCAAAAATGCATAGTTTTTGGGAATCCATTATCCTGAATGTTTTTTGATACCACATGTTCTTATATTATGGGTTTTAATTTTATTTTATAATTTCTTCTTATACACTATTGTTCATCTAATGTATGTGTTAATATTATTTGATGAAAGATGTTAATATTGATTGGAGAGTTATTTTGGTTCCCGCATTTTCATGAAAACAACAATTTAATGAAATATTTCATATTATAATAATTGTTATTGTTTTCTTTAGTTATATATATATATATTTATTATTTATATTATATTTTTGGATTATCCAAAATAGATATTTGATAAATTATTAGATGATTAAGATGAGATAAAATTCTTGGGATTGTTTTCTTAGTTTATGCATTGTTGGAATTAACATGCATGTCTACAACTATATATTTTAATTTAATATTTATTTGATTAGTAAAGAATAAAGATCTTCACATTATTTTCACATACTAGTTTGTACAACCTACCTAGTTATTAAATTCACCTCCTTTATGGGAACATATGTAGTAACAAATTTAATGGTTTTCATCATTAGAAATTTTATTGGAAAACTTTTATTAGTTTGTGGAGGCGAATTCTTGAGAGGTTTGATATCATAATAAGATGATGACGTGATAAGAGGGGTGGGGGATTGTGTGATATTAAAACACATGAAAACATTATTATAATTCTATAATTAATTTTTTATTTGAAAATAACATACTTAATTTATAATAAATTACAGTGTAAAATAAAAAATTAATAGTAACATTTATAATTGTTTTGTAAAAAATAACACCTAGTTCACTCCACTAACACTATATTAGTATTGTTGGTGATCTTACATTTTACAATCCTTTATAGTGATTATCCATAGTCTAATGAAAGAAACTATATATTATTATAGAAACTATTACAATGCCTTTCTATAGTAATATCATTATTCCTCAAAAAAATAAAACACTCAAGTGTAATGAAACAAGGGAAAGCTTAATTTTTTTAAAGAAATTAATTATTTACATATTTATATGTTAATAATGTAGCTAATAGATGAAGTGATATTTAGAGGAAAATGCATTTCCACAATGTGAATCCCTTTATAAGAAATATATAATAGCTTTATAGACTATGTAGATATAATTAAATTAGTTAAACATACTAATTTTTAGAATTAGTAAAAACATATAGTAGCCATTTGAAAATTTCTATATCCTATTTTAAATATTGAATTACCCAATTAATAATAGTATACAAATTAAATATTCATTCAAAAGTAGTTTTTACTTCTATGAATAAAATTAAAAACCTAAACCTTTGGAAGAATACATAGTAGTATATGATAAAAATTTTCTTTTGTAGCTACTAAAAATATGATGGTATTCTCAAATATTTATATTCTGAACATAGGAAAATACATTATATTAGTGTATATTTTGATGAAATAATAAATAATTTACCAAAACAAATTCTGGTCAAAATGATCTAAAAATGGTGTCAGATAAATTTTGAATTTATAACGCTCAATAAAATTATAAATTTATTATTTATAATAATTGAAGAAACATTACTTCCATTAAAATTTAAATATCCCAATCTATTAAAACAAATATTTAGAAATGATATTTTAATTGGTATACAAAAGAATTTACTCCAATGTATTAATACTATAAATATAATAATAATTAAAAATTAAATTCCACAAATGACGGAACCAATGTGTGGTTCATCTAATGTGAAATTCAATCTAGGACTATTTAATTCAGTGAGTGTATCAATCAAAAAAATTCATATAGTTGTGTTTGATACTATTTTTTGGTTCCTAAAGTTTGGTATATCACCATTATGTGTTTAAATATGATAAATATATGAAAAAGTTAGGTACTAGATCATGGGGTTCCATAAATAATGTGGGGTCCAAATCATATCTTTCAAAACACATTTGAGTTTACCAATGTGATTTTTGATAAAAATTTTGGAAAAAATAATCATTTTTTAGTGATTCAGAAAATATTTTTACATACTGAAATACATAGTACAATATTCTTACTGATAAATTTTATTACAAAAAAATTTAATTCCAAAATTTCTGATAAAATAATATTATTTTAACTAAAAATATAATCATAAAACCCACTCAACATAACATTATAGTAAACAAATTTTCATTTCCTAGAAACAATGTCAATCAAAATATTATTTGATCAACATTCACATTCATAAAAATTTCCTTTTTTTATTACTAAAAAACCCTACAGACATGATAAATTATAATTTTTTAATTTGTAGTAAATGATAAAATTATATATGTCATAGTAAAATATATATATATTATTTTATGAAAGTGTGTGAATTTATTAATTTTCAAGATTTCTCAACATTTTGTGATATCTAAAAGGAAGTATTAAATTTATTTTTATAATATTATTTAAATTTATTCAAGACAAATTTAATTTAATTATGAAATTTTTTATCATAAATTAAAAGATAAAAAAGATTACTATAAATGTAGATAACAAAAAAATTAAAAAACTATAAAATTATAAATAAATGTTACTACTTTAAGAAATTAGTTGAAGATAAGGATAGGCCTTACTGATTGAATCATTGAATATATTAGTTTGGTAATCCTCTAAATTTGAGTAATATGATATAAAATCGAAAAGAGCAAGAGGGACTTCATGAATGTCTATTACCATATCCCTAAAATTATAATTTAATGATGAAACCACTTTACTAAATATATGTCAAGGGTAACAATATATATTTATTGTTTAAACATATGATACATGTAAAAATGTATGATCTATCTCAATATAATAGAAAAATATCCATCACACTCCCACAAATTTTGAGAAGATATGTTACCCTAGGGGTTTCAAAATGAAATTTAGGAAATAAAACATTTTTATTTTTAAGAATAATTTTTAGGGGAACACTCCCACACTTCAAAGATTTCAATTTTCAACCCAAGTCATTGATATTAATAGAAATAATCTTCATCTTATGATAATGATTTTTATAAAATATTCATAAAGTGTTATAATCTATTCCTTCACATGATGTAGTGGCCTCCACTCATCTATCTGAGGTACAAAAAATATTATTGTATCACTAAAATATAATTTAGATACCATATCAGCTTTCATTCTCCCAAACATATATTCCACTTATCTTTTCAAGGAATTAAATAAAAATAGAAAATAGATTCATCATTTAAACATTAATATTGAGTTTGAAGAGACACAAATTGTTATTTTTGTACATAACAACATTTTAATTCCTTCAAAAATTTTCTTGAAATATTTGGTTCTTAATTCAAATTAATGAACTTGTCAATAAATATATCATACTAAAAATACATGTAGCTGGAAAAATATTGAACATGTTCCTCAAAACTAGTTTCTTATTTATCAAATTATGTTCCCACCTCCACCTTCATTAACAACGGTTACTTTAATTACACTTTCTAAATGAAATTAATTTTTAGTTCTCCACTTATTATTGAAAATATATCCCCAAGTGATATTTTTAATTTTAAAAAATTATCCATTGTTCTTGTTAACATAATTTTGAAACATTGAATGTAATAGATTACATAAAAAATTGATAATATATTGGCTGGAACACTTACAAATCTAATAGAATCATTTTATTTAGATCTCAACCTGTCAAAATAATTAAAATTATACATATAATATCTCTCCTTAGCATGAGAAAACATATCAACTCTAACAACATAAAATTGAGTTGGTTGAACAAATTATATTATAAAAAAGAAAATTACTTCTTAATTTGAAAAAATTGATCAATCCTAAAAGGCCTATGAAATAACAATGATCTACCTTCTTGTGTAATAGATGGTTTATGATAAACCCAACAAAATGATGATCTATAAAAAATATAAAAGTGGATTTTTCATCCATAACAAGATTCCATCATCTACAAGAATGTAAAATTTTTACACTGAAATTGGATTCTTCAACACAAGAATCTACAACCATAGTTCGAACCACAATCTATTCATGAACAATGAAAAAAAATACTACATTTGATTATATAATTAGTGTCATATTCTAAGAAAATTAGATAATATATAGTATATTTAATCGTTATATTATCATTGTTAGAACTAATAGTATAGGGATCCTATACATCTGCTCCTTCAAGACATATTTTTACAAAAAATAAAATTTTCATTAGGAAATAACTATTGTGGAAAATTTGGGAAACCACGGGAGAGAATAAAATAAAGATATTTATAGAAAAAATGAAATCCAAAAAATAATTAAATAAGAGGATAATATTATTAGAATTAATCACACTATATAATCTACATTACCATGTAGACTACTTTGTATTGAGGACTTCCTTGAATATATCTTAAAAATGATGGGCCATAATGTCCCATGTCTGCAAATATTACTCCTAATTAAACAGAATTCAATTGATTACACATTCCAAAATGAAATATTCTTTGTTGATCAAAACTATTTTCTCATAGTTAATATCAAAATGCACCATTATTTCATATATTTATTTAACCTGATCCTTTATTGAATTGATATGTATGAACCCTTCAATAAATTCTTCTTTTGAGTGGATAATGGGATTAAAAAAATGATATTTTTCTACGTACAAAATTATATCCATTCTCTATAATTAATTAAAATGAAATGATTCATTAGAAAGTAAGATATTAGGGACATCAGGATTTTCGGGTTGGTAACACTCTTACCTTCACCCACAAACCCAGAGTCTCTCTGGTCCTGATGTGATGCTTCTTTATTGACACCACACTACTCTTGTTCCTTAGATACATCACCTTAGACCATTTTTCATACAACCTGTAGATTAATGTTATTATTATAGTCTTAACCTACATATATGATTTACATTTAGGTGAATTTTTATCCCCACACTTTTTGGAAGACCAAGTCTCTATTGGTTTATTCACGTTTTGAATAGTCCTTACGCTCTTTAGATTTCATCTCCTTGAGAAATGTGTGACTACATGAGTCTTAGGTTCCATTATCCCCCTTATTCCTCCATAGGATGTAATGTAATCTATTATTAATTATATTAACACATTCCATCAATAAATAACTAGTTCATTAATCCTCTGTCATGTGAATACCCTAATCACTATCTGAAATATGTAAGGAATTTCTTTCATTATAATAACTAGTAGATCATCAGAGTTCATGGAACCAATAAATATCTTTTTCCACTTGTAAATAACCATCTTCTACATTTTGTGGCCATTATTACTAACTACAGGCTTGTATAATGTCAAGAAACTATTATGCAGATTTTCATAATTCATGGGATGCCAACTGGTCAGAAGGCTCTTACATTGGATGAATTCATTCATCTATATAGATTTATGTAGTCCCAGTTAGTTAAAGGGTGGTGAACATGGACTAAATACCAAATAATGAACCCACCTTTTACACCCTATATGAAACTATTTGAGAAAATTATAATGAAGTAGTGGTTGTTAATAACCATGCCTTCCCCACTACCATGACAATATTATTTATTTCTTCAAAATCATGTCTCAAACTATAAAATATTTCAGTAACCAATGGTTACAATGTCATCATCCTAGGATACTTCTTAAAAGGATCACAAGATGTGAGACCTTGTTTTTAATGAGATACTAACAGAGTGGACTCACAAGGATAATGCATCATGTAGATAAAAACTAAGACTCGGGGATACCATATTGAATGAATATAGTGGTTCTGATGTAGGTGACCCAAACAAGAACACGACAAAAAAACATACCAATTCCCAAACACCACTGGTGGGTGACAATGAATATATTCACCCACAATGAGACAAAAAACGATAACTAATGGACTATAAATGAAAAATTGTACAAAAATACATGGCACATGATGATGAAACTAGGATCTCAAATGTACTCCAAAATCAAAAAATCAACCAAAGAAATAACCCATCATTTTATGAATTGAGTGATTTTGGAAGGAAGGGGTAGTAGTTGAAAAATTTGCAAAATATTTTTGGTGGTGGGGTCATACATCTAGTGAAATTCATAAACCCATTAGAGAATGAGGATTTTATATCCTTTAAAGTGTTGTTACATCTTTCACCACACAAATGTGAGGTCATCAACACTAGTGAATAGAATATGGAATCTGTAGTTATCATGCAATCCAACATTGGCTCACACATGAAGGGGCTAGGAAGTATTAAAAAAACTATCACAGATATCATGTTATTGGTGTTATATAATGAAACAAGCCATCGGGGAGATACCATGAAGAGAGTAAGCCTCCCAAAAATCCAAAAGAGATAGATAGAGAGAAAGAAAAGGGGACACTGTATATAGAGTACTAGAATGACCGTTACGTTGGAAATAATATAGAAAAATAAAAATATCCTAAAATTTATAAATATTAACATGTTACCATATTAGAATATTATCCCATCAATCATATTATAATGTAGTCCTATCTTTTACTGAATAATAGAAATCATTCTTCCATAGGGATGGAAGATCCCCATTGAATTCATAAGACAATATTGATCCATGTACCTCAAAATATATTGATATAAATTCAACTTTAAATATATCAATAATAGAAATAGAATATAAAAATTTTGATAGAGATTAATCTTTTATTTATAAATACACCGTACAACACCAGTGTAAATAGATCTGTATCAACATAATTCTGACCAACTTCATGATATGTCACTGTCATTATCTTTATATCATAGCTTCCCAAGTGAAATGAATTTTTGTTTTTTTAATTATTGAACTATATATATAATTATGCATAATTAAAAATTCAAAATAAGTTCATGAGGGGAATATTATAGATTATTCAACTTCATAGATAAAATCTCTAATTATTTTTCACCAACCCTTGATGAAAAATATCTACACATTCACAAAAACTAATCCATGTGATTCTGAAAATAATAATTAACATTTATTTTGAAAAAAATTTCTATATTATGTATATAACAAATAAACTTCGTAACATGAAAATGGTGTCCTTTATTTATTATTAAATTGATTACAAATGTCAATTATTTTTCAAAACATCTCCATGTATCACTAGATGATCATAACATGAAAAATTCAGCATATTTCAACTACTAAAACCCACTTCATTGGTGCTAAAATATTACATTTTGAATTAGTGGTTATTAGTTTAAAGTTCATGTAATCATTTGATCAAATGATAAAGAGTTTGATGACATCATAGTCAAATGTTTCGGGAATAAAAATGAAAAATTTAATGTTTTTATGTGGAAATTGGGTTTCTCGAGTTGAAATCCAAGTTTTGTGATTTAGGATGTCAGAAACAAAGTCATTGAAATAAAATTTATAATTATAGTGAATAATGACTAAAATATACATTAGAAAATCCAAATAATATAAAAATATAAATAAATAGCTATTAAATAAAAAACAATCATTACAAAATTGAATAAATAACGTTATTGGTAACTATAAAATGACTCACAATTAATAAAATAAAATTGTCTATTGGTAAGTGGTCTATTTAAAATATTAAAAATATCATATTCATTATTAATAAATTGTCCAAAAAATGTAATAGTTTTGAACATGATATCTTAGAAAATAATTCTTAATATCAATTTTCTTTAATCTAGAATGAATTTCTATCTTTCTAAAAAAATTATATCAATGATATCATCAAATAAAATATGAAGCTCAACAAAACAAATTAACAGTCTTGAAGAGTGTGTTTTATCCACACAACCTATGTTCAATAATTACCAATAGATATATATTCATCGAAATTCGTAGAAAATTCCAATAAATATAGATTCTTTATTGAGAACGAGAAAAAGGAATTCCTACAATGTTTTGGGTTCATATCTATTTTAGAACCAATAAAATGTATTTCTAATTTTCAACTTGTATCGAAACCATATGATTTCGGATATAGTAATGACAATGAATCAGTTCCTTTTAAATATCAATACTTTTTTGTTGGTCTGAAATTAGAATTATTTGGATTTTTTCTGAATTATTTTACATAAAAAACATAATATATAGGCTTATAGTACTAATATATACCAAAATTCCAATCATAAATTTAAATATCATGTTTTCAACAAGTCTAATATATTCATGAAATTCATTTTCAAAATTTTTCACATTGGAGTTGCATATGGAATACTATTATAAGTCAATTTTTTTTAATAAAATTAATAATATATTTTCATGGAGTTAATATATTTCCTAAATATTTATTAAAAATTTTAAATACTTAAGTGAATTTATTCCTCCCATAATACCTATTTCAATGCAATTTTCTACATGTTTAGAAAAATAATTACAATGTTTTTTGTTAGAGGAACCCAATGTAACAACATCCACCATGACATGTACAAATAAAATATTTGATAAAAAATTCTATTTAAAAAAGTAGGATATAAACGACCTAAAAAAAAATTTTCAAAATTAAATGTACTCTACTTTTCATAACATGCCCTCGATGCTTCTTTGATACCTAATGTGATTCAGCAATATTAGGAACATTATTTTTATAGTTAATTTTATTAATTTTTTTTCAATTGATCAACATAAACATCTTCTATTATATATTTTTTTAGTAAATAATGTTTTACACACATTTATTATAATTTTAAATTCATACGAGATGAATAGGATAAAAGGATACTTATGGATATCTCCCTATCTGCAGTGGGAATGGTCTCCCCATAATCTATATATTATAATTATTTTCATTATTACACATTGATTCATGATTTATTAAAAAATAATTCAAATAATAAAACCAAATATAATATGATGTATAGTGTCTTTGTAGATTATGCAAATACAATAACAACGTTATCATGGGATATAACAATATTTTTGAAGTCTTCATTATGAGAAACTTATAAATCTTTGTTACAATAAAATTTTATTAGAGAAAATAGGGATGTAAAAATAAAAGCGGTAAGCTATAAATCCCAATAATGGAATAAGAAATTAAAAACATTATGAATTTATTATTTGATTGGATATATTAATTTAAATCGTAAAAAGGTGATATAATCAGAAACCACAAAAAAAAGGCATGGAAAAATAAAGGAATCATAGGAAATGTGACTATATCTTTAAACATGACATCATAAACATATGTAATGGTTTTCCTCCAAGACATCATAACAAGGGGGAAATTCATATTAAAATTTATATTCACCCACTAATCCATTTCAAGATAAATCATGAGGATAAAACATTTGAAAATGAATTTGAGCACTTTAAAATTTTGGGTGCACCCCTCGCTTTCATATAATATACTTGTATAAGTGTGCCACACATGCCACTAAAATAGAATCATATTTTACAAACATTAATTAAATGATCAAGGAAATTTGAATAAATATATATAATTCTGAATTCAAATGAGTATGGACATGAATATTTGAATACCATTTACTAAAAATATTGATGTTATTCCCAATACAATGGTTTGGAATGTAAAGATCACGGTGAAATTTCATTAGCATAATGATAGCACATAATGATTCATGAAGTAGTTCAACTAGAGTGAAATAAGTATATCAACGTTTGGATATAATATTTAATGTAATAGGGATTTTTAAAAACATATCCCAAGATTATGAATTATAAATAAATGGAATAAAATGACGAAGATTCTTAAACAAAGAGGCGAAAGAAAGGATCACATACATTAGAAGTGTGAATGAAATTTTTTGCCGGGCCTATTTAAGGGCTTGGGGAACCTATGTAGAATTATAGAGATGAGATAGCATAGTAATCATATAATAAAATGTATTTTATTCAATTAGAATGGTATTTATGTTGTGTTTATGTGGGAAAATATTGGGCTATTTTTTATTATTTCACAAACACAATTTTTTGACTCTACACACATAATTTCGTAGAAATCCCAAACCTTCACATGGTTTATGAACATAATATCTTACAGATAGTAGTTTAATTATTTATTTTAAATGTCTAAAGGATGAAACAACTAAAATATTACCCTTGGTAATGTGAAAGTGAGTAGGGATTGTAATGAAATAATTTTAAAACAACAAAATATAATATAATTTTTGGGGGAAACATAAATGAATAACAAAAATTATAAAATAACCTCAAAAAAATTATATTAAATGGGAAACATATATTTTTGCATGTGTAAAAATTATTTTATTTATTAGATCAATTTTGGGTAATTATGATGTTATAATTCACACCATACTTTTATACCGTATTTAAATTTTACCCAAAAAAGCAACTAAGAAAATATGAAATATTAACCATAGTAAAATCTTGATTTTATCATTTCAAAAATTATATTTATTTTTTAAAAAAATTTGTAAATATTTGAATTTTATCTTTTAAAATTAATATGGTATTTATAGAGAAATATTAGGTTTTTGACAATACCAATTTTTGAACCCTTATAAAATTTATTTTTCACTATGAAATATCATATACTATAGTATAATTTATTGAGATTATATAATAATAATATTTTATCAAAATATTATTTATTTAAAAAGTTAATTTTTTTATATATATCCAATGTGTTAATTTAAATTTCATGTTACCCAAATATATAATTTTTTATTGTATCAAAATAAAAATATTTTATAATGTTTCACTAATAAGATGTTAATATATTCATTTTAATATAGAAAATATAATATATGTATAAATATTCCTATATTCTTGATACATATCCATTTATTAAATTAGAGACGTCACTAAGGCTATATCAAGTGATAGTGAAATTTTCATGGGGTGGTTCAGCATACATTGATTTTCCCCTGATATTAGTGAGTATAAAATTCTCATGTAAATAGTTCATCACATTCTTTAGTTCATGGAAATTATCTTGTACTTTTTTGAGGAAACATTTTGGTGATTCTTAATCCCCCAAATTCTCTGATAAATGGGATTTAGAGGGTATTATTCTAAAAGATGAGGCTATCAATTCTTTTGTCGGTGTCAGTTGGATTTATCAAAAACCTATATTTATAATAATTTTATTATCCCTGTTAAATTGATATTTTATCAATGTTATTGATTTAAAATACTATTTTAAATCAAATATTATATTATAAAAACAAATAAGAGCATGTTTTATCTGTGACCATAATACATAATATGGTATTTAATTAAATCATAAATTAAATTTTATTTATAAAAGATGTAGTCATTTCAATTTCCACCACTTTGTAAAATTATCTCTCTATGTTTTCATTTCACATAGTAAAATAAATGAAGGCAATTTTATTTCATCACATGATCATGTTCCCAAGTATCTTCTTCAAAATTCGGCTTTATCCATGACACCTTTACATGGTGAATTGTCATATTTCATAGATATTTATCTCTATAATGAAAGACCTTAACTAGAATATATTCATATGGAAGATAATTATAAGAATATAACACCAATTTATACAATATATTTATGGGGTGTCGTATTTAGTTCATCAAGATACATACATGTAACCTATAATGGAAATGATATAGGTTATATGTGAGTGATCATTAATAGGCCACTACACTAATGTGATCAACGATGTTATATCAACCAATATATTTTTTAAAAATATTTCTCATATCACTAAATATTATTATTGTCTACTATGGTGATATTCATAAGAATAATTTATCTCCAACCTCAACCTCTAGGTCATGATGAATATTGTAAACATAAATCATTTGTCAACTCTAATAAGCCCTAATGTGTTGTAGAAATAACATGAGATATTTCACCATTTACTCTATGTTTACCTAAATTATTAGTTATATTTCACAATATTCAACATATTATAGAGGTTTTAGTCACCTATTAACTTAAAGGGATTCACATGGATCTATTTGGATGCTTTAATGGAAACTATTATTAAATACGAACACAACCAAAAGAATATGTTGATCATATCCTCTTGTGAAGTCTAATGAGCATGCTATCAACAAGTCCTCAATCATATTGATAGAAAACTAAAATTGGCCTAGAACTTTAGGTTGATAAACAATGATGATTTTCCACTTAGAATATTGATAATTTTTAGGAATCAACCATAAATTGGAAATAAATATCAGATATCAATCAGGTAAAATCGATAATGATTTTCAATGAATTCTCTCTACTTATCTACTATATAAGCTCCACATTTAGTCATGTTACAAGTCTAATAATATCTCAATTATTTGATTAGAGTTTATAAAAATATCCACCTCAAACAATATATCATTATTTACTCAAAATTTCATTAGAATACCATCGAAAAATTTAATCCTTATGTGTTCACATTTCTATGTATTTATGGGTAATGGTTTCACCATCCAAATTAATTTTTTTACATAAATCCTTCAAATTATGACTTATAATAAACCCTAATTTTGTTCCCTGACCATCGTCTTCATAATATCCCACGTATAGTGATCTTGAATATTTGGATTCATCTTTGTTTTTCTTAGATGTGTAGAGAAGGTATAAGTTTATGAATCCTCCAACATCTTCTTCATTAACACAATATTTTATGGTACACATAGTTGTGATCCATGTATTAAAAATCATTCATAAATTTTGAAATCATTGTATTTTTTATTTCTAATAGCATCAACCTTCTTCTGAATTTCAACATATTCCCTTTGAGTATTATATATATTATCTAAAATGGATTGATTCGAGATTATTTGTTAAATGATTTCTGATTTCCCTTCCTTTTTTATTTACTTGTCTATATTTTTCAAGTCTACAGATATTATATCCTTTTCAATCCTTGTTAATGATAAAATTATACGATCCTTTCTAAACAGATCATATGCCACATTATTTGGTTTCCCTATATTCTAGTTGATTTATAAGTGATTGTCCATAATCATATCAAACAAACATCACTATTGTATATTCTCATCTTTTTATCTGAATACAAACTTGGGTATCTTATGATCAATATATAAATCAACCTTGTTAAAAAAGTGGTAACTACCTTGTATTTTCAATTTGTATATCAATGAAACCAAATCTTGATCATGCATTGTGCAGTTCTACTCATAAAACCCCAATATCCTTGAGTAATAATCTATCACTTTTTAATTCACTATTATAAAACATACAAAGAAATTATTTAATTTATCTCCAAATATATGAAATGTTTCCCATTTTTGGTTAGTGTATATTCAAGTTATCTAATTAGACTAATCTCTAATCCTTAAATCTCACATCACATTCATTATTACAAACAAACTTGACTCCCTTCCGAGTTAGCTTAGTCATTTCACTTGTACAAAATAAGATGATGATTCATGACATAGAGGTTTATTTTCATCTCAAAAAATTTGATTTTGGCTATATGTGAATAAATACAATACAAACCCATAATTTCATCGAATTCCACTAAAAGGTTTATTTCATGGCTCTGTGGGATTTCCACTACACAACTTTTGATAGGGGAGGAGTTATATATATGTTATGTAATTATTTAACCATATTAAATTTTCATATACACCTACACTTCTATTCATAGTTGTTGTGTGTGAACAGTTATATTATACAATAATGATATGGAGAAATGAAATTTACTCGAGTCAAAAAGTACATTCTCTATTCATGAATGATTAACTAGAGTATTTGTTACCACATTACTATTAGGATCAACCTATGTTGTTGAAATGTCATATGATCCCCATTTCAATATTGGTTGTTTTTGGGTATTATTGTACCTAACCAACCTTTTCATAGTGCACTAGTTGGAAAAGTTACCTTTTTGACTTAAAGTTGATACATTTGGAAAAATATAAAGGTTGACTAGAGAAATCCTCTCTACCAAGTCATTGGAGGTTAGATCCCATCATTAATATTAACCTACATGCCCTTCCTTCAGGCACCTAATGAATTGACATATCGCCTTCAAAAAAATTCCAAGGATCAACATTTCAAATAAAAAATAAGTGGGATTTTTAAAAATCATACCGTAGTTATATTTATCTATCAGAATAGCATATTTAAACTCATCTCTACACTTCTTATCCATACAATACATATTATATTTAAAAATTAGAATTCATTATTTGAGGGAACATCAGAATATTTAAGCATTATTATTAATGTATTGGATCACTGGGTATTTTTATAAGATCAGTTTTAGAACACCAGAAAATTAGTCAAATATGAAGTTGGGGGTAATGATATCTTCAAAGTCCCATTATTAAAATATTGTTATGTTTTCCTTATATGAAAATATGGAATCATTCAAAATTTATCATGAGGTTAAGGAAATCCATTTTCATTTTAACTAAGAGAGTGTGACAAAAATATTTTTGGAGAATAATTTTCATAAATTCCATCCAAAAATAATCTTTTTTCTCTTTATATTGAATAAAATTTTTAATTACTTCCTGCCAATAATCAGTTTACCCCCAAATATCATAAAAAAATTCAATATCATTATCCTCTTAATAATATTTAAGGATGCAGAAGAACATCTCAATGGTGTTGACCCATTGCTCTCAATTTAAGGGATTGAATGATGCATTGAAATTCGGAGCCATTATCGCATAATTAAATAACATTAAAATTGATAATTATTATTGGTATTTTCTAATTCCACCTTATTCATGTTTATTATAAGAAATTTATTCAACAGATATAGTATCAACCCAATGTTCTCACATCCTTCTGTCATCGGGTAGGGCATCTCGTTTGGGAAGTCATCACATTTACCTTCAGAATTGTTATTTACAATGTTCGTCAAATTTATATTCATTGGTTATATTAAAAGGAAATATTATGGTTCAAAATTATTAAATAATTTAAAAAATAAATTTTAATCCAACAAAATTGAAGGTATAATTTTTTAGTTTCATATATTTCTTTAATATATGAATTTATAGGCCTCAATATATGTTATCTGTGATGTATTTTCGAGCATAAACACTTATAGAAATATTTGTTGCTTTAATAATGGTTCATAATGTTCTTTTGAATTTATAAAGGAACATTCTCTAGTAGTTTCAAATTAGGTGTTAAGTAAGTCCTCTTTTAATGCACCATTTCTCGATCGAGACTAGCATAATATAGTTTTTTCTGTCATAACCCCTTTTTAAATCAATTATATATCCACATAGACTAGTAGTATCAACAATGTGATGCATTTTCATGGAAACTACTTACACTATACATTAAAAAATTATTTTTTCTTATTATTAGTCTAATACCCTAGTATTTCCCTTCCTTTTCCTAATTCTAATCCCACTACAACTACACATTACAATGATACCAAATTTAAAAATCATTTTATTTGTTACAAAACCATTTAGGATATATTATATAAATATAAAAATCATATAAATAGAAAGAAAAATAATTATAATGTACTGGAGAATTTGGATCATAGAATAATTATGTGAACATTGGATACAACAACATTTTTTAAAACATCTTTAACATGATCTAATAAATCATCTATCCTTTAAAAATTCATGGGATAACCTGGGGAAGATTATAATATACGGGTGAGCCATAAGTACTAGTAAGGGAATAAATAAAAACATAATGAAATTATTACATGTTAGTGAATATGAATTTCATAGGGACATAAATGTGGTTAGAATCTTAAACTTGCATAATAATGAATGGTAACAATAATGTATCATGGGAAATCTGGAAACCACAATAATTAAGACATTATGAACAAAGGTAAATGTTAAAATCAATGACATTTTAACATTGTGTAAAAAGACCCTTTGTGGATTAGGTTTACTCCACAATACCTTTCACGACGTCAGAGTAGGAAAAAACATTTCTCAATGCAGTGGATCGCTATAATACTCTATTCGTACCTATCAATTTCATATCATGTAAATCCATAATTGGGTCACATATATCATTCATCATGGAATAATATTTTATAAAATTTCCCTCCTCATTCATGTATTTTTCAATAAGTAAATTTAATTATCAAATAAAATAAGTATAGGTATTTCTAGGTGATTACAAATTAGTGTAAACAACAATGGAAGTCACAATACAATGGTTTGTCCTGAAAAAATCATTATGAAATGTCTGCAGTATAAAAAAGTATATAATGATTCATAAAATGGTTTAATGACATTGAGGGTGGTATCTAATAATTTTTTTTTAAAAAAATTAATGTTATAGGGATGTTGAAAAACACTTCCCAACATTAGGAATTGATAATACATTACATAAAATGTAAAATAATCTCAGACAAACAGAATAATAAAAGGATTAATTTCCAAAAGATGGTGTTTCCAAAAACATGGGAGGAGATTTTTTAGATCATTTTAGATACTTGGAAGGAATTTAGAGAAGTGGTAAATGACTAAGGATGTGATATAGGGTTTTTGAGTTATGTGGATTGGGATAATTAGTGGATCTTTGAAAGAAAATATAGGGTATTTATTTACTATTTTCCAAAAATAGGTTTTTTAATTTATACAAGGATGTAATAAAAACCATAAACCCACCCATAGTTATTTATCATGGATTTTAAAAGATTATATATTTTCATAATATTTTATGTAAACTGGGTGAAACCAATAAAAAATCAGGCTCAGTAATCTGGAATAAATTAATGTTCTTAAAAATGATGTTAAAATATTAAAATAAAATATACATTTTGATGGATTTTAAAATATCTCATAGTTACCATATATTATTTTTGGATATTATATAGATATATTTTTGGACCAGGAATAGATACAACATGTGATTTTGAGTCTCTGTTTTCATGGAATAAATTTTTTGAAAATATAAAAATACACTACATCAAATGCACAAAATTTTCCATAAAAGAGGTAAACTCATAAATTGTTTTTTAAATTAAATATATGAAGGAACCATTGATATCAGAATAAAGGATTTTCCCTAGGTGTGGCCTACCATTGGATAGCCTGATTCGTTTGTGAAAAATCAATCATGGGACATAAAATGAATAAAACAACTTATTTTGAAAATTATTTTTTGTTATGTGACTTTTCAATCCATAAATGAATTGTTATGTTGGAAATATTGGGATATCCATATAACCCTAGATATTCCATAGGGCCGTAAGAGAAAAAAATAGGGAATCCTCTAAGGATAATGGTGAGAGATTATGGAACATCCAATTGGAGAAACCTCAGATCCAATTGATGTCACCAATGAACATGAAAATGAAATCGTTCTTCATCACTAGTTAAATTAACTTATGGAAATATTATTTTCTTGATAATTAAATCCCATTATAAATCCCAAGGGAATTAAGATCAATTGGATGAATAAAAAATGAAACATGCATAATCGGTAGAGTTCAAATTGATGGATTTTCTGGTGCATAGATTTATTCAGCTTCATTTATCATTCTAATTGGAAATAATAAAGGTTTATGTGAGAAAAAATTTAAGTTCCTTCATTTTGGTTTCCATTGGGATTTTATCTACCCCCATTCATTTTTTCTTCATTGTTTTAGCCCTGTAGTTCTCGGCTCAACATTGTCGGGTGTTTCCAAACTCAATTGGACCCCATGATTTTAGGCAAATCGAAAACCGAGGATAGATCATTGTCGATAAAGACAAAATGATATCAAATACATGAGATTTTAGATTTAATAACAAAATATGAGGTTAGGTGGTTTGCGTAAGGAAACACTAGTGAGGCACTAGTGACTGGTAGAGTTGTGCGGTGACGAAGTGCTTGTTGGCGGCGGAGCAGCATGCGTTAACAAAAGTGGTGGTGGCATCACGTACTATAACTAACCATGTGGGATGGGATGGAAAGGCGGGATGTGTTGGTTTAGTGGGTTGGGTAAGTTCATTGGGCCAGTTCAGACCCATGATGAATCGAGGGAAACTAGGGTGGAGCCCAATTGCGGATGACGACGACTGTCGACTGCGGGGTCACGACCTCATGAGCTTCCACTGATACACCAATTGTGATGGTCGACTGTGACAGTTGACCATGGGTGCATGAATATCATGTTGAATGACCATAATCGGTACATGTGGTATGCCGACCAACTATGGCAGTCTATCGTTGTGGTAGGTTAGTAGACCCTAGTAGGTCTATGGGTCAGTTCGTTCAAACAAGCATATCTTCTAAACGGAGCATCCAATCAATTAGACATCTACATAGTAGATACCATTACATTGACATGATAACATTGAGGTCAATATATGGTTTTTAGCTTATACCATTATAGGTTGATATCAATCCATTCATCCTTTTATTTTATGGTTTAGAATGACATTACATTCACATCAATGGATTACTATCCACTCTATAAGATGAGTCTCCAATAAATTATGGTATCCCTCCATATAATAGAGTACAATTCTTTATTACCACTAGTGGAATTTTGTTTTGACTGTCACCTATGAGATTAGGGTGTTGGTCCTCCATCTAGTCGGCCACATTGAAATGGTCTTTTGTTTCCCTCAGTGTGTCTAGGCATGATTCCTTGTGTCGCGGGTTGATCCAGATTTTTTATGTGTTATCCCTTAGTGTTTTTTGGGCCTGATCCCATCTCTAGGTATTATATAATTCCATGACCAATTCATTACCTATGGGTATGGAAGAAATTTTCTAAACATCATCTTCAAGGATCAACGATGATATCATGGATTGGGAGTATGTTCCCCCAGAATGAGCATTCTTTGAGAAAACTCCTTAGACTAGAAGTTTTTTATGATCACCTAATGGAATTGTGTCTCTCTTGAGTATATCAATATATTCTTGGTATGTGTGATATAGACATATACCTAGGTAGAGACAAGTATAATTTCTTCCATTTTATTTCTTTAGTGTTTTGGGGTGCGCTGCTTAGTATTTTTATAATCATCCTACACATGATTTCCCACACTAGTCTTATCTTGTGCAAAGGATCATTCTTTTCATGGAGTGATAAATGGAAAAGGAATAGAAATTTCATAATGCGAATGTAGATATTTTGGTGTGTTCTTATATATTTTAGATAGTAGTCAGAATACCTTCACTTCTAGACTGAACTAGTTTTACAGACACTTTTTGGAGGGCTTATTTTTTTCCATATTTACTTTCTAGTACATTTACTATCATACTCTATTGTGGGATCATAGATTTATTCGTGAATCCTTTTGGTTATTTTACATTTTATATTTTTTTCCCATTGATATGTTTACATGTGTATAGGTACATTAGGCCAATGCCTCCCATTTGTGGGTATTCAATCTCAGTTCAAGTCACCATCATTGGGCCTATTTTAGGTGGGATTAATTAAGTCATGACATGGGTCCCACTGGGGTGGGTTATGAAATCGTGGTATAAGAGGAGGTTGGTTCTAGTTTAGTACTTGGAGTCTGTGAGATTCATTTGGCAATCAGTGTTAAGTGTTTCATGTTCAGTTTGCAGGCTAGGGACTCCATTGTTGGACCAGTAGTTGATATATCTCTTAAAAATGGATCTATTAACATGATTTTCATATTGGTATATGAAAACACACATTGTTGGGAAAAAATGGTACATAAATCATATAAGAATGGTTTTTTTTCGAAGAACATATTGAGTCAGCTCCTTTGATACACTCTATTTTTCATGGTACATATTTTATTATTTTTTGATGCCTCAAGATAGAAAAGCAAATTGGATTCCACCACATGATCACGAGGATGATCCACCTAGTGAGGAGTCATCGGTAAAAGGGCATGTACGAGAGATGGAACCATCAAGTGGAATACTAGTTATACCACCACCCATCAACAAAAAAACTAGTACCAGGTGAGGATGAAAATTGGATGAGTGTGTTTCGCAATTCAAAATGTAGTGACCTACATGGTTTTAGGGTGAGACAGATCCCCAGAAGGTTGTGTATTGGCTAGAGGCAGTCACCTATGTTTTCTACTTGGTGAGGATTCTTGTAGACTAGATGGAATTCCATACCTCTAGTATTATTCTGGGTTATATGGGGTGATGGTGGATCATGGTGGCTAAGTAACAGGATTAATAAACTCAATCCTAGATAGGATTAATGTGTATCTTTAGAGATGAGTTTTATCTAACCACAATGAGATCGATACACATACAGGATCTTTGACATAAGTAGTATGGAAGTATGAAAATGTGAGATTTCTCAGTGTACTTTATTAATATTTCATGCTACTACTTGGATAATGAATGGTAATAGTTCTCCAGGGCTCAGAACATGGAGATGGGATTATGCTATGATTTCTGTGAATCATTGGTCTCAATAACATTCCGACCAATGTTTGGGTAGTTGAATAACCCCTGATAGTGAAATGTATTTTGGAAGAGAATACATCGGTAGTGGGAGATAGCAGTGGGACCTATGTAGTGGATACCACAACAGAAGACAGCTGATATAATTCACAAGGATCTAGATAGGTCATGATTTTCATGGGATGATCCCGGAACTTAAGGGTCATTGGTACAGGTCTCCCAGGGTGACTTGAATCATCCAAGGGTTAAACGGTGTTACAATGTGGTGGTCAGGGACATCTAGAAGAACATTGAAAGACCCTTCATATAGATGATTGAGATACATTATAAAGACTAATAAGGTATTGGTAGAGATAAGAGAAGGGATGTTTGTAGGGTGGTGGACCTAGAACAAGATACGAGAGAGAAGCAGGTGTGGGTCAATGTTTTGACATGTTACCACTACCACCCATAGGTGGTCCACACCAGGATCTAAGTGCTAGTGGATACGGATGAGGTCAGTTGTAGGTAAGGGAGGCCTATGACCCCATGGCTCTAAGTATGATATTCGGTACAATATATGTATTTTCAACCATATATCATGTTTTGTTAGACATGGGTTCTAGTCATTCCATTCATTCCATTAATATAGTTCTAGACTCAATGATTCTCGTTGACTTGTTGAATCAACCCTTACAGTTGGAGACTCATACTAAAATGGAAGCAATGATCCAAAAATTGGGCTGACAGTGTGATGTAACACATGGATGTGATAGTTTTGGTTAGGATTTATTGGTAGTGGTGTCTAGTTCTTACGAAATCATTTTTGGAATTAATGTAGAGACCCGAAGCTTGACGTACATAGATATTACATTACTTTTGCGGAAATACATAATACATAACAAAATCAGACACACAAGGACCGTAATAGTTTAGTGTCTTTGGAAACTTGGAAAGTAATCATCTAATCATGGTGAAAGATCTTCAACATCTCCCATAGTGATCTTCCACTTTTTGTTTCGTTACCTAAAACCTTTCTTTTAATCCTAGGGGAAAATAAAACATAAAAAGGGTGAGATAAAATGCTCAGTAAGGGTAATAATGGATAAAATAAAACATTCCATATATATTTGAACTTAAAAACATGAACATAATGTTTAAACATCAAAATATTGAGCAACGAAATAAAACATGGAAGTACATAAGGCATATATCATAATGGAACATAAATCATGATAAAATAGCTTGGGAATAAAACATGTAATTGCGGCATCCATTAATCACATTTAATGATTTCCATAGTAGCAAGGCATTTATTCCAAGACCATCTTAGTGGACAAAGTCCCTTTCTGAATCGAGTTCACTCCTCATTGCAGTCCTGTAATACTGAACCGGATTAATTTACCGTTCCAGCCATGTCTATCTAATGAGATATAAATCTTTACCCAATGCATTTGAGGGAGATATATGCCCCACCCATCTCATAATGAAATCATTCTTACTTGTACCACAAAATAAACAAACATCATTTATAATAACCCAATAAATAAAATGGTTTTCATAAACATCATCCCATCATCACATAATGCATATAAAAGAAATCGATATCATTTCATTATAAGAAAAGTGAAACCATGTAAATCATAGATACATTATACATGAAACATACACATATGAAATAATGTCATCTTAGATGAAAAATGGTTGTGATAAAATTCTTGAATTGAATTCTTGAGGAAAATATACTTTTTTCTTCAAAATCATTTTCTTTTCCCAAAATGTCATGAAAATTTAAAAGAAAATGAGTTTTTTGAAAATAGTCCTGAAATATTTTGGAGGAAGATTCATGAAAATAAGTCTTTATAAAACTGTAAAAATCCTTTCATGCGGTATAAGTTAAAAATAACATCTTCTCGTACTTTTTTCAAAAAAGTCAAAAAGTACCTCGTAATGTAAACAAAAGAAAGATTCCTTACATACCATGTAGTAAAAGATAAAATGGGTAAAAAGTACATTAAACATACATAAAAACAATTTTAGAAAACATGTACTTGGATGATAACAATAACCCCAATAAATACTTACGTATAAGCAATCTCGGATAAAAAAAATGAGATTTGCGAAATTATCCCTTACCTTCTGTCCGATATGCTTCGTACGTATCCGAACCTCCTCTTCTTTGAAGTGCCTCTTTGAGACCTCCTCTTAGGGCACTAAAATTGGAATTTGAAGAACACCAGGACCTCTAATATGTTTCTTGGGAAGTGGAGAAAAGAATTTTGCAGATGTTGGCTGAGCTTAAAGACTCAAAATGGTGTGAGGAAGAGAGGGAGGAGGTGCCCTTTTATAAGGGAGGAGAGGGGCACCTTTAGAAAAACAAAAAATATTATTTTATTATAAAATCATATTCAGATTTTAATAGCTAAAAATTGATTTATTTCGAAGCTAATGTAATGATGGGTCGAAATAATTTAATCCAATAGAATTTAGATAAGTTTAGGTTTCTATTTTAACCTTATCATTGAGATTTATCTTTAAGTTAAATAATTTTTCTTTTACCGTGTCTTCTTGTTTTCTTACACTATAAGGTTATTAAATATACTATAACAAGCCAAAAAAACCCCAAGTTGTTTATTATTAATATATATAACCTTATATAAGTCATTTGGCCAAACTTTAGATTTTTAGGAATAAAATAACAATTAATAATATAATATTATTTTTAAAAACTATTTGATGTCAATTTTGACACTATTTGGTAATTAATTTTTGTGAAAATCATAACAGAATGATTATTTCAAAAAAAGTTAACTAAATAAATACTAACATGTCATATTAACCTATAAAATTATTTTAATTAATAAATAGTCTCAAATTACATTTATTTGTGTATTTATAACATCAATTATGTCAATATTTCATTAATAAGATAATTACTACATCATCATTGTGTCATAAATAAATTAACATATATAATGTCTAAAAATTATAAATAAAATACCATTACGTAGAAAAGCGTTTTATCTTTCTAATTAATATTTATAGTCGAATTTATCTTATGTATAACCCTATATTAAAAATGGTTTACTTATTAAACTTTGATTTTAACTATTTTAACCCTTCTTTAAATAAATTAGTATTAAATGTCCTAATCGAATTCATGTGGGCCTATATGGTCATATTTTATTCCTAAGGTTGTTTTTGGTTGAATTAATCTTATCTAATAGAATTATAAAATGTTTTAGGGTAATAATAATATCATTTTTACCCTTAATTATCCTATTTACTTTTAACCATGGTAAATAAAAGTAAAAAGTTACTATTCACCAAAAAATATTTTAATCTCATTGAACCACATTTTAGTCCTTCATATTAACCGTGTCTCTCGAATTTTCAAAATTCCACTCACAGAAGTGGTAAAATTATGTTTTATGAAAAATGCAGTTTTGTAACTACCACTTAGTGGATTCACTATTCATAAAAAAATGAAAGTTTCCAGAAAAATACCCAAAATTAGTCCTAAGCTATATTTGATATTATGATTTCAAAAATAATGTATATTTTACCAAATTCGAAACATATCAGTTGAATTAATTAATTTAAAAATTATTTCCCGTCATCAAAACAAATAGTGTGTTTTTAAGAGATAATAACTATCAAAAGATTGAAACTTTTTTATGTCTGGTATAAATGTCAAATTACATCTGATGACCAACATTGTATTAAATGGTAAAAATATATTCTAAATATACTTTAAAACCACTCAAATTAATTATTTATCACTATTAATTATTTCGATTAAAAAAGTTGTTTTTAATTAAAATTTAGTAATTTTCACTATTCATCAGAATATGAAAGTTATCCAAAAAGTACCAAAATTTCACCCTAAGCTAATTTCGATATTCTGAATCCAAAAATGAAGTTCATTTTGAAAGATAAAATTTATAAAATTTCAAAAATTGGGTATTTCTATTCATAACGGCTAGTTCATAATAGTATTATAATAATATATTTTTTAGTGAAAATCGGTATTGTGTACTACACACGCTATCGAGGAAGGTCTTTATTGTGTGTAATGAAAGCCATGTCAGGGCAGCATATAGTGAAATATCCATTTGGTGTTGCGTATAATCAAAACTTATTTCATTTATACATTAAACAAAATCTATACATAAAATTGCGTAGAATAGTTTCTACAAAACGAACTTGAAATTGTGTGTAATAAGAGCCAAGAATAGTGTTGCAAATACTGCAAGAAAATACGGTGTTGCGTATATCACAAGATAATTTTGGTGTAGCATAAAACAGAAGAACTTAAAAATATTATTTTTCATAAAATCTCAGGGTGTTACATTCTACCCCCTTAAAATGAATTTCTCCCTCGAAATTCATCGGGGTTATAAATGGTTTATTACATGAGAGTTTCTTTCATAGAAACCTGCATCGTAAAAAGGAATACTAAAACTTCATTTACAAAAAGAATGGTAGAAACATAATGGATACCCAAATAACAAATCACTGGGATTCCAAATAGGAGAACATAGGTGAAAATATGGATATGGAAGAGAAATCTGATCATCATGTTCTGATGGAGAGTGGTAGAGAACATGGCTATGAAAAATCCATCAATCACAAAGCCATAGATTTGTGATTATCTAAGGTACCATCTGATTCATTGAATATAAGGGCACTAGGAAACCATTTTTGGTTTTCAAGATCATTTCCCTAAAGATGATAAAATTGGAATTAGAAGTAATAATTTCGTGATTTTGGTAAAGTCTCACCGTTGTTCGTTCTTTGGACAATTTACACTTCATCTCTTAAAGAAATGAAGTTGAGTTTTTCATTCGTGAAGTGTTAGTAGATCATGTGATAGAATGATGGGTCATTCTATCTATCTCAAACAAAAGGTTATAAAAGTTATCAAAAATGCATAAGTCCATCTATAGTGAGATTAATAATATATGGTTCCTAAAATGGACTTATACATCATATATCATACTGCATAATATAATAAAGCTAGTTTCTACTAAAGAGTGACTTCCTGTAGGCCAGTGGTAGGCGATAAAGGCCAGTCGCACTTGAGTTGTGGGTTCGATTCCCACAGCCTTGTCTGACGCGATGGGCTGCCGCTCGTCCTGCAGGTTGTCCATTTTCTAAAACTACATTACTCTAACATCCCATAAATAATTTCGAAAAAACTTCTATCCTTAAACAATACTAACTTATGTCCAACATAATCCATTTCAATCTTTAGGCTTATCCATAATACTGCAGTCCACTATCATATTATAGTGAAAACGATTACCAGAGATTTCATATAACAAGAATGTTAATACCATCTTTGATCCCCATATATCATAAGATATGTGTTGTTGGTCACATTCCAAACATTCGAAGGCCTTAATCATGTATTCTGTTGAAAAATGAATACCCATTGAATCTTAGTGAAAACATGAGAGATGTCAAAAGTTACCTCTTTCCACATTCCAAAACCCCAAAATTCTATATACTCAAACCATGATATAACTATTTCCTTATATCAATCATGAGCTCATGAAAAATGTCAAACATTTCATTTTCTCCTTGTCCCTTCATTATGAGTATATCATCTTTTTACCAAAAATATCTCAATCACATTCCATGGTTACTGGTACCATAAAATTATTGAAAACCAAAATAGACCAATACATAAATATTCCAATCTTCCACGATACTATATACAACATTATTTTCGAATCCCATTACATAAACACTTAATCATTCCACCACATCGTTGTCATATTCATCATCACCAATAGTGATCGCATGTGACTTCCCTTTGTCCTTTTCCTTAAGTGGTTGATCATTTCGATTATCACTAACCCTTGGATTAGGGCATTAATTAGCATAATGCCCCATTTCCTTGTACTTGAAGCATTGAAGTGTTGGTGGTGCGTTCTCCACAGTATTTTCATTATTCACATCATTAGAAACCCTTTTTCCATTACTTTGACACTCAGCTGCTTGATAACCTTCTTTTACACAATTAAAACATTTTCTAGTCCCTTTAATACAATCTCCACCATGCTTCTTTCCACACTTTCAGCATAAGGAGACATTCATCTTCTTTTCACAGTTATTTTGAGATTTCTCCTTGAACTCCATCTTTCATTTCTTGTCAAAACCATGAGATGGATAAGTAACACCAACTTCCATTTCCTCCTTGATAGCACAACACACAATTACTTCATAGCTACTGAAGTCTCTTATAGCTAATTCCCTTCAAATATATGGCTTTAAGCCACTGAAGAATCGATCAACTTTACTATCGGGTTGGATGATAAATCCAGATGCATACCTTGAAAGCCTTGTAAAATTCGCTTCGTATATACCAACAGATTCATCATCCTTTTTCTTTAGTTCAAGAAACTCCTTCCCCATCTTTGCTCGAAGAATAAGAGGGAAGTACTTATTGAAAAATAAGTTCCTGATCTCGTCCCATTCCATGGACTCAATTTCATCTCTTGGCCTCGTATTCTTGATAAGATTCCACCATTGATCAGCTTCACCTTCGAAACGATATACTGCTAAGATGACTTTATCATGTTCAGAACATTGAAGAAGTGAAAATATTTTTTCAGTGGTACAAATCCATTTTTCAGAAACAAGTGGATCAAAAGACCCACTGAAAGAAGGTGGACGTTTCCTCATGAAGGACTCAATAGAATATTGTTCCTTTCTCTGCTCATTTGAAAGTCTAGAATGATTCATAGCTTGTGTAAGTATAGAAATAAGATTTTTCACTCCATCTCCAATAACATTTGTTTGTTTAGGAGGAAAATCATTGCATTGTCCATTGCATTGATCATCACGGTTCCTTCGGCTTCCAGCCATCATCTAAAACCCAAAAAGAATAGTGCGAGAGGCAAAAATCATGCCAGGGAAAAAAACATAATAAAGGGAGAGTACCTTCAATATCTAACATCTTAGGATTAATTCTAATATCGTTACCATAATTCTAGGACTATAACCTACACTTACACTTAACCTTAGGGAAATCCCTAGACATACCTTAGAAATATCTCTAGGGATCTCAGTAATGTTATCGCATCCTAGTTTCCAAAGGTTGACTAAACCTTTCCTCTGATACCAACTGTAGTGACCCGAAGCTTGAAGTACATAGATATTACATTACTTTTGCGGAAATACATAATACATAACAAAATCAGACACACAAGGACTGTAATAGTTTAGTGTCTTTGGAAACATGGAACGTAATCTTCTAATCATGGTGAAAGATCTTCAATATCTCTCATAAAGATCATCCAATTTTTGTTTCCTTACCTAAAACCATTCTTTTAATCCTGGTGGAAAATAAAACAAAAAAAGGTTGATCTCAAATGCTCAGTAAGGGTAAGAATGAATAAAATAAAACATACCATATATATTTGAACGTAAAAACATGAACATAATGTTTAAACATCAAAATCTTGAGCAATGACATAAAACATGGAAGTACATAAGGAATAGATCATAATGGAACATAAATCATGATAAAATATCATGGGAATAAAACATGTAATTGTGGAATCCATTAATCACATTTAATGATTTCCATAGTAGCCAAGGCATTGCTGCCAAGACCATCTTAGTGGACAAAGGCCCTTTTCTGAATCAAGTTCACTCCTCGTTCCAGTCCTGTAATACTGAACTGGATTAGCTTACCGTTCCAGCCATGTCTATCTCATGAGATATAAATTATTACCCAATGCATTGGAGGGAGATATAGGTACCACCCATCTCATATTGAAATCATTCTTACTTGTTACACAAAATAAACATACATCATTCATAATAACCCAAAAAATAAAATGGGTTTCATAAACATCATCCCATCATCACATAATCCATATAAAAGAAATGGATATCATTTAATAATAAGAAAAGTAAAATCATGTAAATCATAGAGACATTATACTTGAAACATACACATATGAAATAATGTCATCTTAGATGAAAAATGTTTTTGATAAAACACTTGAAATGAATTCTTGAGGAAAATATACTTTTCTCTTCAAAATCATTTTCTTTTCACAAAATTTCATGCAATTTTAAAAGAAAAGGATTTTTTTGAAAATAGTAATGAAATATTTTGGAGGAAGATTCATGAAAATAAGGCTTTATAAAATAGTAAAAATCCTGTCATGCCGTATAAGTTAAAAATAACATTCTTCTCGTACTTTTGTCAGAAAATTTAAAAAGTTCCTCGTAATGTAATCAAAATAAATATTCCTTACATACCATGTAGTAAAAGATAAAATGGGTAAAAAGTACATTAAACATCCATAAAAAAATTTAGAAATCATGGACATGGATGATAACAATAACCCCAGTAAATACTTACGTATAAGAAATCTCAGATAAAAAAAATGAGATTGGAAAAATTATCCCTTACCTTAGGTCCGATATGCTTCGTACGTATTCGAACCTCCTCTTCTTTGAAGCACCTCTTTGAGACCTCCTCTTAGGAAACTAAAATTGGTCTTTGAAGAAGACCAGGACCTCTAGGATGTTTCTAGGGAAGTGGAGAATTGAATTTTGCAGGGGTTGGCTGAGCTTCAAGGCTCAAAATGGTGTAAGGAAGAGAGGGAGGAGTTTCCCTTTTATAAGGGAAGAGAGAGGCACCTTTGGAAAAACGAAAAATATTATTTTATTATAAAGTCATATTCTATTTTTAATAGCTCCAAATTGATTTATTTCGAAGCTACTGTGAGGATGGATCGAAATCCTCTCATCCGATAGAATTTAGACAAGTATAGGTTTCTATTTTAACCTTATCATTTATATTTAACTTTAAGTTAAATAATTTTTCTTTTACCGTGTCTTCATGTTTTCTTACACTATATGGTTATTAAACTTACTATAACAAGACAAAATAACCCCAAGTTGTTTTTTATTAATATATATAACATTATCTAAGTCATTTGGCCGAACATTAGATTTTTATGAATAAAATAAAAATTAATAATATAATATTTGTTTTAAAAACTATTTGATGTCAATTTAGACACTATTTTGTAATTGATTTTTGTGAAAATCATAATAGAATGATTAGTTCGAAAACAGTTAATTAAATCAATACTAACATGTCATATAAACCTAGAAAATTAGCTTAATTCATAAATATTCTCAAATTACATTTATTTTGGTATTTATAACATCAATTATGTCAAAATTTCATTAATAAGATAATTATTGCATCATTATTGTGTCGTAAATAAATTAAATTATTTAATGTCTAAAAATTATAAATAAAATTCCATTATGTAGGAAATCTTATTATATTTCTAATAAATATTTATAGTTGAATTTATCTTATTTATAACCCAATATTAAAAATGGATTACTTATTAAACTTTGATTTCAACTATTTTAACCCTTCTTTAAATAAATTATCATTAAATGTCCTAATCTAATCCAAGTGGGGGTAAAAGGCCATATTTTATTCCTAAGGTTGTTTTTGGTCGAATTAATCTTATCCAATAGAATTAGGAAATATGTTAGCCTAATAATAATATCTTTTTTACCCTTAATTATCCTATTTACTTTTAACCGTGGTAAATAAAAGTAAAAAAGTTACTATTCACCAAAAAATATTTTAATCTCATTGAACCACATTTTAGTCCTTGATATTAACCGTGTCTCTCGGATTTTCGAAATACCACTCACAGAAGTGGTAAAATTATGTTTTATGAGAAAATCAGTTTTTTAACTACCACTTAGTGGTTTCACTATTCATCAAAAAAATGAAAGTTTCCAGAAAAATACCAAAAATTAGGCCTAAGCTATATTTGATATTATGAATTCAAAAATGATATCTATTTTACCATATTCAAAAAATATCAGTTGCACTAATTAATTTAAAAATTAATTCTCGTCATCAAAACAAATAGCATGTTTTTAAGAGATAATAACTATCAAAAGATTGACACTTGTTTATGTTTGGTTTAAATGTCAAATTACATCCAATGACCAACATTGTATTAAATGGTAAAAATATATTCTAAATATACTTTAAATCCACTCAAATTAATTATTTATCACTATTAATTATTTCGATTAAAAAAGTTTCGTTTAATTAAAATTTAGTAATTTTAACTATTCATCAGAATATGAAAGTTATCCGAAAAGTACCAAAAATTTCACCCTAAGCTAATTTGGAGATTCCGAATCCAAAAATGATGTTCATTTTGGAAGATAAAATTTATAAAATTTCAAAAAGTGGGTATTACTATTCATACCGGCTAGTTCATAATAATATTATAATAATATCTCATTTAGTGAAACTCGGTATTGCCTAATACACATGCTATCGAGGAAGGTCTTTATTGTGTGTAATGCAAGCCATGTCAGGGCTGCGTGTTGTGAAAGTTTCGTTTGGTGTTGCATATAATCAAAACATATTTCATTTATAAATAAATAAATATCTATACATAATGTTGGGTATAATAGTTTCTACAAAACGAACTTGAAATTGTGTGTAACGCGAGCCAAGAATAGTGTTGCGTATTCTGCAAGAAAATACGGTGTTGCGTATATCACAAGATAATTTTGGTGTAACTTACAACAGAAGAAAGTAAAAAGAATATTTTTCATAAAATCTCGGGGTGTTACAATAAATTTGATATTCTCAATACATACTCAGATTAACTATTTTATGGGAAGAGTGTGTTGTGTCTATATTGATAGAACTAGGTTTTACATTGATGGTGAAAAGGAAACCATGGAATCATATTATGGACTCACACATAAGAGGGTGCACCTAATTACTTATCATTTTTCAAGCCTCACCCTCGGTGTAGTGGATGATATGAGTCCTTAGTTTCATACAGTGCTGCTGGAGTATGAGGAAGCCTTTCCTGAATATTCTATATGTTTACCTACCTAGATGGATATGGGCATATGTCTTAATCTTCATCCTAGGAAGGAACCATTATCTACCTATAAATATTGGATGTTTCACGAATAGCTTCTTAAGAAGATGAAAAAATTGGAGGACTTTCAGAGTTAGGGCTTTGTGAGACCCAGTTTTTCACCCGAGGTAGCCTGAATATTTTTTTCCCCAAAAATGAATATAGGAGCCTGAGGTTATGTCTGGATTATTGGCGTATGAACTAAGTGAATATGAAGAACATGTATTCAATTCTGACGATCGATGTCCACTTTGATCAGTTCAATGGTTCACATTTTTTTTTAAAGATCGACCATAGATTTGGTTATCACCAGATACAATTACAAGTTAAGGATATGATAATGACACCTTTTGAAGTTGTTACAGTCACAAGGAGTACATGGTGATGATATTTGGAATGAATAACACCCCATATATGTTCATGGGACACATGAATTGGATCTTTAAGAATAACATAAACTAGTTCGTGGTGGTCTTCATCGATGACATCCATGTGTATTTGACATCAAAGGAGGAGCATGTGTGACCCTTGAGGATACTCCTACCCAGACTATGATAAAATAATCGTTATAATAATTTATTAAAGTTCAAATTATGGATTTGAGAGGTTCATTTTTGTGAGATTTTATATCAAATGCTGATGTATTAGTGGATTTAGAGAAGGTTGAACTTGTTTTTTATTAGGAGCCACCCAAAAGCATTACCGAGGTACAATGTATCCCTAGATTTTAAGGGTATTATTGAAGGTTTTTAACTGAAATATATAGATTCTAATCACCCTTTAATGATTTTCCATTAGAGTGGAATACATTTCTGTGGACATAAATTGGAAATTACTATTTTCAAGAGCTGAGGTAGAGGATGACGAGCACTCCATCCTAAAGTTACTAGAGGAAGGTGTCGAGTATGTTGTGTTTTGAGATGTATTTGTGACTAGGATTGGTTGTTTCCTTATAATGGAGAAATGGGTTATTGCCTATGGTTCATGCTAGTTGAGACAACAAGAGAAGAACTACGTGACCCAGGATAATTTGTTACCATCAGTAGTCTTTGTATTAATGATCTGGAGAAACTACCTGATGGGTGAGTGGTTTATCATCTACTCTAACCAGAAGTGTCCCGATGAAATATTCTCATAGAATGATGTAATCCTGACATGAAGGATATGGATAGAGTTCCTCTAGGAATATGAAATTGAGATTGTCTATACCCAGGGAAGGGGAATGTGGTGGAATATTCTCTCAGTAAGAGATATAGTACGATGTTGATAAATGCATCATTTGAATAGTTGGTGTTATATAAGATATCCATTATGGATTGATATGGAGGAAATTTCATACATTCCATGGTTTTCACACTTCCACTCTTATAATGAGTTAGGGAGCCACTGCATGGGAATACTAACAGTGAGACCCTATGTGCTCAGATATCCAAAGGGCATTCTTTGGACTGATAATCAATATTTAGGGAAAACATTGTTCTTTATAGACGATGTATAGTAATATCAGTTGTGTTTCAAGATATGATTATAATGGATATTCATTCATCCCTTTTGATGTTACATCTAGATGTGGAGAAGATGTACTAGTACTTACGATGTTATTTTTGGGGGTTAGGAATGAAGAAAGTGTTGCAGAGTTCATTTCTTCATGCCTTACTTGTGAGCATGTGATGGTTGAACACCGTGTTCTGGTGGGATTATCTCAACACCTTGATGTTCCATAATTGATATGGGATGGGATATCAATTCACTTTGTGGTGGGATTACCAAGTGCATTTATGGGATACTATTCTATATGTGCGATTGTTTATTGACTCACCTTGTTATCCCACAGCACATCAATCTATGAGAAGTGTTTATTGGATATCATATTATGAATTTGTATGAAAAATATTGTTTTAATCCATGGATTCTGAAAATTAATAGATTGAATCATTGTTTGAGCGGTCCTTCTAGTCACCACTTTTCTAGACTAACAAAAGAGATTCAGAAATCATGGGACCAGAGTTGGTGAAAGATACTACAGTAACGATGTTGATTATACAAGATTATAGGAAGACTACATAGATACATCTTAAGTCTTATTTTAATAGGTGATAGAGTCATTTGGAACATGAGGAAGGATTCCATTTGTTCCTTCAGGTTTCACCTCTATGGGAACTATGGTGATTTGGGCATGGTGGAAAGCTATCTCTGAGTTTCATTTTTAACATTGCATATAATATGTAGAGTTGGAAATAAGAGATACATATTGAATATTCCATCATATATACATGAGGTACACAATGTATTCTACGTTTCATAGGGGAAAACGTACATGCATGAACCATCACCCATTACTGGTTAAGGTGATCATCATCGATTATGGATTGTCCATTGGTGAGTACTCAGTAGAAATCGAGGAACGATAGGAGATGATCATTCACGAGATATCATTTAATTTTTTGTCTGTCCGATTGTCACATGGGAATCTCTAGGAGGGCCCAAGGGAGTAGGGTGCTCATATTGGTTCTCATTACCCTCACACATTTTAGTATACTTTATTTGGGATTTTGAAGGACATAAATCCCCAATGTGGGGAGAATGTAACATCATAGACATTCAATGTTGAATTTTTTAATATTTTATTGCTTGATTTCGAGACTTGGGGCTATGAAATCATTATATTCAATGTCCCATTGTTCTTATAAGTAATGTTTGAAATATATTATAATATTTAAAAGCACGTGCATATAGTTTTCTTTAAAATGTAGAATAAATCCTAAACAATTTTACAGATCAGAAATGTGAGTGAAATATTGACTTCATTATAGTAGCTTTACCCTAGGAATGAAATTATATTGGTCATCCTTGGTATTTTGTGAAAATGTTTTTGCGGGACGTTAAAGGAATAAAATAATTTATTAAAACAATTAATTTTTGACAAAACAAATTTTCCATCTATAAATGGATTATTGTGATGGATATTAGGGGTTATTTTCATACCCTATAGATTCTAGAGGACCTATAGAAAGAATGTTGGAAAATATTCTCTTTAAAAATGATTTATTGCTGGTCTGCCAATAGATATAGCCTTGGATTTGATAGATCTCACCAATGAAAGTTACACAATAATTGTTTTTCATCGACAATCAAACTGAATATAGGTAGGATATTTTATCTTTTTATTTACATCCTATTATTAATCTAATATTAAGGTAGATCAATTCAATGACCATGAATTGATATTAAAAAAATCCATATATTTCAAATTTGGGGATTTGTTTTTTCCATTTCATTTATTCCAATCCGTTTGTCATACTCAAAAAAACTAATCGATTCTGACATTTACAATGGTAGATGATTTTTTCTCAAGGTTTCCCTTGATATTTTATCCACCCATTCTTCATGATCATCACTATTTGAACCATGTGGTTCCTAGATCTATGTTTCCCGATTGTTCCAAACATGATGCGACCCCCAAATTTTAGGCACATTGACAACCGATGATGGATCAGTGGTGATCGAAAAAGAAGGAGATTAGATCTATGATCATTAGTTTTTTAGGAATTGGATGAGGCATGGTGGTATGAAGAAGGGTCCAAAAATGTTGCACTAGTGGATAGTAGTGGATAACTGATGTTGCATTCTTGCAAGAAGCGTTGGCATTGGTTGCAGGAGATGCGGAGTGGTCCGAGCCAGGTAAGGAAGATGGGCTGGGTTGGTTCGGTGGGTCTAGTCTGGCTAGTGGGAAGGGGTGGACCTAGTCAGATCTAGGGCTACCATGGTGGAACCTAGTAGTGTCCAACTATGACAGTTGACCACCATGGTCGACCACAATGGTAAACTGTGGTCGTAGGTCTGCAAACCCTGGTTGGTCTGTGACACGATTTGTTCAAACGATCATATTTCCTTAATGGAGTGTCCAATCGATGAACTATCATTGTCTTTGAGACTGTAACGTTGAGAAAGAAATTTTGAGAAAAATGATGGGTGTTTATTATGGACCATTATAGTTAGAGAGAATTCTCTTTTTCCTTTTCCTTGAGGGTACAATACGGTATTACATCTATGTCATTGGATTGTAATCCCCATTTGGAGGATGATTCTTATATAATTAATTGTATCCCTCTGCAATACTAGACTGCGATCCTCTATCACCCATAGTGGTGTTGTGGAATAGGAATAGAATCCTAGAGTAGAGAATTAGTCCTCAATCTATATATCCATATTGGTAGGGTATGTTGTATCACATTGAGTGTTTGGGTATGATCCCCTACGTAGCGGGTTGATGTATATTGGATCTGTGGTATCCCCTAGGGTGTCTAGGTATGATTCCCTCTCTCTAGATCAGAGTCTTCCTTGAATAACACATTCCTTATGGGTGGGTACAAAATGATCAATACCACTTCTCCATGGGACATAGATGACATCTTGGATGAAGAGTATGATCTCCTGAAGTGAGAGGGCTTTGAGTATATTCCTAGGGCCAGTAGTTGGTAATGGCTGCCAGATGGTGTGGTGTATCTATTGAGTATATTTTTATATTATTGTTATATATTATTAGACAAATATTATTGTATATAAAATTGTAATTTTGATTCTTTATTTATTAAATGTTTCATTGGTGTCCTACCGAGTATTTGTTATACTCACCCATGCACCGTCTATCCCACCACATTCCATGTCTTGTGTAAATGATCGAAATTTTGACCGAGTCCTAGATAGACAAGCACCAAATGGTTCTTAGTGAGACTATAAAAAACTAGGGTTTTTCTTCTGAAATTCATATATAAGTCACTATATATTTAACTCTATTTTAGTCTTCTGTTACACACACATTGTGGGAAATCATTTTGGCTCTATATACATTCCAATAAAATTTTAGTCATACATGGGTGTGAGATATTTGATTTATGCATGAAACCATTCAATCATTTTAAATTTCATCGTTTTATACATTGGATGTGTGTGTGTGTAGGTACACTAAGCTAATGCCTCCAATTTATTGGATATTCATACTCACTAAAATTCACCAGTCCATTGCCTATTAGAGATATGATTCAGGTAGTCATCGCATGGACCCATCTAGGATGGTTCCTGAGAAAATCGTAAATGAATTATAAAATTTATAAAATAATCTCATGAAGACATTATATTAATGGTTAAACATACATATGGTCATGGAAACATTTTCCATATGTGTGTTAACCTTAAAAATATGTTTTATTAATGATTTTTTTTTCCATTTTTATAATTTAAACCAGTTTTCAAACTAATATTCTTGTCTTTTTCTGAAAAAGGAACTTTTAAAGCATTTCTCCTTAAAAATAAATATTATATTTACCTTGTATGATATGTATGAAGTTAGAAAGTTTAATTTCATTGGGGATTAATTTTCAAGTCTAAAAAATGACATTTTTTGAAAATTATTGCAAAGGTGATTCTAAAAGAAATTTATATTTCAAAAATTCAAAATAAAAGAGTTCTTTTTTCACAAGAATGTATTTAAAAGATATTATTTTTATTATTTTTATTCATCAAATACAAAAAACCTTTATTTTTACTCCATTTGGGATATGTCGTATTGATACCATGCTAATTATTCCTCGGGATGGTTTATGATTGATTTGGCCAAAGATTATATTTTCACTCACTTCATTGATTACTTTTTTAGTCCCCTTCAAATATAGATTTTTCTATGATTATTAGGCATTGAATTTCCAAAAAATTTCCATATCATTTTTCATGTATATATTATTTCTTAAATCATTTACCATTCTTATCAAAGAAGCATACTTTGATAGTAATTTTTTTATCATGGGAAATATTGATAAATTATTATTATTTATTCAATATGGATATTTCATATGGAATATTTTTTATTAATTATATTATTTGATATGGGAAATTATTTGATCAGACAATGACATGTGGGACTTGAAATTTATATAGCCCCAATATTCATTTCATGGTTATCATGATCTATATTAATTGAGAAAATTTAATTGTTTTGTAACTATAGTTTTAATCAATTTTGTCAGTGGTCTTAATAGTGTATGTTATCATGTTCCCCATACATGATGTCAAATAATTAAACCTTTCCATAAAATTGGTTCAATTTTTATTCTCCATGACATTTTCATATGATAAAATATATGGATGATTTATATTCTCAATTTATTTATTATATAAAACGTTTTTCAGTTTCATTACTTTTATTATTTAATTTTGCATATCCAATTATTTAAATAGAACAGGCTTTCAGTTATTTACCTTCCAATATTTTTCATGCAATCCAATATCAGTTTATTTATTTCATGGAATATGTTTTTAGTTATATACCAGGCCAAAATTATTATTATAATTAATTTATTATTTCTTCCACTATTCATAACCCTTAATAAAAATCTGAGCTCACCCTTACAATTTATCATTTCCCCATGTATCCCAGAAGAATATTATGAATTCTATGAAAGGATATTACTTGAGTTAATAAATTTATCCTCATGTAAAATTAAATAATGTTTTAATTAGTGTATTCATTTATAATATACGCCTCATGTATATATCTAGTTTTCCGAGACTACTAATCTATTATGTCCATCAGGAAATTATTCCACATAATCATGCCAATGTAGTGGTAATAGACACAATATTCGATATTTCTGGGGTTGGGTCATTGTTATTGTTATCAAAGGAAGTTTATTAGAAACCATGGGAACAATATTTATGAAAAAAAATGACTTCATATATCCTTAATGTACAATTCGTTGATATGTATAGATGAATATGCTATTGTTGTGGTCAAATAGATGTTATTTTGTTTCTAATAATTACATCCCTATATGGATACTACAAGTAGAAATGGTTTTGGTAGAAATGATCCATGGTGAAAGAAATTTGAATTGGTTCATTAAGGCTAACTTAATAAAAACATATTTCGCAATAATGGGCCTTACTTTGAAATTGGTTTGACACTCTTGTGGGATAGGAATAGGATAATTCACATATTCATCGAAAATTGTTATGAAATATTTTAATTGATAATTAAAATGAATTACCGATGTTAAATCTAAAATAATAAATGATTTATGTTGAAATAAAATTGTCAAATTATTTACTATGAATCCAGAAATATTTTGTAGAAATATTTTTTCCAATAGTATTTTTGTTATTAGAATAATAAATCATGTAAGTATAGTTTAAAATTTTAGAATAATATTTTTCTTCATTAAATTAACAGTGATGGTCACCATCATGGAATTGTGTGATTATTTTTTTCCATAATTCATAATTTATAATAATTTATTTAGGTTTTATGTGATTAAGGATACTTTGGAAGATGTTTGTGGAAATACAACTACATAGTTTAATATATAATTTAGGAGGAAAAGATTTTAAGAATAATTACCATACATTTTGGGATTTTATATTAATGGGTTTGATAACCAGTAGTGTTATTATGATAATTAATGATACTGTAATAGTGGTCAAATATGAGTATTATGATTCTAAAAAATTTGTATTGAATCCCATAGAAAATATGTTATTTAATAAGTAAATATCTTGAATGTCAATAATATTTATTATGAAAATTAAATTAAGATAGTTGAGAAAAATGAAAATACATATACTTGGTTAAATACCATCATATATGGAAAGGTGTTGGTGCTTGAACGCATGACTAGAGTATGATAAGGGTTTCACAGCTACCAACGGCATACACGATGACCTGGTAAATGTGTAATTATTTTAAGTTAAAAAATTTGATGAATAAATATTATTGATGATACAATAGTATTAATTATTAATTTTATAGAATAATCTAATATCCATATTTTATTTATATAATAATTTGCCAAAAATGAAAGACGTTTAACTCATTTATGTGCCTTACATTCCATTAAATGTGTCTTTTAGTGCATCGGGAATCAAAGTAAATGTTTTGTTATACATTTCCAAAAGTAATAGTGGAATTATAAATTGACCTATGTATAACCAAAATAGTGAACTACTTATATGAAATTGAATCATATCATGTTAGTATATTTTATCATATTCATAGGCATTAAAGAAAATACTCAACAGTATGAAAATGGTCAAAAGAAATTTTCCTGGTACCATAATATTCATCGAACTAATTTCCTCTTAGATATTTTAAAATCCATTTCATTGAGGCCCTCAACATTCCATATATCATTAACTTTTTTGTTACTTATGGCCTCAATCACTCCCTTTAAATATTTTATCATTATATCCATGTTTGTATCTACACTCACCACTAATGATATCTTATATAGAAACCTTATTACTGGTTATTCAATGTTCCCTATGTACTTATCATGATTTAAAATTAATAAGATATTCTATTATCTATTTTCACTATATGGGATTTCAAAATATTATTTTTCACATATCAAACCCTCAATTTTTGATCTCATATTTAAATTAATGTAATTCTATTTAATTATTTTTGGGTGAATGTAGTTCCCGGAAATTCTAAAAAATGTTGTATTTATTAGTGCTAGTGACACACAGCCCGAAGCATAGAAGGGAATGTAATATTCAAATAAATTAAAATTTATTCACTATTTTAGATAAACTAAATATATGATATGTCTTTAAAGGAATGAAATACATAGTTAGCTTGTTCCCCATGTAACAATAACAATCATTCATAAATTTCATTACATAAAAGACCATGTTTTACCGTGAAATAATAATAAAAACATTGTTATTTAGTATAATAAGATATTATTATTGATGAATTTTTCATTTATTAATAGTTTTAACTAACTTATGAAAATAAATGATGTATAAAAATAATATAATAATATATTTGTTTCCAATATATCTAAAATTAAAAAATAAACCTATTGAATATAAATCATATAACTTTATGCTCCTAAAAGAGTGTTATTTTAATAAATTATAATTATTGAAATTATATAATTATATTAATAATATATATTTAATATATTCATTAATTTTTTTTATTAATACAATTTATTTTATATGTTGAAGATGAGAATAATTCTATTTCTACATATAAAAACTATATTTTAATAAAGACATGTTTATAACCATTTAATGGCCCAACTATTTGAATTAATTTTTTTTGGAAATATTATAAATTTTATATGTCAAAATAAAAATAATATTTTAAATCATAAAAAAATAATTATCTTAAAGTAAATTTTTGATATTTATATGTGATGATTAATTTTTTTATGAATAGTTTGAAATACAAAATTTTATTTAAAAACATCTTTTTTCACCCAATTTAATTGTATGACAAATTACATTTTTTGTTAGTTATAAATAATAACTATATAATATATATATATCATAAATAAAATTTCATATTAATCAACTTCAATTTGAAATAGGAATTAAAAACATCTCAATATTTTGAACTTTTTTACATAAAACCATTATATTGTCATCCCATCAGGGAGATTAAATATAAATTAATTTCTATCACTTTTGTCATCATAATTTTGTAAAGTGGATTCCATATTTTTAATATGAATTATTTATAAAATATAATATGGTAAAAAAAAAATTTGAACAGTACTATTAGTTAATCTAATTTAAAAAAATTAGAAACATTAAGATAATGATTTGTTTAACAATAGACTAAAGCTCGAACATAAGGCCTAAATTGACCAACACACATATCGAAAATACATTTTATGATCAAATATATATATACACCATATAATCCATTTTATTTAAATTGGTTCATTATGGGAGACACATTTCCTGAGTGAACCCTGGGTGGGATTTCCTTTACAAAAATTTAAAAAAATGTCACTCCTACAACACTATTAAATGACACCCAACCTTTCCACATATTCAGGGATCTCAATCATATTGAATTGCACATATTCATATAATATAATCTCTCGAGAAAAATAAAATATTCCAATAATCCATAGCATGTGTTGAATGAAATCCATGTATGTATTTTGGTTTAAAGCAAAGGAGTAACCCGAATAAGAGGTGACCTTCTTCAATGAAAACGTTTCATTCATTTACTTATCCTCCCCATCAATTATTTTTATTCAATTATATTATAATAAAAATATTATCCTGAATAATATAATGTTTTTCAATTATATGTTTTATTCTTACACCTACACATAATTATATCAAATGGAAAATGAACTTACCATTGTGGTATTGCGAACTACCACCCCACAAAACAATGTCATTCGTTTTTTATTTTAACAGCTCTCACAATTTGGAATTATGATGGTAAACCTATTTATATATAATATATATATTATATTTATAATTTATTTATGTTTTTTGAATTCTTATAAAACTAAAACGTTAATTATTTAAATTTTATTTAATTATGACAACATCATTTATTGACGTGTGGACTACCACCTCCTAAAAGCGTTGTGATTCATTCACGATATACATGTAATGTATTAAGAATTTTTAATTTTTTTTTGAAAATACATGACATAAATATGATATTATAATTATAAAATACAAATATATAAATTCATTTTCATTTTTTGAAACACAAAAATTAAAATGAAGTAGCATTCTTGCATAGGTACGATCTACCATCTCCATGAATAGTGTATTTAATTTCCTCTCTTCAAAAATTATGTATTAAATATAAACTAATATATTATTAATATTTATATATTATTATAATCATTTTTTACATTATTTATATTATAAAATCATGATCTAATTGATATGAACCAAAATAACATTTTAAAACATTGTCGACAAACAAGACAATTAACACACAAAATTGTGAAAAAATAATAGGTTATTAACAAACGGGTACGAAGATATTACAAAAATTTAATATATGATATTATAAATATCATTATGGATCTTTTATAGGTTATTTAGATTCCTAAAACCATTTTCAATGAGGTTAATGTATGTTCAGTATAAATGAAAGTCTATGTAATTTATTTTCATCACACTTTTTATATTTGTGTGATAAATTTCATATTGTCTACTCACTTCTTTTATATGGTTCATCTACATCCAAGATTGATATATTGTTTCACTAATAATTTTTTATTAATGTAATTTCAAGTTTCCAATAGAATTATATATTTTATGGGGATTTGAATTAAAAATTAACAAGCGGTATTGAATTTCATAACATGATTCCTTTTCACAAGGTTATGTTATGTTTTCGTTGTGGTAGATATTATAAGATTACAATTTTAATAAGTTTCACTATCTATTTTGGAATTTCAATTGTGTTTTGATTTATTGTTGACGCGTATAATATTTTCATTAATTGATTATGACATCAATGTTATGGTTTTATAAATGGTTTAATTTCCAATATCATTTTATTTAGGACTATTTACACTTGTATTTCCATTAAAGGAAATTATTTATTTATTTTTTAATAAAACCAATAATTCTCTTATACAATGTTTATTGATGACCATTTTCATGTTATACATCCATTTTGCAACACTTTTTCATAGAAATGATTTAGATAATGTTTCTATGATAACCATACCTCATACATGTTTTTAATCAGAGATCCTGTATACCTCTAAAAAACTTTTTTTCCCAAAAGTGTCCAATTTTTTTGTCCTTCCCAAAATGATTTATTAATTAAAATTTTAACATTTATTATTTTAGAAATGTTTATATATAATCTTCTTGGAGATTTCTCATCGAGTCACATTTTATCATTTTTACCATAAAAATGAATGTTATTTTAACCTTATATATAATGAAAGGAATTGCACTCCATATTTTATTTGAATCTTTTTTCCCATGTTTTAGAGGCTTATTTTTGAAGGAAATGTTTTCAAAGTTGATTTTCAATAAAAAATATTTTTTAATTGTTCTTCAAAATAAAAAGGTTATTTTCCCAAATTTTCTTAAATATTATTATAATAGTATTTATATTAATCAATGACAACATAAATTTATTTTTAATTCACATGGATTATGTTGTATTTATTCAATCCATATTATTCTACTACATATTTGATGATTGAATTTTTCAAGGAGATTATTGACATTATCTTCCCTGATTTCATTATTATTCCCCTTGAAATATTCAATTTCTAATTATCAGTGGACATTGATTTTACACTAATAATCCATATCATTTTCATGGATATATTATTACCAAATCCATATATCAATATTACATATATTATTTTCCGTTAAATTTAATTGATTGTCTAGGAAAATATTTATAAAACTATATTCGTTATTCAATATGGATTTTGGATATGGAGTCTTGATCATTAAATTATTGACAATATATTAGTAATGATTTATATTGGATGTGATAGGTGGGGTATAGGATATATACATCCGCTCGATGAATTTATATCATCTAATTAGATAAATTCGTTTCAAAATTTAATCAGTTTTGAACCAGTATTTTTAAACCATTCTATGAAATGTATTGAAAATAAATATTTACATATGCCTCAGATATAATGTCCAATTATTATGTTTTCCATTATATTGATTCTATTTTTATTCTCCATGAGGTTTTCATATGATAAAATATGAGGATTCATATCATTCTTAGTTTATTGATTAAATAGAATGTTTTTCAGTTTATAACATTCCCATATTTATTTTTCCATTTCTAGTTATTTAAATGGAATGTTTCTTCGATATATATATTTCCATATTATTTCTGTGATTCAATATTGCTGTACTGATGACAGGGAATTTGTGTTTTATTATTTACCATTCCATAATTATTATTAATTATTTTATTATCTATACCTTAAACCTTACTGAGAATTGAAAATCACTTTTTTTATTTTTCCTTTCCATAGGAATACAATTAATGTACAAAGAAAGTTATAAAAGTATTTTCTATGTGTGAATAATTGCAGCATTCAAGGAAAATAATGAATATGAAATTCTCATATTTATTAATATTTTTGAATTAAATATTAATTTTATTTTAATGGGGATGCTATATTCAATGGCGTACCTGACATGAAACAACGGGTTCCTCCAAGTACTTATTTTGAACACAATGATGAGTCATATTGGAAAATAATAATATATTATTTTTTTAAATGGTAGTTAATGACTAGACATTTTAATGGTGGGATTGAACCAAATTAAATATAAAATTATTATACATGTCTGTTAACTATTTTTAATTTTATCCAACAAATGTTAGAGACTTGAGATTTGAATTAATATATTTTTCTGCATAAATACTCAAATATTATTTAAATGGTTGGTTTATCGCCTTTTGATGGAGAACCCCATTAAATCTATTTTAGGTATCTTTGTATATATGATATTTGAAAAAATAAAAATTTTCTTTAGAATCAGTTCCTCAAAATAAACTTTTGGAAAATTTTTAGTATTTTTCTAACAAAATTATTGTTTAATGAAAAAGTGAACAATAACGTATTTTATTTCAAAACTACCTTTTATTCTAATTTTTTTATATGGTTAAATTATATTTTTTAATTTGGTTTTAAAGATTAATTAAATTATATATTTACCATTTAATCCAATTTTGGTCATTGGAAGTAATTTCACTTTGAAATTGGACATAAACAAGTGTCAATATTTAAATAATTATTATTTCATAAAAACATGCTTTTTGTTTTGAAAACGAGAATTAACATTCAAATAATTAATGATATTTTAATTTTTAAATTTTTTAAAATAGACATCTTTTTTGAATTTGGAATATCAAATATATCTTAGGTTGAATTTTTTCGATTTTTCTGAAAAAAATCAAATTTTAATGAATAGTTAAAACACTAAGTAAAGAAAACAATGATATAAAATATATATCTTTTGGTAAATCATTTTTTACATGGTGTTATATAAGTTATATCTTCGACTATAAATATTAATTTGTAGATAAAATATTTTCTACATCCTGGTATTTTTTTTATAATTATTAGACATCAAAAAATGAAAGTATTTATGACACAATAATGTTGTAGTGTTTACCTCATTAATGAATTATATAAATAAATAAGATTAAAAAAATTAAAATAATATCCAAAACCAGTCCAATTCAAATTTTATGACTTTAATTTAAACATGAGTCATTTTATCTTTGAATTTAATTATTTTTGGACCATTTGAAACTAAATATCATCATATAATAAAATAATATTTTCAAACATTTCTATAGAGCCCCTCATACCCCTTATAAAAAGCCATCACCTATGACACATTAATAACACCTATTAGGCCCTTGTCTCATCCAACATCTTCCCATTTAAGCTCCCTAGTTCCCTCTCTTCCAGCTAGAATCCATACCTTTGGCAGAAGGCACTTCCAGAAATTCTTTTAGGTCAAACCAATGGGAGTTACCCGATTTAAAGGTAACGTCTTTTCTTAAGTTATTTTCTTTTATTTTAAATATCCAACCCCTAAACTTTTTTTATATATTAATTTTATAATTAAACCAGTATCCTGAATATAATAGGATGTTTTTATGGGAAGTTATCGAACTAAAATTCCACACACCTCCATCTAATGGGAATAGAACATAATATTATTGTGGACGGTGAACTACTATCTCACTAAACAATGATTGTTCAATATTCTCCTACCACATATCATGGTGGCTATTATGATGGCGATGTACTTTTATATGATATATATCATGTTTATATTTTCTCTATTCTTCTATGATTTTTTCTTTTACAAACATACCATTCTTTCTTTCCAATATGTGTAAACAAGATAATTTAATTTGAGGAAGTGCAGACTACCGCCCCCTCATGGTGATATGATTCATTCCTGAAATTCTTGGAATGTATAAAGGATGATGTTATGAAATTATATAATATATATATATCTTATGATATTATATTATAATTTTAATATAACTTTGTATCATGTGTTCTCATTCCATTAAATATGAAATAGAAATGAAATTAGTGTTCATGTGTATGTATGTTTTACCGCCTCCATGAACATTCCATTTCATTTCTTTTCTCAAAATTTTATCTACTATTATAAATAAATAGATATAATGGATATATATATAATATATATTATATCTAAATCATGAATTTTATTCTGAAGATAATTGAATTTTGACTACATGGACAATTTGTAATTATAACTCGTTCATTTTTTACTCATGTTCTGAACATTGACAAAATGTCCAATATGAACAAAAATAAATAAATAAAAAATATATCAATGCAATTAGTGAAATAAAAGAAATATTAATCTTCAAAAAGGTACTTAATAAAGTATAAATTAACTTATGTTTATTATTTAGGAAGAACATGGAACAATCGAGTCATGTCAGGCACACAGTAAGGGGTTTCTTATCTCACTTTTTATTTCATGAGATTTCCATCGATCACCACTTATTTATAAGATGGGGTGTATTTTATACATAGATTTGATATATATTATCATGATTCAATTTATATTCATGGTATTTTGTGATTAATTTGGTGGTTATTAACTTTTTTTCATATGATTCGATTGATTATAATGGGGTAAGGGGTTTTCATCTCACATTTTATTCCTGTGAGATTAATGCTATGTTTTAAACTATTCAATTTTGTTTGGTGTATGAACTAACAATGATTATATTATTTTTATAATTTCATTTAATTTATGGGTATTTACATCTTCATTGTATGATCCTTCTTTCATGTGGTTTATGTTTCTTAAGTTACTATATCGGTAAGGGAACTTTTTACCCCAATTTCCATTATTTGGGTTAATCTTCTAATTCTTAATTCTATCATGCTATGACTAAGTGAGGAATAACTATTTATTTATTTATGTTGTAATTTACACTCCCCTTTTTTTGGATATACATTTTATATAGATAATCACTCCATTGATAAATTCTCAATTTGTCGTTATGGACATGATAAGAGTAATTTAAACTCAATTTCCATTCATTGAGTTAAACATCCATGTCATTGGTGTTGCTTTTACAAAAAAAATATGTGTCGAAGTTCTATGATTGATTTTCACTAAATATCAAATCATATTGAGTGTATTTATATCTGTCACACATTATTATGAAATTTATTTATCCTTAATCTAAGGATACAATTTTTATAATTGATTTTGTCTCAAATTACATTCCATTGATACTTCATTATTATTATACAACAATTCCCTCGAATATGGTGTATATACTGTCCTTTGAAATATTATATCATGAATCCATTTATTCTCATGTTATTAAAAAGTTCTGATTGAATGTTATTCCTCAATTATTTGTATTCAGGCGTCTCTCATTTTGTTAAAAATACATTACCTAAAATATCTTTTTAAATGTTTTAATGATTTATTCTTATTAATATTATCATAAATGTATGTGCTTTAAAAATGGTATTATGGATTTATTTATATGTAAATTAATTTTTTCAAATGCTAATTAATTTAAATTTTTCAAAGTGGTATGAGACACTTTGATTCATAAATCTCATTACTAATTGTTTTAAATGGTATTGAAAATGGATTTGTTAAAGAATTGATTACATCAATATCGTGAAATGGTATATTTTGATTACAATGTTGAAATGTAATCTTTCCTCCATACTTTTTTTACGTGTTATGAATTATAATGGTACTTGGTCATTTTACGGGAGATTACATGATAATCCAAATGATGGGTCGTGTCTTGATAAACCAGGATGGGTGGTTACATCATAACCTCTAATGCATTGGCAATGAATGTCGGTCTTATGGCTATTACATTTAGTTATATGTGTGGAAGTTGACCGTATGGTTATTCCATTTATGTAAATTTCCCTCCCAAGTTACAAACATATGTTATGTGGTCTATCTATGGGTTGTATGGTAATTGATTGTTTACAAAGGTTATGAAATGATCTTTTATTCAGAGAAGAGTATTTACTACTTCATAATGGTGAATAGTATTACAAATGAGAAAATATTCATAGTTAACATGTTGTGGTCAAAAACAAAAGTTTTTCATAATTTTTGTATCCCTTGCTGAGATTTTTTCTCATCCCATGTTTTTGAAACGTTTTTCACAAGACTGTAAGTGGAATAGGGACATGGTTGGGATCAAGAAATGTCGTGATGTCTAAAACATGGAAATAGACAATTTCTTTTTAAGATTTTTCACTTCTGGAAATTCATGTTATATCCACGATTTTAAATCGTGGGTATAGGTAATATCCATGTTTGAGGAACTCTGACTATGTTTGGCATGGATGTAGGCCTTGACCTATAGCCACTGTTCAAACCGTGGCTCTAGACCTATAGACACGGTTCAAACTGTGGGAATACAACTAGATCCAAGGTTTGAAACTGTGGCAGTAGCTTCAGGAACACATGGCTATTTCGATGGTTTCAAACCGTGGATATAGGGTTTCCCATTCCATAATATGACCCCCTGCAGATCATGAACAACCCCCCACCCAGGGACAGACCATGGACACCTCCACTGGACAGACGTAGGACACACCCCCATACCCTATTCACCCCCCTAACAGACCCCCCAAACACAAGACAGACCCCACCAAACGTGGAAACCCCCCTAGACAGACCTTGGACACATACCCCACCCCCCAAACCCTGGTCTTTCCCCCCAGACCCTGGATACCCCCAGGATAACCCCCCCTAGACCCTGGATAGCCCCCCCCAGGACAGACCGCATACACCCCCTGGACAGACCGTGGACAACCCCATACCTAGGAAACCACTGGACTGACCACCCTCCCCCTAGAAAAAACCATGTATACCCCCCTAGACACCCCCAGACCTAGGACACCACCACAAACCCCCCCCCCCCCCCCAAGACCCTCGGTAGACCCCCCCCCCCAAAGGATAGATACTGGACACCCCTCCCCCAGACCCTGGACACTCACCTCCATCTTAGACCACCACCCCCTAAATCACCCCTTCCCCCATTAAACCCCCCCCCCCCTCCACACCCCACTGGACCCCCTGCCCCACCTGAACACCCCCTCCCCACTACACACCCTCTCCCCCGGCACTGCACACCCCCTACCCCCTAGCACACCCCTTATCCCCATCACCCCTAGACCCTGGACAGATCCCCTCCCCTTCCCCCTCTCAGGACAAACCTAGGACATGCCCCCCCTGGACAGACCCTGGACTCACCCCACACAGACCCCCCCAGACCCTAGACAGACCCCACCCCAAGAAAGACCCCAACAAGCCCTTTATAGGCCCCACCCCTAGACCATGTACAAACCCCACCAGACCTTGGAAACCACCCAAATAGACCTCCCCCTCCCGACACCCTAGACCCCCCCCCCCATACAGACCCCATTACCCTGTATTGACCCCCCAGGACAGATCATAGACACCCCTCCCCCAGACTCTAGACACCCCCTCCATCCTGGACCCCCACCACCGGCAGCTCCGCTTCCCCATGGAATCACCCCCCCCCCCTCATAGAAAATGTCATTTTAACCAAGTCTTTCTAAGAAGTAATAAATCTTTCAATATGTTAGTGATACATACATCCATTTACATAATGGAAAGATAACAGAAATTTGTTTAAGAATGGAATTTCTAAAAATAAAATTTTGTAAGGAAGAAAGAAACTAAAGGGAGATCAAACCAGATAAGATCTATGTGAATACACGTAAGGGGAGAAGGATTGAGTAGAGGCTAGGTAGATTTCTAATAAGAAGTTAGAGCTGGAAGGGGAATTTTTACACTTGATAAGAGGAGTGGAGATCTCTTTTTAAGAGTTTTTTAACCCATTTATTTATATATTATTTTATTTTCTTACAATTTGTTGTCATAGGCTATTTATAATATATAAATATAAAATTTATTTTAGATATTCTAATTTGGTCACCCAACTATTGATGTTTCCTACTACCCTATAGAACACCCTCACCCCACCCCCTCCCCCACCTCCAGTTTTCCCTCACCCCACTGCCCCCTTGCCCCCCCTGCCATGCAGACCCCCATGCAGAACACCAACTTCTCCCCCTTGCATCTCAGCACACCCGCCCTCCCACCTGCCATGTAGACCCCCTGAAGATGAACCCCATGCCCTGCAGATCTCACCACTACCCCTACCCCCAGCCCCATCCACCCACCCCTTTCCCTCTTCCCCTTGCACTGAAGACCTCCCCCTGCCCCCTCCCTCGATGCCCATGCCTCCTGCCACACTCCACCATCCCATTTCCAGTTCCCCCAACCTCCTTCCTATTTATTCCCAATGATACCCATCCTCTATATGTTGAAGTAGAATGAATTCATCACAGTTTCATCAGTTTTTTTCTAAAACAATACATCAAAACAATTGTGTTCGACTACACTAAGATGGTCATGATCCTTGTCTCACAATCCGAATTGTTAAAATTAAATCAGAATGTCACCACCAGAGCGATGATAATGGATGATTTCATGTAAATTTGAGGATGGGAGTTCATAACGTATCCTTTTGGTTTTCATTTACTTGTCCATATTTCTCTTATATAATTAACACATGCCCATGAATTTTGTTCTTGATTCTATCTCCATGTGGACATCAATTAATAATGTCACTTACTTCTTTATCATGGTGAAAATATAATGATAAGAGTTTTCTGGAATTTTAATTATTTTTTATATTTAAACAATCCCATAAATGTCTTTCTCATTTCTGGAAGTGGTGGAATCTTATGCTTTCCATATATATGAAATGGATGGATCTTCAGTAATGATCTGGGAAGGAAGGATTTAATAACTTCATTTGTCAAGCCATATAGACATCATAGGATCATAATCTATGGAATACTACTCTCATCGCCTATATAATCATAGATTCATAAAAAAATGTAATCATAGTCTAATCACCCGAGGTATTTTATGCTAATAAACTAATGAGCTCTAGGATCATCACCCAAGGATTTCCATTTTCTTCGCATGAGGAAAGATGGGATTATGATGAATTAGGAAAGGTGAATAATTATATTCTCATCACATAATAAATCATATAATTCTATTATATGGAAAGTTAGGGTCCTCTTATGATCATCGCAGAATTTTAGATATCATTTTTGGTCTAGTGGGGACTAGTCCCCTTATGCTCATCGCTTAAGTCTGGTCATGATTTAAATTCCTATGGGGAATAATCCTCTTATACTCCCCGCATAAGACATGTAATTGTCTAATGACTAGTGGTGACTATTATGAGGTTTAGAGTAATCTTGGAATATTGTCATGAATCAGATATATTACCACAAAAGTGATAGATGTGATGGTGATGATATTGGGATGTAGTGAATGAGCCATGGAGAGTTGTACTATGTATCCGGTTTGAATAGGAATCAAAACCCTCAATGTATGATTTACATAATTTATGTTCATATTATAGGATCATCGATATTGTTCAACATCATGAGGTAAAGATTATTTTTTTATGAAATAAGTTACAATATGTGATGTATTAGGACTACACATTACTGTTTTTAGGTATAGTTCAACATGGTATGTGGCTCATGTGTGAGATGATTATTGGGTTTAGACCTAGTATGATTCCCACTTATTTGTATGGATCATCCAAATCTCTCTATAATTTATGGATTGGTCTTTTATGGGGACTTTAGTGACTCATGTGGTCACGGATTAACTCTATATTCTTATAAACAACCATTTTAGATATCAAAATTGTGCAGCTACCAGGAATTGATAAGATAAAAATTTTAAGGACTCTGTAGAAAGGTTATGAACCTTAGATTACTTGAGAGTATCACATTATTGTATGTCTATATGAAATAAGATAAATTAAAACAATAATGGAAAATGGAATCATGTTTTTGAAACAATCCGACAATTATATAATTCAAATTTAAGGTTTAGGAAGAGATACCTACATCGACCTGAAGACACGTTTCTTTTGGCGACGACAACTTGAATCATAATTTTTTTCACATGCACGCATACGCAACAACCACCATTTCCAAGTGTCTTAATATTTTAAGGAAATATGTAAGAATTAACTGTGTAAGAATTACAATAGAGAAAATAAGTGTCTTTGAGAAACTAATAGTGTTATTTAATAATGATAAACATATTCACACCATGTCATAGGCTATAATGTAGTCATGATTTCAAAAAATTATGTGCCACAAAACTTCCTTTAGATGTAAAGGATTTTATTCTAGTAGAGGGATATATTTGTCATGTCTCTCAAAAAAAATGCAGAAAATATAAGGATACAATGTAGCAAGTATGGTGGATCATTAATGTTAAGGAAATGAAGTCATGCGCTATTCATGAAAAAAATTTGTATACACCACAACATCAACCAAACACTAACATCAATACAAGGTAGAATACAATGTATAAACCATTAATAACATTTTCATCTATATTGTACCTCAATATCATTATCACCAAAACCATCAGTGCCCTCATCATCTCCATCTGAAACAGTAACATCATTATCTCCTCCTCTCAAACCACCACCATCATCAATATCTTCAATGGAACATGAAAAAAATTTAGGGTAGGAGCATAAGAATCCTCATAAACCGAACACAAATAAATGAGAACAAATTTAATTAATGAAAACATAAAATGGTTATCACTAAAATTAAAAAATCAGTCCAAATTTATTTTAATCATAGAAAATCATAAAAAATGTATAAATATAGCAATGCAAGGTATTTTAATAAAATTTGAGAAAATAAAACAATGAATTCCATATATAAATTTATGTTATTTCTAGTTCGATCACACCCCCATTTGTCAAAAACCACTTATTGAAAGAGAAACATATATAAGAAAAAATGATGCCTAGGGGAGTTATCCATGGAGGGTGATGTTTAGAAAGGACACATGGTTTGATCAGAGCAGTAAGATGGATTATTTTTTGGCATTAATGATGATGAAAAACCGAGGATGAAATGTACCACCACGGGATATGTTTGAATTATTTTTGATGATGTGATAAGCTAACTGTTCATTTGAAGTGGTATATGTGTCACAGATTTAAATTAAACAAATAATATAAATAATTGCAGGCTATTGTATTTACAGAGGGAATAAAATTAACAATATTCATGGAAATGTATGAAAAAATCACTAAATTTCAAATGAAAATTGAAAAATGAAAATAGATGCTGAAAAACAAACCAAACTACTGACCAAAATTTGAGCACAAAAGGGCTCCAAAACAGAATTTTTTTAAATCAACACCGAGAAAATATTCACAATTTTCTCTACAATATAAATTATTAGGACAACTTAAAAATGATATATTCAGGATAACTTTTATCCACTTTTTTTACGTAGCATAACATTATCTCCATAAACACAAAATTAATTTATATTAAGAAGTTACAAAATGCACCATTGAACAAGACTTTGTGAAATGATAAAAATAGTACATTTGGAAGTGAAAGTATAGCAACGATATGAGCATCCTTGACCATAATAGTGAATCTAAAACTATTGTGATAATAGATTACCTTTTTTATGGTATTTACCATAGTTTTAATTTCAAAAAATTCTAGGTGATGAAAACCATTATTTTTTAATTTCACAAGGTCTCTAAATCAACCTTAATCTTTTCATCACAACTCTATCTAATTATCAAAAGAAATTATACCATTAACAAAATCTATATGTTTTTAAACTATCATTTAGTTCAAATGATTCATTTATTGGTTTCTAGAAAATATTTCTTCACCCACAAACCATTATTCCTTGTTTAGCACATTCAAAATTATTCACATTAAACAAATTTGAGAATGAATTAATAAAGTTCTTCAATAATTTCATTTCATTTCATGTTGGAAGAAAATGGTTACGAAATAAGATAAGTTTCTATTGACAGAATTTATGCAATTTATGCTACAGAAGCGTATACTATATGCAATAGCAGCAATTTAATGATAGTCATTGGATATTAATATTTCATATGAAAATGTGTTAGATAATAGAAGATAATATTAAGTATATGTCTTATAAAAATATATTGATAATAAGGATGTTTAAGATCTATATATTGGAAATTTAGTGTCTATATTTTTCATTGAAACGAAGACATGTTTCACATTGCACATGTAGTAAATGCATAAAAAGTATTTCCATAGTGAATCTGTACATATTACAAGATCCGAAATTAAATATATGTCATAGGGGGTACCGATTTTTATATTTGATTCAATAATATTCAATGGGGAGTTGGATGGTGAGATTAGAATGAATGATTGACAGAGTAGAGAGAATTATGTGGGAAGGATGGGAAGTGATCACTAGGGATGAATGGAGGGGTGTACGAATAAGAAGAAGAGTACATAAAGGATAATTTGTCAACAAGAAGGGACCAAAACAATCTATGAACAAGAAAAGTTCGTGCCTTTGAGGTTGGATTTCTATTCAGATCAGAGGACGTTGAAATGAAATTTCGAAGTATAAGAAAACTATGAAACATAAAAAAGATCCAAAATTTAAAAATCAAAGTAATTATTTTGGAAAATATCTTGATAAATAAAAATAATTTAAAATAAATTACTACATTTACATGAGGTGTTATATTCTACCCACCATTCCACTTTCTTCTCTAGAAAATTATCTAGTGGAAGTGGAATTACTAAACGAAATGCCACCATAATAACCTAATAACGAGGTTAGATGGGTGTTGAATAGAAATGATATGGTCTTAAATAAAATAATCATAACATATAACCAAACATTCCAAATTTATTAGTTAAATACAAACGATAATGAGAAGTACCCAAGAACAATTAAGTAACAATCATGAAGGGGGAAACCTGAGTAGATAGAAATTCTGCCTAGTTCTCCTAAATAATTGAAAACATTATAAAATGGAATAAAATATGAGACCCACACCTCAAAGATTTTTTTTTCAAGAAGCACAATATCCACAAAAACCTAGAAACCTCATAGTCATCCAATAATTCAATCTAAAACCCCACAATGAGAACACAATTCACAATAACAATATATTCACAAGATGAGTACCATCATAACGATTATAAAAAAAAATAAGCAGAACAACAGAAGGCTCAATACAAAAAAATATAGTCTTTAGATATTTTTTTAACTACACCCAATAGGTAAACTGGGACCTTCTACATAGAATATCACCCCATAGTGAAGAAAAAAATGAAAATGATCACTGAAAGTGCATAACTTATCTTAGTCTGTATTTGTCCAAGTTAGTGAAACATTTGACCAATGGAATCTCATATTCAAACTATCATGAAACTAAACTTGAAAAAACTAGTTTACCAATCTACACCCAGACCTAAACATAAAGAAACATAAATCAAATGAGACCACATAGATCCTAAATTCACCACAATCCAAAAAATAATTCTAATAAACATAAAACACACCTCATAAAAATCCCAAAATACACTAATCACCAAAATAACAATTTATCCCAATACATTCCATTATAATAATTCAACTTAAAAAACATATGAATATGAGAAAAATCTACACACCAAAAAAATACCATGGTTACTTCATGCAATAGCAGTTATAATTCCATGGAACTCCACAGAAAAAGAACACATATGTGTCTCTATAATATTTTTAAGAGACAAACATTTATTATTCAACCCTTCTAGATTTGGGATTTGGGGATATAGATGCAGGAAGGGGGGAGACTGGGAGGTAGGGTGGCTGAAAAGCAGAGACCAATGCCATGAATGAGTGAGGTGAGGAGGAGGTGGGGATGCAGATCTGGGAAGGGGAGGCTCGGTAGAGGGGGATAGGTGGAGGAGGCAGAGAGTATGGGTGGGAGACAGTGATCGGATGCATAATGTGTTTATGTGGATGTATATTTGTTTAATAAAATTAACATATATATATTTGATGGAGGGGTTTTATTGCAAAACCATGACTTGTTTATCAAACAAAACAGTTATCTTAAAACATATTCAAGAATTGCAATTTAATATAAACAAGATGAATTAATAAGGAAACTAAATGCAATATAAAATAATCTTGAATTAAAGAGGTTGGGAAAGGGAAACTACCTCAATGGATCCAAGCCAAACATAGTGCTTGACACTTTTATCTGTGACTACTCTAAGCAGCTACATCCATCTTCCAGACTTATAAACCATTTCATATACAAAAGGACGCCCTAACCTCTATGTATGTGTCTGCATGGACTTGAACACAAATAAGAGAATATTTATATATACACTCACATACATAAGCCAGTTATCACCCACACACGCATGTATTCTCCATATAGGTACATAAGAACAACTAGCCCTTTTTATGTAATTGCGATGCCATGGGAGGACACACATATAACGAGAGAACATATTAAATATATGCCTACCTGTGCATACATGGTGAGTCACCTTAAAAAAGTGGATCGAATCCACCTCAACGACATTCAAAACACACTACAAAAATAATGGAAACCCAAAAATTATGAAATCCCTTTTCAAAATTAGGTCGAAGAATAAAAATAGAAGAAACCTTACAAGAATCTGATGTCGACCTCACTACCCTTGATGGTGGTGGACAGAATAGACAACATCATAATAAACCACATGTATGGAAATAATTGGAAAAAGAAGTGAGATATAATGACTTCTCAAATATATATGAATGGTGTGTCAACTATACATGATAAATGATACAAGCCTCCAATACCATCATGATCACAAGGGTAATATTAATGATTACACAAACATAATATAATCCAAATGATTAAGTGAATTAGTAATATAAAGGTCAAATACCTCAAACAATAATCCATACATTGATCTCCATCTTGTACCAACCACCAATGATCATTCTATACCATATATCATCCATGAATACATATTAATCAAACAAAAATAAAATTTAAAATTATAACTACAATCGGTATATTTGATGCTAAACTCATCGTGTAATATACTACAGTCAGGCAACAAGATATGTGTGGGGTCCACTATAAACACCCACCCAATCCTAAGAAAAACAAAAATTCAAATTTATCTACATAAAATAGCATAAAATTTCATCAAACATCATGAAAACCCATAAATAAATCCACTAAGTAATACACCTAAACTCAAATGACATGTAATAATGAGATTTCAAGATTTCTATGTCTTCTCTATATGCTGCACATGAAATCTCAATCATATAGAAGTGATCCCAGCATGGGATTAAACAACAATACAACCATGATTTTAATTATACCCATGGCTATAAACTAATCTATAGCCACATACCTTTTACTTGTTTGGTTCATTTTAGTGGAATAGGGAGACATGTGTTTTGTTTCTTTGATTAAGGTAGTGAGTTATCTTTTATCATGGAAATGATACATGCGGGATCATGGGTGTTAAGGTATTTTTCAGTATACACCTAACAGATCATCCAAAATGTTGGGAGTATGTATTTATTTAGAAGGATTGAAAATGGAAATAATATAAGGCTAACACCCACCCCCATCTTCACACATCCCCCACCTGCAACCCCATTTCCCCCTGACCCCCCCACCCCACCTGCACCCCACTGCCCCCTGCACCCCACACCCACAACCCCACTTCCCACTGCATACCACCCCCACCCGTACCCCCCCCCCATATACTCCCCTACTCCCCCACCTATACTCAAATGATATGTAATAATGGGATTTCAAGATTTCTATTTATCCTCTATATGCCACACACGAAATCCCTATTATATAGAAGTGATACCACCATGGGTTTAAACAAAAATAAAACCACATTTTTAATTAAACTCATGGCTATAAACTAATCTACACCCATATACATATCTTTGGTTTTGATTATTTTACTGGTATAGGGAGACATGAGTTGAATTTCTTCAATTAGGGCAGTGAGTTGTCTATCGTCATAGAAATGATACCTATGGGATCATAGGTGACTAGGTTTTTTTAGTATACACATAATGGATCATCCAAAATGTTGGGATTACATCTTTAGTTTGATGTTTGGAAAGGGTAAATAATATTATGCTCACCCCCACCCACATCTCTACCAACACTACACCCTGCACCCCCACCTGAACCCCACTACCCCCTACATCCGCCCCCCCACCTGCAACCCCACTGCACACCCCCCACTTACACCCCCCAACTACACTGCCTGTAACACCCCAGGATTCCATGGTATGTGTCTCTTTTAATAATGCAGTAGTGTGTGTTGTACACAACTTCGAGTTCTAACACACACCACAACCAATCAAACTAGCTGTTATGAATAGTAATACCAACCTTTTTAAATTTTATACAATTTATCTTTCAAAATGGACAACATTTTTGGATTCATAATATCAAAATTATCTTAGGGTGAATTTTTGGTACTTTTCGGTTAACTTTCATATTTTGGTGAATGGTGAAAATTAATAATTTTTAATTAAAAAATAATTTTTTAATCGAAATAATTAAATGTGATAAATTATGAATTTGAGTAATTAGATTATATTTTTACCATTTATTCTAGTTTTGTCCGTTGGACATAATTTCACATTAAACTAGACATAAGGAGTTGATAATCTTTTGATAGTTATTATCTCTTAAAAACACACTTTTAGTTTTAACAACAGGAATTAAGTTTAAATTAATTTCTGACACTTCTATATTTTGAATTTAGAAAAATAAATTCCATATTTATAATCATGAGTTCCAAATTTTTTAAATAGGAATCTTTTATTTTTAGACATTTTGAATAATTACTTCGGTAAATTTTTTATTTACCATGGTTAAAGGGAAAATCCGGTAAATAAGGGTAAAAAAATAATATTATAATAATCATAAATTACACTAAAACGTGTTATAACCCTATTGGTTGATACATTTCCAACAATGGGTATATTTGGGTCGATTTTGGGGACCCATGGATCCACTTGTATGTGGTAATGACACTTTATATTAATTAAGTTAAAGTAAATACAAAAATGACATAAGCATATATCATTTAGCGAATCAATTTTTACATAGGGTTATATATGTTATGATTTCGACGATAAATATTCATTATAAATATAAAACTATTTCCTACATAATGGTTTTTTATTTATAATTTTTAGACATTGAATAAATAAATTTATTTATCACAAAATAATGATGCAGTATTTTCCTTATTAATGAATGAATCAAATAAATATTATTATAAATGTTAAAATAAATATAATTTCAAAGTTTTGATGACATCCTAAAATCTTATTGGCTAATATGACAGGTTCGTTTTTCTCAAATTAATTTTGTTTGAATTAATAAAGTTGTTAAGACTTTAACAAAAATAAATTATTAGATAGTGTCAAAATTGACACAAAAGATTTTTTAAAACAAATATTATATTATTAATTGATATTCTATTCCTAAAAATATAATGTTCAGAAAAAGGACTTATGTAATGATAGTTTTATTATTAATGGACCACATGGGAGTCTCTTGTAAGTTTATAGTAAATTTATTGACTTTTTAATATAAAAATACCAAGACACATGCTAAATGTCAAACTATTTAACTAAGAGTTGAATCAAAATGATAAAGTTAATATAGTGACCCAACCCTGTCTAAAACCATTGGTTGAGTGGTTTTAGACATATCCCAACATTATCCATTAAATAATCCTCTTTGGAGACATTTTAAACAGAATATTAATTTCATATAAAATAATATTTCTAGCTTTTCCTAAGGTGCCCCTCAACCCTCTTATAAAAAGACACCCCCCCTTCTCACTAATTCACACCTTCAAAGCCTTTTAAATCGGCCAAACCCTACCCAAAAATTCACCTAACATACCTCACCTAAAAATAGATTCCTTATTTTGATCAGAAAGCCATCCTAAGGAGACCTTTGTATCAAATCAACAGGAAGAACCCGAAGAAGAGGTAATGTTTTCACCACCCTCTTTCATGTTCCTTTCTTCTTCAGCTTCTTATTTATTTGTTATTTCCATTATAAAATAATAAATCCAATATATTCTATATAATATTATGTTATAATAATTATGTAACAACAATATTCAGTTTTCCATCCATCCTTTGAATGACATGTCACCATACGTGCGTACGTACGGCTTACCGTCTCCACGTCATGGTGTAATTGTTATTCAAAGAATTATTATTTGGATGGGTATGATAATTATGTGTAATTGATGTAAATAACAAATATAGAAAGATAATGATTTTTTATATATGATATAACATAAAATTATATGTTATTTTAAAATCAAAAGAATGATATTGTTACTCGTGCATACGTACGGACTACCGTCTCTATGAACGTGATGAGATTCATTCCCCATCGTATCCATTCGTGTATAATTCTCATTTTATGAGTAAAAATAAATTTTAAGGACTTGATATCATTATTTATATTAATAAAATACAAAATATCCATAAAAACATGGCTTATGTAACAAAACATATAAAAGAAAATGAGTAAGTTGACACCAGGAACGACAATAATACTAAGATATTGTTAACAATGAAATGTTAAAAGATCATATATAATATCATATTAATGTATATGATTCTTTTATAATTTAATAAAAAATATTTCACCATTATAAGTGATGTTAATCTACCCTCAACCAAGGAAAATTATAGGGTAAGGGGTTTTCATCTCACTCCTTATTCCCGTGAGATTTGTGCCATTTTGCCACTATTACCTTTTGTGTGGTGTATGTACTACCCATAATTGTATTATTTGTGTAATACAATTTAATTTATGTGTATTTACATATTACATTTTTGATACCTCTTTCATGGGGTGTATGTTTCATATGTTACCATGTTGGTAAGGGTTTATTTCACAATCTCTTCATTATCCGAGGTTGTTTATACGTAATAGTCTACTAGGACCTATTTATCATCCACATCCATGTTTCTTACAAATTTATTTCAAAAACATTCTTAATATTTTACAGAATATGTGTTAAATTAATTTATACGCTTTTTTTCACTTTTTATAAGATGTTTATAAAGGAATATTTCTGTCGTTTTCCAAACAAGGTCCTTTTTAACATTTTCAACAGAATTATGGCAAGAATGTATTTTTTTGAACTTATACTGCGGCTGAAGCTATTTTTTGGCATTATAAAATCGTTGAAGCCTCCCTTACAATATTATAAGAATATTATAAAAGTAAATTTTTTATTTTATAATTATGTGACTTTTAAATTATTTCAAAATGAATATTTTAAGAATTTTTGAAAGGTACTCTTTATCATGATCAGATTTTTAAATGTTTTAAAGATTTATCATTCTAAATTTTTTAATTAATGTCCATGTTTTCAAAATGATTTTAAGGATTTATTTATATGGAAATTAATGTTTTGAAATGATATTTATTTTCACAAGTTTCAAAGTGGTATGGGACACTTTAATTCAAAAATATATTTTAAATATATTCCTTTATAATTGTGTGACTTTTAAATGATTTCAAAAAAAGAGATATTTATCCCTAATAGTTTTGATTTCATCTAAGTCAACATCCTTTGATGGATTTTAAGCATCTTTGAAGTTTATTTATTATGATACAAAACATCCATATAGTATTGAAGGTTTTGTGATATGTTTGACTGTGGATCTGTTATTTTTATACCATTCATGGTTTATGCAGAAAGTATTGACATTTCATATGCTAGTTTTAATACGAATGTTTATGTTATGTTTAAACCTTTTCATATGAGGAATGCATTGGACTTAATAAGTGACGGGTGGAGCCCGCTACAACTCCTCGATTAATCAGTAGGTCTCATGAGACAAACTAGTGTCTTGGCAGATGGCTTTGACAAAATCTTATGTGTAGTGTTGGCACAAGGCCTTGACTATGTGGTTATGATAATCTGGCATTATACATTCCGTCATTATGGAAGTGGTTATTGATATTTCATGTGATTATTCTACTAGTAAAATATCCATGTGAATAAGTAAATGGAATTTCTTCATTTTATTTCTGCCATATTATGCTGAAGTTCAGGTTTAAAAAGTTTTTGTTTTAGTTATACATTTCCTTAAATGCTTATGCTTATTTATGAAAGTTTCTCCTATATTGTTATCATTATTGAGCATCTGAGCTCACCACATTCTATGTTTTATTTTACCCAGGATGTGAAGAAGTATTTTATGAATAAACTGTAGGGATAGTATAAGGGGATATGAGTGTGGAGACAAGATGCTGTCGTAGTTTTCAGTTTATTATATAATGTAAACTTTATGAATGTATCCAGTGAATGCAAGGCTACAAAAATAATCGGTCTTTAGAGACTTGATATTTTTTGATCATGCCAATGTATTAAAATAATGCACCGACTCTGGGTAACTGGGGTCGGGGTGTTACACCGACACTCCCCCACCTGCATCCCCACTGCCCCCAACACCCCATTAATAAGGATAGATAGTGTTGAACTTTTACAAATAGTGTTTATTAAGTAGATGAAGGAACTATAAGAACCATACCTTCTATGAATTTCAGAAACAAAACTCCATTTTATGGTATCAAATGTCTTTGAGATATCAAAATTTAGTGAAATGTATCAATTCCCACCTTTGATCTTCATAATGTCGACACATTTTAAGGAAGTTAATAGGTAATTTTGGATTCATATTCCAGATATAAATTTAAATTTATTTGAATATATGATGCCTCATGCAATAGATCTTATTATCAAAGTAATGAAATTGCTAATAATTTTTTTGAATTGCATTTATAATGGAAATAGGATTGAAGTCTTCAATATCCACTACATTATCCATTTTTTTCAAACAAAGTAATATAATTGAAATTGATTCCCTAAGGTATACAATAATGATTAAAGAATTATCTCATATTATTATGTAAATAAACCTGAACCACAACCAATTAATCCATAAAAATTTGTTTCTGAACCCATCAGGCATAACCACACTCTCAATTATTAAGGTGGAGAGTGAAGTATTTACCTCATTATAATCACATGATTTAGTTAAACACATTATTTTATTATTATCAACAACACAAGTAATTTTATCCATTATATGTAAGTTAAAATCATCTCTTTATTTGAGAACAGTCTTCCAAAACAGTCAACCATAACATTAGAAAATTGATTTTATGAGTTCTATAAATACCCCTTGATTCTATGGGTAGTGAATCCTCTTCCAATTCACATTTCCTTTAGTAGATAATGAAAAAATACAGTTTTTCTATCTCCCACCTAAATATATATTATATTATACTAGTTTCAGACTAGCCTTTCTTTCAGAAATGGGTTTTTATAATGCTAAGATAGGGTTTTACTCTCATTGTTTGAAATGTCGTTATAATTAATATTAGTACTAAGAAATTGTTGTAAATATTTATCATGCTCATAGATATCATTAACCTTATTATAAAAATATACCTTCTTCAAGAAATGAATCATCCTTTTTCCATTCTTCAAAAATTTTCCCATGATTTTAATAGGGATTCAATAAATTTCTATGTTCCAATTAATAATGATAATCTCCCAAAAACCACACACAAAAATTAAAGCATTGTTGAATTAAAATGTAAGGATAGTTAATGTAATTTAATTTTTTAAAATATCAAACAAAAAAGGATTGTGATCATAGTTTCATTTTTTAGAGATCTAGACCTGATACATAAATAACATAATTATTTTCATCTATATGAATAAAAAATTTATCCGATTTTCTAGCTTTAATACATTGATGGGGTATCTACACCATGTTTAGTAACCACCAACAATTGTAACTTCTACTATGAAATATTTATATAAATAGGATGAAAATTCAGAATCTTACAACATATTGATGTGTCGACCATTGTTTTCCTAATTCCGTAGAATAGTTTAAAATCCCCTCTGAGTCACCAAACTATATGAACACTAAGAAATTACTTCTTCAATATTATGGAAAATATCAACTTTTTTGTGTTTGTGAAAGGGGAATAAAAAATACATGGAGAATATAATTCCTTGGATACCAATATCAACTAAAAAATCATACTGATTTTTTGAACATGAATGCATGATGATACTATCTTACATTAAAATGAATATATTGTTAGAGTCATTCTCACATTTTTTTTGTGACACATATGAATATACAAGGGAAGAACATTTAAAGTAACCCCATTTTTCAAACTTCATATTAGGTTTAGCTAAACTAATACTCTTCTATTTTTTTGTCAAAATAAAATATCTCAAGGATCTGATTGTTTTAGAGTTCCCAAAACCATGAAAATTACAAAATATAATCTTCATTTGGGATGGGATGTAGTAGATTTTGTTTCAAAAAACACAATCTATCAGGAGAAATCAATGAAATTTTAAAACCTGTTATCAATGCCCATTACCAATTAAGAAAAATTAGTTGGCTCAACATGGGCCCTCCTATTCAAAATTTCCCCTAAACTATGATGCTCAGCATTTAAATCCCTTAAATATTTCTTACAATGATCACATATTCATGAGAAACTAAACTCTTGGGCAAGGTAAAAATGGAAATTCCAATCCAATTACATGATAGAATCTATGACCATTTAGTCTCTAGACGAATGACGAGGGAGGATGAACAATGAGGGAGAAGGAGTATTCACTAGGGGATAAGGTCAAGGGTGGGAGTAGAGAGTGGGGGTGGGGAGGTCACCGTGAAACACAGATGGATAGGAAGTGGAGCAGCATTGTCATGGAAGAGTGCGTGGAGAGTAGGTCCAGGTCCAGGGTTTGATGATTTTGGAAAAGTGGGGAGGTGGAGCTCACGAGTCAGGGGATGAGAAGAGGAGAGCATCACAGGGAGTGTTGTGGAGAGCCTCGCAGATAGTGGGGAGGAGGATCTCGCAGATTTGGGGAGGAGAGGAGATCATCGTGAACTAGGAGGAGGAGCCCGATAGATAGTAAAGAAAACATACCTATGAATTTTTTTACTCTTTAGTTCTAAATTATGATATATCCATAGTTTTAATAGAAATGTGTGTATAAACTAAGATATAAACATGGACTTATAAAACTGTGGATATAAGTCTGTGGCTGTATCCCTATTTCCTTGTAGTGTTATATTTTATGAAAAAATGGATACTGAGTAGTAGTTTCTTCATGTAATATTAAAGCAGATATGTAATTGTTATGTTCTAATTATCTAAAATAATAAACATGAAAATATCCTCAATGTGAATTCTTGATTTAACTCAATATTATGTATTGTTTATGGTCAGTTCCTTATAGTTGGTATCAGAGGTCAGTTTAAGTAACAATTGAGGTTTGGGTGTTCTTTAAGTATAAGTGACATAACCATAATGGTTGGGATTTTAGAAAGATTCATAGATATTTTAGATAAAGTAAATGAGTTTAAGATAAACTGATTAAATATATCTTAGTATTTTCCCTACCAATAATATATTTTATGATGATTTTACTGATATACTGACACCGACCTTTTTGGTTTTAGTAAATGGATGGATATAATGGGCACCAAAGTTACATTGGATGTGAAGAAAACTACGATGGTTTTATGAATGAGAAACTAAATGAAATGGGATCTGAAATGAAGAGTCTTGTTTTAATTCCTAACCAACTATCTAGAGTCATGATTGACCACCTGAAACTTGGTTATTTTTATAAGGCATCGTATATGCGAGAAACAAATCATTAAGGAAGTTTTAGTAATAATCATAGAGGTAAGTATATTCAAAAAACTATGTGTCAAGGATGTGGAAAAAAACATGTAAGAAAATGATTCAAAGGGACGAGATGATGTTTTAGATGTGGTAATGATGGTCATGAAGCAAGAACCTTCCTTTTAAAAAGAATGTGTCTAGTTGACTCTAGGAAAAGGAATGAAGTTTGTTGTGAGGGGTAAATTAAATGTTTTAAATGTGGTGTTCATGGTGACTATGCAAATAGATGTCCTGCGAAGATGTTTCAGGAGAGGGAACAGTAAGATCATACAAATATACATTTTCATATTCCTAATTCCATTCCATTTGAAGATGAGGAAACGTAAATTGACTTAAGAAGGGAATGGATTATTTCTTAGATCATGTTTATAATTTAATAAAATATTAGGAAATTATGCATAATTTTGTTTGTAGGAACGAAGTATATAATAATAAGATGAAAAAACATGGATAAAGGATCAGGGAGGATGTTCAATGATTAAAATATCTCACTTTAAGGAATTTAAGTGTTATGGATAATGATATGATTGAATGTATTAATGATGGGATTATTTTTGAATCTTTTTATATTATGTATAACCATAATGTTTGATATATGAAAATTTTATTAAAAAAGTATTATCTTTTCTTTTTTGGATGTATTTATAATGAACTATGTTGGATTATATGATCGTTTAATTTGAGGAAATTACAAGTTATTACATTTTGTGTTGCAAAATGAATGTTATTGGATATCCTTTGGGGATAAAATATGTTATTATTATTCATGATGAATTTATCTCATTTTTTGTAAGGTTATGAAAATATAAATTTTTTTGAAAAAGGACAACAGGTAGACTGTGTGAAAACATGTAAAATCAGACATTGTTGTGGGAATCGAACCTATAACCAAAGTGCTACTGGGATTTATCGCCTACCAATGGACTATGCAATGTCCCTGGTTAGTATGAGTAATTCTTTTTATTTAGTTGATTTTATGAATTAAAAATAATTTGATTATGGGTTATCTATGGAAAAGATTAAACTATCATAGAGAATATGTGATTAGGTTAACTACACTTTAGTGTGATACTTTAAGAGAAGTCAGTGTTATTTGGAGATAAATGTTATGATTTATAATGGAAGACTATGTGATTAAATCCATATGAGTTTTGAATTTCAATCATATTTTTGATTATTTTGATGAATTTTAAGGAAAATTATATATTAAATGGTCTTTCAAGAACATTGGGTAATTTTTTTTTGAATTTTGTAGATTAAGTGTAGTTTTTTATAAAGTAGTGTCCTTTTTGGGGACTATCTGATCTCTGAATAACCATTTTGGTTTTGGTTGATGTCTAAAGACAGAATAAATATATTGTTCATATTTTTTGGATTATGAGATACTCTATATGTTGATATAGTACATTTAATGTGACCAGGGAAGTTGGAATACACATCATTTGGGGAAAGGATGAGTTTGTGGTAGAAATTTAGTAAATAATGAAATTCTTCCTAAAAAGTGTGTATGTTTCCTTATGTTTTTAGTTAATCTCAATAATAAATCCCTAAAAATTATGAAAAGTAACTTAAAACAAAATCATTGTTTGTTATCGTTTCCTATTGGGTAATCAAATACCATTTATCCCATCAAAAGTTTTTGATTTTCAGGTGGTTAACAATCTCCTAATCATGATTTCTATCACTCTCCACCTGAACAAGATGGTTTGTTTTCTCCTCCATATCCATCTTTTCATCGAATATATGTATCTGTTATCTCGGGTGACATTTTTAATTCTCTTTATTTCATTTAATTTTATGGTTTTATTGACACTTTTCTAGATGTGGGAATTTTAATGAAGCTTCCATATGAAATATTACAATTGTGATAATGTAATTTCCAAAAGGGGGAAGGATGGAACATCCAAGAAAAAAAATATGACATTTTCATATTTATTAATATTTTATAATTAAATATTAATCATATTTTAATGGGGAAGCTATATACAATGGCATACCAGATAGGCAACAATGGGTTTCGCAAAAGTCTTATGTTGCACACAATGATGAGTCATACTGGAAAATAATGATATATTATTATTCTAAATTGAAGTTAACACTAAGTTGTTGAAATGGTAGTATTGAACAGATCTAACTACAATATTATTATAGTGGTTTATTTGCTATTTTACATTTATCCAATAAATATTTTAGGTTTAAATTCTGAATGAATCTAGTTTTGTGCATTAATAATCTAATATTCATTAAAATGTCGATTTACTGCCTTTTGATGACGAACCCTCTTCAAATAATTTTTTGTTCCCTTTTATATAATATATATGACAAAATAAATTTTTTCTTTAGAATCGGTGCATCAAAACTTACTTTGGAAATTTTTCTAGTATTTTTCTTTTAAATTATATTTTAATGAATAATTGAAATATAATGTATTTTATTTCAAAACTACCTTTTAATATAATTTAATTATGTGCTAGAATTATCTTATTTATTTGTTTTAAAGGGTAATTATATTATATTTTTACCATTGAAACCAATGTTGGTCACTGGAAGTAATTTTACTTTGAAATTGGACATAAACAACGATCAATCTTTTTATAGTTATTATTTCTTAAAAACATGCTATTTGTTTTGACAACATGAATTATTTTTAAATTAATTAATGAAACATATTTGTAATGAATTTGGAAAAATAGACATCATTTTTGAATCTGTAACATCAAATATATCTTATTCATGATTTTTGGTATTTTTCAAAAAAACTTCAGTTTTTGATAAATAGTGAAAACACTAAGAAGTAGTTAAAAACCCAACTTTTTCATTTAAATGAAAATTTTCCACATATGAGAATTGAATATCAAAAATCTGACATATATTTCTGTTATCAATATGTAAAATTTGATTCATTAAGATGAAAATAATTTTTTGTGAATATTAACTTTTTAATTTTATTTACCACGGATAAAGGTAAATAAGGTAATTTAGGATAAAAATAATATTATAATAACATTAAATTACCCCTAACAGTTTCCTAATTCTATTCGTTGATAGATTTACAAACATGGGCATCCTTTGGTCAATTTTGGAACCACATGGAGCCACATAAGAGTGATAATGACACATAATATTTATAAATGTAATGTAAAGACAAAAATGACATAAACATATATCTTTTAAAAAATAAATTTTTTCATGGGGATATATAAGTTATCATTTCATATAGAAATAATAATTTGAAATATAAAAAAATTTCCTATGTCATTTTATTTTATTATAATTATTAGACATCAAATAAATAAATGTATTTATGACAGAATAATTATGTAGTGTTTACCTCATCAATGAATGTTTTAAATAGGTATGATTATAAAAATTAAAACAATATCCAGAACCTATCCAATATATATTTGATTATTTTATTCTGAACATGAGTCATATTATCATAAAATTTAATGAGTTTTGTACATTTATAAACCAAATATCATAATATAATAAAATAACATTTTCAAACATTCCTAAAGAGCCCCTCCTCACACTTATAAAAAGCCATCACCTCTAACCATTTACTGACACCTCTCAAGCCCCTTGTCTCATCCAAAATCTGCTCAATTAAGCTCCTTCCATAGCTCTCTTTCACCTAGAAACCGTACCTTAGGTAGAAGGCACTTCCTGAAATCCATTTGGATCAAACCAAAGGGAGTTAACCGATTTAAAGGTAATGTATTTTCTTATGTTTTTTTCTACTATTTTACTTCTCCAATCCTCTAACCTATTTATAGTCTATTCTTTTATAACAACGCTAGAATACTCAATATAATAGTATTTTGTTATTATAAGTATTATAACTACACTTCCACACACCTTCATATAATGAGTATGTAATATACGGTTTTTGTGGACAGCGAACTGCTGCATCACAAAACGATGATTGTTCAATCTTCTCCTACCACCTATCATGGTGGCCATTATGATGACACTGTATATATATATGATATATATTATATTTATTTTTTCTCTATAATTATTTGATTTCTTATTTTTACAAACATAACTTTATGCTTTCTAATATGTGTAAACATGATAATTTCATTTGAGGAAGTACAGACTACCGCCCCCTCAAGGTGATATGATTAGTTCATGACATACATTGAACGTATAAAGGATAGCGTTATGAAATTATGTAACATATATATATATATATGTATCTTATGATATTATACAGTAATTTTAATATAACTATGTATCATTATGTTCTCATTCTACTAAATATGAAATAGAAATGAATGTAGTGTTCATGCGTACGTACGACATATCACCTCCATGAACGGTGCATTTCACTTCTTATCTCCAAATGTAATGTAATATTATAAATACATATATATAATAGATATATAAGATATATAAAATATATAAATCATGAATATTATTCTGGAGATAATTTATTTTTCACACTGTGGACAATTCGAAATTATAACAGGTTCATTTTTGATTTGAGTTCCGAACATTGAGAAAATTTCTAATATGAACTCAAATAAATAACTAATTGTTATAGATATTTAAAAAGTGATATAAAAGGAAAAAATGTGAAAACTTTTCTTAGGAAAGTATAAATTAACTTAAGTTAGTAATTCATGAAGAACAAGGAACAAAAAAGTCATGTGAGACACGAGGTAAAGGGTTTCTTATCTCACTTTTAATTCCCTGATATTTCCATTGTTCGCCACTTATTTATTTCATGTGTTGTATTTTGTACGGAAATTTGATATATATTATCATGATTCTATATATATTCATGGTATTTTGTTATTCATTTTGTGGTTATTAAAGTTTATTCATACGAATTGATTGATTACAATGTGGTAAGGGGTTTTCATCTCGATTTTTGTTTCCATGAAATTCTTGCTACATTTGCAACTATTTACTTTTCTATGGTGTATTTACTTCACAGGATTGTATTATATGTATTATATAAATTAATTTATGGTATTTAAATTTTCATTGTATCATACTTATTTCATGTGGTGTATTTTTGGTAAGTTACCAAATCGGTAAGAGAACTTTTTAACCCAATTTATATTCATTGGGTTAATCTTAAAATTCTTAATTATTCAATGATATGATTATATGTGGAATCACAGTTTGTTTATTTATGTTATAATTTAAACTCCCCTTAGTGTGGATATAAATTTGATACATGTAATCACTCCATTGATAAATTCTCAAGTCCTCAATATGAACTTGATAAGAGTAATTTTAACTCAATTTCCATTCGTTGAGTTAAAAATCCAAGTCATTAAAGTTGTTTTTACAAAAAAAATGTGTGTGAAAGTTCAATAACTGATTTACACTGAATATCAAATCATATTGAGTGTATTTATATTTGTACCAGATTATTATGAAAATGATTTATCATTAATCTAAGGATAAATTTTTTAAAATGGATTTTGACTCAATATTAATTCTATTGAGACTTCATTATTGTTATGCACCAATTCATTCTTATATGGTGTATATATTTTCATTTGGAATATTATATAATGATTCCATTTATTCTCATGATATTAAAAGGTCTGATTAAATGTTATTCATCAATTATTTGTATTCAAGCGTCTATCGTTTTGTTAAAAACTCTACCTAAAATATCATTTTATATGTTTTAATGATTCATTATTCTAAATATTTTCATTAATTTTCATGTTTTAAAAATGGTTTTGGGATTTATTTAAATGGAAATTAATTTCCTCATATGATAATTCATTTAAATTTATCAAAGTTGTATGAGACACTTTCACTCAAAATTCTCATTACTAAATGTTTTAAATGGTTAGGAAAATGTTTTTTGGTAAAGCATTGATAAAATTAATATCTTGAAATGATATATTGTGATTGAAATATGGAAATGATATATTTCCATCATGATTATTTTATATGTTATGATTTATAATGGAATTTGGACATTTGACATGTGGTTATGTGATAAACCAAACGATGAGTGGTGCCGTGATAAACCTGGATGGGTGGTTATGTCATGACCTCCAATGCATTGGTTATGGTAGTCGGTCATATGGTGATTATATATAGTTATATGGGTTTAAATTGAAAATTTGGTTCTTCCATTTATTTATGTTTATGTCCCTTGTTAGCTATATATGTTATGTGTTCATTATATAGGTTTTATGGTATCCTTTTGATAAAAAAAGCGTAAGAAATGATCTTTTAATCAAATCATAGTATTTAATACTTCATAAAGGTGATAACTATTACATATGATAATGTATAGATGGTTTAATTGTTTTTTGAAAAACTAATGGTTTTCTTTATTTTTGTATCTCTAACTAATCTCTTTTCTCGTCTACTATTTTTGAATTTTTTTTAAAGGACATGAAGTGGAATAGGGACAAGGATGGGATCATGGAAATGTAATGATGTCTAAAACATGTATATAGAAATGTTTCTTTTTTAAATATTCATATTTTATGAAAAATGGAAATGGAGTAGTAGTGTCTACATTTAATATTCAAGATGATATGTAATAGTTAGGGTCAAATTCTGTAATACTCTATACATGAAAATATTTTTAATCTGAATTCATGATATTACTCAAGATTATGTATTGTTTATGGATGGTTCCTTATAATAATTTTGTCCTCAATATAAATTTTTTTATTTTAATTAGTATATTGAATTGTAATACAATGCTCATTTATGTATCTAGTTAACCAAGAATACATAACTATTCTATCATTTGAGATTTGATTCTTTGTAATCATTCTAATATAATGGAAGTTAGAAATGACGTCAGATTTTCTAGGGTCGGTTTTCTATATATAATATCATTTATGATTATTTTATAACATCTTATCACCTTATTTTAAAAAATATTTCAATATTTTCAGTGTTTTAGGTGTTAATCACCTTTTTTAGTTATTTTTGACTTGTTATTTTTGTTCATATTACATTACTCATAATATTATCACCTCAATAATATAATTAATTAGTCAAATATCATATATATTTATTATATATTTATTTATATTAATCCAAAAAAATGGAAATGGGAAATGAAATACACATTTCATGGATATGGAAGGTCATATATATGCTTGAACGTTGTTTCCATTTTCATTTGGTATTGAAATAACAAAAATTAAATTCTATATATATATATATTATAATTATAGTGTCATTATAATTCCTTATTTTTATCATATTTTTATTAAAACCATTGTTAATTTAGTGTTTGTAAAATGTGAAGGAATCATATTTCTTCACAAGCATGTCATATTCCATACTCTTGACCGCCATTATCATATTCAAAACAAAAGAAAAAAAGAAGGGTATTTGATATAAAATTATTTCAGAAGAATAAATAAAAAATAAATTTGGTATAATACATATATAATATTTCTTTTCAACATTATTCCCAACATTTAAATGTGTTCGTGAAAAAATGAATGATATTTAATCATGATGAGGTAGTCTGATTTACACAAGAATGATGATTTCATAAGCCATTTAATTAAAGTGTGTCATGATTTAGGTCATTGAAATATGATTATATAATCTAATTATATATATTATTAGTATTTTATTATGTAATAATGGTTTAATAGTAATTTATTGAGGTGGATAAAGAAAGATATTAAAATGGATTTTTGAAGAACATTACCTTTTCTTCGAGTATCCTCCTTAGGATTAAAATAATTACATCCTATGTTGGATTTAATTATAATAAAAGGATTATATGATAAGGGTATGAGGGTCAGGTTGTTACATGGAAAGGTCTTCGAGGAACATTATTGGTTTGATTGTTTTAATAAGAAGGGAGAAGGGGTGTCCTTTTGAAAGTGTGGGAGAGGACACACATGGAATTTTCGAAAACAAGATACATCGATAAACATTTTAACATAAAATTTTATTAAAAAATGTACCAAATTAAATTAATGAAATGTTATGGTATCTATAATTCAATGTTTTTTTTAAAAAAAATGGTTCATTTTTTACACCTTTTTTCTATGCTTAACCACAAAGTAAACTCGTTTTTATCATATTTACTACAATTAATTTTTTCTATTTTCACTATTAATATTGGTAAAAAAAATTGTATAACAAGTTATAAATTATAAATTATTAATACTACATATATAGAATCCATTTTTCCAATTCAACTCATATCAGTGGAAGAATTTAATTTAAAATTATTCCAATAGACATTGAGAGAAATATTGGTTTTCAAGTGATATGTTTGAAATATTACAATTTTATTATAGAAAAATTCAGTATGAAAATTACACTAATGAATATAGTTAGATTTCTTTATTTATAATTTTACTATTATAACTTTAAATCCAATTAAAAATATAATTTAACATTATTAGGTTTTTAGATTAAAAGGCATTATTCAATTATAATCTTGTATTTTTTCACTATTTATCAAAAATTAAAATTTAATAAAAAAATATGAAAAATTAACCCTAAGATATTATTGAAATATTTCTTGTAAAATTAATTTTATTTTATCAAATGAAATATTTATAATTTTCAAAATATTGTTTTAAAAAAAAGTTCACTATTATAAGGCATCTAAACTACCTTTAGAAAAATACAGTTGTTTATGCTTAAAATTGGATTTGTTTTTAAAGATAGTGTAAATTATCAGGATGTTATATTCCATTTTAACAATAGTTTTTAAATTGCATACACAAAATATATTTATATTTAAATATTTTTGAATTTTTGGGTTTCTTCCGAATTCCATATTATTCATTGTCTATATCCAATTAGGTTCTCCAATAATATAATTTGTTTTTCAAAAAAAAATACTTCACAAGGGTTCATAAAGTGAATGTGATTGTCCCAAAATATTTCCCCTGAGTGTATCTAGCATGGTATGTAATCTTCATCCAACACATCATTCACTAGAAATATGATTCAATTGGTACTCAATAATACTTTTTTGGTAGTGGTTAATCTAAGGTGCATATGTGTGAGAGCTACATCCACTAATCAATATCATATTAGGGATATAAATTCAAGAAAATTCACATAATTAAAACCCTAATAATATTCATTAAAATTAACCTCTACATATATTTATCCTTATGGTTTCCTCAAAATTTATATTAACGTAATCCCAAAAGTAACTACATTGTTCATAAAAAATAGATAAACCATCTATAGAAACCAAACGAGGTGTCCCAAACCTACACTATTCTATTCACTTCTGAAATAACATTTTAAAACTCTGTCATTGATGAAAAATTAGGATTACCTATATTTATTTTAAGAAAACGTTATAATTTAAAAATAAAATATCAAAAAACTAACACAATCCAATGTATTGAATGTTTAGTGTCTTTGAGGATCGACTATGTAAGAAACATATATTATAATAGTTTCAAAAAATTATCTCTAATTGAAAAAATGTAGAAACACTTGAAGACCCATTATGTTTTATAATAACCTTCAAAACCAATGGAATATAAATATAATAAATGGGTAAACATAAATACATTTTATGTGAAAACATATCAACATGTAGTTGTGGGTTTTATAATAAGAATATTATAACGCACTATTTGAGGTGAAATATGATGTTGAAAATTACATTGAATAATATGAGTTTTCTTTAAATCATGATTGAAATACATGTAATATCGAATTAAGATATCCATACAATGGATAAAGAGTTTATAATCCAGATATAATAAACATTATCCATGAAAATAAACATAGGCATAATATTATAAGTATTGTTGTTTCATAAATATTAGAAAATTAATCATATATCAATTCAACAAATAAAAACATTAATCACATAGTAGCCTTGGGATAAGGACAAACATACTAAGATAGGATTGGATACCCATGTACCCTTATTATCCTTGGTCTTATTACCTATGTACCTACTTAGGCTTTTAATAATCATATTTCATGACCTTGGAATAATGTAACACCCTATGATTTAATGATATATTTTTCAAATAAAATTTCATTGAAAAGAAGTAATATACGAAAACATAAGTATAAATGAACTATAATATAGTATACCCTTATATCCATAACATTATGATGATTTTTATAAATATTAATAAATAAATTATAAAAAAAATAGTTTACAAAAAATTCATTTATTATTAATTGTTTAGCAATAAAAAAAATATAATTTAGATATAAAAGAAATTTATTTCAAAAAAATAGTTTTTATGTGAAAAATATGATTTTATCAATATAAATTAAAAATATCACTATTTTTTAATTATTTCAATGATATATATACAATTCAATAACTTTTTTAAACAATCATATTACAATTTCCTTTATATAGAATAAAATAGAAGTACTTTTATATTGGATTTTTTGTGTTTATTAAAAATGGGATTCATACTATTTTTCACTATTATTTAAAAAATAATTTCAACAACTTATGAAAAATTAAATGTGAAAAATTTATTCACTATTCATAACAGAAAAGGCTAGATTTTATAAATAGTTAATTTTTATATATATTATGAATAGTTACTGTGGAAAAATTTATCACCTCCGTAAAGTAATAATCATGTATGTTGAGTTAAAAAGTAATTATTAACATAACATTTATTATCATAATTACAATAGGATTAATTAACATAGAATGTTTTTTCCTTTGGATGAAAATTTAATTTTTTGGTGGTCATTTATCCCCAAAAATGACCAATATAATATTTAATGTAAATAAAAAATTAAAAATGACCTTCTCTTAGTTTTAAATATCTATGATTTGTTAACATTAAAAAAAGGATGTTATGATAGAATATAAATTTTTCATTTGAGTATTTGGAAATTATATTCATGATAAGAATGTATTATTAATTTTCAGTTATTAAATAATTACCCTAAATGATTACGCCACGAACCCTAAATTTTTATTTAGTGAATAGAAAAATAGACAAATTGATATTAAAAATATCGAAAGTTTTAAAATATGGATCAATTAATTATTTCCAATGATTTTATAGATTTATATAACTTATTAGGTAATCATTAATTGCTTATATATTTTTATTCTTTGATCATTACTTTTTCAATTTCATTTTAAATAATTGGTGTCAAGAATGACAATAGTGATATTTTATAAAAATAATAATTTATTATATTATTTAAGAAGTCATAAATTTCATGAAATAGGAAATGTTAGAATTATATGATAAAAATTTTCATAACTTTTCAATTTATAATCCAATTTTGTCATTATATGTAAAAAAACAACTCTTTAATAATTCAATATTGGTTCTCATGGATAATGTTAAAATATTTAATCAAGTTGTTGAAGAAAATTATAAGGTTAAAAATGAAACCAAGAAAATGTAAATATAAATTTATGATTTTTTTTGTCAATTTGTCACATTTTCTTGGAATCTGTGGCCATTTTAGAGCATTGAGATCTAGAAAACTCATTTATATTTTAATCATTTTTGTCATTCTTAGGGCATATATCACCTTAACTATATAAGGAATCTTTTTATCTTCCATTCCTCAACATTCTTGAGCCATCGTGATTAGAAATTCCATGAAATAGTACCATCATAAATTTATTCTCCACATCCCAGATCTTATGTTTGTCATAAAATTTTGTTCCTTTAAGGTAAGGGTAATCGAAATTAGGGCTCTCAATAAATTGGTATAACTCTTAAGAAATCATTTTCTAAAAAACAATTCACCATAAACCTTAATTAATTTTGTTATATCCATTATAAGTTAATTATTTTATTATTTTCCATATAATAAATTTATTATATGATGATGGTACAACCATTATCTACATCCTTACAATCCATTCTGAAATGGTAGTTTTACTCGCTGGTACAGGTGGAAAACCACCTCCATGAAGCGATGTAATTCATTTTTTAAATTTTTTTCATAAATTTATATAATTATAAAATTATTTAATATATAAGATATATGTGATAAAACAATATCCTAGAAATTTTAATTATTATTTACTATTAATTTATTCCGTATGATGAAATATTAAAAAAACATTCATGCGTACTCATGACCTATCATTACTATGTAGGGTGTAATTTAGTTTTAACAGATATCAATTTTATGTGTAAATATAAATATGTATATGATTCGTTTAGTAGTTAATAATATCATGGATAACATTCTAGGGATGTTGAATTTATGAATAATGTGTAAGGAATGAGACAGTCAAATGGAGACATGCATGAAGAACAAAGCACCTACCGTCCTAAACAACGATCTTAATAAATAATTGCTAATAATCGAGTGCTAATATGTTATAATAAAATAGAATATCATACTATATAAAGGATTATTATAATTTAATAGATATATAAATATTGAATAATTATTATATTTGAGTTTCAAACATGTACTATTAAAAAATACAATACATAATTGTTTTATGTTATAATGTTATTGTTTGTCAATATTTATTAAGAATAAAATCCATTGAAGATATATCAATTAAATCCATAATTTTATTATCCTATTGTTATTTTTTAAATTACATGTTTCCATTTCTTTTTCCTTTATTTAATAACTCATGATATCAAAATTATGTTTTTAAGGATAAAAAATTTAATTTCAGCCATCATTTTAAAAACATTTTACTTCATGTTTTTAAATTAAAAATATAATTGTTTTAAATATAATATAGAGGTTATTAAATTTTTATACCATATTTTAACATTTTTTTAAAATGGACTAAAATTATACATCATTCTATTTCCATATGAGTGAATTTATCTTTTAACCAAAACAATGAATGCCATCTTTGTTTTAATTCATACAACATGGTTGGAATTTAACACCATAATTTATATTCAATCACATCCATATTCCATTACTTATTAGATTGGTAATTTTAATTGATTTTTTTTATTTAATAGTTTTTTAATAAATAATTGAAATCTAAGTGAAAATCATATTTTCTCTGTGAAATGGTACAAATGAGAATTTAAATTTTTTTCTCATCTAAGATGGATTTATTTAAAGCTTCTTAGATATTCCAATGTGTACGATACAATTATTCCAACCTTATCCTTTCAATATATTTACAATTATTGTTGTGAAAATTTGTTTATAAAACTCATTCCCTTTCTATGAATTACGCTAAAATAAACTGGTGAAATATTGATGAAACCCATTTCATTTTTTTAGTTTATTCAGTGATGAAATGTTTCTGAACATAATTTATTTTTCATGAATTATGATATTATGAATATTTTATGATATTATAGAACACATGTATTGGAAATTATTATATTATGACTGTTCGTATTATTATATATCCCACTAATGAAATTGATAAATATGAATGTCTCTTAAGATTATTGTGAATGTATTAGGGAGTAAAACTAATCCTACAATGGAATCTATCCCCCTGATCATCCTCAGAATCTGAAATAACCTCAATGATGAAATGGGATGTAAACCCTGTCCACTATGATATTCTTGTATCTAATCCCTAACTTCTAATGAAATTATTTTATATACTTATATGTATGCCCAAAATATTTGTCTCATTCCTATGTTATGATCTCATAGATCATATTTTTCTTATTTTTTTGAGTTTATGTCCTATGAACTAACAATTTTTTTTCCATGACTCTGTATTATTATATATGATATGCATGGTTTGTTTTCAAATTGGAAAACTCATATTTTCATTCTATTATTCTCATGATATCATTATGTGATAGTTCATAAATCCCATTTTTACACATTTGATAATCATATCTCACCATTTCTTATGTTTTCCTTCCTCATGATATAAAGAAAATATTTCTAAGCGATATGTATAATTAAGGAATTTTTTTTGAATAAGTATGTGCGAGACACGAAAAGTATATGAGATAATTGAAACCACTCATAACAAATATTATTAAATAAAAAAAAGTTAATGAAATAAAAAGAGTTATTTAGAAATAACTTTTTTAAGGAAACCACAAAAATCTAACTCATCAAAAAATAAGTTGAATTCTTGTTCTGAAACTAACCATATTCAAGTTGCCACTATAATGGATCAATTTGATAAGAAATTGTCATCTTAGATAAATTCCATATAAATTTCTGAAACATCAAGTGTAATCTATTTGATAATCTAAATAAATACAATCATGGGTGCTATATTTCTCTATACCACATTCCTAGATTGGGACATTAAGATATCCACATCCATAGTCGAATCAAACACCATCCATAGGAGTTAAAATCCAAACTGGAATCCATTTTTGTTCTACATAATCATTTCCCATAAATCTGCTTCAATATAAAATAAATTTTTGATGACGTGGTAGAAGAACCATTTTACGAATCCATGATGCGTATGGATGTCACCTCTATAACCTGATGGTAAGTGATCACCTAATTCCACTCCATCAACATTAAATATCATCCTTGAGGGGATTGGATGGATCCATCAGATCGAATTCATGACTATTAATTTTTTGGTCCTTCTAGGAACACCAAAGCATGAATAAATAATAAGATCTTCCACATCAATTTTTATACAACCTACCTAGATCTTTGAGGTAGTGCTAAAATCCATATGTATTTTATTAATTCGTATTGGATGATTTTGCGATTGATTCTAAAATTCCATCCATTTTCTCTCTCCACACATAACCAATGATAGCCTCTATTGAAATAATAATAATAACCCATTTATCCCATACACTACTAATAACATCAATAACGGGATATATCAGGGCCTCAAAGCTATCCCTATATAGCCGAAAACTAAACTATTCATGCCATTATTTTACGAACCTATATTGATTGTGAAGGTAAAAAATATGTGATTTATTCCTTCTTCAAATTTCAAATTGGGTAAATAGTATGAGGCACACTATAAGTTAGTTTTCTTCAGTAGTTTGTGTATTGGATGCCTCTTATTCATGATAATCCAAATGATAATCAGAGATTATGGATTAATGTAAGTATTCTTGAATATATGAATCCACAAAGGTACAAAGTTCTGGACATCAAAATTTTGCATGTACCAGCCGCAAGTATTGATATGTACACTGGAATTTAGTTCCCATTTGAGAGTGTCCCTATCAATAAATCCATACCATTAAATTTCAAGCCTAATATTTGAAGGAATAATACCATAAGAATCTACATCATTATATTTCATATAATCAATGAAATCATGCTTCCTAGATTAGACAAAATACACAACCCCATGTAGAGGCCTTTTAATCAATTATGTACTATAAGAAATCAAATCAGAGGGCATAGAAATCATTCATTTGAATTATTTTCTATGCTTTTTAGAAAACAATATAATGGATATCGAATGGAAGAAAACAATAATAATGAGAATCCATCACATATTCTTAGATTTAATCTATTTTATTGTATATTTAATTAGTTTTCATTGGATGTAATAATATTAAATGTGAATTTTGATATTAGGTATTAATTGAAAATAATGAAATCATTAATTTCCAATCCTCCTAGATCAATAGGATTTTCACACCTCAATACCCCAAAATAGTGATAAAACATTCTATGTAAAGGGTATAGAACCCATATTCACCAAACAACATATGGAACCTTTTTTAATGACAGAAAACCTATCCCAAATGTCTATAAATTATTTTTTCTAACTAAAGACATTTCCAACCAATTCTTCATAATTCCCAAAGATGGATTTGAGAAAATATATTATCCCTCAATAATATTTTCCCAAAATGATGAAAATAATAAGCATAATATAGTGGTAATATATTATAGATCCTCCTTTGTGTCTTTTATTATTATTAAAACTATCTTGGATAATATCCGTAATTTATATAAGAAAATAGTCTACATAATAATAAAAATAGAGTCTATATGGGAGATCCCGATTTCTCAATCCATTAAAAAGGCTAACGAAACCCATTAGAGATCCATTATCATGGATTTATTTCCATGAAACCTTGATAATGATGAGTATCATGTTGATAAAGATGATTGAAATTACCATTTTTTAGATATTTTAAATGAGGACAAATTTTATTATGTAAATGGTATTGGATATGTCAATTTACATATCAATATTTCCATATATCAACATGTTCCTCATAACATTGATGAATTTAAATGCATTGAAAATACATATCTGAAAATTCATTCCAAGGACAAACCAAAAATAATTTGGAGATATGATATTTTTAATAAAATTCCCCATAATTCTATAAATAATTTTACTACTCATTTTTATTATAGTGATCTCGATTTTAACCATATTTAAATACTTCATATCCACATTATTTTACTTTTCTGGATCAGATAAATGAAGTTAGAGTAAAAATATCTATTGATTAGTTTCATGAATGAAAAATTCCAATCACATTATTTTTTATTCCATTATGAATTATACTATTATTAAACTAAAAGATCATATTTTTATATTAATCTATCCCGACCACATGACCAATATTTATGGAGAAAACGGATTCAATGACCTCCTTGGACTAATGGGCCTCATATAATTTCTTTTATTATTATAATTGATACTGGTTGTATTGTTATCAATTATCATTTCAGTATTTTCATCTCCATTTTCATAGAACATGTATTCAAAATATCTATTCAAAGTATTAGAGATCTAATTTTTTTGTTCCAAAAAGAATCCATTAACATTAATGGAGGTGGCCCAGCTCTCTATCATCATTTCACTATGACGGTAATGATTGAACTAGGAGTTAAATCCCCTTATGTTAGACATATTATATATAATGACAATATAGAAAAAATTGTTTTTGAGATAGATAAATTCATCATGTTTACAGAGGGAAAGTATATAATCCAATGCGGGTATTTCATGATGTTGATTATAATTTTTATAGTTCTTATAAGGATTTTTTATATCCTTGACGTCCTCATCAATCATGGAAAATAAGGACAATATCATTTAAATTAGAATCATTTTTGTAATCCTTAGTATGGACATGAAAATCAGAAGTGGGAAAATAAGGGTCCGGATTTTCCATGTATCGAGGAAAATATATCTCTTTACTGAGATAACAGACCATGAATTATTGAATTTTATACAATGAGGGGCTAAACCTGTGCCCATGAAACGATTTCAATCATCAATGAATTATAATCATAATGAATATTAGGAAGAATGAGACCAGATTCATCAATTATATAGTTCCAATCACAAAATAGACATATTAGATGTCCTATTTGTGAGTTTTATTCAATTTTATGTGTATCAGCTCCACGTATAATCATCTCATATAGTAGGTACTTCAAAATTAATTCATTTTTTATTATAGTTGTAAAACACATTATCTATTAACCAGCTGATGTGAGATATATTTTTTCGTAATTCCTTAGAACATTTTTCAAATCACCCAATAAACATAATAATGATACATTAGATCAGAGATCGAAACCAACACATTCCAAAAATCCCTAATATTTATATTAGAATTATATGAACAAATAATGGATACAAAAAGTGGAAAAAATTTCATCTCAACATAGAAATAAACAATTTGATGTCTATCATTGTAAGAGATAAGTGTATCATTATTGTAACACCCTATGAATAATAGATTTTTCATCAAAATAGTTGAATCTTTTTGATATTTTTCATTTCAAAAAAGGATGAATACATATTTTCATTTATAAAATCACTAATTATGGATTGTTTTATATTAAATAACAATTAAATATTATGATACACACTACAATGTCCTAGGAATTCTAGGTAGTATTTAAAAAAATAATAATGGGATTATTTCAAGACCAAGTGCTGAGATGATATTTGATTCCAAGGCCTAGTGAGCCTAGAATAATTGTCTGATATTGTTATATGTTTTTTCAAATAGCGCACATGCACTATTCTTGATGTTTATAAATGCGTTCCGAGATTAAAATGATGAGGGCACTACTGCGTCTGGAAATATGAAATTAACTAAGAAAGGACTTAACCTCGATCAGTGTAGGTCGAGGAGAAAATTAAATTTTATATCATTTTAAAGGAAAAAAAATAAATTAATGATGTTTATTTTATAAAAAATTTGGTTTGCTATGATGTAATGTCAATAAGGTTGTTTCATTTAATAAATGAAACATCATTACAGCCCTAAAACTGGAGCATAAAATGAAACTATGTTTCATTTAATAAATGAACCAACGTAATGATAACTCAGAAAAAATGAAAACACTGATACATGTTACCCCCATTTAATTTTTTAATATAGATACAAGATCATTGGAATGATCTGGGAACAACTCTGAACCATTGTAGGATATTAATTGGTGATTGATCAATGATGATTCACCACTAATGACAAATTTAGTATCGAGAAATAATGGATGACGACAGTGCAACTCCAATCTTCACCGTAGAATGATCCAAGCTTCAGGTATGGGGTTTCATTTTATGTGAATTCATTCCTTCCTCATTATTTTTTTGAGAGGAAAATTCTAATCAACCCATAAACAGTTTGAACCGTGGATCAACTGTATGTTTTATTAGACGAGATTTGTCTTCTTTAAATTTAACAAAGTTGGATTCAGGTAATTTTTTTTGTTCTTTGGAAACCCCTAAAATAATAATGAACCATAAAATCACGAACAAAGGACATGGTATATATTTTATGTGTTCATGGTGCTTTCTTCTTCACTACCTTATTTATGTTCTGTGTGGTGACAACAATCTGTAGTCTAAGTGGGGTCACAGCTGTTGGATATCCCGCCGTAGGAGGTCGTAGGAGAGGGTTGTGCTAGTTGACAACTAGCTCGAAAATTTGTGGTGGGGGAGGCTGCGTCTATGATGGTCATTGGAGTGATTAAGGGTTAAGGCCATGATGTCTGTCGCATTGGCAACAGATTCCAGCTTGAAGGCTGCTGACGGTGGAACGCATAGATAGTGTCAGATCGGGGTCACCGGCTCGAATTCTGCTAATGGTAGATGTAGTGGTTGCTGAAGAGAGTGTCGGATATGGGATGATGTCTTGATGTTCGGTGATGCGGGAACCCCAAACAACCACTTCCAGTGTTGGATCGGCGATGCCAACAGGTAGCTGATGGTGGCTCGGTTAGAAACGGCTAGGAGCAGCGTCCTATAGTAGAGAATTGCGGTCGGTGGGGTCTAAATGGATGCAGCGAGTGCCTTGTCTTGGGCGGGATAGTTTTAGACCACCATCAAGGGCCGGGTGAGGGAGAACTGGGACACTAGGCAGCCCGATTGGATGAAAATCGGCCCGCTAGTGCGTTCCAGGATAGAGGAGGATCGGGTCATTGGGCAGCCTTATGGGCTATGCCACAGCCTAATCGGCCAGGTCCATCATGCCCCAAGGTCCTTCCCATGGGTGAGGTTGGACTGGGTCAGGATGGGTTGGGATAGGACCCAACTTTCCCCTTTTAATTATAACACTCATAAAATGCAGAATGTAGGTTTATTAGATGAGTCATTTTCGAAAGTGGGATTGCCGTGATAAGGTAGTCCTTTTGGTACACACTATGTAGAATTTCATGGATGTTGATATATGACCTAAGACATTAGGAGTATACTCGCCCAGAATCGAGCACACTATCAGAAGGGATCCTGATATTGGATTTGACGAAAAGGTTGTGTCATGATGTCCAAGGAGACGAGCTGGTTTATGTGACATAGTAGTCCCAAGAGATGAGCAGGTCTAGGTGACTGAATATGCGAAGGAGATTAGTGGGTCATGGTGACCCAATAGGCCAAGGAGATGAGAGGGTCTAGGTGACCTAGATGGACTAAGAGATGAGTGGGTCTAGGTGACACAACATTCCATAGGGACTAGCTATTGTAGGTAACATAGCTAGAATATATGATGAGTTGGTCTATGTGACCCATAAGACCTAAGAACTCGTCAGGGTTGAGTGCTTCAGTGGTATAACGTGTTATGTGTTATGAATGATAGTTTTTCATTATTTTCTTTAGACTTATACTAGTCTTAGCTGACTCTAGTAACTCTATCATGACATCACTTCTTAGGGGTAACAATTTTCGTACATCTTTGATAGTGTAATTTGTGCATTCATTACTTTTTGGTATTACCTTTTTGTTTTTTGGTCCTTACTGGGTATTTTGTTACTCACCCCTGCACAGGATCCACCTACACGTGTTGTGTCTTGTAATTAAGGAAGATGCTTTGACAGAGACCTTAGTAGTCGGGGACCCTACACTTCCTAGCATTATCCAACAGACGAGGAATACTTATAGGTCTTCAAGAAGCAACCTCGTTTCCTACACTTTTGGTAGGGTTTACCACAGACAGGCTTTAAGAACATGTACTTTTCTTTTTTTGGGCATGTATTCTACACACATTACTTTTAGTTTTTTAATATTACTCTCAGTGTTTTCCATACTGTCATGCGTGTTTAGTTTTCAGCATTGTGGGCTAGAGATGTGTGTGTGTGTGTCCATGTGTGTGCATGCATACAGGTACTCGTGAATATTTCTCCCACTTGTGTGTAAATAATTTTGGCACAAATTTCCATTCCCTGACCTATAGGAGGTTTGCATGGGGTAGTCATGGAACATGCCGTAGGGGAAAAGTAATGACAACCAAAATTATTAGATTATCTTTAAGGAATGAAACACTCTTTTTGTATTTTATTAAAAATATGTACGAGTCCTTTAGATAGCTTTTGTTACATGAAAGACCTAGTTTTTTTGAACTACAATATACTCCATATAGTATTTTTATTATATTATTATAGTTACCACCTAGCTATTTGAATAGATGATATGAAAAAGTATAAATAAGATGTGAAAATATGATTTTCCTATATTTAAAAAATTAATGTTATGGTATTAAATTATTTTGAAATTAAATTAATATCTATTTTAGAATAAATAAATTCCATTTCTAAGAAGAAAAAAATATACAAAACATTCCAATATTTTCTCAATAATGTAATGAAAATATTTTGATTAATGTTTTCAATAAAATATATATATTATATATGCAATTAATAATTTTGACACTAATCGAATTGATTTTATTTGTATAAGATATGAATAAATCCAATTTTTTGAATAATAGATGTATTTCTATAAAATTTAATTTTACAGCCTTTTACTAGAAACCGCATTTTAAATATTTTTTTAAAACGTTATAATTTTTATTGGTAAAATTATTTTTAATTTTTTGAATAATATTATAATTATTTACATTGGATTAATTTTTTTAATCATTTTAGAATAATAAATTTTTAATTAATATTGAAAAACATTGTATTTTAATTCAAGACTATCATTTCATCAAATTTATTTAAAAATAAAAATAAATTTTCGTTTTGTTTTAAAATATAATTATAACAATTGTAAATAAATTAATCTAATTTGGGTCATTTGAATCAATAATCCATTTTAATTTAATTTTAAAACATTTTAATCTTTTAAGAATTTTTACATTAAATACCTGGTTTGTTGTCTTGTGTGGGAGATTATAATAAAATTAAATTATTCCACTAATTTGATTAGATTTTTAAAAATTAATTCCTTATTTATAATCCATCTAATTTATAATATCTAATTGGTCTTACTTAGTTTTTGACCAAAAAATACAATTGAAATTGATTAAAATTAATTACAATGATTAAGAGAAAATTTAGCTTAACACTGGACTGAATATTAATGATACGTGCCAAAATAAAATACAATTTTATCCAAAACACATTAGATGGAAATATTTTTACCCTATCCTCCCATTTCATGGATTTTAGCCATTATTAGAGCCACATGGCATATGATAAACATCAATAAATTTCTGTTTTAAAAAATTTAATATAATGTCACTCCTAATTAACTATAATAAATTAATCACCCATCCCACTTACTCACACAACTCAAGCCATTTGCATCAGAAAAAAAACATAATTGTCCTCCCAACATCTCTAAAATAATAATATAAGACTTCTATTGGGACAAAATATGACCAAGGAATACTATTGGTGAACCCCAAGAGGAGTAATCCAAATAAGAAGAGGTTTGGATGTGTAAAATTAAAGTCAACACTTAACGTAAAGGAACTTCAGCTCACTATTTAGTTCCCTTAGATACAAACCATATTAACATCTCAATTATTTTCAAGCTATATATACTTCACTATGATATTTTATATCATTAATCCACTTCATATGATAACATTGAATGCATTAATAAGTGTAATTATTTCACGGGGATCATGATTGCGATGTTACTCAAGCTGTAAGGGTTTTCTAATATCAATTTTATTTATATGAGGCTTATGCATTATTCGATGCCAATTTCCTTGTTCTGGTGTATATATATTTCATGAATGTATTATATGATTCATATTGTTAAATACATGGGCATTTAGATATCCATGTAATATTATTTCTTTCATGGTGTTTATGGTTAAAAAGTTAACAAATCAATAAAGTAATTCTGTATCCATTTGACTTCATTATGACACATGCCATGTTGTGCACCTATATTATTTTATACGGTGTATATAATATCCATTTAAATGTTATTTATTGAATCTAATTTATTTATTGATATCTAATGCTTCATGTAATTTTATTCAATCTTGGGGAGTATGATTCAATGTCCTCAATATGGTAATTATTTTCTACAAAATTATTATCCTTAATATGAATTATTTTTGCATATTCCACAGTCAATGGAATATTATGATCCATCTAATAGTAACTATAATTAATTTTCTTATCATATATTAAACTGTAGTATAATCATGTATTATTTCATTTTAAACAACTTGTTACTTAGGAAAATTATGAAAACATTTTTATTAAAATTTAGCATTATTTCTCATTTCGGTCAGAAATCAATGTTCTATGGAAAAAATATTTTCTAAACATGTTTTAAAGAATCATTAATATTATCATATAATGGTTAATGAAGATTTTTACCCATGTTTTACCTTTTAAAAAAATGGTTCTAAAAATAATTCATTTAATATTTTTCTAATCAATGAATATTTAAAAACATTTATCATGAAAAATGAATCATTAAAATGTAATTATTTATTATCAATTATGACTATCCTTCATTTAAATATTATTTCACAACTTTATATGATTTATTTTTTTGATAAATATTGTCCTAATATTTTGTAGATTCATTTTTTAAAATTTGTATACAAAGAATAAGGGTTTTCAATAAATGTTTTACAATTCAAGAAGTGTTGTAAATGAGTTTGAAAGAATTAATTATATGTTCTCAAATATAATTTCAAATAAATTTTATTTAAATTTTTTTTATTTATAATGTATTTAAAATATTTAATAGATTACTTTATAAGTATTTATGTTTATTTTGTATGAAAATTATTTTCAAAAAATTTTATGATTTTAAAATAATTATTCAAAGATGAAAGGATATTTTCTCCTTGATTTGTATTAAATGAAATGGATAAAGATTCCATATAAAAACATTTTTTGAAATTATTTTATTAAAATGATTTTAAAATAGAAGCTATTTAACATAATATATTATTTAAAGGTGTAACGACCCAAACTTTCATTAATGAAAATACTTCTTGATATGAGTAAATGCCTAATTATGCAAAATGGTTATACAATGTATAAAATTAATTGGTTTTATGACATTGGATTTTAAATTACCATTATGAAATTTTACTATTGATAATATAGTAATTGAATAGTGATCACATGATTAGTATAAATATATGGCTTTAACAAATACAATTTACTCAAACAAACAAAGCGATGTCAATATCCAGTAGACTTGCCCCGTACGAAACCCATTTTCGGAGCTCAAAAAAGCGTTGTAATCATTGGGATTCACTCCAGACCAAGCACATGCTGAGTTGTAATACATCATGCTTGAGCGGAACCACCTATGTTAGAAGTGGAAGTTGATTGATATTTCCAATCGAGCAATGTTATCCAAGCAACCCCTAGAGGTTTCCACCATCTCACACCGTACCCTATAATCTTATGTGGGTGTTTTAAAGAGTTATGTAACATGACCCTAGAACTATGATTATGTGAATTATTTTTGTATATAATAATTAATATATATTCATTTAATTATTTTTACTTTGTAAATTGTTTTTAAAGCGAAAATAATATTTTAAGTTAATATTCAACTAAGAAATATATTCTGATGAATTAATTTATTTTTAAATTATATAAAATTTTAATAAAATATTATTATTATTATTATTAAATACCATTTTCTTAAATATAAATTATCATGTAATTTTAGGAATGCAATTGTATTTTTAATAAGGTTTGAAAGCTATTTTTGTCAAAATCCTTGATTTTGCGGTAAATATTGATTTTTTTTTAAAGTGAATATTCCAATATTTAGAAAATTATTATGGTAAAATGAATATTATTTAGGAATCAGGATGTCGAAATTAACCAATGGTGAATTTTTCATAATTTTTTGAGATAGTCAAAATTTTTGGTAAAAATTAAATACCGTTTACATATATAATTTGTTTTATGACATCATAATGACCCAATTAGTGATGTTATAAAACAATATAATAATTATATTCGGCCTATTTATATTTAACTTTTAAATTAATGTGATTTGAGGTTTTTTGTATTTGTTTTACAAATCCTTAGTGGACCCTCCAAGACATATAAAACTTTTTATCGTTTAAAATTGAATTCCGTGAGAGTGTGACTCACCTCCAAAAGAGTAACCCTATTATTTTAAGAAGTTTTTCCATTGGCCTTATAAATTATTGTTTTCCACACCCATTTGGAAATAAACATGGTTAGAAACCATGGCCAGAAACCATGGGCTGGTTTGTGGTTTTAATTAGATTATGTTGTGGTGTCCCAAACCTAAATAATAATTAATTCTCTCTGATTTCCAATATAAACACACCCAAGATACAACTTACACTTCACTCAAAGTCTCTGGAGTTAGAAAAAACCCATTCCTTCCTTTCTCTATAATCCTACCGAGGCACCCCATCATCCCAAGAAGCATCTCTCAAGCCTCTCCCACGCTTTTTGGGTCACACTTCCACGTAAGGGATTCCTACATTTCTCATTTTATCCATTTTCTATTATGTTGTAATAGCCTTATTATTTTAATTAAAAATGTTTGAGTATGATTTTTGACCTCCAATATATTCGGTTACCTATGTTTCAAAAGAATAGATACCCATTTCTCTCTCATTAATGCCTCTTATGTACACCCATTACTATCCTGAAATTCAGTAAGAAATTACATTCTCCTAATTTACATTCAAGAAATTCGTTTGTATTATGAATCTAAATTCCATTAGATATGTTGGGACATGTATCTATATGACCCCCTTACTGTAAATTTTCAATAAATGTGAGTATACACCCTTTTCACTCTCATAAACTATTTTTATGAATTCTTACGTCATGTTGTCACACTACCGAAATTGAACAAATTTTCCAAGAGAATGTCATTGTGTAGTGAATACCACACCAATTTTACTAAATAGGCTATTCAACTTTACGAACATTTACTCATTGATTATAATGCATCATGTTTGTATTAAAAATCCGTTTATCATGTAATAAATGATGATTATTGATTTCATGTTGTATGATCCATGTGGCACACTTATACATGAAATCAAATGTTCAAGTAGGGTGCGCCCAAATGGGGACTCAATGCATTTGGTAAAGTATATTACCATGATATGTCATGTGAAGTGAGTGTTGACTCATGATAATTCAAGGAAACAAGGGTTTACTTATGCTTCATGTTCAATGATATTTTACTTATTCGCCATGTGCAATGGGCTTTGGCTTAAACTAATTCCATGTTAAGTGTTGTTTCCACATTTCCTGGTATGATCATCATTCTTGATAATGAATTTATGTTATTGTTCTCTTGTGATCTGTTGATAATCCAATTGACTAAAATGTATTGTATTACTCATGTTATTCCATGTTTTTTCCGTTACTTTTCTTTATAGATCACCCATTTCTTATGTGTTTCCTCAAGTTATCTCATGCAATGCTAAGTACGAGGGAATGTAATGATCATGAAAAGGATGTTTTCAATAAGATTATAGGTTTAATGATTTAAGTATACTTGTAATGTTCTTATTTACTAAATAAATTAAACCTCCATATATTTTATGATGTATTGAGTGAATGTTTAATGTAATAAATCATGGCTTAGTGTAAAATAAAAATCAGGGTTGTTATAGTTGGTATAAGATGATTGGTTTAGTTATTTTGGGGATTATGATTAGAAAACCCTAGTGAAGCCTTACATATAAGACTATGTATAATAAGAGAATCCATAAATTTTGGTGAGTATTGAGTAATTGGATTATCAAAAAAAATACATGCCAGTCTAGATATGAGTAGTTCGAGGTGGCTCCGACATAGATGAACCTAGGAGTGAAATTGCAGACAAGGAGTTTCGGGGTTGATAGTATCCTGGTACACAACAAAAGACCATAGATCAATATTGGTTTTGAAACTCCTAAGGGATATTCATTGGTAAATTAATAAGTGTAGTATGAACCATTAATAATGGAATAAAAATGTAACTAAGAATAAATGATTGAAAGTAAATCATGGATAACATATATTGATGCCTATAGAGTTATAAGACAAGGAAATAAATCTTATTTATAAGTCCTCCATTTTTTTCCATGGATAACCCTTTATATCTTACCCGTAATTTTCCATTCATTAAGGAATATTAAATCTTTATACATCAAGTACATTAATATCACAATTTAATCATGTAACACCCCAGGATTTCATAGTGTGTTATTTCTTCAAAATAATACAATAACTTGCACTACACGCAACACCGAGTTCAAGCACACCATGACTTACCAAACAAGCCGTTAAAAAGAGGTTATGAATAGTATTAACTAAATTTTAAACATTATATAATCCTTATAATTTTAGAATCCATATTATGAGTTTCTTAGACATAATGTAAGAACAAATTCATTTTCAGTATTTCACTTTTACCAACTTTTAATAGCGAACCCTTTTTAAATACAATATTTTAAAAAAATTTACTAAATGGGGACATCAAAAATATAAAATTAAACATCCCAAGCTTCCGTGGTACGCTAGCGTGTGTTGTACGCAACACCGAGTTCTAACACACCATAACCAATCAAACTAGCCGTTATGAATAGTAATACATACTTTTTGAAATTATATATATTTTATATTTCAAAATGTACTTCATTTTTTGATTCGGAATATTGAATTTAGCCTAAGGTGAAATTTTGGTACTTTTCGGATAACTTTAATATTTTGATGAATAGTGAAAATTACTAAATTTTTATTAAAAACAACTTTTTTAATCAAAATAATTAATAATGATAAATTATGAATTTGAGTGGTTTTAAAGTATATCTAGAATATATTTTTACCATTTAATAAAATGATGGTCATTGTACAAAATTTCACAATTAAACCGAACATAAACAAGTATTAATCTTTTGATAGTTATTATATCTTAAAAACACGTTTTTTGTTTTGACAGCGGGATTTAATTTTAAATTAATTTCTGCCACTTATGTGTTTTGAATTTGGAAAAATGGATTCCATATTTGGAATCAGGATTTCAAATTGTGTAAATAGGTAACTTTTATTTTTAGACATTTTGAATAATTACTACGGTAAATATTTTATTTACCATGGTTAAGGGTTAATCCGGTAAATAAGGGTTAAAAAATAATATTATAATAATACTAAATTACCCTAAAACGTGTCCTAACCTTATTGGATGATACATGTTCGACCATAAGCATCTTTGGGTCGATTTGGGACCCCATGGAGCCACTTGTAGGTGATAGTGACACTTTATTTTAATTAAGTTAAAATGAATACAAAAATGACACAAGCATATATCTTTTAGAAAAACAATTTTAACATAGGGATATATATGTTGGATTTTAGATTATAAATATTCATTAGAAAGATAAAACGATTTACTACATAATTATATTTTATTTATAATTTTTAGACACTAAATAATTTAATTTATTTATGACACAATGATGATGAATTAATTACTATAATAGTGCAAAATTTAAAAAATTGATATTATAAATACCCAAATAAATATAATATGAATCTTTTAATGAAATAAACTAATTTTATAGGATAATATGATATATTATTATTGATTTAATTGACTTTTTTGAAGTAATCAATCTTTTATGAGTTTCACAAAAATCAACTATTGAATAGTGTCAAAATTGACATAAAAGAGTTCTTAAAACAAATATTATATTATTAATTGATATTAAATTCCTAAAAATCTAAGGTTCGGCCAAGTGACTTATATCATGATAGTTTCATCATTAATGGACCACTTGGGGGTCTCTTGGATGTATATAGTATGTTTATTAACCATATTATATAAAAATACAAAGAGACATTTTAAAAGTGAAACTAATTAACTTAGAGTTAATACTTAACGATATGGTTAACATAAGTACCCAAACCTATCTAAATTCTATTGGATGAGTTTTTTTCAACCCATACCCACCTTATCATTTTAATAATAAACTTTTTAGCCATTGGAAACCGAATATGAATTTATTATTAACTAATATCTCTAGTTTTTCCAAAGGTGCCCCTCACCCCTCTTATAAAAGGGCACTCCTCCTTCTCTTTTCTTCACAACATCAAAACCTTTTGTTTCGGCCAAAATCTGCCCAAATACTCTCCCAACTTCCCTCACTACAACCTAGAGGCCTTAATTTGATCATAAATCCAACTTAAAGAGGCCTTTTGATCAAATCAAAAGGAAGAACCCGAAGAAGAGGTAATGATTTCACCACCCTTTTCCAAGTTCCTTTCTTGTTCCACTTCTTCTTCCTTTGTTATTACCATTATAAAATAATAACTCCAGTATCATATATATACTGTGATGTTATTATAAATATGGTACAACCATATTCAGTTTTCTATCCACCCTTTGAATAACATGTCACCATACGTGCGTACGTACGGCTTACCGTCTCCACGTCGTGGTGTAATTGTTATTCATTATATTATTATTTGGATGGGTATAATAATTATATGTAACTCATGTAAATAATAAATATAACATTTTAATGATTCTGTATATATGATATAACAACCATTTATATATTATTTCAAAAGAATGATATTGTCGCTCGTGCGTACGTATGGACTACCATCTCCACGAACGCGATGAGATTCATTTTCCATCGTATCCATTCAAGTATAATTATCATTTGATGTTTTAAAAATGATGTTTAAGGACTTGATATCATTCTGGATATGAATAATATACAACCTATCCATTACAAACATGGATTATGTAACAAAACATATAAAAGAAAACAAGTAAGTTAACACCCGAAACAACGATAATACTAAGATATTGTTATCAAATCAATATTAAAAGATCATATATGATATCATATTAATGTATATGATTCTTGTATAATTTAATAACAATTATTTCACCATTATACAGGAGGTTAACCTACCCCAACAAAGGAAAATTACAAGGTAAGGGGTTTTCATCTCACTCCTTATTCCCGTGAGATTCATGCCATATTGCAACCATCACCTTTTGTGTGGTGTATGTACTTCCCATAATTATATTCTTTGTGTAATACACTCTAATTTATTTGTATTTACATATTCATTGTATTATACCTCTTTTATGGGTTGTATGTTTCATAAGTTACCAAATTTGTAAGGGCTATTTCACAATCTCTTCATTATCCGAGGTTGTTTATACGTAATAATCTACTGGGATCTCTTTATCATCCACATCCATGTTTCTAAATAATGTATTTCAAAACATTTTTACTATTAACAAGAATATGGGTTAAAGTCATTTATACCCTTATGTGTTTTGAAAGGAATCATTCCGTCGTTTTCCAAACAAGGCACTTTTATCCTTTTCGACAAATTTAAGGTAAGAATGTTTTTTTAACTTATACGACAGGTGCGGCTATTTACCGCCGTTATAAAATTGTCAAAGCTTCCCTTACAAGCTTATAATAATATTTTCAAATTGAATGTATTATTTTATAATTATGTTACTTTTAAAATGATTTCAAAAAAAAGATATATTTCTCTAAAATAGTTTTGATTTCATCTATTTAAACATCCTTTTATGGCTTTTAAGCTTATATGAAGTTGATTTATTATGATACAAAACATCAATATTTTATTGAAGGTTTTGTGATATTTTTTACTGTGGACAAGATATTCTTATGTCACTCATTGTTTTTTTTAACATATTGACATTTCATAAGTTATTTTTAATCTGAATGTTTATGTTATATTTCAACCTTTCATTCAGATGAATGTGTTAGACAAGTATGTTCCGTGTTGGGGACCGGTAAAAGTAAGCCCTCCGGTTTGGTCTCCAGTTATTAGAGGAACTCCGGTTTGGTATCCGATTATTAGAGGAACTCCGGGTTGGTGTCCGGTTATTAGAGGCACTCCGGGTTGGTGTCCGGTTATTAGAGGCACTCCGGGTCGTGTTCCGATTACAGTTAGCACCTAGGTCTTGGGATGAGGCCTTGACATTGAAATTAAAGTTCAGCATTATGCATTCCATCATTATGAAAGTGGTTATTGATATTGTATGTGATTATTCTATTAGTAGAATATCCATGTGAATAAGTAAATGGCATTATTTCATTTTACTTTTTCCATACTATGTTGAAGTTCATGTTTAAAAGGCTTTTTTTTAGTAATGCATTGTCTTAAATGTTTATGCTTATTTTCGAATGTTCCTCTATATTGTTATCCTTACTGGGAAATTGATCTCACCCCTTTTCTATGTTTAATTTTTCCCAGGAAGTGAAGAAGTACATTATGAATGACCTGCAGGGATATTATGTGGGGATATGACTGTGGATTTTGGAGACAATATGTTGTTGTAGTAGTTTTTCATTTTATGATGTAATGTAAGACTTATTAATATATCTAGTGTTTCCAAGGCTACTAATCCAATCGGTCTTTCGACATTTGATCTTTCTTGTGATCATGCCAATGTTATGTAATAATGCACTGACTCCGGGTAACTAGGGTCGGGGCGTTACAAATCATGTATAGAGTGTAACTCAAAATTTTGTATGTTTCATCAGCAGGATAAAGGATAGTTTCGAGATGGAAGGGGAAGAACCTCATAAAACACACTTGTACCTTCTTGAGTACTTACTAGCTATAATTATTGCAATGTAAAGAACAAATATAATAGAATTAATTTCCAATGTCCTAAATTCTTGAAAGAAACTCTACGACATATCACACACCTCCATGATATGTCCAAATCCTAAATGATCATGGCACACCTATGATCAAATATTAAGCTCCCAAATATACCACCTTTCAAGATGAGGGAGGTACCATCAGGGTATTTTAAAATATTTCAACCTATATAGAGAGTATGTTTCACTATATTATTTTCGAATAGCGACCGAAGAGGGAGACCTCCGAGCAGCCTATATATATAGTCTTGTCTTCCACTCTTTAGAGAAACATTAACAATATGTTAGAAGAACCACATTTAAAAAAAATCAATTCTAACTCTGTGGGGAAATTTTAAAAAAACATGTTACATGGTGATGTTTTGAAACTATATTTTAGAAAAAAAATTCCAAATGTGCATGATATATTCCATCGGTACAATTCATGTTGCACAAATTGAATCTATACTAAGGAAGAAAAAGACTTTGAATGTGAATTGAGGTATTGTTCCACTGTGTGGACCCTCGATCTTCATGATCAGTGTGATAATGAGGGCTGGGTAATTCTTAATGTTGGAGGGAATGAAAACATGAAGTCGTGTATAAATTTCATAGTTCCTTGTGTATGTAATAAAATTGCAAGGATACAATTTTTAAAGGGGGGAAGACTGTAATGACTCAGACATTCATTAATGAAAATTCCACTTGATCAGATTAAATGTGAAATTATGTAAAATGGTTATAAAGTTTATACTCTTATTTGGTTTTATGATTTGGATTTTAGAAAACCATTATGATTTGTTATCGATGATAATATAGCCATTTAATAGTGATCACATGATTAGTATAATTATAGATCTTTAACAAATATAATTAAGTCAAACAGAGGAAGAGATTTCCTCATCCTATATACTTTCCCCGTATGAAACCCTTTTGAAGATTCCTGGAAAAGAGGTGGCGTCATTGTTCCTCACTCTTGACAAAGCCCAAGTAGTTATTGAATATGTTAGGCTTGATATTATCCTCCTAAGGGAGAAGTGTATGTTGATAGAGATTACCAATCAAGCGATGTTTTCTAAGCCACCCCAAGAGTCTGTCATCATCGCACACCATACTGTAAAGTCATATGCATGTTTTTTAAGGGTTTTTATTACAATACCTTATCATTGTGATTATGTGAATTTTTTTTGTATATAATAATGAAAATACATTCATTTTAATATTTTTAAATTTCAAATAGTTTTTAATGAAAAAATTGTATTTTTTTAGTTAATATTCATCTAAGAAATATAAATCTGATGAATTAATTTATTTTTTAATTAAATAATATTTTAATAAAATATTATTACTATTAATAAATTTATTTTTATTAAATTTAAATGAATGTATAATTTTATGAATGCAGTAGTAATTTTTATTAAGGTTTCAAAGATGTTTTGGTCAAAACCCATGATTTTTTTTATAAATGTCAATTTTTATTATAAAAGTAAAAATTAACATATTTAGAAATATATTTAGAAATTTATGATGTCAAAATTATCCAATGGTAAATTTTTCATAATTTTATGAGACATGCGAATTTTTGGGTAAATATTAAAAACCGTTAAAATATATAATGTGTTTTATGACATCATAATGACCGAATAGTGATGTAATAAAATACTATAATTATTATGTTCAGCCAATATATTTTTTACAATTAAAATAAAGTGATTTTAGGTATATTTTATTTATTTTAAAAATCTATAGTGGACGCTTCAAGACTTATAAAACTTTTTATCCTTTTAAATTGATTTCCTTGATAGTGTGACTCTCCTCTACATAAGTAACCTGATTATTTTAAGAAGTTCATCCATTGAACATATAAAATATTTTTAGCACAGCCTATTGTTAATATACTATGGGAAAATTTTGGGAAGGTTTGTGGATTTGATTAGATTATTGTTTGGTGTCCCAATACTAAATAATAAAGAATTATCTTTTCTTTCCTATATAAACCCACCCATGATCCGAAATCCTCCTCCCTAAATGCTTCTGGTGTTTGAAAAAACTATTACCTCCTCTCTCTAGAATACCCCCATGGCACCCCAAGCTCCCAAGAATCCACTCTCAAGCCTCTACCATGCTTCTGTGATCACACATCCATGTAATGGATTCTGACCTTTCACAGTTTTATCCATGTTTCTTTATATTGTAATAGCATTTTTATTTTAATTACATTTTTTTGGGTATGATATATCACCACCCTTATATTCCCCTCCCTATGTATGAAACGTTGATATACCCCTTCCTCTATCATTAATTCCTTCCATGTATACCTGTTACTATGCCAAAATTCCGTAAGGAATTTCCCTCTTTTCATGTACATTCAAGAAATTATTTTGTATTATGAATATAAAATCCCTTAAATATGTAGGGACATGTATATATATTACCCCTTACTATCCATTTCATGTAAATATGATGAGACACACATTTCTCTCTCATCGACCATTTTTAGTAATTCCTATGTCGCGTCGTTACGCTGCCAAAATTGCACCGATTTTCCAAGCCAATGTCATTGTGTAGTGAATACCATTCCCATTTCTATATCAAGGTTATTCAACATTATGAAAATTTATTTATTGATAATAATTCTTCATGTATTTGTTCCAGATCCCTTTATCATGAAATAAATGACGTTGTTTTATTTGAAGTTGTATTATCCATGTGGAACACATAACCATGAAATGAAATGTTTAAGAAGGGTGGACCCTAAAAGCAGCCCAATTAGTTGGGAAAGGAATGCTATCAAGATACATCATGTGAAATGAGTGTTGAAACATGATAATTCATGTGCAATGAGGGGTTACTCGTGCTTCATGTGCAACGAGGGTTTACTCATTCTCCATGTGCAATGAGCTTGGCTCATGCTAATCCTATGATAAGGGTTCTTGCCACATTTCCATGATATGATTATCATTCTTTATCATTCGTTTAGGTTAATGTTTCTCTTGTGATCTATTGATATGCCTATTGGATAAAATGTATTCCATTCCTCATATTATTCCATTTTTATTCCCTTACTAGGCTTTATAGATAACCCCATTCTTATGTATGTCCTCATGTTATCCCATGGAAAGCTAAATATAAGGGAATGTTTAGGTCTTGTAAATGATGATTTCAATAAGATAATGTGTTTAATGTTTTAATTCATTCGGTAATTTTCATATGCCTCAAATACACTAAACCTCTAAATCTTCTATGTTTCAACTAGTGAAGGTTTTATGTAACAAATCTGGTCTTTGTGTATAATTAAAAGTATGGTTGTTATAATGTGGTCATTCAAAATCCTTCTCCATCTACTATGACATACATGGTTGTTTTTTAAGCTTTAAAAATGATATGGTCTGAGAATACCATTCATGTTATTTATTTAATTGTTTATGTTTAGATGGAATGGTATTTTTGACAAATGTTCCTCTTCAATATGTTATATGCTTTTGAAACACCTTTATTTTCATAGGTTATCCATTGAAGGAATAATTATGAAGCCCATCAATTTTCATATAGTTAATTACATGATATAATTTTATAATACCCATTTCATTTCATGGGTTATGATATGATATTTATTAAACCCAAATATTTTTATATGTCATGATGTGACAAATTTTTTATTATCATATAAAAAATTGTATTTATGAATTTATTATGTGATGTGTGGGACCTATTTCCCACTCCAATTAAATGGTTATAGATTTATATCTAATTAGATAATGAAGGTAATCAAGTGGAAGTGTTGATTGAATATGGGAAATAAGTGTGTATTAATCCATAAAGCAAAATAATTGTTTTCTAATCCACCATAAGATGATGTAGAAACTCGATCCACTATAGGAAGAGGGGTAAACCCGATACACAATGGGAAGATGTGGAAACCCAATCCCTTGAAAGGAAATGATTATGACTGGGGATGGGGGTGTATACCTCCACATAGGTGTAGTCCCCATGATGTTCCCTAATAAGTTTATGGCTAGATCCTTAAATTATGGGGAATTATGTTACATGAATAATTATATACCGGAAATTCTATATCTTATTCCATTGATATGACCTCATGGATCAAATTCTTGATTATCATATTATTAATGTATTATGAACATCCAATATTTATGTCATGTCTCGTGATTATGATATTTTCATTCAGGGTATGATATTCAAATGATTTTTTCATGTTATGATATCCTCATTTCCTTATTATGATTATGTATTTTCATAATTTACCCTTATTGGGAGTTCGAGTACACCCCTTTCTAATTGATTCCTTTCCATAGGTAATGAATAATTGTTTTAAGTTTGAGTGCGATAGGGGATGATATTTATTGAATATTATTATGATATTTTACCTAATTAGAAAACTTTTTTCAACATTTACAAATAAACTAATATACTACAGCCCTTGGGGAAATATTTTTGTAATGTTATGAATATTCATAAAAAAAATATGTATTATTCGTGTATTTGAATCTTGTGTCACCAGTGTTTCTTTCAAAGGAAATATTTAGTAAATAATTAGAATCTCAAATGAGAAAACAATATTGAAATCCCTAGATATATTTCTGAGGATATTTCTAGTGTTGTCTCTAAGGGTAAGTGAAGGGAAAGTTAATTTGTATGAATATTTCATTGAGTTGTTGTGAAGGATTAAGTGAGTGGTTCCTAGAAATACATCCATGTGAGGATGATAAATGTGGATGTGTCTCTAGAACATATGTAAATAGGGGCAACAACTGTAAAAAAAATTATATTGAGCTAGACTCAATTATAAATTGGTGGATGAAAATGGTCCCTACTACACACCTAATTTGACACTCCCAGTGAGATATTTCATTTTAATTTAAAAATCATTTTGAACCATCATGGGGTATTTTAATATTAGATAAAAATTAATAATTTATGAAAAAACATAATTTGTTATAGATTAATGGAGCATGTTTCTTGAATTACAAATCCTATAATTAATTTTTTATGATTATATAGTTCTATTATATTATAATTGTTCCTTACATTATTCATTCTAGTGTTTTTGAATAAGAAGAAATATAATGTACTAAGATAACATTGATTTTTTTAGCTATGTATTGTATGGTTATTTTAAAATTCAATATACTATGATCCCATAATGATAACCAAGAAGGAGGTATGATTATTGATTATAAGTTAACGATAAAGAGACCACAATTTACATGTGAAGGTTATGGGATGTTCTAACAAAATTATTTATATTTACTATAACATGTATGATTTTCTTTCGATGGAGGAACCTTATGAAATGACAAATATTTCATATTCTCGGAAAAAGGGTTATTAAATAATAAGATATGTTGCTAGATTAATGGTTTAAGAATAATTTTGGATGATTGAATCTTATATGCTTTGGAATTCAAAGATTATTATATATGAAAAATGAAATATATATAAGTATTTTAAGTATATATTTTCATTAAGGAAGGAAAATGAATTTTTAAATGTAGTTGAAGAGAATGAAAATTGGTTTAATGCAAAGGTGATATTTTTCAATAAATGAATGACATAATTAATGTGTTCAAGATGTTGAGACAATTGTACTTTCCTTGTATGAAGAGATTATTGACAATGATTAAGTACATTGGATAGTACATACAAAAATGGATCTAAGTACTAATTTTTATTAAAAGAGTTCCATGTCATCAGGGATGAATATTATAACTTCTTGAATTTAATGAATTTATCCATCAATATTTGGAATAATAAATTATGGATATATTCCTAAATTATTTATAGTAATTTTTCCTAATAACATGTTTCAAGATAATATAAGATGAGGGTATTCACATTTTGTCAATGTGAATACAAGATCTACTTTTGGTTATATGCTGGATCAATGCTATGATGATTTAATGGTCACATTCCTAATGTTATAGATTTTTATATTGTGAAAGGGTTAAATGGTTATCCATTTATAGAATGTTAATGATAAACATCATTTTATATTTTTCAGGTTAAATTATTATATCCCCAAATTAGGATTTATAAATATTGGGAAACAAGGTTTAACCAATTTTTAATGATTGTAATTAAAGAATATGCGGTGACATTTCTTGGATTTCATGGTCTATTTGTGCTTTATGAATAAAAAATTGATCTTACCTTTTAGAGAAACAAGTGAACTTGATATTGGTCAAGTCAAAACCAATGGGTGAGATTTTACTTATTGATGGAAATAAAATCGTGTAATTATAACTTCTTGTGAAAAAAATTATTCTAATTTTGGAAAAAGATATTGGAATAAAATTTTATCCTATTATTATCTTTTTGATAGTATATATATCTTCTTTCATCCTTCATCACATTATCTTTTTTTTATTTTTCACTCCCACTATGTCACCCAAATAATTATTATCAGTTATCATTATCATTAAATATTATTATTTAATATTTCTATCAATGCCACGTTTCCACTTCCAATATATATTTTCTTATGTGGAACCCTAGATTTCTGTTAATGTGGGTAACCTTTATGGTTCCTTATTTCCCTTTTTAAAGAAGTTTTAGTATTAACTTTTAAAATGTGTGTTTCTATAAATTGAACATTCCTTTATTAAAAAGTAGACAACTGAGATGAATTTCAAGGGTGAAATTCATTTAATGGGTGTAGAATGTAACACACTGATATGTTATTTATTTTTTTCAATTTAATTAAATCTTTCTGATATTATTCACTAAAAATAACACTTAATATAACTTTTTTATACAAAAGAACTACTTTTGTAATTAATTATATGCGACAAAAGTTCAATTTTATGCTACACACAACACTAACATTATATGATGGGACATGCATCACTATGTTTTTCTTATATTACACACAAAACTGAGTTTCTTCGATATATCTCATTAAAAGAAATGAAATGTTATTCCATTCTAATATATATGGTTAAATTTATTATTAAAATATTTTTATAATATCTATCTAGCCATTTGAATGGATGGTACAAAGAAGAATAAATAAATTGTCTTAATTTGATCTACAATGGTATATAAAAATAATTTTTTTTGTTGTAAATTATTTATAAATTAAAATAACTACTAATTTAAAATAATGAAATTCAGTTTCTAATAAAATACTTTTCAATATTTGAACCAAATTTTTTCTCTATAAATTTAAAAAAACCTCTTCATCAACATTTAAAAAAAAAGTATAAATTTTATATCCAGTAAACATTTTTGGTACTCATCAAATATATTTTTTATAAATAAGATAATAATACATTCAATTTTATGAATAAAAAGATGTATTCGTCATAAAGGTAATTTACCAAATTTTAATGTAGAATCAAATCTATATTTTGTTTTTGAAAATTTTAAAAATATTATTTGTGAAAAAAAATTTGTAGTAGATTATCAAAATTTACTGTGCCTAATTTTTTATATGATATTATTCATTTTTTGATTAATATTGAAAATATTTGAATTTCAATTCAAAACTATTTTGTCGTCTAATTTTTTTAAATATTTAAATAATATTTTTTTTTGGTTTTACTATTTAATTATATAAATATTATAACAACTAATTCAATGCCAAACATTTTAAAAAATTTCACATTGAAATTGGATATAAAAAAATTTCAATATTTTGATCATTTTCACTTAAAAACCATAATTTTCATCATGTATGTGCGAGAAATTTATAATAAATTATAGTGATTAATAGTAAAATTTGAAAAAAATTTGAATAAGTATTATACAAAAGGGATAAAAGTACCTAAAAAATAGCCCAAAACCCATTGGGTGTAGATATTTCAACAGTGTCCTTCATTTTCTATGATTTGAATCATTATTGGAGCTACATTAAATAGAAAAATCATTGTTCAATTTACATTTTAAGAAATTTATAAAAATATTGCTCATCTATTATAAAATTCAGTCCCCCTCCAACTTATTCAGAGCTATTAATCCTATTATTTTGTAAAACATATGACTTAATATCCTTCCCAAATTCCAAACATTATCATAGATTCCTCTCATTTTGAAAAAAAAAAGAAAAGGAATCCCCTTGGTGAAAACCAAGAGGAGTTACCAAAATATAAGGAGGTTTGGATGTGTACAAAGGATTTAAAGGCATAGGGTAAGGGAATTTCATCTCACTTTTTAATTTCCATGAAAATCAATCTATATTAACCACTCGATTTTTTTTTGTGTACAAAAAACCCTAAGAAATGTTAAATCATTCATTTTTATTGTTTTATGATATTAAAATCTTCAATTTATTGTATCATTAATGGGGATAATTATTCTAATGTTACTCAAGTAGAAATGTTTTTATCATCCTATATTTATTTCTATGAGACTTATGACTTAGTCACAACATATTTCATTATTGTGGTGTATATAATTCCCATGAATGTGTTATATCATTCTTAAATTCAAATTTATGTGTATTTAAATATCCATTTGATGATCCTTCTTTTATAGGTTTTATGAGTCAAATCAGTCCAAATTGAAAAATTAAATCTATCTCAATTTTTCTTCCCTGAGATACATGCTATGTTCTAAACATATATTATAATATGTTGTGCATATAATACACATTTACATGTTATATAATTAATATTCTTCTACACATGATATATGATGATTCATGTAATATTCTTCATTTATTGGGATTATGATTCAATCTAACCAATTTGGTAACAATTTATTGCTACAATCCCATCATTTATTAGGATTACTTATGATTATTCATCTATTGAATAAATATTGTGATTGATCTCTCAAAAAAAATTATTAATTTTATTACCATCTTTATATCTATGATATAATGATTTATTACTACAATTTATATGCACTTGGTTCCCATTATAATTGAGAAAATATTTTTAACAAAATATAATTTTATTTCTCCTTTTGGATAAAAATATTTTTTCATTCAAAAATATATTTTCAAAAAATTTCATCATAAATAGATTATAAATATCCAATAAATATTAAAGTAAATTATGATGGATTTTTAAACTGTTTAAAAATTTTGTTATGATTTTAATTTCTATCCATGATATCATGATTTATTAGTATAGTGTATTCACTATTGGTTATTTATTATGATATTGATTTTGGATGATATAAGTTATATAGAAAAAGAACCTATGAAATATGTCTATTTTTTTGGGAATTATTTAGTTTCATGATGTAATAAAAATAAAATTTTATTTCATTTTATACTAATGAATTTGAGTAAAAATATGCAGGTATTTGTTGTACTCAAATTTATTGTATGAAACTCACTTTACTAGAATATGGATATTAGTCACGAAATTTCCCTATAATATGTGACAATAAAAGTGTGATAAATATATCTAAAAATCATGTTTCCCAGTCAAGATCAAAATAATTTGATATGTAATATCACTTTTTGAGATATCATTTTCCAAGGGGATAAATTACTCATGAATTTATTAGCATTGAGCATCAGTTAGCTGATATATTTACTAATCAATTAAATTCTATGAAATTAAATTATATAAAACAATAATTATATGTATTAAATTTTGGTTAAGTCATACCATTGGTTTTTATACCATTGGTTATCATACCATTGGTTGTGAACACATTGGTTATGATACCTTTGGTTGGAATAAATTTGGTTTTAATACCATTGGTTGTCATACCATTGCGTGTCATACCATGATTTTTCATAAAATTGGTTATCATACCATTGGTTATTATACCATTGGTTGGGATACCATTGGTTATAATACCGATGATTGGTGTACCATTGATTCTATTCCATTTTATTTTTTTTTCTATTTAATGATACTAAGAACATTAAGCTTATTTTCAGGTTTATTTCATTCACTAAAACTGGAATCATATGTTTATCACAATTTTTATTTTTATTTCATGTATAAATTTTATTTTAGAATACATAATATCCCAAATTATATTTATATATAATAAGTCTTTTCCCATCAAATCATGTGTCATGTGTTATATTTTTGTATCTCTCTTGGGTCAGGTGAATCTCTTTTATTTTTTATTAAAGCATTTCACCATAATTTTGTCACGGTTTTCATAACTTATTTATATGCTGTTGATGAATAATTCATCAGTGTATTCTCAATTCATGTCTATATATTCAATGAAGTGGAATATGGAATTAAGTGTTCCTGCTCTATCATCTCAAGATAACCTTGAGCTTGCTAACCATATTTTTTTACTATAAAATGACACCGAGTTGAAATGGATGATACTAATAATGACCCTTGTGATCTTGTTTATTCAAAAACATGGTTGGTTAGACTGGTTGTCGTAAAAAAAGATACCATTTTACCCAAATTTGGATTAAGGGTTTTTTCAAAATCTAGTGTCCTCATTTAACAAAGATGGTGTATATTAGGATTGAAGTAATGTCAAAGAACATGAGTTCTATTTTTCCTCAAGAAATTGGCTAAAGTGAATAAAATTACTTCATGATGGAGTCTTTGATGAAAATCAATGGATCAATATAGAAGCTCATGACTTTTTCATTTATGAATATTCATTTAATATGATAACAGGAGATGGCATAACTATGTTATACATTTCCTCTATATTATATAGAGAATATTGGTTTTCATTTAAGTTATTACTACACAAGTTGTGCATTAGTAAGGGATATTTTTCAATTCTATGTCAATATGAAGTTAATCTCCACTTCCTTATGATGAAAGGACGTAAGATTAATTTCTAATGATATTTAAAAGGTTTATATGTGTGAGATGGTGAGGATTTCTTCCAGATCAAATTCATTGATTTACCCAAAGATGATTTCTTCCATGAAAAAGGCCAATTACATTTTTTGAGATAATAGAGTGTCTTTGGTGGTTTGTGTTGGTTTCTGTATAACATTGTAAAATAATTTATAATAAAGATATGTTAGAACCCATGGAAGAGAGAATGGGGTGGAGATCATAGGAAATTTTATGTATAGTATAATCCATCTGATCATTATATAATCCATAAAGATGAAGTTGAACAATGATTGGAACTTGATGAAATAATGGAATACTTTGATGAATATAATGAAGTTGTTGATGTTGAAGAAGAATAATTTGATGAATCTATTGATGTAGGGAGTGGCCCTAACCATTCTCAAAATCTTCTCATGTTCCCTTTGGACATCCTACTCCACCTAGGATGTTTTCTAAAAAGTGTAAAATCCATCAAAAGTGATGAAGAAGAGACTAAGGTATCTAAGAAAGACAAATAAAAAAGTTATTAGTCAACTGAGGATGATGAAGATGATAATGATGAGGAAGAAAAAATGGAAGAAAGATATGGAAATGAAAAATAGGATACAAATGATGGAAGTGATGGTGAAAGTGATTCTAAACCTGATGATGAAAGTGGAAGAATTAGTGGCAATGATATTTAAATGACTATAGTTCCAAAGGATGAATTTTTTTAGAGGGTAATTACCCATCAGTGGGTACTCATCATTAATCTCTAGCGACGAATCATGTTGACGCCAGATCTGTTTCCACTGCTCAAGAAATGTTAGATTCAACTGTGCATGATTAGATGAGTGTTATAACTTGCATGGTACAACATGTTCCTAAATAAAAAAAGAAGGATCTTTTATTAGAAGGGAATTGAAATGAACCACTATTTTATTATCAAAATCTCATTTGGAAGAAAAATTTTACAGTGAATCCACTATTGGTGATGGTCATAGAGATGTTGATATGCATGATTTACCCTCACTTGATAATCAGTTGGATGTTTATCTTTATAGTGTCTGAAACATAGTAGCTACTTTGAGTTAAAATAAACTAGTTGAATAATGGAGATTCAGTTGTTTATGCTAATGTGGGGTCTACCAGCATAGTTTCTATTTACGAGATTTGGGTTGATCCTATAGGAGAGGTGTAGAGAATGTTCTCGGTTTTTGCTAGGAGTCCTCTAAGTAATTATAAACATGTAATTAATGTGTATTTTGATCTTAAGGGTTCCTTTATAGCTGAGGTTAATATTGCGAAACTTCTTGAGATGTTTAGATCTGTGAGGGTATCTCTATCTAAACTTTCCCTAACTCTTCTAGTTGTTCCCTTTGATATTGTAACCCAAGATGATTTTAATGTTTTCAGTGAATATTTTATATCTAGGTTCCACAAGTGTGTAAGGCATCAATCTCATCTCTGCAATTATTTTTTGAATAATGCGCCCATTATTTGTTTGAGTAGGTTTGTTGAAATATTCAACGAATTATGATGCACCACATCTATGAAATCGATGTTGAAAATTCAAAAAAATTTAAGACATAAATAATATACAAAATTTTTGTATGAGGAACTAAAATATGAGTATAGATGTTAATGGAATGGTATTATTAAAATTATTTGAGAATCTTCATCAAAATATTCTAAACCTATTTCTCCACTTGTGGAAGGTGATCAGTAAGAGCAGTTGAGTGAGAAGAATTTGTATGTGCCTCTAGCGGCCCTTCTAGTTAATCAAATTTTATTCCTTTGGAAATTCATAGAATATTTCAATAGGAATCTAACAATGATATTAATATTAAATGAAAATATTCCAAGGATATGAAAGCAGATGTATAGAATATTTCTATGTCTATCAAGCTCTATCTATTGAGAAACTATATCAAACAAGCTATGGATTCCCATTTTAAATAATTGGTTGAGAATTTTAGATATCCTTCAGTGACTCAGGCCTTCTAAAAGAAAGTTAAGCTATATAGAGAAATCACTCCTACTCTTCAATCATTCTAGGTGAACAATGATGATTTCAATATGTCTATGGAAAAAGGGGGTAAAATTATTATTTATTTTATTAATCTTATTAATCCTTATCTACATGTTCAATCTACTACAGTTGTATCTTCAGATTACTTTTTCATTCCTTCCAAATATGTTGGTCTAACTGCTAGACATATGTACCATTCACCACATCCAGAATACTAGTCTTCCTTTTTCAGATATATTTTTTCACCTATGCCTCATCTACTTATATCTTTCCCCATAACTCTTATTGATTATATCAGACACTTGCACACATGTATGTATTGATATTTACCTTCCTCAATCACATCAACTCCTCCCATAGTACCAATAGTTGTTCACAGGTCATTAGACTCTACTCCCAACCCTTCTGGTAAAGGAATGAACTGATGGAACCTTCTACCAACATTTATCCTATAAATTTAGTTGATTAGACCCTAATTAAATTGATTGGATCTGGATTGTAATAAATTTATGATCTTCCATCTAAATATTTTTCTTACAGTTTGTTATGTTTTTTAATTTGGTTATCTACCATTCCACGTCTATTAATTTAATCTTATTTACCTTTTTCATATTCCCAAAATGAGATATTTTTATGCCATACAAACTTGTGTTGATTTTTTTAATCTGTTTTATTACTTTTTAAAATATTCTTGTTAATTATTTTTCTTTATCTTTGATGATATATATTTTAAAAGTTTCATTGGAAAAAGTTATAATATTTGATTTTATTTTCTTATTGTGTCTCAGATACCCTCTCCAAATATTGTGCATGATATGTCTTGATTATATTATCTTAAATAACTTTGATAAACTTTTCCTTAAATTTTAGTATTCTTTTAATGCCATGATTTGTGATCATCATAAAGGGGAAGATTGTTGACCTCATTGTTTTAATGAAACTAAAATAATGATTTTAATAATTTTAATATATTTCATTTTCATGAAAAAGAAATATGTATTATGATAATCGGTGATAAATCTTCCTTTGAATGAGACATCAATAGTCATGAAATATCACTAGTACCAACATTATCTATGTCTATAATACCACCAAGATATCCCATTATCATACTATCATTCCACCAGACTAATTAATTGAATGAGTATGAGACACGATTGACCTATACAACATCAGGATTTTCATCCACCAGAATATTATTTTGGCTATGTATGAGGTATTAGTAGTTGAGACATCTTCCTTGTCACACAATAATACACATGCTACTAACATTGAAATTTTTCATACATCAGAGACACCCCTTGTCCATACACTACTCGTAGAGTCACCAATAACGTTTTTGAAATTTGGCTATGTCTAAGACACCTCAAGAACAACATACCACTAGAGTAGTGCACCATAAATGTTATATAGCTATTTTAATACATCTAGAACACAAGTCACCACCAGATATTAAGACACAATCTTTGTTTATATTAAATAACATATTTTTTTGAATTATATCATTCTAATAGTTATATTTAATAAATATAATGATATTTAAAATCCTAATTCTTGTTCCATAAACATATGTCATATTGTATGTCAGAACTAGAAGAACGAGGAGACAACTCGGGATATTCTACTTATTATTAAAGCTGATAAAAGTGTAGCACATTACTTAGTGAAAATGTGAGTGAAAAAATTCATGGAAAAGTAGTGATACATGAACAAACAAAACAAATTAAGATGAAACTATTGAAAATAAAAATAGATTAATTTTTGGGAAATCTTGACGAGGAATAAAAAATGCATAATCCCATTCATTTCCTTCTTCCAGTAAAAAACAAGAGTTTGTGACCCCCAATTTTTATGATGATTTCAAGAAGACTCAAATCAAGCTTCATTGTTGAACCAAATCACCTTTCAAAATCTAAATTGAAACTTACTAATAATCTATAAACACTCTACTCTAAGATGGTTGGATCATGTTTTTAATTTATCTCATTTGAGTAGTGTGTGCTATATCATATATAAAATATACACATTTTCCTCTATGTTGAACTGGATAATACATGATAACTTCTCAATCTTTCATTTCATTTGTTTTCCCACATTTAATAGTGGTAGTGTTCCATGTGTGGAATTATTATCTTTACTCCAATTTGTAATTATGGAAGAGGTATTTTGTGACCTAGACAACGCTATCTATTGTAAAACCCGATTAATGTTTTAGATTATCTGTTTCAATTTTATAATCTTCTTAGTGGTGGTTGATCACCATGTTGATGGGAATAAGTTTCTACTTGAGCCTGATACCCATTTTTTCCTTTTTCTAATGTTTGTTATTAATTTTTTTTGGTTTTGATTCTATATAAATTTTAAAAAAATTAACTATAAACCTAATATATACTATGTTATTTATATTCAATTTATGTTCATATAGTATTTTAATCATGTAAATTAATTTCAATCAATTCAATACTATTATATATATTACTCATTAATGACCTGTTCAATCATAAGAGAAATATTTTGAATGATTAATATATAAATCATAATACATATTTTGTATATTTGGTTATTTTTGAATATTTTGGGGACATAGAATTATCATTTTTTTCATAAAATTTTAATTGGTTACTCAATTCACTAAATCATGAGATACTCATTCTGACCAATGGTGAAAAAAAATAATCATTGTGGGAATCCATATAATAAAGAGAAATTTATTTTAATATATCTATATTTGAAACATTTTGTTTAATTATAGGTTATTAATGTATTTGAGAAAAATTCTAGGATTCTAGATTATAATAAGACTTATCCTTAGGGATGTTACTAAAGGGTTTCTCATTATAGTTACTAAAAGATAACTAAATATTTCTATCCTACAAAATACAATGTCCATCTATTTTCATTCATGTATAATACATCTAAATATAATATTATTAATTAAATAAAATAAAAATCCACACAAAATATATATGGGATTATTTTCATTATATATTTTGGAAATATAAATTACTATTTTATAAAATATCAGCATCTTGTTTGGCTTGATCCTTTATAAATAGAACCCTATTGGACATATAAAACAATATACCATTATTTATATTTTGGGAAAAAAGATCATAAGAGAGGGTGATATCATATGATAAATAAATAAAATCATAAGATATGTTACTCCATGATCATATAAAATCATAATATAATACTTTGATCGTGATTACAAATTATGAAGTTTATACCCAATCTATCATACATCATAAACATGATTCATGTAATAAACATTGTCATTTCACAAAACAAGGATAATTGGAGTGAATAATAATTATAAATCAACCATGATCCATAAGATAATTTCATAAATATATATAACTATTATATACGTACTAAAAAATTACATATATTAGGTTAAATACCTATAACATCAACATTGAAGATGAGGACACATCTATTTCCAATAGTAGATAAGGGCGCACCTCTTTCCCATAGTGAATCAAAACCATCGACTAGGTTACCAATGTTATCTAATGATATTTAATACATTACACAATTCATTATAGGTAGATATAGTTTTCACCATTCACATAATCAAAACAATAATAATGTGTTCCATAATAGCAAAAATCATTCATTATATCCTAAACCATGAAAATAAATGTATCTAATAAACATTTCTTCATATAATAAGATGTGGAAAATAAATTTTTATGATAAACGTTTATCTTTTCACCATTAAAAAAACAATCTTTACAAAGATTATGTTTTCTATCATTTTTACATATCCCCAAAAAATATTAGGTAACATAAAATAATTTCATCATACATAGAAAATTATTTTGAAAGATCAATTGAATTATTTATTAAGAAATATATCTTTTCTATTTTGAAAACATTTGTTAAATGAGGTAAAATTAATAAAAGGAAACATTTACATTGGAAAAAATTGTGTGATATTTTAAATGAAACATGATATCATTAATGAATCATAAATGATGGAAAATATTCTCATGATGTATAAGTTAACGAAAATTAATTCCAGTTTTTTTAAAATGTCACAAACAAACTATTCTACAAAATAAAAAATAGAATCCTTTACAAACATTTATAAAACGTAATAAATGACTAAAAATGAAATTAAAAAACTGTAACTTAATGTTAAAAAAATATATAGAAGTTATTTTATAACTCAGGACATCGAATAAAAAATAATTTTAAGGAAACAATAAAAAAAATTAATAAAATAAATCACCTTATTAATATCATATCACATACATTAGAATTAATAAAATAAATATATTCTATTTATATGCTATAAAAATATGTAATAAATTATTAAATATAACAATAGATAATAAATAATCAATGTTTCACATTATCTTAATTAGTCAAAATCAATGAAGAATATGTTCAACCTAATGAATATAAATTGGGTTATAAAATCCTTTAAGACATTATAATCAATATAATCACATTCCCCATTTGGGTAATAGTTATAAAATGAAAAAATTGACACCATAAAGATAATGAGATTCATGATAGGATATATCAATAGATGATATATACACAATATAAAATAAATAATTTGTTAATAAGGGATGAATCTCACTAATTTAAATGTGAGATGTGTAACCCTTAACTCACACTTCCATTATTTTTTTATTCTTTAACCTCCTACATAAAGGTTTATGGAATCATATTAATTAATTCCTGAAATATAATAAAATATATTACAACATATATGATACTTTAATAATAAATTACCATTCATTCATTAATAATATTTTAGTAGTCTGATTTTTTTGGACCATTCGTTTCATGATTTTCATGGTCGGGTCAATTATTTATAATTTTAGGTTTTCTTATGAAATGGAAATAAAACACCAAATGTGAAATAATATGATATTAGAGAAATTAAAACAGTTTGTAAGGTCCCAAATATCATTTATTTTTTAATAAATGAGGATGATTCATTTGATAAAATGTTAATGATAAATTTTCAGTGTTTTTTTGTGGGTTTTTGACCATACTAAACTAGATTATTTTTTTAATATTACGTCTATATATTAGTTATATAATATAAAATATTTTATAATACACCTATTAAAATCATATTTTACAAGAATAATATTTGTATGTATATCAATGAATGAGGAAATAAAAAACCAAAAAAATAATAATTCACCGGATGATTAACCACCGTAATTGAGACAGTGGGTTCATTTCATTCAATGAGAGTAGATGATAAAATGGGATGATATATGATATCATATTAGAAATATAATATTATTTTATATAAATGATATAAGATTTATAATTATTTTATGTTGATGGTGAGGATGATAAGCTGAAATTATAAAATAATATATGAGCGTTTGATTGAGAATGTTGCCTCTTGAATATCACCTCCCTAATAGACCCATTAAGGAATAAGAAATTATTATTTGGTTGAGACTATAAGAAATTATAAGTGTAGATAATGAGGAGGAGAGGTATTGGATGATATTTTAATAGATTTATGTATTTTTATGAGAATTTAGGCGGTGAGGAGTGGTATTTAAACTCAAGGATAGGTTCTCAATGTTTATTAAATAATGATTAATATATATTTATAGAAAACCACATTTTGGTAGCAATTATTACCAATAAAATGGATAATAATTAAAATTTTAAATTATGATTATTCTCTAAAAACATTTAATAACCAATAAAATGTTTTAATTTTTTCGATATTGTTATCTTTTACATTTTAACCTTAACATGATGTATTTATTTTCCTATATTGTGGTAAATCCTATTTTTACCACGTTAACTTTTTTATTCCTAAAAATGAAAATAAAATTATAAAATAATTAGTAAATAATAAATATATATGTGGAAAATATTTTTAAATATTTATATCACATATGATGAATGTTAAATATAAAATGAAACCATCAAACCATAATGGAAAAGAGTTTCCAGTTTTGGAAAAAGGTGCTTTTATCCTAAAAAATAACTTCTTCCAAAATAAGGGTTAAATATTTTTTAAATGTAATGAATTATGTTATATCTCAGTAAAATGTACTTATTTAGATTTGAGATCAATTTAAACTCATTAAATTACTTTTATATATAACTAAATTGAATGTATTAAAACATTTTCTAATTTTATCTAAAAAAATACACTTTTATGAAAAGTTTCAATAATTATTACCAAGATAATAATGTCATGATGAATATAAGTTGTTATAAATTTTATCAATTTTTATTTATAATTTTTTAAAAATTAATTTTATTTTTTTTATCATTTAGAGAAATAAAAATTACTTTTTGAAGAAAACAAATATTTGAATACAATTTTACTAATAATTATGTGTTTATTTCTTGAGAAGTAATAAATTTATATTGTACATGAAATCAATATGTATAAAATAACAATTTTAATAATATTTAAACTTCTAGATGTATTTACTACGTTCTAATAGTTGTGTTTAAATAATAATATTTTAGAGTCTATTTAATCTTGAGGATTCAAAATACTAATTATATCAAAGAGGTGAAATTTATTTTAAAAAATTTATTCCATAAAATATTAGGATGTTATATTCTACACCCTAAAAAATTAAACTTACATTTTAAATTCATCAATCAGATAAAAATATATGAGGATACCTTTTCTAATATCGTCCCCATGTTCCCACGTAGCATCCTTGAAAAGTTGTTTTCTACAAAAAGACATTTAATAGGTGAGTGATATTGTTTTGTAGAACATTTTCTCTAGGTCCCAGAATCTCTAACAGTTGTTCTTCATAAGAAAGGAATTTCTACAATGGTATAAATATTATGATCATTATATGGCGATGAATTTTTATCCACTATCCTATGATAGATATATATAATATTTCATGAAATAGAGATACATTCTATGTAATAACCAATTAATAATATATAATCCTGATACGGTCTAGAATTTTAAAAAAAATTAACAATGGAATTTAAAATTTCAACTAAAAAATTAAAGTTTTAGATTTTTAGAAAAATAATTATGGGTAACCAAAAACTTAAATATTTTATATAATACATCTTCTTAAAATATGTAATGTAAATGTAGAAGGCCACCAGAATAATAGGATAATTAATAAGATAAATTTAGTAGAAATTGAACATATAGACATGGAATAGATCTCTAAATACCATGTCCTGATGGAGAATTATAGAAGATATGATAAATATAATTATAATGACTACATTAAATAGACCAAATAGTTCAACAATGGAATTGATATAATTAGAAATGTAGATAATAGGATAATATTTTTCTTAAAATTATTTTTTAAAGATATATTTACTTTTTTCATATAATATGTAAAATATATCTATATGTCTGGGCCTAAATTTTTTTTCTTCATTTCATTTTTCATTAAATGTATTTTAAAATTTTAATATTTAAGAACTATTTGATTATGAGATCCATAATTAGATTTAAATTCATTCATTTGATATCTAGATATAATAATATGAAAATGGTTAGTATAGAATATCCAAGAATCATAAGATTCATATGGTTACATAATACATTAATCGATTAAACCACATCTAATGTTCTACATAAATAATTTCATAAAATGTTACTCTATTGAACCTTAGAAAATATTAGAATCTATATATTCTAAATAAAGGTTGTTGAATTCTCAAAATAAACTTATCATTAATCCCTGAAACATCATTGTCTTTCTATTAGTAGTCACATGCTCAAAAATTGAAGTTCATTACCATTTATTGTCATAATACATTATAATAACAGTAATTTTCATAAAATATTTTTGAAATCATGCATGATTTAAAAAATTTACACATTTCTCCTACCGTAAATAAAAAAGTTATGTAAACTCATTCTATAAAACACCTTTTCATCATATTACTAGTATGTTCCTTTTTCATCAATACTAAGCAATTTATTTTATAAAAATATTTCAAATGTTTTCCTAATTATTATCCCATCATCATGCACATATAAAGGGTTATTTTTCCCTTAATCTTGTGTCCACCAAGAAAGTCACTTTACCACCTCTATAACTTTTTATGGATAAAAGTACCATTCAAAATACACCCTCAAATACCTATGTTAATCAATTTTTGTTCATTACATAGATGTTTCATTATTTAAAATTCTATAAAACTACATAAATAACATTATTCATGAATTCTAATACATAAACAATAAATCATACCACTCCCCCTAAAATATTATCAAAGATTCATCATTTCATTCACTAACAAAACATTCATTTTATATTCCATTACAAGTCTCATCATCAACAATAATATAATGATTTCATATAAAACATTGACTATTCACTTCATGAGATCTCTCGATAGGGAATTAATATTCATATTTCTCTTATATTTCAGATTTAAAACATTTAACTATCCATGATGCCTTAGAAATAAATTTATTCTCATCCATTAATTTAATTAAACCTTTCAATTTTTCATTGAAATTAATTTATTTTTTTCCTTAGTTTCATCACCAAAGGAATCATCATGTTACTTCAAATCATTCTACATGATTCCACTTCTAACATTGTTTATATGTGGACAATTTAACATTATTTCCACTATGGTCACCATAAAACATTATCTTTCGCTTATTATATGGTTCATGAAACTCACCAAAATAGTTCTTATTGGTCATATTAGGAGATTAATTATTGGGAATAATGTAAAGGGTTTTTTTCATAAAAATCCAATGTAATGTTTTTCCTCATGATTAAGATCATTTCATAACCTGAAAAATTCATCATTAAAATGAATCATCTACATACTAAGAGATATCTAAAAAACAAAATCATAGTGTGAGAAAAAATAAACATATTAGGAAACCACATAATCAATATGATTTTTTTATAAATTTTATTCTATGACATCATCATGTTAATCCTAGGTTATTGATGATTGGTACCAAATTTCAAGGACTGTAAAATATATTTTGGCTTATCCATTGGGATCATAATTAAAATTTTATCATGCCAGTTTCCAAATTATATTTAAACCCATTTCTGAACCCAACTATAATGGCACATTAATTTCATACATATATATTAAATCTAAATAGATTAACATTCATTATAGAACATAAAAAACCATAACCCGAATATTATGGTTTTAGATTCATTGGAAACATGGAATCATAAAATACTAGTACAAAAATCATTTACATCGTCCCCATATTATTACTTTATAACTAGAACCCTTTTTGACATATCAAATATAATACCAATCCTAGTATATTTGGTATAAGAAACATAAGAATGGTTGATCTCGTATAATCAGTAAGGATAAACATATCATTTTTAAATGCATGATCATATGAACACATAATAAAAGAGTGTTATCATATTCATAACTTATGATATTCCTAAGTAATCCGTCATTTATCATAAAAAAGATTCATTTAATAAATATTATAATTTTATAAAATATTTTTAATAAGAGTGAAAAATCATTATAAATCAATAAGGATCCACAATATCATGTATTAAATGCGTGGATTGATCATAAATATATTAAACCATATCATATGTCAAAGTTAAATTCTAAGACCATCAACATATTTTTTCAGGACACACCAGTTTCCCAAAGTGGACTAGGAGCCACCTTTTTCCCATAGTGGATAAATACCATCAAATTTTTTCCCATTTGTTATCCAATGATATATAATGTTTGAACCAATTCATTAGAGGGAGATATAGGACCGACACCTAATAAAAACATTGATGTGAGAATTAATAAAATGAATAAATTATGTGTAAAAGATTTATATAAAAATAATAAAATATAAAATAAAACATAAAATAAATAAAATATATCTCATGCATAATCTAATAAAGACATAATCGATGAAGAATAAGATTTTATTTGATGAATGAAAATTTAGTTAACAAATCCCTTACCACATTGTAATAATAAAAAATGTATACCTTATAAAATTAAAAATTAAAACATGAAAATTTTAGTAAAATTAATATAAATATATTCATTATATGATATATCAATGGGTAGTATATATACCACATAAAAGATATATCCCTAGAATAAGTCATATATATCACATCATTAATAGTGTAATGAGAAAACCATAGAACATGCTTATATTTATTTATTCTATAATTAAAATCATATCTAATTGTTAGAATAATATTATTAATTCATTATATGACTATACTAATTCATTTAATAACTTATTTATTAAATTTTTTACATATTACCACTCATTCATTAATAATATTTTATTATTTTCATTATTTCAGGTGTGTTCATTTATTAGTTTTCTTGGTTGGTGAATTTGTTTATAATTTTGGATATTTATTAAAATATAAATAAAACCATATAAGAAGTGTGAAATGGTAATCATTAAAATTAATATGTTAAAATTTTCCTAAAAATCCTTTTTATTTCTTACATGATATTGATTCATTTGAAAAAATGTTAATAAATGTTCAGATAATTTTGACTGTTATTTTGACCATCATAATATGGTTTCATTTTATTTAATATTATTTAAATAAACTAATTTAATTATATTTAAATGGTTATAAAATACCTATAAAAATATTATTTAATGAAATTAATACTTTTTTGAATTTCCTTGATGTTGATAATAGAAAACAAAAAAATCCTTATTCATAGAGATGGTTAACTAACAAAATTTGGATAATGGTTTCTTTTATTTGGATAATAGAAGATGGGAAAAGGGGTGGATATAATATATTACATCGCCAATATATAATTTCATTATATAATATGATATTATATTTATTATTATGTAATGTCTTAAGTATGTGTAGACAGTGTATAAATAAAAAAAATAAAGAGATATTGTTTAATAAAGTTGCATCTTTAATATATCCTCCTTGAATAATTCCTTAAAGAAAATTGAATTGGTCAATGGGTGAGAAAAGAATCAAATTTACATGGAGAAATTGGGGGTCATATTTTTTGTTTTAGATTTTAATAATTAAATGTATATCTATGAGAGAGGGGTTCATGGTGAGTTGTATTTATAGAAGATGTGGGGTCGTTTTATGGGATTAAAAACTATTATTAAATATTTGAATATAACCAAATTTTTGTGTAATTAATTACTTTGGATTATGATGATAATTAATTTTTTTTGTTCTGTATATGGTCTATAAAAGAATCACTCATCCATTTAATGTTTTTGTTTTTTTGTATTTTAAGCTTTTACCTTTTAACATTAACTTGGTACAATATTTTTACATAGATTGTGGTAAATACTTTTCTTACCATGGTAATTTTTTTATTCCATAAAATATCAATGACCTTATAACCTAATTAGGAACTAATAATTTAAAATATGGTTTATATTTTTAAAAATAAAAAACACATTTTTTTAAAAAATTCATTTGAAATAAAAACATCTAACTGAAAATAAAAACAAATTTTCTGGAAAATTGTGTCGTTGATCCCAAAAATGAAATTATTCAAATATAATTTATATAGAATTATTAATTGTAATTAATTAGATTATATGTAAATAATAATATAATATGTTGGTATTATATGAATTTAAAATCTACAAATTTCCTTTAAATATAAATAAAATGATAGTTTTATATAAATAATTATTTTTATCAAACAAATGTGTCATAGAAGTCTCCAAAACTCATCGGCCAAAACATTTGATCTGGTGAATATAAAAATTATCTTTATTTTATCAATTTTTTTAAAAAATAATCATAATTTATTTATATTTATTTTCTCATAAAAATAAATAAAAACATCATTTTGAAGATAACATATATTTGAAGAAAAAATGACTTAACTAATAATCATTTGTTTATTTGGTAAGAATAAATAAATTTATATTTAACATGAAATTAATATATATTTCTTTAAATACATAATATTTTTCACAACCACCAATTTAAAGGCTGGTTTATAATGATTGTATTAAAATAATAATATTTTATTGTTCATTTAGGATCACTATTTCATGCAACGTAAGCTATCGAGGAGATTAAATTTATTTAAGAAGAGACGTTCATTAAATCCATGGATATTTAGTAGTTTCCTATAAGTACTCCAAATAATGATGTTAAGATTTCTATATAAATCATACATGAGGATAGACCTATTTCAATGACACTATTTAGAATGAATTTGATTGAGTTATAAGAGTTCAATAAATGACACTACGAAAATATGAATATAGGATTAACTCAAAAAAGTATATCACCAAGGGGATAACATATTTTCATTGTTAAAGATTATATTTTTTTGACTTGTAATTGATTATTGTTAATTAAACCAGACCAAAATCTATAATACATATCTTAAACACTATATTGGTGTATTATTCATTTCATAATGAAGATATAGTCATATTTGAAGAATTATATTTGATATAAATACAATTAGTTGACTGTAAAAAGTTATAACATAATATATGAATATTCTATAATGAAGTATAAAAAATATATAAATTTATTGTGATTCTAATTTACCATATGAATACCCCATTGTATTAATTGGTTTAATATATATTATCATCAAATGTTATGGTCATCATTTTATAGTCACCAATAAAGTTGATATTCTTATATATTCAAATTGAAATGAATAGGTTAAATATTTCATGATGATTTCAATAAATACTCTAATGAAGGTGAATTTTTATGATTAATTTACAAACAATGAATTTTCAATATTTTTTTCTATAATCTCATGTAAGTGTATATAGCTGGATCCATCAAACACAAATGTTATTAAATGTTTCCCAAGGAAAACCATATTGACTTTGACTCATAGTTTTTAGGGGTTAGATTGACATGATAAACGTTTTATGGATAATTTCTACCAATTATCTAATTAACTAATCAATTGAACACAAAAGGGAGAAATGATTCTTTTAGAAGGTTGAATGTGAAGAAAATTTCAAGGATATAAGGAAAAGGTTAGTTAGTGTACATGTTCTCTTATTAACCCGATGTAGATATGGGTTTCTAATATATAGTGGTTAATCAATTAGTGGACTCATATTCTTACTCATGTATAAATATATTGATATAATTTTCTCCTCATGCCAGTTTAACTTTTTTGAGTAATATAAACAAATTCTGTATTTGGACTTAGCTTCACTAATTTTTTCGTTAATGATATAGAATAGTTTTATATAAGGATAAATGTTTGAGAAATATAAACTGATCATGAGTAATTAAATCATATATTCTATAAGTATGAGTTTAGGATACATTAGAGATGTTACATTTATTTTATTAAAGATTAACACAACTCAATACAGTACCACATAATGAAGGTGAAAAGGAGAAAAATTGTAATATCCTAGATTGAATTGAAATTTATTAGACTTGTTTACAATTATAAAATAATAATTTTTAGTGTTATTTATTTAGGTTTTACATTTTGATGATTTGGTTGAAATTTGATAATTTTGGAAGTAATAGTGTTATTTCACGATTGGGGCACATTTTTTCCAAACAGTACACCTAGAATAGAAAACTATGAAAACCAGAAAAAATTGTTTTCACATGGTTAGAGCACTATTTCTCATTCTTTGACTGCTCCTATTAGTTACCATAACAATCCTATGAGGAGTTTCACAATTCGTCCCATTTTGTTGGAAAAACGGTGCCCCATGATTTAGAAACCATGCATGTGGTTATTTAAATCCCAAAAAATTAGTTTTTAATTTCCTAAACCACCTGGACATCATATTAATTTTCCCAACATAACCCTAACTCAAATCCCTTGTTAGATGAGTCGTACTGATAGATTTAGAGAAAATTCAAATAGCATTTTTTATGTTGCTAAGGTCTGAATAATGTATTTTCATCTCTAACTGTAAGATATTATCATCCAATCTTCCGTCCTATCTCCACTATCTCTCTTATTGGTTCTATAAGAGTGTTTTGATTAATTATATGAAGGTATTAGATCTAGTTAAAAATAGATATAACTCTTTATGATGTTGGATATAGGTTTTAGTTCTCGATCTTATGCTTCATTCTGATTTTAGTTGTTCCGCTTCAATTAGAGTTTTTTATTGGCAGGAATTATTCATTAATCATGTGGTATGTGGTTTTTTGGAAAATACCACATCCTTGATTTTAATTACATTTATATAATTGTTAATATTTTATTCCCATGGTTGAGAAATTTCAATTGATATTGATTTGATATAATTAAATTTCCATGTGATATTTCATGGGAAGAATTTGTGTCAATTTTAATTAGTTGAATTGGTTTATTAATTAATAGAAGTATGTGATTATGGTAATGATGGGATATTGGGATTATGGAATTTATAAATGAAGTGGGATCGAGTAATTATTCTATTTTTGTGATATGGAATTGCTTATAAAGGGAATAATTGGTTGATTGGCATAAACTTGAAGGCTTAATGGGTTATGTGAATAAATGATGCTTAATCATTTTGTAATGAATGTTTTATATTATTCCCTATTATTACATAAAAGACTTCATAATGTGAAAAGGTATAACATAAGGAGAATGTTGATTATAATTGTAATGTTGAATAATCTTGTGAATAATTATTTGTGTGATATTGTGATATATATGAATTTTGTGATACATGATTGTGGAAAAGTGAAAAATGCTCCATATACCTAAATTTCATACATTAATGTGTCATAGGTATTGAGGCTCCAAATACCCATATGTGAAACATTAGTGTTGGATAGTGACTATGGAACTAAATACCCTTATACGACAATTTTTTTTTGGGATATAGAATGGGTATCTAAATAACCATATGTGTTAGAGGGTGTGGGACTTGGACTAAGGGTCCAAATACACAAGTTACATTGACGTTTGCGATTGAGAAAGAGGCTTCAAAAACACAATGCATGTTAGTCCCAATGAACTATGATTTTGAGATTTTATTTGGAAAATAGTTCCAAATGGTCGTGATATGAATTAAATCGAATTGGTAAATGATAAAAATGCTATTGTGATATGTGATATTCCATTTGTAAAATTACACAGTTCTGTATAGATCAACACATCTATTGATTGGTTTATCTTTATTGTGTGCCCAGGAAATTTATGTGAATAATTAAAAAATAATGAAATTTCATAAATATGTACTTTATGAATTTTAATTTATTCATTATATAATTGAATACACTATTTTTTATTAGGTTTTATTTTTTAATATATTGGTAGTGGACTACTATGTTTTACCCACATCGACAATAGAATTCCTGATTGGTTCCCTAATAGACATCATGATTGTATGACATGATAAAGAAAATATCCTTATGATAGATTCCTAATTTACTATGGATCATGAATGATGGAACCATAAATGGTGGGGTGAGCCACTTAGAGATGTTTTCAATGTCTTTTTTTGGTTTCAATTTTGAAACATTAAACATACATGGAATGGAATTTCTATTGATTAAATACAGATATTATTTTTAGTTTTGGTTCATCATGTGATAATAGTTTGTTCTAGTTATTGTATGATTAATGTTGATGGCTATTATATATTTACATTGAGGGGTAACTTCCATTATTTAGATACTTTGATAAAGAGGATATATTCTCCCCTATTTCAAATATTGAACCCCCAATTCTAGTCAGCAACTGTTGGTGTAAGGGTGGTACGCTTGGCGTCATGTGATAGACCAGCTTTGGGAACCAGTGTGTGGTACTAGAGTCAGGATTTCATTAATTAGAATCAAATTGGAGTTTTATTTTTTCATTTTATTAATATTTTTGAATTGTAGATAAGAGATTAGGATGAGTTAGGACATGGTAAAAATCTCATGAATGGGGGTAGCTAACACATGTATAGGGGTAAATACAATGTTCCATTTGATGAATTATTATTATTGATCTCTTTTTATACATTTGGTTGTTCTTTCCACATTAGTGATGAAAATTTTGTGTTAAGTTATTATTTTTTATGAATTCTTATAATATTTGACTTATTACCGAGTATGGATGAGAATTGATTATGCACGAATCATTATAGTCCCTTAAGAATTATTGTAACACATATCTTTTTTGAAACCCTCATAAAAGGAGGTTATGGTAATGTTGATAAAATTCATTTTTTATGGTGAATAAAAATGGGACTAATATGAATTGAATATTTTAAAATGATTCAAGATTTGATTTAATGGTTGTATAATGAGAATGCGTTTACCGTTTTTTGATTATTCCATCGATGTATGATGGTTCAAGGTAGTGAGAGGGAATTAGCTTCGACTTTGTGGAGGGTTTTGGGGGATGATTTATTATAGATTAATGCGAATCAATACAATTTTTATAATATTGTGTTATGTATACGAAGACATGTGTTTGGAATTATAGAGATAAGCCTCAATAAAAAAACATATTGATAGGAAAAATTGAGATCATGACCAGAAATGTTCATCCACTAGTGGAAAATAATTCTATAAATGTTATGGGTTGGGAATATGAATAATATTTAAATGAGAACCATTCTCAGTTTATGATGTCTATGTAAAGAGGACCAGGGTAAGTTATCAAGTGTTTTCTAGACATGACATAGTATTTTCATCACCAACACCCTCTATATCACTAGGAGGTTGGAATGACGTAAATTATTTCTAGATTGATTCCATCCATATTATACAAGAGAATTTAGAGTCATCTGTAGAGAATAGTGTCACAATGGATAATTATATCTTATGACGATCTGTGAAGCACTGTTGGAATAATTATGCTCGGATTGGGCTGTAAGATGGTATTTCTACGAAGGAATTTTTAATGAAGTTGATGGAGAACATTATTCAATGGAAATATAGACATGATAGATATGTTGAGAACATGTGGTTGACCCATGGGAGTATTACTATGATATATTATATGGGTCACTCTATTGAATTTTTTGTGCTTTTATCTAGAGCCCGAAGGGGATGATACAATTACAATAATATGTTTTCATAATAATCATAAACATGATATAAATATCCAAGATAAATTAACTGGGTTAAGGAAGTCTGCTAATGAGGTGAACCAAGATATGTTATCCTAGGGGAACAGAAAAGAGGCTCACAGTGGAGGACATGTGGTTTTTCCTATATGGTCAAGTGATTTTTCTTCTGAGAGTATGAATAATTACTATGATAATTTTGACTAATTAATTTTAAGGAAGAGTGGCTAGGGAGATTCATATGTTATTGATGATCATGACCAATTACATTTCCACCAGTGTGGTAGGCTGCGTCACTTTCATGGGAATTTTTGCTAACTAAAGATAGAGTGAAAGGGTTTTTCTCTTGATGTTGGGGAGTATTAGTTTCTATTGGATCCATTTATTAATTACCTGACATGATTCGAATTAAATTTTATTATAAAATAAATAGTGGAATATGCATCCCACATTGATTGTTACTGAACGATAGAGACCATTATATTTTCTGAGGTTGAAAAAAATATTATTCATGAAGAGTGTCATATCTAGGAGGGTTGTGTAGGGATAATACATATTTTACTAGGGGAGCACACCACCCAAGTTCTGTGTCTGTCACTAGATGATGGAGGTGTAATGTATGATGTCCAACCACCCTATGTAGAGAATTTCTGTGAAATTTTTCATTAGGAATTATCAGGAATTAAACTTGTGAGGGACGTAGAATGGAAAATTGATTTCATTTTGGTGGTTGTTATAGTTTCAATTCCACCATATAGAATGTAACCAATAGATATTCAATATCATTTGACTCAATATAATGATTTTATGGATAATGGGTTTATCCATCCAAGTATGTTAGATTAGGGTTCAATAGTTATTGTTTTTATGAATCTTGATGGGACTCTACACTTATGTGTATTTTACCAAAAGTAAAACATGAAAAATGTGAGTAACTAATATCCTATTTCATGTATCAATGATTTATTTGACATTCTTTTGGGATATTCTGTTTTATCCAAGACCAAAAAGATATTTGTGTATAATAAATTTGGATTTCAACCATATGAAACAACTTTGTGTTCTTTTAGATGTTTTTATGTCCGTTAAGAGTTAGTAATAACGTCATTTTAGCTGAATAATTCATTGGATGTGTTTATAGCAACGATGAATAGATTCCCCCATACCATGATTATATTGTGGTAGTGTTTTATGGATGATATTTTGGTATACACCAAGACACATAAGTATAATTCCCATCATCTTGAAATCATTTTTGGTACAATAAGAGATTATCATCTATATGAATATAATTTAAAGTGAAAATTATGGATTTATTAGGTTAATTTATTGGGTCACATCATCTAAAATGATGGAGTGTAAGTGGATCTAGAGAATATCCCAAGTGTTTTTTCCAATGAGTATCCCAACAATGTTTTTGATATCCACAGTTTCCTTGGGTTAGTGGGTTTTTATTGGAGGTTCATCTAGGACTTCCCCTACATGAAAGCATATATATTGGGCTTGATAAATAAGGTTGTGATGATTCAATGTTATGGATCATGTGATAATTCCTTAAAGGAGTCGAAAAATGTCATGAGAAAGGCAAAAAATATTTGTTATACCCAATTAGGGAGAGGTGTATATGGTTTTTTGTAATGCCTTGTAGATAGATAATAGAGTAATGTAGATGAAGTGAGATCATGTTTTGGTGTATGGGTCATGGAAGCAGACACCATATAAATGGAATTAACCAATGGATGAAATCAAGATAGTTTTATTGGATTATTTTTTGATGTTATGGGGACATTATATATTAGGAAAAAAATTTATTTTATATATTGATCCGAATATCATAATGTGTATCCTTCCACAATCATATTTCAATATCCCGAAGGAAAAATGGGTTGAGTACATATAGTCATATTACATTGATCTATAATTTATTTCGTGGAAGGGATATATAGTTTGTTTTTAATTAATAAAGTGAACTCAGACTACTACAGTTTAGGTGTCCGGTGTTGAGTTGAAGATAATGAATTTTCTTGATGAGATGCATGTTTTTGTTATAAAGGGCCCAAATATGATGACCCCCCCATATTGGATTCACTAGTGTATAATATTTTGTGTCAGATCATGTAATGTTAATGTGATGATCAAGAATTTTTTTCAATGAGAAAATTCATGGATGGTAGGGGTACACGTTAAGATTTGACTATTGATGAGGATTATATCATTTATGCGAGGAATTGTGTCATTATGAATACAAGAATACAAGAGGATTTTATACCTGATTTTTCATTACTCAAATGACTGGTATATCTATATTTGAACAAAACATACCATGAACTAACAAGATAGTATTGGTTTTGAGAATGAAAAGAGAGATTTTTGGGTTCGTAAGATGATGATTCACCTTTCAGTAGGTGATGTCCTAGAAAAAATCTCACAGTGGTTTACTATAGCCATTTCCATTACTAAAAAGGATGTGTGGATATTTTACCATGTACATTGTGGTGGTTATCTTAAGGAAAACCTATAAGAATGAATCTATTTTTTTTGTTTTTGGATTGACTGATGAATATAGCACATTTATTTCCTATAAGAGATAGTTTATCCGTTGATTGGTTGGGAGACATGTATCATCAAGACATTGTCCCTATGTTGGGGGTTATGTGATGTATATTTTCTGAGAATGACTTGGGTTTTACTTTTCATTTAGGTAGGTCCTGAAACATTTTCTTAGTACATAGTTTTTACTGAGTTCTACATTCCACACCCCAAATAGATGGGTATTCAGAATATATTGTGCATGTGATGAAGATATATTATGGTCCTGTGTTCAATATTATTTTTGGTCTTTGGAGATGCACCTAGAACATGTTGAGTTCACCTATAAGAATAGTTATCATTAAAAAACAATGATGATAGCTTATGAGGAAATTTATGTTCACCCCTAAAGATCACCTCTATGTTGGAAAGAGGTAGGTGAGTAAGAGACATTGGAACCAAGTCTCATATAAGATACATCTGAGTAGGGTCATCTAATTTAGAATCATATGGCTATGAATCAAGTTATTGAAACGTGATATTCTAGTAGATATAGATGATATATAGTGTTCACAGTGGGTGGTAATGTGTTCCATTGGGTTTTTTCTATATTAATTCATCATAATATTTATAGATAGGGAAGGTTGGAAGCCATGTTGGTTAGATCAATTCAGGATGTATAGAGGGTTGTTCTAGTGGAATAATGATTGGATCTTCCATAGATGTATTATGGTAGGAACTATGTATTTCATGTGTTATACATTTGGTGGTATCCCTCTGACCCATCTCATGTTATTTATGTGGATGATGTTGAGATAGAGACTAGTGCGTCCTTTTAAGAGAATCCTCTATTTATAATAGATCAAAATGAGAAAGTGTTATGTGGAAATACCATGTAGATAGTTTGTGTAATGTTGGAACGAGATCATGTTCCGGAATACAAATATGAGAGGGAAGCAGATATGCCCGCTTAGTGGCCAAATATTTTTACAATGTAATCATAGTTATTCTTGGAACTACTCCTCTAGGATAAGCATTTATATGGTGGAAAATTTATAAGTACTTGATATTTTCTCGAGATGGTTCGTTCTCGTATACATATAAAATATTACACTTGTTTTAGTGTATTGGTTTGGGATTTTCATTGGTGATATTTGGTGTTAAATTAGAGAATTTTGGATGGAAGTGTGGTAGTTAATGGATGGAACATGGTTTCCCCAAAATGTGCGCCCATGCTAGAAAAATGTGTGAACCCAAATAGTAGGGATTCGTAGGGTAGGTTCATGTTTTTTTTAAATCGCACACCAACCTTTCAATTACTATGCGACTACTATTCAGTGTCACACAGTTATGGAAAATCATGTTCCTCAAACATGAAATCATATGCGGAAGAAAATTAAACCCCGAAATATTAGTTTTAAAAATAATGAACCCCCTTACATCGCCCTAATTCTATACTTGTTGACCCAAACTCATTTCTATTGTTTTTTGGTGGTTTTTGAAAGGATTACAAGGTATTATCAACTATAATTTAATGAATCATATTTCAAATCAAATAATATGCAACACTATATGTAAGATATTCTTAGCATGTGATGTTTTCCTCCCTCTTATCTAACATTCTAAGGGAATAAGTGTGTTTTTTTATGGATGATATTTAATCTTGGTTATGTTATATATAACTATTTTTTACCTTAATTGATGGTTTTGCATCATGATACATATATTTATCAAGAACTTAGTTGTTCCACTTCCATTGGGACTTTCCATCGGTGAGTGTTCATTAATAATCATTGGGAATGTGGTTAAATTTAAAATCCCACAGTATTAATTATAATTATATTTATATAAGTTAGAAATATCATTTTCCATTATTGGTAAATCTTATCGAATGTTGAATTGACTCAATACAATTTCCATGCGATATTGAATGTTTTAAAATTAGGGAATCTATAATTTGTTTAATTGGATTAATTAAATTGTTAATTAATTAATGTAATCACGTGATTATTCAATCAATGGGATTACAGGATTATAAAATTTGTCAATTAAATGGGAATGTGAAAATTATTAATTTACCATATATGGAATTCATTAATAATGGGGAAAAGGTGATGTTTGGATTATCATTGATGTGTTAATGGGTAATGTGAATAATTATTAATAACAATTTTAATTATTAATTTTTTATATTATTATATGTATTTAATGTAAAGAGTTATGATTATTGTATTAAAGTGAAAATGAACACCTTAATCAGATTTCTAATTATAAGGATAAATTTGAATAACCTTGTTAATTATAATTTTTTTGATATTGTGAAATCTATGAACTATTGGATAAATGAGTGGGGGTAAGGGACTAAGGCATCAAATACCAATATGTGATATATAAGTGTGGGATATGGGATGAGGTTCCAAATACACATATGAGGTAAATGAGTGTGGGATATGGTCAGGGGATCAATATAAACATATATGACATTGAGGTGTGGGACATAGACTGAAGCTTCAAATTACAATATGTTTTTGGAGTGTGATATATGGATTTATCATTGTATTCCTATGTTAAATTGAGGTATGGGATTGGGAAGAAGGATCCAAATACCCACACGGTGTTATATATGATGTTCAACTCAAATGATATTTACATTAGACTATTTTTCGAGATAGTCCTAAAATGAATTGAATAGAAACGATAAATGATAACCATGGAATTTTGGTATTTGATATCCTTGTCAATAGTTTAGATTCTTGCATGGGCCGATGTTGGTATTGATGGGTTTGGGTGTTTTTATAAACGTTATGAATTTTTGTGGTTTACTAAAGAATAATTAAATGTGATAATTATATAATCTTTTCATTGTAATTTTTTCCATATACAACTGCATATACGGTTTTTGACTAGATATTACATTAGATTCTATTTTTCGTGGCCTTCTGAGTTGTACTCACAACCTTCTCAGGATGCATAATTAGTACCTGAAAACACTTCAGGTTTTTAAGTCAATATGAAGTTGATATAACTATGTTATATGGTTGAGTTGGTAAGGATCATGGATTAGGGAACCAAACATGATGTCAGGACCTAAATAGTGGTGTTATAATTCTATATAGGTTGGGTTTTCATTTAAAAAACTCGATACATAATTAGAATGACATATCTTCAATTTAGATATAAATATTGTTTTCAATTATTGTATCATCACGTGATACTAGTTCTAGTTAATGTAATATTCTAGTAGTTAGTTATTACATATTGGTTATTTCATGGTTAGTTCCAGTATTGTACTAAATTGAAAAACTGGGTAAATTCTCCCAATGTTGATATACTACACACTCACTTCTAGTCAGATTCTTATGGCTCATGGGGGGAATTCATGAGAACATATAACCTATTGGATTGGGCCATTTGTGTTAGGAACTTGGGTCGAGATGTCATAGAAATTCTCCAAGTAGATAATGATACATAATGGTAATATTTGAACATGATCACAAAAGATTGTATATTTCATGATTTTTAAAGGATTAATATGGAAATATTGAAGGATGTGGAGAAATATTATCTTTGTCAAATGGTATTTCAGACATCTATCCATGTGAGAATTAAAATGGCACATATGAAAGATGTGTAATTGTACATGAAATTAAGAAATTATCTTGAGTTTAACCATGATTTTGATTTAATGAAATGTTATATGAACCATTTATGTGTTGAATCAATACATGTTTTTTTCGATTGATGTATTGTATGGGGGTCATAGATCATCATTTTCAATTCATACATGATTTAAAAATATATATAGATATATGAAGGAGTGTTTCTTATGGGATAACATGAATTGAGATATTGTAGAATGTTTATCTTAGTGCATGGTATGTCACTATGTTGAGGATGATAGTATTTATTCTAAGATGGAATTATCACCATTTCATGTACGATAATTGAAATCGAAAAACATCACCATGAATTTTCTCATTGGGATATTTAAAATTTATATATGTTATCATGTTAATTGGGTAATATTTTATGACCTTATTAATTCATCAAACATCATTTACATTATAGAATATTTCATTTCCGAACATCTTATTATGAAAAATATAAATTAATATGTGATATTTCATCGAATACCATATTAAAGTGAATCAGAACAGGATCCCAGGTTTTCCTCAATGACATGGATAAGTAATAACTAGGAGATAGAAATATAAATAAGTTTCAATACATGTTATCATCATTATATAGAGAAAAATTATGACAAACTAATTAAAAACCTAGAATATAAGTTGAGATCTTATTATTTGGATATCAAATATGGTTGGGATCAACATCATCCCCTACTCTATTTTCATACAAAAATAACATTAACTCATAAATTAAAACGGATTATTATGAATTCTTATATTGAATTAATTTTATATTTCAAATATGTTGGGATGATTTTAGAGACGGAGAGATCTACTAGGTTTAAATCTTGCAAAGGGAATTTAATACATTTTTAGGTCCATTGAGTAGCACATTATTGAATCTAAGTGATTACAAAAAATTTACACTGAAAAAAATGATATATAGAATAAAAATTTCATAAGAAGTTATTAACATGAATTTATCAATATAAAATGGTTATCAATATTGTTATTATGGGAATGATGATCTCGATGTTCATTTTACCCTTCAAGATTTTATACTAAGTTGGGATTGTTTCGTAAAGCATAGAACTTCCACATTACTTCAATCATGTTTAGAACATGTTGCATGTATCTATCCTTATGGAATCAACTATAAAAGGTATTAGTTTTACTAAACCTATATCTCATACGAATAGATAATTATCTATCCAATTAATAAAAATAACTTCAAAACTTTGATCTTAGAGATAATTTTCTATGGAAAATTACTCCAAAATAAGTAAGTTATATTATTAGGAAAATAAATACCATGGAGCTATATGGGAACCCAATGTTTTAATGAAAAAGACATATAATTATTTTTCTTAATTTGAGTGGTATAATTTTGAGGGTGAAATTCTAATTATAGGGGTAGAATGTAACACCAAGAGATTTTATGATATATTTTTCTGAAAAGATATCTTCTATAGCTTTCAATACATGAAACCAGTGGTATATATGAACCATAGTATAATGTACAATTATAACCTATCTCATTTATAATTTCATTTGAATATGAAGAATGAAAATATGAAAATATCATGCTATATAATAAATTCATTATTTATCTAATTATTCAAAATAAAAAAATCCATTTCATTGTAATGGAATAATTTTTTCAAAAAATAATTTTATGCACCTAATTTATTATTATTATAATAAATTATTTAAATCAGTTTTACTGAATCAATTTTATTTAATTAATTAAATATATATTTAATAAAATGTTTTAACCATAATCTAAATTATTCTAGGCCTGTGAGAAGAACAAATCCACTTTTATTAATAAAATTGTACTTTTTGTGACAAATTTTTTTTATCACTTTTTTGGGAAATTATTTTGATAATTATAAATAAAACTTATTTGAAATTAATTTTGATCAATGGATTCAATTTTGGAATCATGTGGTTTATATTTTAAAATTGGGACCTTTTATTTTTTTTCATTATAAGTAGTAGTCGTGGTAAAATATGTCACCTCAACAAAGGGTAAATTGGGTTAACCAAAATGTAAAATCAGTGTTAAGGTAAAATATTTTATATTAATTATTAATGGATGAAATTAAATCAAACCATATAAACAAATTCTATAAACATAATTATTTATGGGATATCTGTCGGTGAAACTCTTCTATTAAATATTTTAATCAATTAAAATATAGAATATTAGTTTCTTATTTTAAGATAACTGGTTTGAATTCACATTGGGATAGAATCATGTTTTCAAGAAATATTAATGGTTATTTGGTGAAAAAAATTTATTTAATGTTTGTATTTTAATTTTATTTTTTACTCATTATATAATTATCTTAAATGCTTACTGAAAACCAATGAATTTTTTATTGAAATAAAAGAAAAATTTAATAATTGATTTTATAAATAATAAAAATAACTTAATTTGAATGAAATATTGTCATACATAATTTTTTAGGTTAATATAAAATGTTATATATATTTTAATGGTTTCTATTCTAATTCATTTGTTATATCATTGATTTCAAAGTGAAAATTATTGGAGAGTGTAAAAAATAACTATAATACTATTTTAGGAAAATAATAGTTTATTAAATTATTGTAAAATTATATAAATAAGGGTATATGAAAATGGGATTATATATTGTATATAATTTCTTAAAATATCCACTTATGCTCATATGTTATCTTTATATGATCAATTATAATGTTATAGTATTGATAATGTTTTTACCACATTTAAAGATAAAATTGGGTTTCCATGGTATTAATAAAAAATGATATGGAATAAAATTAACCAATACTTATATTAATTTCATGTGATGGTTATATTTAGACCTAATAATATTTTTACATTAATATGTACCAATATTATTGATTTTTTTGGTGAATGACCCAATTTTATTTTAATGTTTTTCTTAATTATATGAGTACCTTTTTTGACACTAATAAATGTGATCCTCCTCTACACTCTTATAAATAACATTTGAGCTATATTTTTTTTAAATAACTTCTGAAATAAATTTATATATTAGTTAATAACATCCAATATCTGATTTTATTTAAAAAATTACATTCCTTCATGAAATTAGGTGTTATCTAAATATTGGATATTAATAAAGGGGTATAACTCTTATTCGAACAATTTCAATTATAATTCATCTTAATCCTTTTATAAATTGACTTTTAACATACTAAAATAATTAATTAAGTATATAAATTTTAATTAATTCTTATAAATATGATGTAGCAACCATTTTCCTGATCCTTCCCATCAATTTCTAAATAATAATTTCTCTTATGCGTACCTGTGGACTACTACCTCACAGAAGAGATACAATTTCTTTTTTCATATCCATTTTACATGTATGGTAAAAATGATATTATTGTTGAATATAAGACAGATATATATATATATATGATAACATATGATAATTTAATGTTGGATCATTAAATCCCTTTCTTTTATTTTGGATTTCAAAAAGTGAAAACAGGGTTCAAGAGTATATACAGTCTACCGTCTCTATGAATGGTGATTTATTTTTCAATATATTTTATTTGTAGATGACTATATATATATATATAGAACAATTAAATATGAATTTAATACCATATTTATGAATTTGGTGACTATGAAACCCTGATTGAAATATAAATACTGGTACAATTGAAGAAAATATTTTTGAAAAATGATGTAGTTTTTACTCAGAATAGAGATTAAAATATAGAATAAATAATAATATAGTAATGGAGAGTTATAATAAATTAAAATATTTTGTGATATAAATTATTTCGATTATGTAATACATTTATAATATATATTTATCTATTATACAGGTGTTTTAAATATTTATGATTAAAAACATTACATGAGGTAAGAGTTTTACGTCTCAATCTTATTATTTAGGGGGTGTTTAAGATTATGATACATTAATGAAAAATTATTGTATATCTATAATGAAAAACTTGGATATTTTTATCCAATAATTATTTTTGTAAATTTATAGTTTTCATTTTAGTTTCCTCTATATATTAACTCAAGATACTAAATGATATCTTTTAAGGAAAATGAACATTATTTACTACTATAGTTTAAAATAATTTTTCTTAAAAGAATATATTTTTGAAAAATGTTTTCAAAAATGTTGTTAATATTATTAAATGATTTATAAAATTCGTTCTCCCTATTATTTTATTATAAAAAATAAATATATGCAATCTTTTTTTCATTTTCCAAATTATGTACTTAGATATTTGTAGCGAAATTAGGAACCTAATCATTTATTTAACGTACATAAAATGAATTAAATTTCACCCTATCATTATCGTTAATAGATTTTATGATTTCATTACATGTTTTGAATTTTCATTGCAATTTGTTTTTATATTTTGGTAATATATTGCTTTTAAATATATGATATCAATTTGAAACGGGAATTTTCGTTATGAAAATTTCCAACTAATATTTTTAAATAATTTTATTTTTATGATAAAATTAATTTATATTTTCTAATATTTATAGGATATATCATGCAATAATGGAATAATTATTATTATATTGATGGTTTATAGTTATTATGACAATATGATTACTAAACCTAATCATTCTCCATGGGTTATGATATAATAAATTTTTTAATTGTCTATAAACCCCTATTTATTTCCCAAGGTTATAACATAATAAAATTCATCTCAAACCTTTCAATGTATCTTGAGCAATGATATGACGAATATTTAATAATCTCCGAAAAAAATATATTATTTTAATTTTATTGTGGGTGGCCCCAAAATTATTTGGACTTTTAATGTATGTTGTAATGATAGATATCTCATGGGGTAAAAAACTAGAATTGTGAGTTAACTTTATTCACTAAGAGACATTTTCCACTTTGATTGTCAAGGGAGTGAACCTTGACTAATATGGTTGAATGGAGTCTGTACCCCATCCACAATGATAGAATTTTTAGTGGGATTTTTATATTATGGATATAATTTTATTTTCTTATGTATATACCTCAAATTTATATTTTATTAAAATATTATGCTATCTTGGATTATTTTCGTTGATTCTTTTTTAATTCATGTTTTATAAAGTACCAAAATTTCTGCCTCGACAAATAATTATGATCTATGATATGGAGGGTATAGTTTCAAAAAATTATTCTATTATCATACAAAATTATTCACATGAATTTCTTATATGATAATTGATTTCTCAGTTCCTTACCCTTAAAATGAATCCAAACTGACTATTTCATGTATTCCCTTCTACATCATATGATCGAAAATATTATGTATAATATATATTATAATGGTGAATGTTTTAAAGAAATAATTGGTATATTATGTCGATATTGTATGGAAAAGTTTTTTATATATCAATGGTTCCAAAATAAAATAGAAATATATGTTTCTACTGTTGATCATTATGTTATGTAATTATTATTAATATAATAATAAATAATATATATGAATTTAATATATAGGTAACCATAGATAATCTTTCTATGTACCCTTTTTTTGTGGGATAATCCTACCCTCTACCCTATTGAGCTCATGTGGAATAAAACTTACTGATATATATGAGGGATACATATGAAATAAAATTTCCTAATAGTATACATATATATTTATTTGTTCCATTAGAACATGACAAAACTCATACATAAATCATCACAAAATATCCATATCGAAAAGTGATAGGTTTCATGAATTTAATTCCTATAACATTACATAAGCCATCAAGGGTAAGATGTTGGGATGTTGGATAAAATAAAATCCCAAAAAAAATAAATAATGTAAAATGATATCAACATAAATGAAAAACGCTCATCAATTTTTAATGAAAATATAAGCATGATAAATATGAAAAAACACCCGTTTTTAAAAATAAAGTATACATATAAAACAATATTACCTATAAAATGAAAAACATTTAACCTGAACATATATTTTCAAGATTTTATATGAAGAAAATATAGGTTATTCAAAACAGATATTTTATAAAATAATGATTCTTTCAAAAACAATGAAAAATATTTTATAAAAAATTGAACCCATAAAGATTCATTTTAAATAAATAATTCTTTTAAAATAGAACACTTTCAATTTGAAAAATAGATTAATATTTTTCTTTTAATGCAAATATCCAAAAGAGATAAAATAATATTGAAAAACATTTATAGAAATTAATTGAAATATTTATGTCTAATAATTATGAATTGAGAAGAAAAACATCACACTAGATTTTAGAAAATGAGTTCTTTACATAACTAATTAATGATGATGATTTAGTTTATTATCAACGGTTATGTTATTTTTTTAATCATGTAAAATATTAAAATATATTAATTAATGGATTCATAAAAATTATAAATTTCTTTTTAGATTAATTGTGGGGTTGATAATAAATTGAATGATTTTTATTTGATATAAATAATTTTTAATGTTTTACAATAACTTTTTCAATCCCACATATTATAAATAGTTAATGAAAATATATTTTGAAAATAGGATTAGGGAATCATTTATCTTATATGATATTACATCAAAATAGGTTTCCAAATATAAATGTGAAAATAATTAGGTGGGGGATATATGGACGCAAAAAAATAATCATCATAGTAGATGAATATTATTATTTACAATACCTCACATTTATCAAAGAAATCAATAATAAAAGCATATTTTAATTAAATTATTTATATTTTCTACAGAGGATGTGAAAATAAAATAATATAAAATTTTATTTTGGAGGACCCCATTCATGGAAAGAATATTTCCAAGAAGAAATATCATAACTCAAAAAATGATGTTTTCAGTAATCAATTTCAATCTTAGTTTAAGAAATGTCTTAATAAAAAGTATTAAAATAGTGGGATTTAAATTTAACATAAAATTAAATAAAAAAATATAAGTTCTGATATAAATTATAAAATATTATTTATACATGCCCTTTACATGAAATTAGTTTCATAGAAAAAACATTCCACAAATAAAAGAAATGGTGCTGAAACACCAATACCATTAACACCACATATCTGTTATAGATTTAACTGCCTATATAACAAAACTAACTATATTAATTACCTATATCGGAACAGTATTCATATATATATTTCTATTTATAAACATATATTATTGACCTATATTTTCTATATAATAGTCACATATAGTTTATTATCATTATCATATGCTAGAAATTAGAATTTCCTATTTCGTACTTGTTTTAAATTTTCCAATTTGATTATTGTTTATTAAATAAAAGTATACCTTATTGGATTATATAATATATGATAACAATGATGATTCAATAATGGATCATATCCCATTTTTAAAATTATAAATTTATGATTTGTGAAAACGAAAATTATAAAGAGATAGTTTCAGTGTGCTTAATGATCAAAAGGTAACGTAATAATAAATATATATTTAATATCATTTAAAAACATTTATAATATTTAAAACATATTAATAAAAATATTATTTCATTATAGTATCATTATATATTATTTCTTATTCATTCATGATATAGCCTTATAACATCATTTGTGTAGGGGGGTAAAACCCACCAAAATAGAAGTATGTTTATTGATTTAAGGAATAACGAATTTTTTATAATGATAAAAAACATATAGAATATTAATCATCACAAAAGAAAAATTTATATATTTTTAATTTATTCTTATATCCATCCATGAAGAGTGGTGATGAAAAATGAAATTTTTCATTCATTGAAGGTGTAGTCCACACAAACACATGATAAACATTTTAATTTGAAAATTATATGGGTGAAATTAAGATATATAATGGAATATTATTTTAGAATAATAATTTTAAGATAGGGGAAATATAAAATCACTAAATATATCTATGTTACCATTCATGGTAGGTGGGGATGGAAAACTGAAGTCCTCACTTAGTAGAGGTAGTAGTTTATACAAACACATGATCGAAGTTGTTTTGTGATTTCAGAATATAAAAATGGAAGAAAAATGATTTCAAACTGTCATATTAACAATAATTTTAACTAATAATACTGAAATAATTGTATTAGTGATTCTATAAAAATGTATTAAGATGATTATTAAGATGAAATGTATATAGAGTAAGGAATAATAACATTGAGAACGTGGGATTTGTCATGGAATTGTCATTTGAAATGCTATGAATATAGGCATATGAACATGATAGATGATTCTAGTATGATAAAATTTTCATTGTTCTAGGATTAAATTTAATGTCATTGGTGTATCATGATACACTATAAGCGATCTACTTCGATAAGATAAGATAAGTGTGATTGTTGAAGTAGTCGTCGTATTTCAACAATGATATATCACTATTCAAGAGTCAAAGGCAATGAATGTAAAAAGTTATTTAGTTTAAGAGTTATTTATTATCTACGTCACCCAAAAGTCTCAATAAATGTTTTTTCAATGTTTTTGATCATTTATAGTTTGAGGTTATTTTTTATTTTTTATACTTTTAATATGGAAAATAAATTATTATTAATTAACAAAATGTATATGTAAAATAATAAATAAATTATAATTTATGACTTATATTATTAGAATTATTCTTTCATAAAAATATATAATGGTTTGATAAGGTAATTTTATAACAAGATAACATAATGTGTAAATATCGTTTTTTAGTTTTCTTCTATGATTAAATTTTTATGGTTATCATAAAATTATAAATTTTATTTAAATTCATTGTTTAAAATGTTTTGTTTGGAAAAATAAATGTTGTTTTATTTATATATTTTAGAAACTAATTTTCACATTGAGAATTTTTAAATAAATGGGATGATGATAATTAGTTTTTTATTATAATAAAAATATATCTTCAGTCATTAGTTGTTGAACATAAGTAATCTTGGATAAAAATTTTAGTCGAAAATAAATGATGTTACTCTTTAAATAATTCATTGATCCAATTAAATGTTAAAAAAATTATGGTTCTTAGATATATAATATTGTAATAAATTTTTCAGTTTAGTTAAAAATATTATATTCACTGTGAAATGAAAATTCAATAATTATATAAAATTTAAAAATAATCTTAAGAGTGTTTTATATAATTAATTAAAGAATAATTATATTTATACAGTTAATTATATAAATTATGTATGAATTAATTTTAATAATGAAGTGGAAATGTAGAAAAATAATTTTTATGGAAAATAAATGATAGTTATCTTAATATACCATTTTACATAGCTTCATAAGATGGTTACATCAGTATATACCCCACCCAATTCGGTGGAAATATTATATTGATCATATATAAAAATTTTGTTTTGTAAACGTATCAATGAAAAAAATTTAAGATTGTTATTTTCTTTAACACATGCTATCGTATAAGTATTTTTTAAAGGGAAATATATTTTTTGAATATTGTGGTGTTAAATTTTTATAATTTTTTATACTGATTCATTTCACAATAACGAAAATATATTTTTCTCAATGCCCCATTCTAATAGTAATATAAATTTATGTAACTAAGTTGAATATCTATATTTATTCATCCCATGATTATACACGCACTATAAAAACATGATATTTCACTTAATATATATTCCCTTTAAAATAAATATCAATCTTCACAAGCACTAAAAATTAAATTATGATTATTTTTATAAATTAAATTGATATTTTTGAATATATTAAACTAGTAGCAACCGTGAACCATGTAACTCAGATCTACTGTCTACAATATTATAGTTAAAAATATACAATAAATAACATCCTAAAGGATATAATATATTAGTTGTTTTGGTAAATGAAATGTATACATGAAATTATTATTACATTTGTGAACATAAAATAAAAAAAGTGGTTTTCATGATAAAACAATTATTCTTAAAATTGAATCACAAAATATTAAACCCAAATCACTTCATGGTATCTCAAGAAGAATAAAAAATAAATAGGAATTTGGCTATGATACTTTGTAAGGGTAATCATATAGTTATGGAAATGAAAAAATGAGTTATAATCAATATGGGAAGTCAAATAACTAAAACACATACCATTTAATTAATATACTTATAATAATATTGAATTGTTAAATGATGATAAAATAAATCAATATAAATATTCACATGAGCTTGATATAAAACCACATATATTCTAACTACTTGAATAATTACATGAAATGTAAATGAGTGAATTAATAATAGTAGAATAAATATTGCCCAATATCATAAATATAACTTCAGACCTGATTCCAATAATTATTACCATCAATGACTCATGGAAATGTATATTTAAGAAATAGATACGTATTTATTAAAATACCCAATTTATTTTTTCAAGTGATACCTCTCGATTAACAAATGGGATATGTAATTCTGAACCCTGCGCATCACATAATATGTCAAATAAATCCAACATTTTAAAACGATTAAAATATTTAGAAAAACATTTATATTTAAAAACTATAATTTAAAACATTATTACATTCAACAATTAATATTTATTTTCATAAACAATCCTAGGTAATATGTTGAACTGAAATTAAATTTTACATCCCCAGTCAAACATACTAGAAAAAATCCGGATAAATAATATGGATGGTATCATTACAAAATATCCCAATTGTATAATACTTTTAATAGAGGGATTAAGTATTTTCTAAATAGAATATCAATAATTATATTAAATATAATATTTTTTAAGGAAACTATCATTTTATCTCTGAAAATATATTTTTTTCCCTAATTCAAAAAAAAATATTAAAATAATTTTTATTCAAAAATAACATTGAAAAAATTATAAAAAAATATTTTAAATATTGTGTGGGCACGTTGGGGGAAATTTATTTTCTTTTCATACATATTAAAACAAATAATAAAACCATATATTCTGTAATAGATAAACGAGGCTTGTTTTGAAAAGGAAAAGTAGATAACATTCAATTTTTTATAAACAGTTAAAACTGGTAAAAATTTATATAATAAATAATTTATAAATTGAAAAATAATATTATCAAAACCATTTTTGGATACATGGATTTGGATGAAAAAACATTTTTGACCAGGGAGAGAATAAAATTTGATTTTATTAAAAACAACTCTAATTAATGATAAGAGAAAAATATTAAAAAAAAATAAGTAATATTACATGATAATGTTCATTAATGACCATTTTATTATAAAACAATATTATTTTAATTTATAAATGTAAAATATATCTCCCAAGGGAAGCTTAAACCAAAACAATACATAATAATTATGAGACACTGATCTTAACACAAACTTATTTGGTAAATTTTGAATAATATTCACAATGAATGAAATAAGATAAAATAAAAAATTAAATAATATTAATAGAAATATATTAATGATATTTCATATTAGTAGGTCCAATATATAGATAACAAAAATGAATAACTAGGGATTATAGCGTATGTATCATGGAAGTAAAAGTGAGAAAAGAAACCCTAAAAACATGTTTGAATTCATTATTATGGGAAAAAACTCATTTATAATAAGTATATTTTTATTATAAATAAAATAATTAAATATAATAATATAAATCATACCACATATTATGTACCTATTGTCCTTTATCACTCTTTTATTATAAATTTTTTTTAAATTCATTGTTTCGGATGGTGATTGTATTGTTTTTAATATATATTTTTGTTTAATAATTTATTATATTTTATATTTTTTACTGGATAAATAATATAAATAATATTAAACATTGTATAAATATAATACACATTAATTATATATTTATTTAGAGTAATCTAAAAAATTTAGATTTACAAAATTGAATACCACATTTATGGAGAGGGTATTTCCTAAGTACACATGACCGATGTTTCCATTTTTTTCTCAATAGATGGAATGATAGGAAAATAATCATGAATTAAAATGTAGATAATTATTATTATTTTATTTTTATCATTTATTTATCTAAAATAGACACTTATTAGTATCCATGTAAAAATTAATTGAAAAAAATTTCTCATCGTTATGTGAAGGCGGTAGACCACATATATACACAAGGAATGTAATTGTTTTTCCAATGCATTGGAAGGTAAGTGGTTATATGTGATATAATATTTCCATTATTAGTGTTATAAAATATAGAACACATATTATAATTAATTTTTTTCCTCAAAACATTAAATTTAACATGTATTCAAAAAACGAATCACATCGCGTTGGGTGGAGGTAATCCGTTGTGCACACAAGTGGAATTATCATATCATTCATAGAATGAAATGAATGATGGTATATGATATATAAAAATTATATATATATATATATAATAATGTCATATATATCATATTAATATGTCAAATTCCAAATTTCATCCATCATTGAATGTTGGTCATGAAAATGAAATATATCAGTTCGTGAGGCTGTAATCCACCTTTGACATAATCGATAGATTAATATTTTAGTTCATAGAAGTTTAGATGGATTTAAGATATAACATTAATATATCAAATATATTTATTTTCATATATTGTATTATTTATTTGGCCATACTTGTAAAATATAATAATAGTAAATAGAATTAAAATGAAAATTCATTGTTAAAAATTTTACATCTTCTTCGAGAAATCTCATTAGTTTTAAATATAACCCTTAATAAATTATATTTTTCATCCAAAAAATAACTCTAGGTGGTGGTTAGGTATTTTATATAGATATCATGTCTCTAATGTTTTTTTTTTCAAATTGATTTGGGAGTGTAATGTGGGGTGGAGAGGAGGTCCGTTTTATAAGTGGGGGAGAGGACACACTTGGTAATTTTTTAAAATAATCAATTACAAAAACAAATTATCATTTAAAATTCCTAAAAAATATATCTTTATATAATCATTGAGATTATATTTTCGAAATATATACATAAAATGAGGTTTTTGAAAATTTTATATATCATTATATCCCTTATCTTTTTATTTTAACACACAAGTTAACCATTTTTTACCTTAACCTTAATAATAAATTGTTAACGTTATTACTATTCAGAATGGAAAAAAGATAAGGTGAAGATATAAAATAAAATATATTATGATGATTACTAATATTTAATACATTTTTACAAAATCAATTCTACTAAGAGGGAGAATCCAATTCAAAATTATAGATGTATACAAGATGAAAAAATTAATTTCGAAAGGTAAAAATTTGCATAAGTATAGAATTTTTTAAAATAAATATTCAATATTAAATTTACTACAATTAACATATTTTTTAAATTTTAATATAATTTTAATAATTTTAATTTAATAATATTCAAATATATTAGTTAAAACATTAAATAATTTTAAAAATGATGCTTTCAATTTAAATTTATTATTTCTCACTACTAATCAATGAAATAATATATTCAAAAAAATTTCCAATATTCACCAAAAAACATTTATACATCGAATTAAAACATTTAGGTTTGTTTAATTAAATAAATTTCTATATAATAATTAATAATTAATATTTATTTATGTATGAAATTTGTGAAATATCCATCATTCAGAAAAATACATTTTTTGAGAAAAAATATCGTTCTATTTGAAATGATTTATTATTTAAAATGAATAGATGAACATTGAATTTAGTATATGATTTTGTAAACCGTATCATTTTTATAATTTAGTTATTATTATTCATTCTTTATAACAAAATGGCTAGATTATAATGGTCATGTTTAAAGAGTAGTATTTTAATAGTGTCTAGTTTCATTTTAACCTGATGTGTGTGACACATAAGCTATCAAATAAAATATATTTATTTAATATTAAATATATCATAATTTCACAGGTATTATATTTCATTCAATGGTTTTTGTTTCAAGTCAGACATTGTATCATACATGATGTTCCTATTTTAAATTATCATGGTGTTAAAATCATGAAAGATGGATTCAAAAAAGAATAAGGCTCCACACATGACACTATATATTAAAAATTCATAGACAATCATTACAGTGGAAACCAACCATCCCTTACTATATATGCATGGTTCATCAAAGTTGAACACCCAAATGATTCCCCTAATTTAGTTTTAGGATGCACATTATAGATATGTTTCACTTAGGCTGGTACTGGGTTCGTCTATTCCAATAGTTCCCATAGAAATATTGAGTTCTTATGGAATGGGATACATGGTTATATCTAACACTACAACCTACTTTTTGGAGGTTTTACCACATCTTAACATGACATTGGATTCTATATTTTTCCTACAAAATCTCTATATGTCCTTTTTTTGTTATTGTTAAACTCATTGGATCCATATCTTCCAAAAAGGGTCCTGTCACTAAATAGAAATCCTTCAGTATTTTTCTAGACTCCTGTTAAAATTAAATATGTGTTTGGAGTAGATTCACCAGAACATAGGGTAGGTAGCAGTTTTATATCATTCATTGTTCAGTGTAGGTTCACTCAGGTCGGGTCCAGTCCCATGAAATGGTGTTGATCCCATTACCAAATCTCAACCTTTTGTCTTAGAAATAATTCACCTTTTGTGGGATTGGGGAATCATTGGGTGACATTACATTGCATTGAAGACCACATCGTATACATGGTGGAGGTGGCAATAGCCCATTTTTTTGTGCGGGTTATTTCACATTTCTTCTTCGATCAAGGATCTTCATTAAGTTGATGGTATAAAGTACTATTAATTAGAGTATTCTTTTCTCTCACCTCTGGGTATCAGTACATATTATCTAATTCAATGGAATTCGTTTCCATGGTGTCTTAAAGCCCTTTAGGGTATATCCATGTTTCTATCAACCAACTAAGGTCATGATTTTCATATTAAGTCATTATTTAATGTTTTCTCCGTTCTGGGTAGATCAGATTCAGTAGATCGGCTCAATGGTAAGGTAGTGTTCATTCCTTCTTCGTTGATCGACACCATATCATCAAGCCTTGATGTAGATATCCCTTTGGTGGAAGGTACTAAAAGAACTATTCTAATTCATCATATACCATCTACTCTTTTATCATCCCTACATTATGATCTAGGCCCCTCTATGAAACTCCTCTATCTTCATCATCATGACTCAGTGTAATATATTATGTTTGGAATGCACAATCATATCCCCCTCCCCATATTGCTACATTATATTATCATCAAGATATCACTCTTTTATATTGTCTCTGTTATTCTCTATTGAATGGTGTGGGTGTCAATATTTAACCCATTACACTTGTATGTATCTATTCAACTTTATATCTATTCATATCTTATCCATCATCTCTTTATGATTTTCAGCCGGGAATGGCTCTCATCTATCTGGTGATTACCGGACTTCAAGGATCCAGAGTTTCATCTTTATAAACTCTCCCATTTCTTATTCAATGTGTTTGCACAAGATCATAATCCAAGATTAATGGTTCTCATTTTTTCCTCGAAAAATCATGTGCCAAAGAATCTGAAAAGAAATTCAGGTTCTTCACAATTTGAATATTTAATTACTCATCTAGAATAAAAATAGTCTGGGTATGTGTTTTGGCATGGACCTTCTAGAAAATGAGATCCATAAAAACTCTTCCTCTATAGTTGTAGTCATCAAACCTAACAAATTTTCATCTTAAACCATGAATTTTTCATTCATAACCCATGATCTTAATTGCATAAATGATGACTAATTGAAAAAGAATATCGATATTTTTTGGAAACCCATCATCTCAAGTGAGTTAGTGGACACTTAATGTCAGTTCATTAGGATTAATATCCATTTGGGGCGTATTGTTTTCATTTCTTTTTCATCTATGAAAAATGTGATGATCAATATCACGAGGTTCTTTGGCATGATCTTGGTTTGTTTTATTTTTGGAATTAACTGTGTATGTTATGTGGTGATTATAATTTCAATGTCAGAGTAGGATGATATAAAATGACGGTGATCCTTTCTTTGGAGGTCTAGACATGATTTTGTGGCTTTCTTGGCCAGTAGATGATCGATGGATGTTGGGTTTTTAAGTGATTTTTTGACTTTGTAAAACAATCATATAGGCACCTAAACTACATGACTCTTTCTTGATAGATGTCTCATGAATAGTCTCACAATTTATTCCTATCATGATATCAAGTTTACTCATCTTGTAAGTAGTTTTTTATTATTCTCCTTTGTACATAGTTATGTATCTCAGAAATTTCATTTACATTCTCTTCATTTTCATGCATTTTGGGATGGAGAACTCGAGTTTCGATAATGATGTTAGGTAGTCATGGAATAAAACATATAGACATCACTCATTGAAAAATCTTCATAGAAAGATCAAAAATCAGAAAAGTGATCTTCAATAATGGATTTAGAGTCATCCATCGCATGCTCAAGACATAGTGGGTATTAGTGCTGACATTGATCACCATAAATAAAGTGTAGAAGAATAATGGAATGACACCCTCTTTAGGGATATTCATAACAAGAAAATAATTTTGGTAAAATTTTCCTCTCAAATAAGAATTAAATCCTTGTGAGAGGTAATGAATTAAATTGATATGGGAAGGTAATCACAACACTGGATTTTCTATTCCTTCATTAACGAAATATAGTGATTGAGGGGATTGAATATTTTTATGGAAGTGGGATCCTATATGGATGATCGGAACATCATTGGATGTGTGGTAGAGGTTCATTTTTTAACTCTTCTTAGGGTTCCATTCTCATGTAGGTATGGGGGTTATCTGAGGGGGGACTGTGATCATTTTGTTGATATACCTGATGTGATAATGGAAAATGGTAATTAGTCCCTAAAAGTTACTCAACATGAAAGGTTATTTAGGGATTCATTATATTAAATCAATTCTGATAGTTCTATTGGGCTAAATGGATACCCTTATTTATTCTATTGGTCTTATTGGGTGGTGATAAATAATCTTCTATAGGATGTGGAAGACTAAATTTATTGTGGTAGTCTATCCTTCATTTCATGGGTCTCAAATCATTTGATCTACCATATGGTTAAGGATCTTAAGAGCATATATTAGTATATGATGATCTGTATGTGAATAATTCCTTATAAGGTGTTAGATATTGTTACTAATAAGAACTTATATTCTCACCTTACCAATGGATTACTAAAGATCAACAAGAACTACAAAAAAATGGGGCACGAGAGGCATGTTGGTTTATCTTCACTAACCAAAATGCACTGGCAGGGTGGATTTATTTATGATAGCTAAAAGAATTGATAAATATTCCATTTATCAACACTAAAAAAGAGCATCTAAAGGTGTACAATTTATATGTGCTTTTTTTAGCGCTAATAAAAGATTTTAATATTAATTTATAGACAATTATTTTACTTATTTTTATTTTTTTTTATTTTTATATAACAATAAAAACCCATCTTTGTAATTAATATATATTTTTCAATTACTCATATATATATATATATATATATATATATAATGTTTTCAAAAAAATTTAAAATTAGAATTATATATATATATAAATGTTTCCAATGATTTTGTTCAATTAATATATTGATCATGAGTGAATATATGTTATGTATCATCATGGATGTTCATATATACATTACACCATTTTTATTATTTCTTTTGCCCATTGATGGCTCATTTTTTATTATGTATATTTTTGTAGGTGTATATGATTAAATAATTTTACCCATATATATATTATATTATGTTCTCAATACTTAAAAAATTAAATGAAAAATATTTAAATAATAAATATGTTTATAATATTTATATTTAAAAAATTTTATGTATATATAAATACTTCTTAAATATATATATATTTAATTATAATTATATCTATATATATTTATATAAATATAAAATAACAATAAATAAATATATTATAATTATATATATATACAAAAAATTATAAATATATTTTTTTATAGTTATAATTATAACTATAAATATATAAATGTGTGTGTGTAAAAAATTATAAAATTATAGTAAATATATTTACTATACCACTAAAGTCATAAATATATAATTAAATGAACATATTTATAAATATTTTCAAATATTTTTAAATAAATACAAATATTTATAATAATCATTCTTAAATAATTACATAAATATTTAAATAATTTAATTTTTATTATAAATATATTAACTAAATATATTTATATAAAAATATATATAAATCAATACAAATTGTTATATATTTAATTCCCAATAATTGTAGATATTTTAAAAAAAATTAATAAAATTAAAATATATATATATATTAATTATATATATTTATAAAATTATAAATATATTTGTTATAATTTTGTAATTATTTATATATATATAAATAGAAATAGAAATAATTTATTTATTATAATTTTTAATTACAAATAAATATTTATTTATTTATTAGTTATAAATATAAATAAATACATATACATTTAATTTATTATTAATTTATAAAATATATTTTTTTGTTTTCATATATAATGATATATACAGTTAAATAAATATATATAAATATTGTGAAAAAAATATATATTTATAGTTATAAAAATTAGATATATTAAAATAATTATTAAATTATAATAAATGTATTCTATATAAATATTATTAAAATAATAAAATTAGAAATATTATGTATATCGATTTGTTATAATTGTATAATTATTTAAGTAAAAATATATATAAATTAATAAATATAATTATAAAAAATATATATTCAAATAAATAATTATAAAATTCAAAGAAATAATGTTATATACATCTATAATCTCATAAATATATATAATTAATATATTTATTTTATATATTTCTATGATTATAAATATTATAATTATATTTATTATTACTGAATAAATATTTAAATTAAAATTTTATAAATAAAAATATATATTCATCATGCATTTAATTTTATAAATATATATAATAATATAAATAAATTATTAAAATTATATCTTTATCAGTGTTTTTTCAGGGGTGATTAAATATTTCTTTACCAATGCGATATTTTTTATGCAGATATAGACATCATTTATCACCACTTTCTTAGCACTAATAATGTAATATCAATATCACCACAAAAAAATCATTGAAAAAGGAATGTTTTATCAGCACTTTATATTTTATTATTTACAAAACACACCTTTTTCAGCGCCTTTTAGCTAGCACTAATAAATGGTTCACTAGGTTATATAATGTAACTATAACTTTCTACTCCTTCCTCGCACCCCTTAATCTCTTGCGGACATCAATTGTTTCTGCCATTATAGCATCCACATCTTCCTCCTCCTCTCTTTCAAAATCCTCCACCACAAACCAACCATCCCTATGTTCCTCTCCTCAGTTGTGTGCTCTTCTCCTCTGTCGTGATTCCCTCCACCACACACCTCTCATCCGCCAATATTATTACCTCCATTTTGCACATCTCCTTAATCACATTGCTCTCCTATGTCACTGAATCCTCTATCGTGTGCCCCTCCTCCATTAGAGGAATCCTCTACCACGCGCCTCTCCTCGGTTATGATCACACCTCCAAGACGCAATAACCACACCTCCACTATGCTTATTCTCCCCTTTATTATCCATTATGCATTATATAATAGTTTGGTATTTATGTTGATGTTGTGAATTGTATGGGTTAAACTCCCCTCTTAAAATATTGGTTGTTGGTGGACCTTGTTTGTGCACTAAATTAATTTCATGTTACTTTTCATTGTTTCATAAGGTTTCGTCTCATGTTAGATCGAGTGATAGGTTAGGTAAACCAATTATGGTTCATTGAAAAATGTTATCAATACTTCTTTGGTTACCGGATTCCATGTGTTGGGATATGACATTTTTTATATGGAAAAATATTCTAATTTATAGTGAATTTGTATTCCTAAATGATGATGAGTTAGTTCAGGAAACACCAATGTCCATATAAGTCATTGGGGTAGTCATGTGGGCTACGATAGTGGTGAAAATAGTGCCAAGAATCCCCATGTGAATAATTATTTGAGTGACATAATATAAGTTCAACACATGGGTTTCCAATAAAAATTAAATTTTCACCTATCCTTGATTCCAAATCGATAACTTTGTGGCATTTAATTTATTATGCAGGATATACCATGAACTCACCCAATGAGAAAAACCAATTTCCACCAACATCATCTGTCTTTCCCAGTACATTCCCACAACAGCCTTGTCTATCTTTAATTACTCCCACTAGGTATTTCATACCCTTTTTGAGACATCAGTGAACATTTCTTCCATCTGTACCCCCATTGGTGTTGCATTTTACCATCTATATACCTCATGAATTTATTATCTCATATGATTCAATTATGAGGGATGGGCATTTTTTTAGTAAATGAATGAATTCCAAAATTAATAAATTTTTGTTTATCTGGATTCATCCTTTATATTTTCATTTATATTTCTCTAAATTCTTATATGGATTACAATTTCATGAAATACACTATAACATTAGAAAATAGGAATGAAAATATTCATGTATAATATTATCGATGAATAAAATATAAAAACTTTAATGCATATATTATAACTATTAAATCCCCCTCCCCAAGCATAGAACATTTCGTATCCCAAAGCACAAAATATAAATTCATTCAAAAAGGAACAACCATTATTGAATTATTAAAATTCCAATCTAAATAATATAAAATAATTTTTAGTGAGAAAATAAATTTTCTTATATTATAGAAATGATTTTTCTTTAAATACTCACTTTTTATGAAACTAAATTCAAAAAATATTAAACATTTCCCATTTTATAAAATTGTAACTAATCATAATTTCATTATATCTATATATATATATATATTTATTCACTCATTAAATATTATATTGTTATTCAAAAATCATGGATGTTAGGGGGTGGATGTGGTGGAGGCCTATGTAATCACCACTTATGATGAGGTAACAATCTTATGGAAATGAACTGGTACCATGGTAAAGAATGATAATTTCACTCGACATCGTTTTTCTTGTTCAAATTTATATCGTGAAATTCCCCTCCCTCCAGGTGTGACAGACAATGATTATCCTATCAATGATTGTCCTACACATCTTGATGTATTATCCATTATCCCATATGGTTATTGAATTCCATCGATGGAATCCAACCAGGGTAGTGGATTAAAACTCAACTATAGAATTCTCAATATTATAAATCCTAGAAAACATGACAAACTGAACATCACCATTTTCTATGGCATAATAGTTATTTTTTTCCATTTTAAGATTATAATCCAAATATCACCATGCCCCTATCATCCTACATAAATACAACCATCATTCAATGAAAAAATACCCTTCCACATTAATTTTTAGACCTATAATAAATGCCTTGTATCTAAAAAATTACGCTTTTTAGGCATACATCCTACCTGAGGATCATGTTCAATATTAAAGAGAATCATCTTAAATGAGGTTGATGACCCTCTTCCTCGGGGGAAAATATCATGGCTCACCATAATTTTTTTCCAGAAAACATTAATAGGAGTTTGAGAGATATGACTTCATTCTATCACATTGTTCCCTTCCTCCCATTGAACCCAATACACCATTGCATAAACAATGTCACATATTTTTATCCAAGTATCACGCTTCCCCGCTCCCAAAACAAGGTCACAAAAAACTCTTCTGATGGGTCCCCATTTAATATATTCTTTATAATCAGCCATACACTTCCCAGAATCGTACACTCCCATTATCCATTAATTTAGAGATTCCATGATGATTTATATCTAGGGATGTATGAACACATACAATGTAACGCCTTAGAAATACTCTTCCTTTAAAAATTATCATCTTTTTGGTATCACCATGATCCTCAACTGCCAATAAAAAAAGTTATTCTTCATATGAATCTATTTTCATCATTTCATTTGCATACACTCATTAGATTTATGGTTATAATGAACCATTAACTAGTAATCCTTCCGACAGAAGCATTTTGGTATGGACTCAATAAGATATTTGTAATGGGAATCCAATTTGTTGATGTAGGGAAGATCTCATACTATTACTTATGTAATGTTTTTATGAATCTAGGATGCTTTCTGGATTCTAAGAATGATATATTATTAACATGGATCCATAAAAAAAGAGGTCATCACGAGACTATTTATGATTTCAGTAAATGATTTCATCTCTACCCAACACACAACTCTCCCTCACCTTCATAAAATTCATCTTTTTGGCCATGATATGTGAAAGGAAGGAAATAATCATGGCTTGACCAACCTAGACCCTCCATTCATCTCTATATCTATTATTTATAAATCTCAAATATAAATAGTTCACTTTTATAATGTCCCATTCTTGAATCACATGAATTCCCTTCATGTCGTAAAAAAAACCCTAATATTAATACCCCTCCTTTATCACATTCAACATTATATTGAAAGAATCATAGTAGAATTCCCCTAGATAGCATCCTGGAGGAATGCCTTTATAATTTTTTTCAATATCATTCATGGCTCCCATAGGATCCTATAAATCATAGAGGACTTACATTTGAATTGATGTAAGTAAAATATTCAATAGTTTTATCCTTCCCCAGAATGATAGAAAGAATATATTATAGTTTGAAATTTTCCCCTTGATATGAATAATAACTCATTATAATAAAATAAACCTTTCTTTTTTCATTTAAATGTGTTTCTAGATATAATCTATTGGGGGGTTTAGTAGTTAACTTCTAAGCATATATTTTATGGTTATAGAACACATTCACGGTATATTTTATTACATGAATGAAATTATTTTCCCTTTATTTATTCATTATCTACTCTAGTTTTTTTATGAATCAATAATCACATGGAATACACTGATGAAAATTTTCCTACCATGAACAATGAATTTAATTTTTTTAGAGGTCATGAAATGAGAAACCATTCTGGCAGTAAAACTCTTTTATTATGAAGTGATAATCCTATCTACCATGCCACATTAGATGGTCCTAGTGAGACCTACCTATTAATCTATAACCCATCATGGGTCATATTAAACTATAATATATAATGATATTTACATGGGGATAGATATAAGAGATCATAATGGGAATGTTTCATTATTGTTATTGATTTGGTTGGATATTAAGGATTAAGTTACCCATAATGCCTCAACTCCAACCATCAGGTTTGATTCGAATATCCTTATGACCTCATGGGAACCCCCATCAACGGTTTGAGGTTATATAACAAATGGATTTTGGGTATATCATCAATACTTCATGATAAAAGGTCATGTATGATGATTCAATAACATTTACCCATTGAATGGTCATTGTTACTTGTAGAACCCTATTTGACCATGAAATTGTGACCACAAGATAAATTCTCCATAGATCTATAAATAAAGGAAAAATTCACCATAAGACCATCATGGAAAACAAATATCCAATATATATATACACACTCATTTAATAATAAATAAGAGAGAAATTTCATGGATCTATGAAAAATGTACAGCTCAAATGCCACAAAATCAATCACAGGTTGATAGATCAAGGGGTGATGGATGGAAGGGATTTGAAGATAACGTGGGATATCACTAATTTAAAATAGGTACATGAAGGACTAATTTGGGTGTAGGTGTTGAAAACAACATAAAATTAAAACCCAAAACATGTACTAATTTCACTCCTAGGAAGGGTGCACAGACCAGTTTGCAATAAGAGGCTTCGATTGTGAAACAAGAACAAGACACTTCTTATAGTGATGAGTGGCATATATAATTTTTTTGTTTGAATGGAATGAAAAATTAGAAATTTTTTATTACATAATGGGTTCATGCTTATTGATATTCCTAGGTTTATTTATAAAGGAAGAAACCAATATTACTTCATGTGAGAGACATTTACATTGATCATGGGGGGTATAACTAATTACATTGGTGTGAGATAGTGATCATTTTGATAATTTAGTGTTAATAGTAAACAGGACACAAGTATTTCATGGTTTCTAGTGTGTTCATTGATTATGGAACATATCTATTGGGAATCTGTTGTTGTGGAGAAGGATAATTGATAAAACTTGACAATTGAAGCATGGATAAGGTATATCAAATTTTGGGGAGAAAAATATCAAATGATTATGGAAATTATTATTATTACATCATCCTTTGGAATAATGTGATGGAATCATGAAACACTGATTGATTTGTAATGATTTGAGTTGGTTTCTATATCTTTTATAAAGTTTCTCTCTTGGAATATATGTATTTTTTAAAATTCTTAATTGTATCTTTTAAAATGATTTAAGTGTTTTGAAATGTGTCTTGGATGTTTGAATCCCATTTTAAATGATTAAGATTTTCGGGTCATAATGTGGCCATGAATGATTAAAAAATGGAATTGAGGTTTTTTAAAAGAGTGTTTGGAATTGATTGACTTATTTTAAAAACTGTGAGTTTTTTTAATGAGAAATTTGTGTAAATCGTTGGTTTTTTAATGGGATTTCATGTGTGATTTTTTAATAGTTTTCCATGGACATTTGAACTGTAGTTTTTTTAATAAAATATTAATATTAAATTTTTATTGAATTAGTAAAACCATTACATTATATCAATATATTTTATTTATTTTTTTAAATACAAATATCACCGAATGAAATAGGTTTTATATGCATAAATAAGGGATGGATTCCAAATGTTTGACAAGAGAGTATAATGATATAGTTAATGATTTCATCAAAATTTCAAAATATCATGCATATGAACCTTCTCAAATCATTTATCTAGGTTTTTGATGTTGTTATGCAAGAAAAGATTGTCCGAGGGAGTTGGAAGAACACTACATCTGTCACAGAATACATCGAAGTTATAAATGTTTGAATAAACAAGGGAAAAAGAGAATGTAGCTAGTGGATGGGTTAACAGTGTGTTTTAAGGATCATGTGGTTTGATTACAAGTGGGGAAAATGAAGAGGACCATATTGAGGAAGTGATTAAAAATGTGAATGATGAAGAAGATCATATTGAGGAAATGAAAAGGACAGTTGAAGAGTAAATTAGTAATTTCCCAAAATTGATTGATCTATTAAACAGGTTTGTAATGATTTCATTGTATGGTGGTTACACTAAATATACCACATTGTAAGACATACTGATGTTGTATAATTTGAAATAAGTCAGTGTATGGAATAATTTCAATTTTATAGAAATAATTTCTATCATTAATGATATTATCCCAAAAGATATTGTTCTCTTAATAGAAACATAAAATTAAAAATGAATACCAAATTTGATGGGAATGATCTATGAACTAAAACATACAAGACTGAATGACTTTACACTATTTTTCAAGGACCAAATATAACATAGTTAATTCCCAAAGTGTACTGCTTCTTGATACAATATTGATTAATTCAGTCCAATGAAATTTGAATGATACATTTTAATCATTCCACATTTAGGGGCCTATATGGAAGTGAGGAGACCATGTAGAAATGGATGTGGCAAGATTATAGAAGAAATATTTGTTGGAAAATAGTTCTCCTAACATACTCTCCTCAGTTGAATATAATCGATCATGAGTATCCTGATTTTGGAAACGTGTCGAGAAATGTTCGTCTTGTATTATCTAGAGTTATAGTGAAACTTATTGGTTTTCAAAGAAGAAATCATAGTACATAACCAGTTATCTTTGTAAATTATACCTTTCCACTGTGGTTATGCATGAAATGAAAACACATCATGCCATATAGACTTATATTAGGACCGAAACAACCAGGTAATAATATTGATGTTTATATGCATCCATTGATCGAGGATTTAAAATTATTGTGGGATTCAGGTGTTATGTTGTATGATTCTTATAGAAATGTAGATTTCATTTCGAGAATAATGTTGTATGAGACTATTAATGAATTTCCTACTTATGGAATATTTTCAGAATATAGCATTAAACTAAGTCATCAGTGTACGTTTTTCAAATAAGGTACACTTTTAATTAGGTTGAAACATTCATCGAAAACATTTTTTCTATGACATATTATATTTCTACCCCAGAATCATAAGTATTGATCCTGGAAGACACAATTTATGGATGTTTATAAGAATGTACAACACTATCTCCACTCACAGGTGATCAACTTTTTCAAAAATTAAAAGATGTGGAAACCGGTTTGGGTAAACCATTTTTATGAAACCTTATGAACACCAATTGAAAGAGTAGATTAGTTTTTTTAATTACCATACTGTAATTGTATATATATAATATACTTTATTGATGTTATGGTTGTTTAAAAAAATATATATGATAGTTTCATCGGCACGTTGCTAAATTTACCCTTAAAATCAACATATTGAATTATGGCCTAGTTGGATATGGTTGAAATGGGAATATGAGAAGACGTTGTGCCAGTGAAGGGTAAAAATGATATTTTCTTCCCCAATCTACATACACTCTTTATAGGCAAGAGATATATCAGTTTTGTAAATTCTTGAATGACATAAAGGTTAAAGAATTATATTCATCAAATATAAAGAACATCATGTCAATGACTGATTTATTTTTGAATGGTCTGAAATGACATGACATCCACATTATAATAAAATATATAATTAATATAGCTTTATGTTGCATTTTTTCCAAAAAAATATCCATTATACATTAACAAAGCTCTATTTTTTCTTCAATCCAATATTCTACAAACATATAAACCCAAGAAAATTTCTGAGTATGGGAAGTGAAATTTCCATAATATTATGTGAATTGGAAATATTCATCCCACAAATATTTTTTGTTATGGTGGTTCATTTTATGGTTCACTTGGTGAGAGAGATTCAAATATGTGGTCTTGTAAACTATAGATGGATGTACCCCATTGATTGTTATATGAATATTTTGAAAGGGTTTGTCAACAATCGAAGTCCTCTAGAGGTTTTTGTTGCGAAGTGATATATTATTGAGTAATCCATTTTATTTTGTACTGAACAGCTATACTATGTGGAATGAATTGGCGTACTGAAATATTTTCACTGTAAGAATCTTTTTGGTGAAGTAATTTCAAGAAGAGAGGTTGTCATAATCAATAATAGAGATATATAGAAGGCTCACCTTTACGGTTTTTATATTAATATGGAGGTTGACCCATATTTCAATACCAAAAAATAAATTCAAAGGAAATTGAATCCATCAAGGGTAGAAAAATGGATATTAAATACATATAATCGACAGTTTATAAGATGGTTTCGAGACCATATATTTAAGGAGTAAGATTAAAATCCATACTCAATTTATTAACAACGTCGATATATAGACGTATGACCATGTTTGTTTGTTTTATCTTATAATGATTATGTAATCAATGGTTATACATTCGACACATACAAAAATGATAAAGACAATACCATGAAGAATAGTGGAGTTACAATTGTGGCTAATGCAATGCATTTTTTCGGTGTAATGGATAGAAATCCAATTTATGAAAATATGTAATACTTTTGAATTGTGAAAATAAATATGTGAGTTGGATTAGACAATCATCCAATTAACGATTTTTAAATGCATGTTTTAAAATGACATGAGTGATGTTAAAATAGATGAGTTGGGATTTGTGAATGTTGATTTCAGTAAACAATTGTACCAAGGAGAACCATTTATAATTGCATCAAAGATAGTATATTTATTTTATTTTACAAGTCCCACTAACTGAAGCTAGTAAATTATTATATTATAGTTTAAACCCCCTAAAGGTTCAGATGAAAATTCTATAGAGGATGACTTTTTAATTGGTATGTCACAATAATTTCGCAATAGTCCTAATGTAATAAGTGTTTTTATGTCATAGGAGACCACAATAAATGTATTTGGATAGTTTATAGAGGGGTAAAATCCCTTCAACCTTTAAAAAAATAGTTCAATATTCAGGTTATATATTTTTTGTAATATACATCATCTAACCTTGTGTTATTATTTGTCCGATGTTGCCTTTATATAATATAACATAAATTTTAAACACTTTCTGTAGATAATGACATATGTACGTGATGATGCTCTCAATCCCAAGGCGCAACAGGTCTCTCAACTTGATATTTCGCACTGTGCAAAGGAAAAATAGATCTCTCAGCCTACTACCACTCGTAGTACAGAGGGATAATAGGTTTCTCAAACTATTGCTGCAGGTACTCCCAATACATTGGTAAAACCACCATCTTTATATGTCAATGCTAGAACTCCAAAGGATCATATTGATGATGTTAAAACCATAGAAATTGCAGAAAATGAAAGACTGTTGGTGTAGAAAATATAGGGGCACGGCAGTTTTTTTGTGTTAGAAAAATTTTTTAAGGAAAAATGTGAATAGCATAAAATAAGATGTTGAATAGAACAATCAGGTCAAGAATATTAACCCCAAAAGGACATATTCATTAGTTACATTAGATTCATCACTCGACAACATGTTCCTATTGATGTATAGTCATGGAACAATGTTTTCATTGGGCATAAGACACTGATGTGGTGAGATGTTACATTAAAATTATTATATCAATTAATTAATTAACTAAAAAATAAAATAATGAATTATTAACTTACTCTTCATCATCCCATTTACAATGCATTTATAGTGTATGAATCGCACAAGGAATATGTATTAAGGGTTGATGGAAGGATTCACAGAGGCTTTCACAATATTTTAATAGGATTTTATCTAAATGATTTTGAAGGAAAAATAATCTCACGCCCACCTCCTATTTATACACACATGATAACCCATGTAGTAGGGGATGCGTTTTCTAGATGTCGTGTGGAGGATTCTTTTCTGGTACATTGACTATGGTAATATATTGTATGAAGATATGTGTATTAATAACATTGATTGAAAATTTTTTATTACAAAAACTGTAACTGAGTGCTGAAAAAAAGGAACGAGTATAAGAACCATCGTACCCCTACCGTAATGCAAGAATAGGGTACTATTAACATGAAAATTATTTAGTACGCATTTTATATTTACAATATAAATTTTATGTGACACAAAATTACACCATAAATAGTTTTCTCTATTTATATGGAGACTAATGAATCCAAATCCAAATTCACTTAAATCCCCTTCCATGTGCTATGTAAGGAGGTGCATGTTAATAAATATGGGATACTAACAGATGAAAACACACAAAAATTGTGGGAAACATGTGTATGGTTGAATTAATATTTTTTTTCTATAAATAGATACTTAAATTAAATGATTACTTATTTTCCTATATATTATATCTAACATCCTCATAGAAATCAACAATATCCAAACTAGAGGAATACACACTTTTGGTGACCTTGAAGTAAGTAGAAAGTGTTTTGGGGTGACACCCTAATCATTTTTTGATAACAAAACAATAGGAGGATCAAAGTTTAAAAAATCAAAATGATGAGAGAAATATTATTTAACCTCAATGAAAATATTAAATTGATAAGAGTGTTTAGGGAAAATTTGATAGCAATGAGGAATAGAGATGAAACAACTCAAGAACAACCAGCGTATGAAGATCCCACCCCACCCCCACTAGATTTGAGGGGAGACATTACCCTCAAAAACCTATCTTAATTAAGCCAATCAATGTTATAATACTTTTTTCTATGAGTGATGAATCATATATACATTGATACATTTCCTGTAAAAATATTATATATTGTGATAATTATTGTGATTTATATCTATCAACACCTAACCATTCCCTTGTTGCACGAGCTATGGTGTTTAATATCCAGAATTCCCTACTACACAATAGAACACATCCAACATGTCGTGTGAATGTTTTATTAATGTACCCCATGGGTTGGGAGTTGAGATTCGAGTTCCAATTGATGATTAAGATATTAAAATGATCCAATTAGCTATTGAAATATTCATCGCTTGTCCTTCCCAACTTATAAAAAAAACTTGTTAATAGGGAGGTATTCATTTCATATTTTTTTCTAGATAAACCTTTTAAATTTAATGAAAAAAGGATTAAAAAGAAGAATGTTATTACAAATGAACTCAGTGAAGGGGTTGAAAAAATGAATTTGTCAAAACTGTTTCAAGTATTAACCAACCGATCAATATAATCTACTAAAAACACCATAAACCAACCCATTCTATATCTTCATTTATTATAATTACAGCCTCATGTTAATACGAATTTTAAAGAAGGTGGTACTCCCACAATTATTTTTCATGAAAATATATTCCAAGGGGAATATCCATATTTCATTACTATATACGATTTAAGTGAAATCAGGTAGTATGGTTGGCTAAGAGGATCGATTGTAAATTTAGACATGAGGTATGTTTTCATGATTAATTATCCAAAAGCGGATATACTATAATAATTATGAAAAAATACATTTCATATTTTTCCCAGGCGTATATATGAAAAACAAGGGATTTCCCCATGAACAATAAACTTGGATCTTTATTCCTCACGTCACATAAATTGAGAAAAAATTGAATCTGGGAAAGTGGGTGAAATAGTAACATGATTTCTCAATTTTTTTAACAGTAAAAATACAGATTAAAGACACTTCATAATACCAATGATTCACGGGTAAAACTCTAATGTTTAGTGAAATAAAATATATTTTAATATCATTAATTATTATTATTTTTTTATTTGGCATTATTGGAAGCACATTGCTGTCAATTTGGATACTACAAATATTTAATTCTAGGATTCAATGGATGGATATCAAAAAACCCAACCACGAATAATGGTATTTATCAATTTTAATACACTTCATTCAACATTTTATAACTCATATTAAAGTTATATACTTTATATTATCTTTTAATGAGGATTATTTTATGATAGGTCGTTTCATGAATGTCGTCTACATCAAGGAAAGTGGCCATGGGAAAAGGAAAGGAAACATCACAAATACAACGAATGGATACAAATCAGGGTATATATAACAATATTGCACTATCCAAACACATATAAAAATATTACATATTTTTCTCAATTTTTATACAGTGTTTGAAACAAAAAAATGATAAAGACTCCATTTATTATGTTTATAAATTTATGAATGTGATCGTATTCCATGAACAAACCAGCATCCCTAAAGTGGTATTTTCAAAGATAATAATTATTTCATTTAAAATATTTATTAATCCATTCTATATATATATTTTTATTCAGTACTACCAGGATAGTTGAAAAGACTCTTATTCAAATGATGATATATATATTTTTATAAAAAAATGGGCATCAAACCTGATGGAAGAATGTAATAAAATATCATGAATATGTGATCATAATTACTCGAAATGTCTATTTTTATTTAATATTTTCTGTATTTTTACTAAAAATAAAAATTCCATTCTAAAAACTGAGAAAACACATAGTGATGGTTTTGATACATTTGGAAATCTATTTCTATGTCATTTTTGATTTGTAGGAATCAACCGCACCTAAACCAGACTTGTGGTCTAACTATTATGAATTTAAGTGTGTATTTTTATTATAAATTAAAAATAAATTTTAAAAAAACATGTGACATATTTAAAACCAATAAAACACATTCGATTTATTTTTATACATTAGGAAAACAATCCATCAGTTATTTTTGATGTGTTGGAATCATCCAATCCTTAATCCGACGAATGGTGTGACTATTATGACTAAGAGTGTCGATTATCATTCTAAAATTGGAATTTTAGCTCAAATCACACCACTCACTGAAAACCAAGAAAACTCACTCTGATTGTATTCATAATTTAGGAAAATGATTTATATATTATTTTTTACTTGAATGAAGAAGTCTCATGTCAAACCGATGCATGATGTGATCAGTATGGCTCAAAATGCATGTTTCATGTTTGAAATGATATTTTATAAAATAACACAAATGACATAATAAAAACTAAGAAAATGAATTCTGATTGTTTTGATACATTAGTAAAATGATCTATATGTCATTTGTGATATTTAGGAATCAACTTCATCTCAATTCAATGCATGGTGAATCTAGTATAACTCAAATTGTCAATTTTTATTTTAAATTGACATTAATTTTAGTATAAAACTAAATTGGCATTATGAAAACCAAGCAAATGCATTCCGATATTTTTTATAATTATGGAAAAGGACCCATTAGTCATTTTTTACATGTAGGAATCAACCACACCTCAATAAAATGCCCGATGTGATGGGTATAAATCTAGAATTTTCTTTTTATTTAAAACTGACATTTATTTAAGTAAAAAAGAACATCTGGCATAGTATAAACTGAGAAAACAGAATCGATTTATTATTATACATTATAAAAATTGTACATGGGTCATTTTTGATGTGTAATAATTATCCAAACCTCAATCTAAGGCATTATGTGAACAAGATCACAAAAAGTGATTATTGTTAGTTTAAAATTTACATGTTAGAACAAAAGGTGTCAGTCACTAAAAACAAAGAAAATGATTTTTCATCATCTTCATAATTTAGGATAATGATTCTTTTGTTATTTCATACATGTTTGTATTACTTTCACATCAAATTAAAACACTATTTGATTTGTATGACTCAAAAAGTGTATTTTCTATTTGAAATGACATTTTAGTAAAAAAACAACTAAAAAACTAAAAACCAAACAAATGAATTTGGATTGTTTTTATACCTTATAACAATTATACCTGATTCATTTATGATCTGTAGAAATCAACCAAATTACAATACAACAAATGATGTGACCGGTATAAATCCAAATGTGTTTTTATTTTAAATTAACATTAATGTAAGTAAAAAGATTAAGTGTCATACTAAAAATTGATAAAATGTATTTGGATTGTTTTGATATATTAGAAAAATTATCCATGAGTAATTTTTTATTTTTATGAATAAATATCAAATAAATCTAAGGCATGATGTTACCAATATGAAAAAAAGTGAAAATTTTCAGTTTATAATTAACATTTTACCTCGAATTGTTTCACTCTCATAAAACCACAAGACACCCTCTGATTGCCTTCATAATTGAAGAGAAATATTAGAAATCCCTTAATGATGTATATAAAAATGATCCATGAGCCATTTCTGTAATTTAGTAATCAACCACACCTCAATCCGATGAACTATGTGACCGCTAAAAATCCAAATATGCCATTTAAATTTAATATTAATTTTAGAAAAAAACAAGAGACATTCAAAAAAACAAGAAAACCTATTCATATTTTTTTTGATTTTTTAGAAAAATCATCCATAACTCAATTGTGACATGTATAAATCAACCCCACCTTATTAAGATTCATGTTGTGATCTGTATAACTCAAATACGTCTTTTTTATTAAAAATTGAAATTTTATTATTGTATTCTTTCATATAAATGATTAATTAATTTTGATATAATATTACTAACATTATATTTATTTTATTATGTAGTTGGAACCTTTTTATTGAGTCAGGATGATTATTTCAGCAACTTATACCATTGGTAGGAAGTTTTGAGAGGGGATCAAATATTCCAAAGGATGAAACATTAATGTTTTTAACTACTTGTTGGATAATTGTAAATGTAATTGTATAAAACGTTGTTTGAAATATATATATCCTTTTCTTACAAATACTTGTGTTAATTTAATTATTATTATGTGCATTGAGAATCTTTTGTGTCTATTTGGTGTGTAGGTTCCGGTTCTTTGATGTTATATATGTAACACCCCAAGCTTTCACGATACGCTTCTCTTTGAATAATACAATATCATGTGTTGTAGGAAACTTCAAGTTCTAACACACCACAACCAATCAAACTAGCTGTTATGAATAGTAATATACACCTTATGATATTTTATAAATTTTATCTTTCAAAATGGACTTCATTTTTGGATTTTTAATTATCAAAATTTTCTTAGGGTGATTTTTTGTAATTTTCTAAAAACATTCAATTTTTGAAGAATAGTGAAAAACACTACTTTATTGTTTAAAACTGAATTTTTATTAAATTAGTTATTTAGCTTATTTTAATTTATTTTAGGTCAAAAAAGTTAAATAGTACCTATATATGTTAAATTTAATTCATTATAGTTGGTTTATAAAAGTTTTTGATATATAAAAATTTTATTGAGCTTTTTACCGTCTTTTACCCACCTCCTAGAAGCATTTGCAAATATACATAAAACATAATTTCACCACTTTAGTGAGTGGAATTCCAAAAATCCAAGAGGCAAGGTTTATATTAATATGTAAAATGTGGTTCAATAAGAAGAAAATAATTTTGGGGTGACTAGTATCTTTTTACTTTTATTTACCATGCTTAGAAGTAAATAGGGTAATTAAGGGTAATAAAGATATTATTATTACCCTAACACATGTACTATTTCTATTGGATAAGTGTAATTCAACAAAAAAACAATCGTAGGAATAAAATAAAATCCATTAGGTCCGCGTGGATTTGATTAAGAAATTTATTATTATTTAATTCAAAGAATAGTTAAAAGTGTTAAATTCAATGTTTAACAACGAAACCATTTTTAATATAGGTTTACAAAAAATATAAATTAGACTATAAAAAATCATTAGAAATCTAAAATAATTTCATACATAATGGAATTTTATTTATATTTTTTAGGCATCATATAATTTAATTTATTTCTGTCACATTGATGATGTGGTAATTTCCTAATTAATAAAGTATTAATATAATTCATATTATAAATAACCATATAAATGTAATTTGAGACCTTTTATGAATTACACTAATTTTCTAGGTTAATATAGAATGTTAGGGTTGGTTCGATGAGTTTTCTTTGAATTAATAATGCTGTTATGAATTAAAAAAACATTATAACAAATAGTGTCAAAATTGACATAAAAGATTTTTTTTAAAAAAATATTATATTATTAATTGATATTCAATTCCTAAAAACCTACGGTTCGACCAAAGGTCATATATAATATTATATATGAAATTAATGAACCACTTGAGGTTCTCTTGTATGTTTATAGTTTCTTTATTAACCATATAATATAGAAATACTAAGAGACATGGTAAATGTCAAACTATTTAACAAAGAGTTAAATCTAAAATATAAAGTTAATATATTGTCCCAAACCTGTATAAAACCTATTGGTTGAGTTTTTGTCAACCCATCCTTACCTTAGAATTTAAATAATTCATTTTGGAACAATTATAAATCGAAAATGATTTTATTATAAAATAATATTTCTAAATTTTCCTAAGGTTCCCCTCACCCCTCTTATAAAATGGCACTCCCCCTTACCTCAAATTCACACCATCAAAGCCTTTCAGCACGACCAAACCCCACCCAAATACCCTCTAAAATGTCCTCCATTCATCTTAGAGGCCTTCCTTTGATCAGAAAGCCAACCTAAGGAGCACTTTTGATCAAATAAAAGGGAAGAACCTGAAGAAGAGGTAAATATTTCATCATCTCTTTCACATTCTTTTCTTCTTCCACTTCCTCTTTCTTTTTGGTTTACATTCTAAAATAATAAATCTAATATATTATATATACTGTGATCTTATTATAAATATGGTACAACAATATTCATTATTCTATCCATCCTTTGAATAAAATTTCACCATACGAGCATACGTACGGCTTACCGTCTCCACGTCATGGTGTAATTGTTGTTCAATACATTATTATCTGGATGGATATAATAATGATGTTTAATTTATTTAAATAAAAAATATAACATGATAAATACTCTTTATACGTGATTTAGAATCCAATTATATAGTATTTTAATATAAAAAAAATGATATTTTCGCTCGTGCGTACGTACGGGTTACCATCTCCACGAACGCGATGAGATTCCTTCCTCATCATATCCATTCAAGGCTAATTTTCAATAGATGATTAAAAATAATTTTTAAAGACATAATATCATTATGAATATGAATATAATTCAACCTGTCAATAACAAACAATACTTACGTAACAAAGCATATAAAGGAAAATGAATCAGTTAACACCTGAAACGATCATAATACTAATATATTATTTACAATGAATTGTTAAAAGATCATATATGATATCATATTAATGAATATTATTATTATTTAATTTAATAACAATTATTTCACCATTATACAGAAGGTTAACCCACCTTCAACCAAGGAAAAGTACAAGGTAAGGGTTAATTTCACAATCTCTTAATTATCTGAGGTTGTTTTTTTGCAAGCATCTAGTGGGACTTCATTTCCATCCACTTCCATGTTTCGTAAAAATGTATTCCAAAACATTTTTACTATTTACCATACTATTGGTTAAATCCATTTATACACTTATTTGAATTTTTATAAAATGTCTTGAATGAAATCTTTCCATATTTTTCCAAACAAGGTACTTTTTTATATTTTTTAAAAATTTAAGGTAAGAATGTTTTTTTAAAATATATGGCCAGTTCGACTATTTTTCAGATGTTATAACATCATTGAAGCTTCCCACAGAATCTTATAATAATGTTTCCAAAATAAATTTTTTTCTTTTATAATTTTATGAATTTTAAATGATTTCAAAATAGAAATTGATATTTCTCTAAAAAATGATTTAATTTCATTTATGTCAACATCCATTGATGGATTTTAAGCATATTTGATGTTGATTTATTATGATAAAAACATCCATATTTTATTGTAGTATTTGTGATATGTTTGACTATGGATGTGTTATTTTTACACCATTCATGATTTATGGATTATGTATTGAAATTTCATATGCTAGTTTTAATACGAATGTTTATATTGTGTTTAAACCTTTTCCTATGAAGAATTAATTAGACTTTGTATGTGATGAGTGGAGCCCGCTATAGCTCCTCGATGCATCGGTACGTCTAATGAGACAAACTACTGTCTTGGAACAAGGACTTGAAAAAATCTTATTTGTAGTCTTGGCACAAGGCCTTGACTATGTGGTTATGAAGTTTAGCATTACGCATTTCGTCATTATGAAAGTGTATGTTGATATTGCATTTGATTATTCGACTAGTAGAATATTTATGTGAGTAAATAAATGGAATTATTTTGATTTTATCATTTCTATGTTATGCTGAAGTTCATGTTTAAAAGGTTTTTTTAGTCCTATACATTTCCAAAAATGTTTATTCGTATTTATAAATGTTTCTGCTATATTTTTATCCTTATTGAGAATCTGGGCTCAACTGTTTCTACATTTTATTATTTCCCAGGATGCAATGAAGTATATTATGAATGAATTGTGTGGATAGTCTATGGGATATCAGTGTTTTCTATGGAAAAAATGTTGTTGTAGTTTTCCATTTTATGATGTAATGTAAACCTTATGAATGTATCTAGTATTTCCAAGGCTACTATGCTGATCAGTCTTTTGGGACATGATCTTCTGTGATGGTGCCAATGATACGTAATAATACACCGACTCTGGGTAACTGGGGACGAGGCGTTAAAGTTGGTATCAGAGGAAGTATACTACAAACCTTGAAATATAGCTTTATATAAACTCTAATTAGAGCAAAATACCCTATGATTGACTTTGAGGATTAATATAAAATAACATCTGAGAATTTTGGTATTGTAGAGATTTTGTGAGTTTTCCAAGCAATACATCCATGTCTGGATACGAGTAGGTAGAGATGGCTCTACCACAGATTTACCTAGGTGTAAAACCCAAAAACACCACTTTGAGCTTGACTCGAATGGAAACTGATGCACGACAATGTGCCGTGTTGCACTATTGGTTACGACACTTCCAGGGGATATTCTTAGGATAATTATCATTATAAGTCCCCAGCCTTAAACGTTACTTAATCTTGAGTTATTACAAGATTACACATTGAGGATCTTTTCGGGTTTAGAGTTTTAGAGAATTAGATCATAAAACATGCATTACATTCCACATATAAACAAGGTGGTTACATAAAGATAGTACTCTTCATTCCCATCAATGGAAACATATTTAAAATAAAACATGGATTCTTTCTTGACACTTCCTTGACACTATCATCATATCATGTACCTTTCCCTTGACCTCTGAAAAACATTTCAAAAAAACGTTGGATGAGCATAAAAAGCTCAGTAAGGGATATAAAAATATGGAAAGGAAACATGGGTACATATATACATAAGAATGAAATAATACTTTACACATAAAACATAAGCACCTTAATATACCTCATGAAATCATGAATAAATCATAGAAATCATAAGACATAAAGGTAACTTGAGGCATTCATAACATTCTTACATAGGGAGTAACCCTCTTGGTTACGTTTGGAATACCCATCACAGTATATTCCCTAAATCTCTTTGGTGAAACCTTAACATTTCACTCCTTCGTGTTACCCAATGTATTGGAGAGCTATATCGGGCTCACCCACCCTTATTCTATCAAAGAACCACCCGTCTTCATAATAATGTCCAAGAACCTCAACATAATCGTATCACATAAATCATGTATAAAGGAAACATAACATTTCCACCTTTCAATAACAATATATCAATACAACACATTGATATAAAAACATTATGAAAACAATTTTCAATACCAAAATTAAAGAAAAGTAAAACATGGTATTTATATTTCTTTTAAAAAAAGGTATGGCTTGTAGAGGAAGCCGAAACTCAAATAATGGTCACGGCGGCAGAGAAGTCGTTGTCGCCGCATACGTACGACAAAAACATTCTCTTTTGTCGTTTAGTAAACGCTTCGTATAAAAAATATTCCTTTTGAATAATTGTTAAAGTCAAAGGGGTTTATACACCGTATAAAAGAAGGTTGTGTATAAAACAAAATATGCCTCAATAAAAGGAGATTGAGACGAAGTCCCATACCTTGGGTCCGACTTGACTCGATCGTTCTTTAATGTCCTGAATAATAAACTTGAGTTAATTTATAATTTCTTAAGAACCTTTTTCATGTTCATTATTCCTTTTATATCACTTATTTCCATGTCATGAACACTATGTAATTATTTAAGTTAATAATGGTCATTTTAACTATCATTGGTACTTGAGTCAAAAATAAACCCTTTATAATTACAAGTTGTTCATGTATACATTATATCCAGAATGGTATTCATGATGTAGATATCATATATGTAATATATATCCAGTACATGCATGCATTTATAATATTACATAATCATTTAGAGGTAAGAAATGAAATGCACCGTTCATGGAGACGGTAAGCCGTACGTACGCATGAACGTTACCTTCAATTCTATTTCGTATTTTATAGAATGGAATCATAATGATATAAAGTTATATTATAATTCCAGTATAATATCATAAATAATATCATAGTTACATCCTTTATACGTCCCACATATGGTATTTAACGAATCAAATCACTTTGAGGGGGCGGTAGCCCGCACTTCCTTAAATGAAGATATCGCGTTTACCCATAATGGAAACCATAAAGGTATGACCAAAAAGAAAAAAAAAGAAGATTAAGTAAAACATAAAAATATTATATATAATATATAAATATAGTGACATCTTAATGGCCACCTTTGAAGGTGTTAAAATAATCTTGAACAATCATCGTTTCGGGAGGCATAAATTCACCATCCACGGAAACAGTATGTTCGTTAACCATTAGATGTAGGTGTGTGTAATTTTAGCTCTAATATATACTATAACAACATCCTAGTATATTTAGGATACTGGAGTTTTTACAAAAGAAAATAATAAAAAGAGTTTAGGGGGTTGGAGAAGCAAAATAAAACAAAAAGACTCAAAAGAAGACATTACATTAAAATCGGTTAACTCCCTTTGGTTTGAGCTCAAAGGCTTCCTTGGGAAGACTTATGATCAATGAGAGGATTCAAGGAGTAAGAGAGGTAAGTGGAGAGACAAAATGGGTAGGGTTTGGCCGAACCAATGGCTTTGGTAGTGTGGGTAAGGAGGTAGAGGTGGGGGCCTTTTATAAGAGGAGAGGAGGGGCACTCTTGGAAAGTAAAGATAAGTTACATTATTTTAAAATGTGTTTCGGATTCAAAAGGTCCCAAATTGATATAATTTGATGATAAGTTGATAAGGGTTCGAAATCCACTCATCCAATTGGTTTTGTCCATGTGTAGGTTTTAGATATTACATTAACGTTCCATTTTATTTAAATCGTTAAATAATGAGGTCATCGCTGCATCTTCATGATGTCATAAATAATTTAATTTATTTAATGTCTAAAAATTATAAAAAAACTACTATGATGTAGTAAGTCCTTTTATCTTTCTAATGAATATTTATAGTCAAAAATCTGACATTTATAACCCCATATAAAAATTGTTTTAGTAACATAACTCATGTTTGTGTCATTTTTACTTTAACATTAAATAAAAAGTTATTTATGTCATTTCCCAACCAAAGTGGCTCCATGGGGTCCCCAAGTTGACTCATGGCTTGTCTTGGTCTTCCATGACACATCCAATGAGGGTAGGACATGTTTCAAGCTCATCTCACACTATTAAAACATTATTTTTACCTTAAACTACACTAATTACCACTAATCACGATTAAGAACTTAATAAGTTACTATTCACCAAAAAAATTATTTTAATCCCATTGAACCACATTTTACTTCTTAATGACAACCATGTATGTCGGATTTTTGAAATTCAAAACACAATGATGGAAAAATTTCATTTAAATGGAAAAATCAGTTTTTATAAGTACAACTTAGTGGTTTCACTATTCATCAAAAATTGAAGTTTTTCAGAAAATTACCAAAAATTAACCCTAAGAAATATTTGATATTCCGAATTCAAAAATGATGTCTATTTTAAAAAATCCAAATCATATAAGTTACATTAATTAATTTAATAATTAATTCCCGCTGTCATGACAAATACCGGGTTTTTTGAAACAATATCTATGAAAAGTTTGGCATTAGTTTATGACCAATTCCAAAGTGAAATTAATCCTAATGACCACCATTGGATTGAATGGTAAAATTATATTCAGATTACACTTTAAGACCAATTAAAAATATAATCTAACCATATAATTAAATTAAATGAAAAAAGTAGTTTTGATGTAAAATGCAATATTTTTCACTATTCATTAAAAAATGAACATTGTCAGAAAAGTACCAAAAATTTATCCCATGTAAAATTAAATGTCCCAATCATAATGAATATGTTTATTTTGACAAATATAGATTATAAAATTGTCAAAAGATTGAAAAAAATGGTTTTCCATCAAAAGGCAGTAAAACAATCTTTTAAGAATATTAGTGTATTCCATGCTTAAGATTTGATTTATTTTCATTTTAAGCCTCTAAAACACTATCTAATTCATTAATAGACATAGATAAAAATATATATTATTCATTACTTATTTGGGATGTTACATCCTTCCCCCCTTCAGAAAATTGTGTCCCTGCAATTTATTTACTTATCAAATAAATGGGGGTACTTATCTCTCATTGCATTTTCAGATTCCCATGTTGCCTCTTCCATCATGTTGTTTTTCCACAAAACCTTTACCTGCTTAATCACCTTATTCCGTAAAACTTGCTCCTTGTGGTCAAGAATCTGGACCGGTTGTTCCTCATAAGATAGGTTCTCTTCCAGCTGAACTACCTTTGGACTCAAAACATGAGATGGATCTGGCATATACTTTCTCAACATCGAAACGTGAAAAACATTGTGTACCTGAGATAAACTCGGAGGTAAAGCCACCCGGTATGCAACTAATCCAACTCTCTCCAGAATTTCATATGGTCCAATAAACCTTGGACTCATCTTTCCTTTCTTACCAAATCTCATCACACTTTTCCAAGGAGAAACCTTGAGAAAAACATGATCACCTACCTCGAAAGATAGATCCTTCCTCCGGTTTTCTGCATAACTCTGCTTCCTGCTCTGAGCTGTTCTCATGTGCTTCTGAATCAACTGAACTTTTTTTGCCATCTCTTCTACCAATTCTAGTCCCATCAACTTCCTTTCTCCCACTTCATCCCAGAAAGCTGGAGTTCGACACCGCTTCCCATATAATGCCTGAAATGGTGCCATCTGTATACTGGAATGAAAACTGTTATTATATGAAAATTAAACCAAAGAAAGATGTTGGTCCCAACATTCCTGATAATCCATAGAGCAAGAACGTAGCATTTCCTCCAATGTCTGAATTGTTCGTTCTGACTGCCCATCTGATTGAGGATGAAAAGCTATACTAAAATTTAATTCAGTACCCAACGACTACTGAAGTATTTTCCAAAAGATAGAAGTGAACCTGGGATCACGATCAGATACAATGGAGAGAGGAAATCCATGTAAACTAACTATCTATTTAAGATACAAACGGGAAAGTTGATCTAGGGAAAAATTATCTCGTATAGCAAGGAAATGAGCAGATTTAGTCAAGCGATCAACAATAACCCAGATTGCATTATTACCTAGACATGTCTTTGGTAATCCCACAACAAAGTCCATGGATATATTCTCCCATTTCCAATCTGGAACTGGTAAAGGTTGAAGCATCCCTTTCGGTAACTGCCGCTCTGCTTTAACCTGCTGAAATGTCAAACACTTCACAGTAAAATCAGCAATATCTCTTTTCATTCCATCCCACCAGTAATACTCCCGCAGATCTCTATACATCTTAGTACTGCCAGGATGAACTGAAAACGGAGAACTATGAGTTTTACATAACAACTGTCTCTTCAACTGTGAATCACAAGGCACACACAATCTCTTCCCAAATCTCAAAACGCAATCATTATCAATGTTGAATTCAGGAAACTTACCTTTCTGAACCAGCTCTACCATTTTCTGCAACTCACTGTCTTGCTTCTGTTCTTGCTTGATTCTATCGGATAGAGATGATCTCACTGATACCTGAAACAAAACAGAAGAACTTCCTGCACCAACAACTTCTATGCCAAAGTTCATCAAATCCTTAACCAAAGGATCACGTTCCAAACTCAACATTTCTAATAAAGCATTACTTTTTCAACTCGAAGCATCAACCACTTTATTTGCTTTTCCCGGATGGTAATAAATTGTACAACCATAATCCTTGATTAATTCAAGCCATCTCCTCTGTCTCATGTTTAACTCTTTCTGAGTGAATATATACATTAAACTTTTTTGATCGGTATATATTTCACACTTTACTCCATACAAATGATGCCTCCAAATTTTTAAAGCAAAAACAACAGCAACTAATTCCAAATCATGTGTAGGGTAATTTACCTCATGAGTTTTAAACTGTCGTGAAGCATAAGCAATTACCTGATCATTCTACATTAGGACACAACCAAGTCCTTTCAATGAAGAATCAGTGTAGATTACAAACTCACCATTCCTGGAAGGTAGTGCCAAAATTGGAGCATTCACCAATCTTCTTTTCAATTCCTGAAAACAATAATCACATTCTTTTGTCTAGATAAACTTAACACCCTTCTGATTTAGCTTAGTCGTTGGACTAGATAACCGTGAAAAATTTCTAAAAAACCTTCAGTAATAGGCTGCAAAACCAAGGAAGTTACGAAAATCAGTTACATTTTTGGGTCTTGTCCAGTCTTCCACAACAATTTTTTTTGCAGGATCAATAGTTATCCCATCTTTAGAAAAAATGTGACCAAGGAAAGAAATTTTTTGCAACCAAAAGTCACACTTGCTGAATTTCCCATACAATTTATTTTCTTTTAAGGTTTGCAAGATAATCCTTAAATGTCTTTCATGCTCTTATTCACTTTTAGAAAACACCAAAATATCATCAATAAAAACCACCACAAACTTATCTAAGAACTCATGGAAAATTCTATTCATTAAGTCCATGAATACAACAGGTGCATTGGTTAGCCCAAAAGGCATTACTACAAATTCATAGTGGCCATATCTTGTACGGAACTCGGTCTTCAGAACATCTTCTTCCTTTACCTTCAGCTGATGGTACCCAGATCTCAAGTCAAACTTTGAAAAAAATTGAGCTCCCTGGAGCTGATCAAACAAATCATCGATATGAGGCAAAGGATATTTTTTCTTAACAGTGATGTTATTCAAGGCTCTATAATCAATGCAAAGTCTCATAGAACCATCGTTATTTTTAACAAATAAAACAGAAGCACCCCAAGGTGATGTGCTAGGTCGAATGAAACCTTTCTCTAATAAATCTTGCAATTGCTCCTTCAACTCTAAAAGTTCAATTTGAGCCATTCGATAAGAGGGTTTTTAAATTGTCTTAGCATCAGGAACTAAGTCAACAGTAAACTCAACTTCCCGATCTGGAATTATTCTAGGAAACTCATCATGAAAAACATCAAGATACTCATTTACCACTGGAACATAATTAATCTTAACAGTTCCATTATTTTCAACGATGTGTGCAAGGTAACATTAATTTCCATCTTTTACAAGTTTCTCGGCCTCTTGATAAGTTATCAATAGTAAGGGTTCATTCTTGTACACAAACTGAAATTCTTTCTGAAAAGAAACTTCTTTAGCTCTACAGTCAATCTTAGCATGGTAAATAGAGAGCCAATCCATACCCAGGATAACATCAAACTCTACTAGAGGTAGAACAATAAAGTTTTCAAGTAGGTTCTTTCCACAGATAAGGATAGGAAGATTCTTATAAATTCTTTTTTCCTCAACATTCCCCCCAGGTGTTTTACCAAAAGTTCAGGAGTCATTTCTTGAGATGGTATTCCCATTTTACTAGAAAAGGTTTCAGAGATGAAAGAATGTGTAGACCCCGAATCAAACAACACACTGGCATAATCTGAAAAAACAAACAAAGTACCTGATACAACTTCATTTGATGGCCCGACATCTGCTGAAGTAGTTGCAAAGGATTTCACCACCCCTTTATGCTAGTAGTCTAACTGCTTCCCGTCACTCAAGCTCTTTGTCGGACACTCGTTTGCATAGTGACCCATATCATTGTACTTATAACATTTCACTAACTGTAAATCAAATTTGGTCTTACCTTCACATTGATCCTTTTCAGTGCAATCATGAGACTTATGTCCCATCTTACCACATCGGTAGAACTTTCCAAAATTCAGAAGACAATCCCCAGGATGCCTTTTGCCACATTTACCACAAACTGGAAATTTAGTTTTCTTACCATCAGACTTTCTTGAAGAATTGTTACCTTTCTTCTGCCACCTCGGTCTCTTCTTCTGTTGGATGTTATAGAACACTTTATCATCGTCAAACTCCATTTCCACCTTCTCAGCACATCGAACAAGCTTTTCATAACTTTTAAACTCACTAGAAGCTAATTCCCTTTGATATTTTGGCTTTAATCCTGAGTAAAAACGATTGATTTTACTATAAAGGTCTCGGATAAAATTTGGAGCATACCTTGCCAATCGAGTGATCCTTTCTTCATAGGTGGTCACTGATTCTTCCTCTTGCCTCAATTCCAAGAATTTTTTTTCCATCCTAAGTCGAACAGCCTTAGGAAAATACTTCTCAAGAAACATACCTTTGAATTCATCCCAGTCAAGAGCATCAATCCCATCGGCGTCCCTGATATTTTTAACCATAGACCACCACTGATCTGCCTCACCCTCCAAACGGTAAATAACAAGACTAACCTTTTTATTGTCTGAACACCCCTTGAAATCAAAAATCTTCTCCAGTTCTTTAATCCACCCTTCATCTAGCACAATTTCAGATGATCCTATGAATGATTGGGGATGTTGCCTCATGAAATGTTCCACCACTGACATGTTCCTATGCGGTTGATCTGGCTGATCTAATGGCTGGATACCACCGCCATTTATCGTTTGATTCAACTGCATCATTACTGCAACAAACCATTCAGTTCCAATTCCGACCATCTCAGGATGTTGATTCGGAAGGTTATTTCCTTCTGTATGCCTTCCTAGCACTGTTTCCCTGTTTCCTCTGCGGAAAACCATTCTGAAAAAACATGTCTTAGATGAAGCAACATGGTAATCTTCAAATACTATATCACTTCAATTTGACCATAAAAAAAATATTTTCGGATAGTTATTTAATAGAATTATAACTCCTAAAGTTATCTAAACCTCCCTCTGATACAAACTATAAGGCCCCATCCTTAAACCAAACTTAATCTTGAGTTATTACAAGATTACACATTGAGAATATTTTCGGGATTAGAGTTTTAGAGAATTAGATCATAAAACTTGCATTACATTACACATATAAAAAAGGTGGTTACATAAAGATAGTATTCTTCATTCCCATCAATGGAAACATATTTAAAATAAAACATGGATTCTTTCTTGACACTTCCTTGACACTATCATCATATCATGTACCTTTCCCTTGACCTGTGAAAAACATTTCAAAAAAACCTGTGATGAGCATAAAAAGCTCAGTAAGGGATATAAAAATATGGAAAGGAAACATGGGTACATATATACATAAGAATGAAATCATACTTTACCCATAAAACATAAGCACTTTAACATACCTCATCAAATCATGAATAAATCATAGAAATCATAAGACATAAAGGTAACTTGAGAATTCATAACATTCTTACGTAGGGAGTAACCCTCTTGCTTACGTTTGGAATATCCATCACAGTATATTCCCTAAATATCTTCGGAGAAACCTTAACGTTTCACTCCTTCGCGTTACACAATGAATTGGAGAACTATATCGGGCTCACCCGCCCTTAGTCTATCACGGAACCACCCGTCTTCATAATAATGCCCAAGAACCTCAACATAATCGTATCACATAAAACATGCATAAAGGAAACATAACATTTCCAACTTTCGATCACAATATATAAATACAACACATTGATATAAAAACATTATGAAAAAAAATTTCAATACCAAAATAAAAGAAAAGTAAAACATGGTATTTATTTTTCTTTTAAAAAATGGTATGGCTTGTAGAGGAAGCTAAAACTCAAATAATGGTCACAGCGGCAGAGAAGTCATTGTCGCCGCATACGTATGACAAAAACATTCTCTTTTGTCATTTAGTAAATGCTTCGTATAAAAAAGATTCCTTTTGAATAAGCGTAAAATTCAAATGGTTTTTTACACCGTATAAAAGAAGGTTGTGTATAAAACAAAATATGCCTCAATGAAAAGAGATTGAGACGAAGTCCAATACCTCGGGTCCGACTTGACTCGATCGTAATTTATTGTCCTGAATAATAAACTTGAGATAATTAATACTTTCTTAAGAACCTTTTTCATGTTCATTATTCTTTTTATATCACTTATTTCCATGTCATGAACACTATGTAATTATTTAAGTTAATAACGGTCATTTTAACGATAATTGGTACTTGAGTCAAAAATAAACCCTTTATAATTACAATTTGTTCATGTATCCATTATATCCAGAATGGTATTCATGATGTAGATATCATATATGTCATATATATCCAGTACATGAATGCATTTATGATATTACATAATTATTTAGAGGTAAGAAATGAAATGCACCGTTCATGGAGACGGTAAGTTATACGTACGCATGAACGCTACTTTCATTTCTATTTCGTATTTTATAGAATGGAATCATAATGATATAAAGTTATATTATAATTCCAGTATAATATCATATATAATATCATAGTTCCATCCTTTATACGTCCCACATATGGTATTTAACGAATCAAATCACTTTGAGGGGGCGGTAGTCCACACTTCCTTAAATGAAGATATCGCGTTTACCCATAATGGAAACCATAAAGGTATGAACAAAAATTAAAAAAACAGAATATTAAGGAAAACATAAACATATTATATATCATATATAAATATATTGAAATCTTAATGGCCACCTTTGAAGTTGTTAAAATAATGTTGAACAATCATCATTTCGGGAGGCATAAATTCACCATTCACGGAAACAGTATGTTCGTTAACCATTAGATATAGGTGTGTGTATGTGTAGCTCGAATATATATTATAACAACATCCTATTATATTTAGGATACTGGAGTTGTTACAAAAGGAAAGAATAAAAAGAGTTTAGGGGGTTGGAGAAGCAAAATAAAACAAAAAGACTCAAAAGAAGACATTAACTTAAAATCGGGTAACTCCCATTGGTTTGAGCTCAAAGGCTTCCTTGGGAAGACTAATGCTCAAAGAGAGGCTTCAAGGAGTAAGAGAGGGAAGTGGAGAGACAAAATGGGCAGGGGTTGGACGAGCCAAAGGCTTTGGGAGTGTGGGTAAGGAGGTAGAGGTGGGGGCCTTTTATAAGAGGAGAGGAGGGGCACTCTTTGAATGTAAAGATAAGTTACATTATTTTAAAATGAGTTTCGGATTTAAAAGATCCCAAATTGATATAATTATATGATAAGGTGATAAGGGTTCTAAATCCACTCATCCAATTGGTTTTGGCCATGTTTAGGTTTTAGATATTACATTAACTTTCCATTTTATTTAAATCGTCAAATAATGAGGTCATCGCTGCATCATCATGATGTCATAAATAATTTAATGTATTTAATGTCTAAAAATTATAAAAAAAACTATTATGTAGGAAATCCTTTTAGATATCTAATGAATATTTATAGTCAAAAATATGACTTGTATATCCCCATATAAAAATTGTTTTAGTAACATAACTCATGTTTGTGTCATTTTTACTTTAACATTAAATAAAAAGTTATTTATGTCATTTCCCAACCATAGTGGCTCCATGGGGTCCCCAAGTTGACCCATGGCTTTTCTTGGTCTGCCATGACACATCCAATGAGGGTAGGACATGTGTCAAGCTCATCTCATACTATTAAAACATTATTTTTACCTTAAACTACACTAATTACCACTAATCGCGATTAAGAACATAATAAGTTACTATTCACCAAAAAATTATTTTAATCTCATTGAACCACATTTTACTTCTTAATGACAACCATGTATGTCGGATTTTTGAAATTCGAAACACAATGATGGAAAAATTTCATTTAAACGGAAAAATCAGTTTTTATAAGTACCACTTAGTGGTTTCACTATTCATCAAAAATTGAAGTTTTTCAGAAAATTACCAAAAATTCACCCTAAGCTATATTTGATATTCCTAATTCAAAAATTATTTCTATTTTACAAAATTCAAATCATATAAGTTACATTAATTAATTTAATAATTAATTCCCGATGTCATGACAAATAGCGGGTTTTTTGAAACAATATCTATGAAAAGTTTGGAATTAGTTTATGACCAATTCCAAAGTGAAATTTATCCTAATGACGACCATTGGATTTAATGGTAAAATTATATTCAGATTACACTTTAAGACAAATTAAAAATATAATCTAACCATATAATTAAATTAAATGAAAAAGCAGTTTTGATATAAAATGCAATATTTTTCACTCTTCATTAAAAAAATGAACATTCTCAGAAAAATACCAAAAATTTATCCAATGTAAAATTCAATGTCCCAATCATAATGAATATGTTTATTTTGACAAATATAGATTATAAAATTGTCAAAAGATTGAAAAAAGGGTTTTCCATCAAAAGGCAGTAAAATAATCTTTTAAGAATATTAGTGTATTCCATGCTTAAGATTGGATTTATTTTCATTTTAAGCCTCTAAAACACTATCTAATTAATTAATAGACATAGACAAAAATATTTATTATTCATTACTTACTTGGGATGTTACAATCATTTTCTTTAAAAACCATTATTAAGGGTTCATGAGTATATAATTCCTCAAAGAATTTTTTTTATGATTATGGATTATATCCATAAACTGTTCAATTTATGTTAAGTGTCTTCCAAGTTTGGATTTATGTAATGATATTTATAAACTAATATAGTTTATGCTATTGTTTAGAAATGGAGCCATGAGGAAGGAATGGAAACTGTATCAATGCACACACTCCATGTAGGGATTTCCATCCTGCTCAAGATAATTATAGTGGGGCTAGTGATACAAATGGTTCTGATTAGATTGACACTATATTAGGATAACTCACTCAGGTTATTAATAATAAACTTACCTATATGGAGGACCCTGATTCACATTGTGGAGGATCAATGCTAGGTCACTTCATGAGGAAAAAAACCACCAACATTCAATGGGGGTAAAAATACACTAGAAGCAGAGGAATTGATAATTTCCTTAGAGAAGATATTCTATGACATGGGGAGTAGCGAAAGGAAAAATGTTGTCTTGATAGTTTACCGCCTCACTGGATATTTTGATCAATGGGTGTCCTTGATTCAAAACACAAAGGAAGATTGTGAAGTATCCAATATGTAATGGATGGAGTTTAAAGAAATTTTCATAGAAAAATACTTTCCTCATGACCATCGATCAGATATAAAAAGGAAATTTCTAAGTATGAGGAAAAAGAATGATAAGACTGTCACAATGTATGAAGCTAACATTAGAAGTATAGTGAGGCATGATACAGATTATATGCATAACCCAAGAATTAAGATTGATTTTTTCATTAATGGGTTAAAACCATTTCTCCGTTGACAATTTTTCTCACAATCCTTCTTGTCGTATGAAGATATTGTCTCATGTTCAATCTAGACAGAAAAAGAATTCTCGAAGCCTTACGACTTTAAAGTAATGCATGAGAAAAATAGATATACTGAACACTGTGGAAATGGAAATAAGGGGAAGAAGGGAAAAGTTGAATATCAATCCTGTAGTAAATGTGGAATGAAACAACCTGGTACCTGCCTAAAGGAAATGTAAGTATGTTACAAGTGTGGTGAAAAAGGCCACCAAGCTCGTGAATTGAAGGGAAAGAAATTGGATGTCGATGATGAATGCTATAATTGTAAATGAAGGGGGATTTATGAGAATTAATTTGCTAAGTGTTAGGGGAATTTACCTCAGAAAATGCCAAGGATGAAGTCTTAGATTATGCTTTCACTACTACTGAGTTTGATGCTACGAAATACATAGTGGCAGGTAAATTAATGGTTTCCTCATGATTAGAAAATTCTTTATTTGATTCTAGATCATTGCATTGTTTCATATCTTCCTAGTTTTCTATGATAATTAGATATTTACAATTTGATTTAACAAGGGTTTTTTTAGTCAAAACTCTTAAGGGATGTATCATTGCAACAAAGTTTTGTGAATCAATCCCCACTAGGGCATATAAATGTTCTTTATCTGTTGATCTCACTGCCATACCCATGATTGAATTTGATATAATCCTCGGTATGGATTGACTTTTGGACCATGATGAAAAAATGTATCGTAAGAAGAATGAGATTACTATATTTGATGATGATGATAAAGAACATCTTGTCTTTATAGAAGAATCATCACCACTTAATTCTTACATAGATCCACCCCCAGTAGCTCAACAAAATTCAATTATTTGGGAGGAAGTGAATTAAATAATTTTGGGTGAGGAAAGGAATGTTAAAATAGAGGATTTAACTTTTATGTGAGATTATATTTATTTATTTCTAGAGGATTTACGTTCTCATTCTCCAGAATGACAAATTGTGTTTTCCATTGATTTAATTCCAGGATCAAGGACCATATCGAAGACCCCTTATATAATGGAGACTGTGGTAGTGGAACTAAAGAAAAACTATTGTAATTGAGTAATAAGGGATTTATTATCCATAGTGTTTCATCATGGGGTGCCCATGTCCTTTTTGAGAAGTATAAAGATGGATCTATTAGGTTGTGCATTGACTACAGAGAGATCAATGCTATAACAATAAAGAACAAGTATCCCCTACCTCGCATTGATGATTTGTTTGACCTAATTCATGGAGCTAAATAATTTTCAAAGATTTAAATTAGATCTGGACATCATCAATTGAGTGTGAAGAAGGAAGACATTTCAAAAATAGCATTTTGAACCAGGTACGGGCATTACGAGTTTACATTAATGCCTTTTGGATTGACAAATGAACTCACTATCTTCATAAATCTAATGAATAGAGTTTTTAGAGAATATCATGATAAAGTTTTAGTGGTATTTATTGATTATATCTTGGTATACTCCAAAAGCTCCGAAGATCATAAAAATCACTTGCACATTATCCTGAAGACACTTAGAAGACACGAATTATAAGGGCAGTTTTGCAAGTGTGAATTCTGGTTTCAAGAGAGTTATTTTCTTGGATATATTGTCTCTAAGGATGGAATCATTGTTTATGCTTATAAGAAAAAATAAATCCAAGAATGGATAGCACCAATGAGTATAACTGAGGTATACACATTTATTGGTTTAGTAGGTTCTTATTGGCGTATCGTCCAGAATTTTTCCCAATTGGCTAACCCATTAAACATGCTCACACGTATAGGGGTTAAATTTTTTTCGAATAAAGAGTGTGAAGAATTTTTAGATGAAATAAATAGAATATTAGTCAATGCTCTTATATTGACACTACCATTGGGGAATTATGGGTTTGTTATTTTTAATGATGATTAAAAGAAAGGACTTAGTTGTGTCCCTATGAAAAATTATAGGGTTATTACCAATGCATCATGAAAGCTAAAAATTCATGAGAAAATTTATCCTCCTCATGATCATGAGTTAGTAGATGTAATATTTTCTTTAGAGATATGGATACATTATCTCTATAGTGAAAAAGTGAGATTTATACTGATAACAATAGTTTGAAGTATATTTTCTAACAAAAATAACTCAACATGAGGCAGTTGAGATGTCTTGAACTACTCAAGGATTATTATTTCACGATATACTACAACTCGGGGAAGGAAAATAAGGTGGCAGATGCTTGGAGTAGAAAATATCATTTAGTTTTGAAAAAGATGGGAGTTTAAAGAGATCATATTTTTTAGAATATAGTAATGATGGATATGGGAATAACCATGTATGGGGGAACATAAATACATTTTCAAATGGTTTCCAAAGCATATTTATTAGAAAGGATAAAAAATTTTGAAGCTGATTATGAGGAGTTTCAAAAGAAGATTAAAGCTGTGAATAACTAGAGATTGAGTGACTTCGTATATGAAGATAGAATTTTGAAATTTGGGAAGAGACTTTGTGTTCCTGATATACCTTTTCTGAAATGGGAATTGTTGGATGATGCTCATAGTTCCAATTTCTCTATACACCTTTCTAGCACTACGATGTATACAGATTTGAGAGAATGTTTTTGGTAGGAAAACATGAAGAGGGAGATTACTGATTTTATGTCAAGATGTATGGTATGTCAACAAGTGAATGCTAGAAGGGAACGGCCTGAAAGAGTCATGCAACCTCATCCCATACCTAAGTGAAAATTGGATGATATTACGATGGACTTTTTCATGGGACAACCACAGACTCCTAGAAAGAACAATGCAAGATGGGTCATTGTTGATCATCTTAACAAGTCAGCACATTTTTTCCTATAAGAGTAGATTTACCACTTGATATTTTGGAAAGACTATATATTAATGAGGATGTAATACTTAATTGAGTACAACTATCTTTTATTTCAGATGGTGATCCCTATATTACATCATAATTCTAGAAAACTCTTCAGAAATCCCAGGATATAGAACTTCATTTGAGCACTGCCTACCACCCCCAAACTGATGGACAATCAGAACGGACGATTCTATCCTTATAAGATATGTTGAGATCATGTTCACTTGACTTTTAAGGTATGTGGGATCAATATAAACCTCTTGGTAGACTTTTCTTATAATGATAGCTTCCATTCATGTATTCAGATGGCAGCATATGAAGTGTTATACAGAAAGAGATGTTGTACACCAACTTGTTGGGTTGATGTAGGTGAAAGAGAACTCGTAGGCCCAAAACATGTGCCGAAAACGATGAAAAAAGTGAAGGTAATCCAAACCCACATAAAAGATACTCAATGTAGGTAGAAGATATATGCTAATTACCGAATTACGTATTTGAAATTTTAGGTTGTAGATAATGTTTTCTTGATGGTATATCCATGGAATGGTGTTATAAGTTTCAGTGTGAAGTGAAAATTATGTCCTTGGTACATTGGACCTTTTGATATTATAGAACGAATTGGGTTGTAGCTTACCTTTTAGAAATTCCCCCAAGTCTCTCCAATGTTCACAATGTGTTCCATGTATCACTATTGAGAAAATACATGTCTGAACCAACACATGTACTCAACTATGAGGAATTAGAACTAGAAACTGATCTGTTTATTGCAAAGAGAATGTCCAGATTCTTGATAAAAGAGAACAAGTGATGAGACACCTGATGACTTGTTTGGTAAAAGTTCTATAGAGAAACCATAAGATGGAAGAGGCAATGTGGGAATATGAGTAACTTATGATGAAGAACGACTCGAGTCTTTTTATGCAGTAATATTCTAGAAATTTCAAGGGAGAAATTATTTGAAGTAGGGGTGTTACATCCCAGGTAAATAAATAATATTACATTCTAAGGTTTATAAATATTTTTTAATATAATGTTAATATTACTTTAAAGGGAATGTTATGCTCGATGGCGTACCCAATACACCACAACGAGTTTCTTTGAAATCTTACGTTGCACAATGATAATATAATAATATTATAATAGTTAATGGCTAGCTGTTGTAATGGAGGGAATGAACAGAAATAACTACAATATTATTACATATTTTTCTTAAATATTTTTACATTTATCCAACAAATTTTATAGGCTTAAAATCCTAATGAATCTAATTTTAAGAATAAATACTCTAATATTTTTAAAAGATTGTTTTACCGCCTTTTGATGGTGAACCTTTCTTAAATATACCTTTTGAAAATTTTATAAGCTATATTTTTCAAAATAAACTTATTCTTTATGTTTGGGATATTTAAATTTACTTTGGTTGAATTTTTGGTACGTTTCTGACAATGTTCATTTTTTTAATGAATAGTGAAAAATATTGCATTTTTTATAAAAACTGTGTTTTCATCTAATTTAAATATGTGGTTATATTATCTTTTTAATTGGTTTTAAAGTTTAATTAGAATATATTTTTACAATTTAATTCAATAGTGGTCATTATAATTAATTTCACTTTGAAAATGGACATAAAAAAGTGCCAAACCTTTTGTAAATATTGCTTCCAAAAAACCCTCTATTTGTTTTGACAGCGGGAATTAACTATATGATTTATTAATGAAACTTCTATGTTTTGAATTTGGTAAAATGGACATAATTTCTGAACTTGAAATATCAAATATATCTCAGGGTTAATTTTTGGTATTTTTCTAATAATGCTTTTTTTAATGAATAGTGAAAAATACAGTTTTTAATTCAAAACTGCATTTTCATCAAATTTATTTATATATTTATATTGTCATTTAAATTGTTTTTAAAGTATAATTGAATTATGTTTTTAGAAATTAATACAATTTTGTTCATTGGAAGTAATTTCAATTTTCAATTGGATGTAAAAACAAGTCAATCTTTTGATAAATTTTACTTCTAAAAAACCTGCCTTTTGTTTTAACAACGAGATTTACTTTTAAATTAATTAATAAAATTTATGTGTTTTTAATTTGATAAAATTTATTTCATATTTGGAATCATAAGGTCCAAATTATTTAATTAAGGCTCTTTTGTTTTTGGACATTATGAATAGTAACGACGGTAATTATCTTTAATTATCGTGTTTAACTAGTAATCGGGTAATTAAGGGTAAGAAAATAATATCATAAAAATATACAATGACCCCAAAATGTGTTATAATTCTATTATTGGTGTCATGGACGACCATGGTATTCCTTTTTACGGCCTTCAGACCCCATGGAATCACTTTAGTGTGATAGTGAACTTTTATCATATTTTTTTAAAGAAAGGAAAATTTAACCAATGTATGTAACACCTAAGTAAAATAATTTTAATTTAGCCTACATAAACGATCTATCAGAATATAAATAGACATTGGAAATATAAAAATATTTCCTACATCGTATTTTTTTTATAATTTCTAGACATTAAATAAATTAAATTATTTATGACACCATGATGATGAATCAATTACCTCATTAATGAACAATTTAAATAAAATGAAAAGATAATGTAAAATCTAAGACTTACACTTGGAAAAAACCAATTGGATGAGTATATTTCAAACCATTATCACCTTATCATTTAAATATATCAATGAGGGACCTTTAAAATCCGAAACGCTTTTTAAAATAATGTAACATTTCTTGACTTTCTATGACTGCCCCTCCTCTCCTCTTATAAAAGGCCCCCACCTCTACCTCCTTACCCACAACTCTCAAGACTTTGGCTCTGCCAACCCCTACGAAATTCATCTCTCCACATCCATATATTTATTATTGAAGCCTCACCTTAGGTATAAATCTCTTCATGAAACCCTTTTGATTAAAACCAAAGGGAGTTACCCGATTTAAAGGTAATGTCTTCCCGTATGTTCTTTTTTTTTATTTTGCTTCTCCAACCCCGTAAAATCATTTTATTCCTTTATTTTGTAACAACAACATTATCTTAAATATAATATTATGTTTTTATAAGAAGTATTAGAGCTACAATTACACACACATATTTCCAATGGTTAAAGAACATACTGTTTCTGTGGATGGCGAATTACAGCCTCACGAAACGATGATTGTTCAATATTCTTTTAACACATTTAAAGGTGGACATTATGATGTCACTGTATTTTATATATGATATATATGGTATTTATGTTTTATATATTCTTCTGTATTTTATATTTAAAACATACCTTTATTCTTTGCATGTTGTGCAAATGTGATAATTTCATACGAGGAAGTGCAGACTACCGCCCCCTCAAGTGATATGACTCGTTCATGAAATACATGGAATGTATAAAGAATGAAATTAATGAACTTATGTGACCTATATAACATATATATTATAATTTAATTATAATATATATATATATATATCTCAATTATTTTTAATTCCATTAATATGACAAAGAAATGAAAGTAGCGTTCATGCGTACGTACGGCCTACCGTCTCCATGAACGGTAAATTTCATTTCATTTTATCTCCAAATGCTATGGAATAGTATAAAATGAGTATGTACTGGATACATATGATATATAAATCATTAAAACTATTCTGGAGATAATGTACTTATAACTACATGGATGATTCTTTTCAAACAAGTTCGTTTTTAACTCATGTACCAAACATCGACAAAAACATTTGATATGGACTCACATAAATAACTAATTATTATACAATTATAATATGTGATATGAATTGAATAATAAACTTTAAATGAATTCTTTAATACATTATGAATTGGAAAAAGTTTATTATTCAGTAATATAAAGAAACGAACAAGACAAGTCGGATTTAAGGTAAGGGATCATACCTCTCTCTTTCTTTTTAAGTACTCTTTTTTTATGTAACTTTTTTAAGCTCCTCTTTCTTATGTTTGGGGATGTTATTTTATATTAATATTTATGTAAATTTTATTTTAATATGATTAGAGAACCTATATTATCTCATCAATCCATTTTTGGATGTTTTATGTGGCGCCGTTAGGCTGCTGAATTTTAATAAGGGGATTTTCATCTCAATTTTTATTCCCGTGAGATTCATGCTACATTGGAAACTATTTCCTTTTGTGTGGTGTATTTAATGCCCATTATTTTACTATTTGTATAATATATCCTCATTTATGGGTAGTTACATCTTCATTGTATGACCCTTCTTTCATGGTGAGTACGTTTTGAAAGTTTCTCAAATCGGTAAGGGAACCTTTCACAATCCTCTTTTAAAAAGACTTATCTTTTTATGTCTTTTAATTTACATCTTTTTATGTAGTAATTTGTTCTTATATATCCTTATTGATGTAAATTTTTTGTCCAAGTGATGATATACCATTTTTTCTCTCATCAACTAAAGTTATGAATTTTAAAGTGACGCTGTTAGGCTGTCGAATTTTACCGAGGGAACATCATAACCCAATTTCGATTTCCTTGGGTTCAACATGTAGTTATTGAATATGTCATCCTTTGAATATTTTTGAATGAACTTTGATTATTTTACACTTAATATCAACTTATATTGGGTGTATTTATATTTGTCACACATAATTATGAGATTGATTTATCCTTAATTTAAGGATACCTTCTTTATAATGGATTTCATATCATTTTACATTTCTATTGAGACTTCATTGCTGTTATGCACCAGTTCACTCTTATATGGTGTATACAATGTCCTTTGGAATATTATATCATGAATTCATTTATTCTCAAGAAATTATAAAGTTCTGATTAAATGTTATTCCTCAATTATTTTATTCAATTGTTGCTCATTTTGTTAAAAATCCTTTAACTAAAATATCATTTTAAATGTTTTCATGATTTATTTTTATAAATATTTCTCAATAATAGAAATGTTTTCAAAATGGTTTTAAGGATTATTTATATTTATATTGATGGTTTCAAATGTTAAAACCTTCAAAATGGTATGGGACACTTTGATTCAAAAATCACATTATTAAATGTTTTAAATGGTTTTGAAAATGGGTTCTAGAATGGATTCATTATTTCAATATATTAAAATGTTATGTTGTTATTACAATGTGGGAAAATTTTCTTTAATTTGTGCTTAAGTTATGTTCTATGGTTATGTTATGGTTCTTGGGCATTGTTTATGAATACGGGTGGTTCCGTGATAAACTAAGGGTGGGTGTGCCCAATATAGCTCTCCAATGCATTGGGAAACGTGAAGGAGTTAAACATTATGGTTTCTACAATGATATGTATGGAATATAATGTGATGGGTATTCCAAACATAATCATGAGGGTTACTCCCTACTTAAGAATGTTATGAATGCCTCAAGTTACCTTTATGCCTTATGATTTCTATTGAGTTACGCATAAATCATATGATTTCATGATTTATGTTAAATAGCTTATGCTTGATGAGTAATGTATAATTTCATTGATTCTTATGTATAAATGGACTGATGTTTTCTTTCCGTACTATTATAACCCTTACTGAGCTTTTTATGCTCATCCCATGTTTTTAAAATGTTTTAAAAGGACATAAAGTTGAATAGGGTCAAGGATAGGATCAAGGAAATGTCAGGATATCTAAAAAAAGGAAGTATACTTGACTCTTTTGTTCAAGAGTTTGTATTTTGTGGAAAAAATGGCAACTGAGTAGATTTCTCTACTTTGTAACCTTTATGATGTAATAGCTATGTCCTAATTCTATAAAACACTAAACCTGAAAAGATCCTCAATGTGAATTAGTCAATTTAAATCAAGATTGAGTATGGTTTAAGGCCTAGTCCTTATAGTTGGTATCTGATGTAGGTTTAGATAACTTTAGAGGATAGAGTGTTGTTTCAGAAAAAAGTGACAAGTTGTGTATAACCACAATGGTTAGTATATTAGATGGATTCATTGTTTTTTTTGAAAGTTAGAATGAGTTTGAGATAACATGGATAAGTATATCTTGGTGTTTATCATCCTATTTATTATATGATGATTTTACTGATATACTCACACTGACCTTTTTGGTTTTAGTAAATGGTTTGATCTAGCAGGCACCAAAGTAATAGTGGATTTGAAGAAACCCGTGACGGTTTTATGAAATAACAATTGAATGATATGGGAGCTGTAATGAGAAATATTGTGGTTATCCTCAACCAACTATCTGGAGTCATGATTGACCACCTGAACCTTAGTGATTTTTATAAGGCATCGTATATGCGAGAAAAAATCCCTACAGAAGTTCAGGTAATAATCATAAAGGTAAGTATGTTCAAAAACGAATGTGTCAAAGATGTGGAAGGAAACATGTAGGAAAATGTTTTAAAGGGAAAAAAGATGCTATAGATGAAGAAATGAAGGTCATAAAGCAAGAACCTTCCATGGAAAAAGGAAGCATCTAGTTGACTCTAGGAAAGGGAAAGAATTTCTTTCTGAAGAATCAGTTGAATATTTTAAATGTGGTGTGCATGGTCATTATGAAAAAACATGTCCTACAAAGAAGTTTTGGGAATGGGGTCACCAAGATCATACAAAGATTCATTTACCAATACCTAATGCCATTCTGATTGAGGATGAAGGAAACTCACAATAACCAATGAAAGGTATGGATTATTTCTAAACATATGTTTTCCTATTATTGGAATCATAGGATATTATTCATGATTTTGTTTTTAGGAAAGAATAATTTCAGAATAAGTTGAAAAGTAATGGTTAATGGATCATGAAGAATGGTGGATGAGTAATAAGTCAACATATAAGGGATTCAAGAGTTATGGTAGATTTTAGGATGGTGAAATTCTTAGATGTATTAAGTCTTTTTTTTATGATGGGGTTACATTAGAAGTCTTTTTATAGTATATGTAACCCTGATGTTTGATATAAGAAAAATTTATTAAAGGAATAATTATCCTTTATTTTGTGGATATAGTTATAAAGAACTATTTGGGTTTATATGATCCTTGAATTTGAGGCAATTAATGGTTAATACATTTTGGGTTGCAAAATGGAAGTTATTAGACAACCTTTGTGGTTAAAATGCATTGTGGTTATTTTTGAAGATTTTATCTCTTTTTGGGGGATGTTTTAAGAATTATATTATTTTGAAAATAGGACAACACACAGACCGTGTGACAACCCGTCACGTCGGACGAAGCTGCAAAAATCGATCCCACAACCAAAGTGCAACTGGTATTTATCACCTACCACGAGATTATGTCAAGTCCCTAGTTTATTTGAATGATTATTTTTAGTTATGTGATTTTATGAATAAAGAGTAAGTTGATTTTGGGTTACCAATTGAAATGATTAGCCTATCATGGAGGATATGTGATTAGGTTAATTACTTTTTAGTATGAGACTATAAGAGTAACTGATGTTATCTTGGAGAAAAATGTTAAGATTTATCTTAGGAGACTATGTGATTAAATACTTCAGATATTTGGGTTTAAATCTTAGTTTGGTTTACTATGAAGAATTTTATGGATGAATGTTTATTCAATGGTCATTTTTGATCTTTGGGTTTTGTTTGAAAAATTTGGGAGATTAGGAGTAGTTTTTCATTTTATAAAAAAATGTCCTTTTGGGTATTATCTGATCTCGTACTAAACTTTTTGTTTTGGTTTTGGTTGAGATCTAAAGACATGTGAAATATATAGTTCACTTTTGTGGATTTGGTGATTCTAAAGAAGTGTATTATAGTACTCTTAATGCGAAAAAGTCTTCCTGAATACTCGTCTTTTTAAAAAAATACGAGTTTGATTAAGGAATCTAGAAAAATTTGAAAGTCTACATGATAAGTAATTTTGTTACATTATTTTTTAGTTAAGCTCAAAAATAATTTCCTCAATGAAAAGTAACTTAAAACAAAAATGTTTTCTGTTAACTTTTCCTACTGGGGAATCGAATACCGTTTAACCCATCAAAAGTTTGTGATTTTCATGTTGTTAACTTTCTCCTAGACATGTTTACTATCACCCTCCATCAGAACATGACCCTTTGTTTTCTCCTCCATATCCATATTTTCCTACTTGGAATCCTAGTATGGGTTAACTCAGGTGATCTTTTTACCTCTCTCCTATTCTTTTAAAGTGATAGTTTTACCGACTCTTGTTCTGATGTGTGTCTTTCAATGAAGTTTCCTACGCCAATTTTGAAATTGCGAGGACGCAATTCCCAAAAGGGGGGAAGGATGTAACATCCCAAGTAAATAAATAATATTACATTCTAAGGTTTATTAATATTTTTGAATAAAATGTTAATATTACTCTAAAGGTAATGCTATGCTCGAAGGCGTACCCAATACACAACAACAAGTTTCTTTGAAATCCTACGTTGCGCACTAATAATATAATAATATTATAATAGTTAATGACTAGAATTTGTAATGGAGGGAATGAATATAAATAACTAAAAAATGATTACATATGTTTGTTAAATATTTTTACATTTATCCAATTAATGTATTAGGCTTAAAATCCGAATGAATCCAATTTTAAGAATAAATACTCTAATATTTTTAAATAATTTTTTTACCGCCTTTTGATGGAGAACCTTTTTTAAATATAACTTTTGACAATTTTATATGATCTATTTTCCAAAATAAACTTATTCTTTATTTTTGGTATATTGAAATTTACTTTGGTTAAATTTTTGGTATGTTTCTGACAATGTTCATTTTTTTAATGAATAGTGAAAAATAGTACATTTTACTTCAAAACTTCTTTTTCATCTAATTTAAATATGTGGATAGATTATCTTTTTAGTTGGTTTGAAAGTTTAATTAGAATATATTTTCACAATTTAATTCAATCGTGGTCATTATAATTAATTTCACTTTGAAAATGGATATAAACAAGTGCCAAACTTTTCATAAATATTGCTTCCAAAAAACCCTCTATTTGTTTTGACAGCGGGAATTAACTACATGATTTATTAATGAAACTTCTATGTTTTAAATTTGGTAAAATGGACATAATTTCTGAATTTGAAATATCAAATATATCTTAGGGTTAATATTTGGTATTTTTCTGATAATTCTTTTTTTTAATGAATAGTGAAAAATACTGTTTTTAATTCAAAGCTGCCTTTTCATCCAATTTATTTATATATTTAGATTGTAATTTTCATTGTTTTTAAAGTATAATTGAATTATTGTTTTATAACTTAATACAATTTAGTTCATTGGATGTAATTTCACTTTTCAATTGGATGTAAAAATAAGTCAATCTTTTGATAAATTTTACTTCTTAAAAAACCGTCTTTTGTTTTGACAACGGGATTTACATTTAAATTAATTAAAAATTTTTTTGTTTTGAATTTTATAAAATGGATTTCATATTTTTAATAATATGGTCCATATTATGTAATGAAGGCTCTTTTGTTTTTTGACATTATGAATAGTAACGACGGTAATTATCTTTAATTGTCGTGTTTAATTAGTAATCGAGTAATTAAGGGTAAGAAAATAATATCATAAAATTACAAAATTACCCCAACATGTATCCTAATGCTATTGGTGGTGTCATGGACGACCATGAGATTCCGTGTGCCAACCTTGGGACCCCATGTAATCACTTTATTGTGATAGTGACCTTTTATCATATTTTAAAAAAAACGAAAATGTAACCAAAGTATGTAACACCTAAGTAAAATAATATAAATTTTATCTACATAAACGATATATTAGTCTATAAATAGTCATTGGAAAACTAAAAATATTTCAAACATCATAATATTTTTTTATAATTTTTAGACATTAAATAAATTAAATTATTTATGACACCATGATGATGCAGCAATTACCTCATTAATGAACGATTTAAATAAAATTAAAAGATAATGTAAACTTTAAGACATAAACTTGGAAAAAACCTATTTAAAGAGTATATTTCTAACCCTTATCACTTTATACTAGAAATATATCAATGTGGGGAATTTAAAATCCGAAACTCTTTATAAAATAAAGTAACATTTCATGACTTTCCATGACTGCCCCTCCTCTCCTCTTATAAAAGGCCCCCACCTCTACCTCCATACCCTCACATATCAAGCCTTTGGATCGTCCAAACCCTTCCCATTTCATCTCTCCACATACCTCTATTTATTATTTCTGCCTCAACTTAGGTAGAAAACTCTTCAAGAAACACTTTTGATTCACACCAAAGGGAGTTACCCGATTTAAAGGTAATGTCTTCCCGTATGTTCTTTTGTTTTATTTTGTTTCTCCAACACCCTAAACTCTTTTTATTCCTTTATTTTGTAACAAAAACAGTATCTTAAATATTATATGATGTTTTTATAAGAAGTATTCGAGCTACACTTACACACACATCTGTCTAATGGTTAAAGAACATATTGTTTCTGTGGATGGCGAATTACTGCCTCACGAAACGATGATTGTTCAATATTCTTTTAACATCTTTAAAGGTAGCCATTATGATGTTTCTGTATTTTATATATTATATATATGGTATTTATGTTTTATATATTCTTCTTTATTTTATATTTAAAACATACTTTTATTCTTTGCATGCTGTGCAAATGCGATAATTTAATATGAGGAAGTGCGGACTACCGCCCCCTCAAGAGATGTGACTCGTTCATGAAATACATGGAATGTATAAAGAATGAAATTAATGAACTTATGTGACATATATAACATATATATTATACTAGAATTATAATATACATATATCTCTCAATTTTTTTTAATTCCATTAATATGACAAAGAGATGAAAGTAGTGTTCATGCGTACATACGACCTACCATCTCCATGAACGGTGTATTTCATTTTTTTATATCCAAATGTAATGGATTAGTATAAAATGAATATTTACTGGATATATGTGATATTTAAATCAGTAATACTATTCTAGTGATGATGTACTTATAACTACATGGACGATTCTTTTGAAACAAGTTCTTTTTTGACTCATGTACAAAACATCGAGAAAAACATTTGATATGAACTCACATAATTAACTAATTATTATAACATTATAATATGTGATATGAATTTAATAATAAACATTAAATGATTTTATTAATAAATTATAAATTTAAAAAAGTTTATTATTCAGGAATATAAAGAAACGAACAAGAGAAGTCGGATTTAAGGTAAGGGATCCTACATCTCTCTTTCTTTTTACGTACTCTTTATTATGTAACTTACTTTAAGCTCCTCTTTCTTATGTTGGGGGATTTTATTTTATATTAATATTTCTGTAAATTGTATTTTAATATGATTAGAGACCCTATTTTATCTCATAAATCCATTTTTAGAAGTTTTATGTGGCGCCGTTAGGCTGCCGAATTTTCATAAGGGGATTTTCATCTCACTTTTTATTCCCGTGAGATTCATGCTACATTGGCCACTATTTCCTTTTGTGTGGTGTATTTAATGCCCATTATTTTACTATTTCTATAATATAATCTCATTTATGGGTAGTTACATCTTCATTGTATGACCCTTCTTTCGTGGGATGTACGTTTCGAAAGTTGCCCAAATCGGTAAGGGATGCTTTCACACTCCTCTTTTAAAAAGACTTATTTTGTTATGTCTTTTAATTTACACCTTTTTATGTTGGGATATGTTTGTAAATAACATTATTGATGTAAATTTTATGTCCAAGTTATGAGATACCATTTTCACTCTCATCAACTAATGTCATGAATTTTAAATTGACGTCGTTAGGCTATCGAATTTTACCAAGGGAACTTCTTAAACCAATTTCTATTTCTTTGGGTTCAACATATAGTTATTGAATATGTAATCCCATTAATATGTGTGAATTAACTTTGATAGTTTTACACTTAATATCCACTTATATTGGGTGTATTTATATTTTCTCACATAATTATGAGATTGATTTATCCTTAATTTAAGGATACCTTCTTTATAATGGATTTCATCTCATTTTACATTTCTATTGAGACTTAATTGTTGTTATGCACCAGTTCACTCTTATATAGTGTATATAATGTCCTTTGGAATATTATATCATGAAACCCATTATTCTCATGATATTATTAATTTCTGATTAAATTTTATTCCTCAATTATTGTATTCAAGTGTCGCTCATTTTGGTAAAAACCCTTTAACTAAAATATCATTTTAAATGTTTTAATGATTTATTCTTATAAATATTTAGAATTAATATCCATGTTTTCAAATTGGTTTTAAGGATTTATTTATATGGATATTAAGGGTTTAAAATGTTAAAAGCTTCAATGTGGTATGGGAAACTTTGATTCAAAAATATCTTTATTAAATGTTTTAAATGGGTTTGAAAATGGTTTTTAGAATGGACTCCTTATTTCAATATCTTAAAATGTTATATTGTTATTACAATGTGGGAATGTTATCTTTCCTCTGTGCTTAATTTATGTTCTATTATTATGTTATAGTTCTTGTGCATTATTTTTGAATACAGTTGGTTTCATGATAAACTAAGGGTGGGTGAGCCTGATATAGATCTCCAATGCATTGGGTAATGCGAAAGAGATAAATGTTAACGTTTTTCTGAAGAGATTTAGGGAATATACTATGATGGGTATTCCAATCGTAACCATGAGGGTTACTCCCTACGTAACAATGTTATGAATGCCTCAAGTTACCTTTATGCTTTATGATTTCTATTGATTTATTCATAAATCTTATGATTTCAAGAGGTATGTTAAATTGCCCATGTTTTATGAGTAAAGTATGATTTAATTGATTATTATGTATACATGGAATGAAGTTTTCTTTCCCTGCTCTTATAACCCTTACTGAGCATTTTATGCTCATCCCATGTTTTTGAAATGTTTTCAGAGGACATAATGTTGAATAGGGTCAAGGATGGGAACAAGGAAATGTCAGGATATTTAAAAAAAGGAACTAGACATGACTCTTTTGTTCAAGAGTTTTTATTTTGTGGAAAAAATGGAAACTGAGTAGATTTTTCTACTTTGTTACCTTTGAGATGTAATAGCTATGTCCTAATTCTCTAAAACACTAAACCTGAAAAGATCCTCAATGTGAATTATTCTACTAATTCAAGATTAAGTAAGGTTTAAGGCTGGGTCCTTATAAGGGGGGAATGAAACACCACAAGATTACCTTGTACGCTTCTCTTTGAATAATACAATAGCGTGTGATGTACAAAACATCGAGTTCTAACACACCACGACTAATCAAACAAGGTGTTACAATTATTAATATACAGTTTTTGAAATTTAATAAATTTTATCTTTCAAAATGGAGTTCATTTTTGGATTCAGAATATCGAAATTAGCTTAGGGTGAATTTTTTGTTTTTTTTCTAAAAACCATTAATTTTTGATGAATAATGAAAAACATTGAGTTATAGTTTAAAACCGAATAATTATTTAAATATTTATTTATTTTATTTAAATTTATTTTAGGTCAAAATAGATACACAAAACCTATATAACTTCAATGTAATTTATTAGAGTCTGTTTATAATAATTTTAGATATATAAAAATTTTATTGAACTTTTTACCGTCTTTTTCCCACCTCCTAGGATCATTTGATAATCTACATAAAACAAAAATTTTCCACTTATGTGAGTTTAATTTAAAAAATATTTGTGAAACAGTTGATATCATTATGTAAAATGTGGTTCAATAAGATGAAAAGAATTTTTGGTGAATAGTATATTTTTACATTTATTTACCACGATTAAAAGTAAATAGGGTAATTAAGGGTAAAAATGATATTATTATTACCCTAACACATGTTATAATTCTTTTATTTAAGTGTAATTCGACCAAAAACATCCTTAGGAATAAAATATGACCTTTTAGGTCTTCTTGGATTATATTAGGACATTGATTATTATTTATTTCAAAGAAAAGTTCAAAGTGTTAAATTAAATGTTTAATAACTAAACCATTTTTAATATAGGGTTACATATAAGTTAAATTAGACTATAAATATTAAATAGAAGAATACAACCATTTCTTACAAAATTTTATTTTAGTTATATTTTTTATAAATTATATAATTTAACTTATTTATGTCACAATGATGATGCTGTAATTACCTAATTAAATAAATATTAAAATAATTGATATTATAAATATCCAAATAAATGAAATTTGAGAATTATTATGAATTACAAAATTTTATAGTTTAATATGACATGTTAGGGTTAGTTAGATGAATTTTCTTCGAATAAATAATTCTATTATGAATTTTTAAAATACTAAATATAGAATAGTGTCAAAATTGACACAAAAGAGTTTTTAAAACAAATATTATATTATTAATTGATATTATATACCTAAAAATCTAAAATTTGGCGGAATGGCATAATTAATATTATATATGTCATTAATGAACCACTTGAGGTTCTCTTGGAAGTATATAGTATGATTATTAATTATATCATAAAAAAATTCAACGATACATTGTAAATGTCAAACTATTTAACTAAGAGTTTAATATAAAAGATAAATTTAATATATTTAACCAAACCTGTCTAAAACCTATTGGTTGAGTTGTTTTGGACCCATCCCCACTATATAATTTAAATAATTCATTTTGGATCCATTACAAACAGAAAATGATTTTATTATAAAATAATATTTCTACCTTTTCTTAAGGTGCCCCTCACCCCTCTTCTAAATGGGCAATCCCCCTTCCCTCAAATTCACACCTTCAAAGCCTTTTGGCTCAGCCAAACCCTTACCAAATACCCTCTCAACTATCCTACATTCATCCTAGAGGCCTTCTATTAGTGATAATTCCATCCTAAGGAGCCCTTTTCATCAAATCAAAAGGAAGAACCCGAAGAAGAGGTAAATATTTTATCACCTCTTTCATGTTATTTCTTTCTTCCAATTCCACTTTATTTGTTGTTTACATTCTAAAATAATAACTCTAGTATCTTCTATATAATGTGATTTTATTATAAATATGATACAACTATATTCATTATTCTATCTTTCTTTTGAATGACATGTCACAATACGTGCGTACGTACGGCTTACCATCTCCACATCGTGGTGTAATTGTGAATCAATAAATTATTATTTTTAAGGGTATAATAATGATGTGTAATTGATATAAATAATAAATGTAACATGATAATGATTCTTGTATATATGATATACCATCCAATTATATATATTTTTAATATCAAAATAATGATATTATCACTCGAGCGTACATACAGATTACCGTCTCCACGAACACGATGAGATTCATTCCTCATCGTATACATTAAATAATAATGTTCATTAGATGAATAAATTTTTTTTAAAGACTTAATGTAACTCTGAATATGAATAAGATACATATTATCCATAAACAACTGTTCTTACAAAACAAAGCTTATAAAGGAAAACAAATAAGCTAACACCCAGAACGACGAGAATAATAACATATTATTAACAAAGAAATGTTAAAAGATAATATATGATATCATATCAATGTATATGATTCTTGTAAAATTTAATAACAATTATTTCACCATTATATAGGTGTTTAACCTACCCTTGACCAAGTAAAAGTACAAGGTAAGAGTTAATTTTACAATCTATTTATTATCCGAGGATGTTTTAATATAGGTATCTTCTGGGACCCCTTTATCATCCATATCCACGATTCTTAAAATTTTATTCCACAATTTTTTCACTATTTACTATACTATTGTTAAAATTCATTTATACACTTTTTTGAATTTTTATAAAATTGTTTTAAATCAATCTTTCTGTCATTTTCCAAACAGGGTACTTTCTGAACTTTTTCAACAAATTTAAGGTAAAAATGATTTTTTAACATATGTGGTGGGTGCGGCTATTTTCCCACCATTATAACATCGTCAAGGCTTCCCTTAAAAACTTATAATAATATTTACTAAATAAATGTTTTCTTTTAAAATTATATGAATTTTAAATGATTTCAAAATAGAAAGAGATATTTCTCTCAAAAAGGTTTTGATTTCATTTATGTCAACATCCTTTGATGGATTTTAAGCTTATTTGAAGTTGATTTTTTATGATACAAAACTTCCATATTGTATTGAAGGATTTGTGATATGTTTGACTATGGATGTGTTATTTTTACACCATTTAGGGTTTATGGATTAAGTATTGACAATTCATATGATATTTTTAATGCGAATGTTTATGTTATGTTTAAACCTTTTCATATGAGGAATGCATTGTACTTAGTATGTGATGGTTGGAGCCCTCTATAGATCCTCAATGAATTGGTACATATCATGAGACAAACTAGTGTCTTGGAACATGGCTTGGACAATTTCTTATTTGTAGTATTGGCATAAGGCCTTGACTGTGTGGCTATAAAGTTTGGAATTATGCATTCCATCATTAAGAAAGTGGCTATTGATATTGCATTGATTTTCCAAATAGTAAAATATCTATGTCTGTATGTAAACGACATTATTTTGATTTTATGTTTTTTATATTCTTCTTAAGTTCATGTTTAAATGGATTTTGTTTCAGTCTTATACATTGCATTAAATGTTTATGCTTATTTGTGAATGTTTCATCTATATTGTTTTCCTTACTAAGTATCTGAGCTCACCCATTTCTACGTTTTATTTTTTCCCAGGATGAGAAGAAGAATATTATGACTGACCTGTAGGGATAGTCTGTGGGATCTCAGTGTTTTATATGGAAACAATGTTTTTGTATTTTTCCATTTTATGATGTAATGTAACGTTTATGAATGTATCTAGTATTTCCATGGATGCTAAACTGATCTGTCTTTCGAGACATGATCTTCTGTGATCATGTAAATGATTCGTAATAATGAACCGACTCTGGGTAACTGGGGTCAGGACGTTACAATATAAATAGCACATCACAAGAATCTAGGCCTTTATCAGTGCTAATAAAGGCCCACTTTATCAGTAGTATTTCAAAAACTGATAAAGGACCCCATTATTAGTGCCAATTAAAGAGTTTATAAACTGGTCATTTATAAGACCTATAAATATCACTAAAAAAGTATGGAATTTATCAGAATTTTTGGTGTGGATAAAGAACTCCCTTTATCAGTTCATTTTTATCATTGGTAAACGTCCCTTTTTATCTTTGCTGATATTAGCAGTGATTTTATAGCACTGTTAAAAGTGATTTATATCACTTTTAAAAGAACTATCTATAGTAGTGGGGGGTTTATTATGTATTATTCAATCCAATTATAAATTTTTTTCCCACGACATGATCGTGGATTCCAATCAGAATGTTTTTGGTTCAAACAAGGTGATCAGGGTGTATATAAAAATTTCCTTTTATATGCTTGAATATAATTTTATCTTTATAGTAATTGTTATCTTTGGTCGATCATTAGGGGATATGAATTTACTTTTTTGGTTTTTCCTCTTTCCTTGGATATCCACATACATTACGGGGAAATATTGTTGATTTTTCAAGGTTATTTGGGGACTTATGAAAAGAGATCCACTCTCCCCCACCATCGTTATTATCTTTATAGACTATCTCAGTTGATATATTTATAGATAAATTATTAGTAGAAATAACCTACTATATCAATCCATGTACCATTCTAGTGGAATATCACTTATCATATTTTCCTATGACACCATCATTTTTACAAATTGTAGTAATATATATTTATGAGGTACAAATGGTATTATAGATGAATATTATAAATGGAGTGGCCAATTGGAGAACCTGGATGATAGTATCATTGATATTTCCACAAAATGGTCAAACATACATATTTGTGATTTGGAGAATTTTCTTATCATGAGTCACCATGAACTATCTTGGTGCCCTAATCTCCTCAATGATGAATCAAATCCATCACTTTGACCAAATTGTTAAAATAAAATCATGGAATATATTGAATTGGAAAAAATGGTTTCATTCATTTGAGGGTCATATTACTCAGCTAAATAGAATCATTTATTCCGTTTTGATTTACACCATATATGCCCATACGGTTACAAGGGGGTATTTTAAGTCATGAAAACATTATAGTTTCCTTCCTATATGTTGTACCATAGGAAGACAGACATCACAGGGTGTGATGGGAAATGTTGGGAAGACCTTCTTGTATAGGTGGAATTATGTTCATATGTGTATCATGTACCATTAAAGTACTAGATGAAATGATTTATTGGGTGGAACATGAGGGGAGGATATCATTGAAGCACCAGACTATCGTGGAAGGCTTATGCACTCATTTTCTTAGCGGCTTGTTGGTGTATCTAGGAAATACGAAATGATTCCCACGACAACAGTCTCCAAGGTTAAAAAAATTATTATTATTTTTAGAAGCATCATGAATGATCTTGTTGACCTATCTAAGGAGAGTTTTGATACCTCCTCCCTATACCATTTTTTTTTCAATTGACTATGATAACAGAGATCCCAATGCAATGAAAGTGTGACAGTTTCATTATTTTCCACACCATTGAGGTCTAAAGATAAATATTTAATGTTATTGTAATTTGGTTATGATGAGGGGTGGTAGATTTGTTCTGGATACTCAAGAATATGTGGTTTTGGATTTCTCATACAATTTCCGAAGAGATGACACCGTTAAAGAATAGTCCCAATTGATTATTTGGGCCTCCTTTTATTTATATAGAATAATATTTAACCTATGACTGATGAGGATGATACTCTAACCAAATACAATGCCACACTTGTCGTGAGCCACATACAATAGTCTATTGTTTACATAATTTTCATGTACAAGGGGATCATGAAAAATTATTTAGTGTGTTTTCACATGTGGTTAGAAGGGTATGTGGTTGAATATTTTCTCACATTGAATGATTCTCAGGATGAGAGGATAACTTTATTTTCATGTCTCCGGTCCTTTCTAATTATGCTCAAGAATATTTTCAGAGTGGACACTCATGGTCTCTATTATTTCAGTCCTCCTTGATTTTTCAGTGTTATTCCCTCTGTTCTCCATGTTTTTTATACATTATTTTGTAGCTTTATTGTCATTATAAATAAATTTATTATTTTTGGCATGGTGTTACATTCTACCACCATTAAATAAACTAATTCCTTTTAATTTAATATTTATATCAATAATTTCATTTTTTATGTTTGAAAATTTACTTCTTGAAATTATGCAACATCATAAGGGTATATAAAACGTCATCTTGATATTATATGGTGGGACATATGATGGATATTTGGAATAATTAATTAAATAGGTTACCATATAATTGAATATTAGTGAGATGTGATGATTTTTAAATGGATGAAATGAATAATTCCCAAATAATTATGGTGGGTGATATAGTTCATTGGTCAAAATAAGATTAACGGTCTTGGGAAAATCAACAACTATAAAAAAAAATATCGAATATGAGCTAAGGGACCATTTGATTCATAAAAAATGAAGGTAATAGGATAACTATTTTGTTCCGATATCATTTTTATGGAGTTGAAAAATTCCTTTACTATCTAGATAAGCTACATATAAATTTTAAATTACAAGATTTTTATATATATAATTATATTTCATAAGCACAATTTAGTTATTTTATTAATATTTTATCAATTTCCAGGTGATTTTGTAATTTTGAAAATCAATTTCTAAAATGATTTTTTATTCTTGAAGATTATCTATGAGTTCCCTATAATGTTATTTCATTCATCCATTTTCATTGTAGTTTTTAGAATCACAATCCTAAAAAATATATAAAATAATTCATAATTTTCAATATAATACATTCCATATATAGTTACTCTTATGAATAGTCAAATATGCATATCTCTAAATATTAATTCAATAAAATTTGAAGGATGGTAACTAAATCATCATTATATTCCATGGAAAATTTAATGTGTACCTCAATGTCACTTTCCAAATAAGATAATACCTATATCACCATAAAACATTAATGAAGAGATTAATGCTTCCAAAAATAAATTGTTGGTTATTATAATATATTAAAAAGGTCCATACATGTAGTAAAATATATAAATAATGACATAAACATCGAAATCAATAACCCATTTCATGGTCAGTAATATTATCCGATAAATATTTCCTTATCATTCCTATTTAATAATAAAGAACATATTATTTGATATGTTCCAATAATCATGTCTTTTCCCAAAATATCAAAATTCAAAATATTTACCTTTATTGGTATCCATAAAAATATGATTTCAAAAACATAATGAAATACTACTACATTATAATCCATATGTGTTTTATGATTTTTAAAATGATAATTTCATCAATAAATACTTTTAAAACATACATCATGGATACAGATACCCAAGAACAATAATTATTCCATTATGACTATATCAATAGTGTAATATTAAATTTGATTCCTCATATTAATTATAGTTATATTCCATTGGTAATTCGGGAATTTTTTCGAATAGTTACCCATATACTTATATTTAAGGAACTATACATTGAAGGATTCACCCCTATCCTTGAATTCATGATCTTGATGGTTTTTGACACCCATAAAAAAATCAATTCTTTTCATAAATTGACGTTCTTCATTCAAAATGCATCACATGTTTAAAAATCCTTCATTAACACCAACCATTTATCTATTTTCTCTATTCCACCCCTACTAATCTTACTTTTATTGAAATACATAAGACATAGGTAATTATGCCACTACCTTGAAATAAAATTATACTATGTCCACATAGGTTGAAAAAAAATTCATACAAGTTCCCTTCCAAATTTTGTATTAATACCATTAAACGAATGATCAATATTTTTCTATGGATTATGAATGCAGTCTAAAACATTCTGTGCTAACATATTATGATGGCTTTATACATCGAAACATATTCCACTTCTTTATATACCACACTCAAGAACATAATTTATAAATCTGCTCACCGATCATGTGGAAATTGTTTCCCATAAAGAGTATATTAAAGTCCATACATTCCATGTTTTTTTATTTCTTTAGCCTCCATATTGTTTTGAATCAATAACCACCATTAATAATAATCTCTTGAGATATGATAAAATTCCATGAATACTTTTTACCTTTCACTACATCCAAGATTATGGAATATATTATATGTTAATATTATACATTGTACATCAGAAATTTATTTTTATTCCAATTCAATGATGGTGGTTGTTGATGGATGAAATAGTCTATCATTCTTACACCATTCAGTGGATCTGTATCATACTACATACATGAATGATTAAAACTCATAACATGAGTCTACTACCCCAAAATTTTTATAATTTTTCCATTTCCAAATACATCTCTCTGTCTCACATCATTATCTATACCATGTGGGAAATCCCAGCATAGAGTTTTTGAAAATATATGGTTCCCATTAATTCCACTATACACAATTTCTAAATCATGGAATACAATATATTAGATCAGAACATTATAAAACATAATATACAATACCAAAACTAGTTAAACACTTATCATAAATTAAAAAATAAATTGATAACTAATCTCATAATAATTAGATTTTTTTTGTTGGGGATATAATTTTTGAAAAATACATCATAATGGGTTGTAATGGAAATGAAAATCATCCTAAAAATTTACCTTAGGAGGGTAAACCCAATTGCATAGTAAGCCCCATTTTCATGCACGTTTGGATGATCGGGTCAACAAAAATGTTCCATTTTTAGAGTTATTACTCATATGTACATCTATATGATGACCACATCGACAATAATTATCTATAACGTGGCTTAATTATTTGTAAAAATATACAATCTCCTTCATAAAAAAACCAGGATGTTCTTTGGCACATATACTCAAATTCTATCATATTGTTATGTTCTCTAGTATATGTTTTTCTAAAATATTTTCCCTAGGGATTCAACAAAACATCCTCTAATACCAACTATAGAGATGTTGACTCCCTTAACCTAGAGGAAATATCTACATTATCAGATTAGAATAAGATACTAGGAATAACATCTCGATGGATCATAACATTAAGTAATCTTGGTAATCTGAAAGCATATAATAAGTTCCCATTGTATTTGAAAGCATTAGATACAAAAAAGTGTTTTATTTAAGAAAAACAATTATTCCTCATATTGTATCATTGCATATCAATCAAAAAACACTTCCTATTTTCTTGGGGAGTATAAAATATAAGAAATGTGTGAGATCAAAAGCACAGTAACGGTTAGAGTACAGTGTAATCCTTCAATAAACAAGGTATAATACAAATTTTATGATAAATAATTGAATAAAATTCCATTATATATGTATATTAACAATAATTTTGTAGTAATAATTAATGATCAAATAATTCTAAATAAATAAATACATAATCATAAACTATAACAATTGATATTCCATCTGATCAATTTTTCTCTTTGAATATGAATGACTAAATTTCCAATGATGGAAAGCATAATGTCAAACATCTCAATCATAATCTCAATGCGTCATGCCAAGATATCTTACCATCCATGCTTAATTTTAATACATATAACATAAATAGGTAAGGAATCATCTATAAACCCATTGTAAATTGTGTCATTAGAACTACTGATTCATTGAGGGATAAGTAATTATAGGCCCACATATCACATAATATGTAAAATGCATTACACATATTAATGGGGTGAAAACAGTTACATAAATAATTTTATCTTAAAACCTTTCATATGAAACATTTATAAATACTCTAACCAATAAACATTTTCCTAAACCATCCTGAGTAATATGTAGAATTGAAATAATATAGTACATCCCTAGTCAAACTGATAATATGACATCGAAAGAAATAATAAGGATTGTATTAATACAACAAATAACCAATTAATCTTATGTGAAACAAATGTATTATTTCTTTTATTAATTGAAAGACTATTAAAATGACATTCAAATCATTTTTTGAACAAAATATCCTTTTCAATTTGATAATATTTTTAAAAATAACTATTCAAAATGTTTTTAAAAATAATATTCCTTGGAAAAATCCTCTGAAAATTTTAAAATAATATTTAAAAAATTTATTGGTCTTCATTATTGAAAATTTGGATGCTGTCATACATGTTAAAACAAATATTCCATTTACAGTTTTCGGAAAAAGCTAAATAGTCGTTATTTTGAAAACAAAATGAATATTACAATCATAAAAAAATATGTTACCGATTTGAGTAGAATGAATTTAATAAATTACATATTAGATGATAAAAATAATAATTTTTTTAAGAAAATATGTATTATTTTGAAAACTTTTATAAACTGAACACATAAATATTGTCTTATTTTGTTAAAAATATTTTTCAAAAATTTTATGTAACAAAGAGTTCTAAATTGGTACTATTATTAAGAAAAAGATCATTAATGACCATATAATAAAATAATATATTGATTTTAGTAGAGAAATATATCATAATTCCACAAAATTTGACATTAACGGAAAAAATCTTGAATAATGTTGATATTTTAAATTAAGACCCTGCAAATATGAATACATTTTAATTATAATCACTAGGAAATAAATAACATAAAAATAATTTTTTAAACCCATTAATAGAAATAGATTCATTATATAATATATAATATGGGTTATTACATTTTCCACACAATGGTATATGTGGTGATAATTGAATATGTCTTATGGAAGTAAAGGTGAGTCGAGAAACCCTTTAAAATTGTTTGAATTATTTAATATTTGTCTGTTATACATATATAAGAAAAATTTGTTAATTATAAATCCATTAAATAAAATAAATAATATATATTATACCATATATTATTTACATATATTCTATTATCACCAGTTTATAAAAAATTGTTTGTTAAAATCACTATTTTGGGGGATGAGGGCTTCATTTTTCATGTATGTATTGGTTTGTTACCGTTTCCATTTTAATTTTATATTTTAAAATAATATCAAGAATATTAAAAATAATATAAATATCATATATAATTATTTTATATTTATATATATTAATCTTTAAATGTTTTACATAGGAAATATGTTAGAATATTCATCGAGACGGTAGATCGTATGTATGCATGAACACTATTTATATTTTACTCAATACATAAAATTAAAAGAAACATGATATTAATTAAACATTAAAAATCATATTTATTTTATATATAATACTTGTATTAATAAAATATTTTATTAATCCCATCAATGTAAAAATTTTAAAAAACATTCATATTACAATGTAGAGGAGGTAGTCTACTTGTATACAGTAGGGGTGTTATATTTTCCAATGGATTGGAAGTAAATAAGTTATATGTGATTTAATATTTATATACATATTTATTTATCCTAAATATCACACATATATCTGTAATTATTTGTTTACAGTCTTCTATGTAATGTGTATGTGAGAAATACATTACATCGCCTAACGAGAAAATATTTCGACATACACACCTGAGATGTTATCGTATCCATAATAGAATTGAATGTATGATGGTATAAAGGATAATATAATTTCATAATTATAAAAAATATAATAAATATAATATTCATATGTTCAATCCATAATTATATAAATCCTTGAATGGTAATGATGGAAAATGATCTACATCGGTTCGCACGGTGGTATTCACCAATACACATGATTGAATTTTTTTTTGTCCATTTGATAGAAGCAGAGATACTTATATGTGATGTGATTAAAATGATAATATATATATACATTATAGAAAATAGATTTTTTTATTTCGTAAAATTTAGAAAATGTTAGAATGAGTCCAAATAAGATGTAAAATGAACAAAAAGTTAATATCATTACAAATTATTCAAGATTCATTTTTAGGTGTAACCTAAATCAATCTAAGATTATATTATTTATCTAAAAATGACTCTATTATATAGTGAGGTGTGTGAGAGATATATTTTGGTGTTTCATGGTCAAGAAATTTTTTTTTTGACTGAGAAGAGGTGAGGATAGGTGTGGGAATTTTATTATTATAGGAAAGGATATAATTGATATTTCATTAAATGAATAAATGAAACACCAAATTATGATTTGATAAAATACCACAAACTACGTTATTCTAGAAGACAATATATGATTGTGTTGAAATATGGACATAAAATGGTTGTTGGCCATGTTGTTTTTTCATTTTAACCGTTATCTTTTAGGATTAACCCCATATAAACACTTTTTTCCATACTCAAGGTATCTAATTTGTACTATTTTTAGTATTCATATTGGTAAAAAAAATATGTTTACCTTATTATATTCATAAAATTTAATTCCCAACATTGATCAATATTTTCAAAATTAAATTCAAATAAGTGGAAAAACCCATATCAAAATTATACCAGTCGGTGTGCTAAAAAACTAGATCTCCTAAGGGAAAATTCACACATGTATAGAATGTTTTAATATCAATAATAAAAATGAAATTTATTACAATTCCATGAATTAGTTAAATTTTAATATGTTTGTGATAATTTTATTTTATAAAATTTATATTTTAATTTAACACTACAAGTTTAATTAATGAAAATTATGTTTTCACTTAATATTGATTAGTTTCAAATAATAATAAAAAATTAATAATTTCATAAAAATGTCAAAAATACCAAAAATGATAAATTGGACATGAATATTTAAAAAAGAAATTTTTCTTTTTTAAATTTTATTTATAAAATTTTAAAAAAGTAATTATAAATTATATGCATAAAGTTAGACTAATCCTCCATTTAGAAAAAATATTGTTTTCTGAAAACAAGTCTTTCTATTTCCAATATTTTTTATTTTATTTATAATAAATATAAAAATATTATAATTAATTTATTTATGTGTAAAAATTATAATTTTTATTATTTATTTTTTCCTATTCAATCTTACTTATTTAACAATTATGTTATAATAGTCATATTTATAGAAAAATATTTTAATATAGTGTTTTGATTTATTTAAACCGGTTGTTGTATGGATTTGAATCTATCAATGAGATTATAATTTTTATAATAAATAAATATATTTTGTACAGTCAAGGGGTGTTATATTTTCTAATTGAATTGGTGTTCCATGTCCTACATGGTATATTACATTATGTTACAATTTTAATATCATGTTGTGTTATAATTGTGTATCAATATATATTTAATATATAAATATTCATTCATTTTGAATGTTTGTAAAATATATTGAAAAAAATTAGTGATTAAAAACACATTTTTTAAATAAATGTGTGTTACCATATTTTGTGTATTTCGAATAAAAATATTAATAAATAAATTTTAGAATTTTTTGGATAAAATTAAATATATAGTTGTATTTAAAATGCCAAAATTATCTAAATATTAATTTTTTGGAATTTTCATAATATTTTATATATAGGTGGATAGTGAAAAATAATGTTCCTAAGAGATTTTATTTGTGAATATGATATTATTATGACATAACAGTGAATAATTTAATTATCTGTCATTTTCCCTTCATTAATGTATAAATATATAATATATTTAATAATTCCGTATTAAAAACACATGATTAAAATTTTTGAACTTATGAGAAATTTTATAATAATATTCTCTTCAATATATTGTATTATTAATTTAACAGATAATTATATAGTATTCAAAAACTAAATTACATAAAATTGTGGAAAACATTGGATTCGATAGGTAAAATTTTGTTTGGAAGATTTCATGACCATGGCTGTTGTTATATGAGCTGCAAACTACCCAAACCCACCTCCATATTCTTGTTTATGGTGACATACTCTGAAATACATAACTAATATGGGATTTCATTGCCTAATGAAATTTTTTGGACACACCCAACCATCACCATGAAAAAGTGTAGAGGAATAAAGACAAAATACAAAGCATAGAGAGTAATAACCATCAGTGAAAGACCATTAGGTAATAAAGAGAGTACAGCAGTGTAAACATAAAAGTAAAAGGAAAGAATTAAACGCCCATCCAAACAGTTATCCAAGATTTCAAATTTTTTAAAAGAAAAGTACTTGGAATGACTAGCTCCAGATATCATTGTTGAGAACTTCCAAATTGATATCCTTGAACTGATGATCTCTCATTATATCTAAAAATTATCATGGGGCCACAATCATTTTCTATACCAAAAAACACTTAGGATTGAATACTCATAGTTTAAAATTTGAGTACAAAATAAGAAGATACAATAGGTGGATGTTTCACCAAAAATCATGTATAGGAACTATGTGATTATGGAGATCCACATGGAATTTGTTCAGTCTCAAATACCAAGACATGTACCTTCCGGTACATGGATCACATCACATGTAACCCTATATGGTGTGTAAGGGGTATGCATGGAAAGCCTCATCCACCCAAGGGACTTCCTAGGAATCTATCTATGTCCATGTATAATGCCCATGTCTGTGTATTGCGTCACATGCCATGTCCTCTAGCATGGGTCCAACCTGTGCTTGAGGCTATGTCCATGTAGAACTATACATGGTGTGTTCTTATCCATACCCATGTTTGTTTACACTTGGAGTACAAACTGGGTATCCATCACATGGGTCATAGGGTGTGTGGTGGTCCCATATATCATGTGATATTTTTTCCACATTAAACCCTAGTATGTACTGCCAAGGTCCTACACACCTTGTGTTCAAAAAAAATATGTCATGTAGTCCAGATTCTCAATGAACTCCAAATATGTTTTCCAGTTTTCTAAAAATTATACTCCACTACAGATCAAAACATCAGGCTGCTCGAAACTGAAGGAACAACCTCTATTCATCTTTTTCAACCTTCCAATAGCATCAAATAAAATTTTTATTCCCCAACTCAACACCATACATTTTTTCATCACATATTCTACAAAAAATATTTATTTTGATATTGTATTCACAATAAAATCATCAAAAATGCAAAATCATGACCCTATAGTCTCATGATTATTATTGTAATGAAAATATGGAGAAAATTATAATAAAATGGTCTAAAACAATCCTTTTTTAAACAGCATTAGACATTTTATAATGATTGGGATTCTTGGGGTGAGAAAACATAATAATAAATTAATTATTGGTACAAAGGAACATGAAAACACTTGAAATTGACTCATATCAAAAAAAAAATGATGATCATACTCAAAGTATCTAATAATTTGGGGAAATACACATATTGATGAACCCAAACTCAAATATTATTTTTTATTGATGAATATTATGTTCCCTAAAGAAAGGTAGATGTTGTTGCATTCATTTCTCCTTATTCACCACACACAAAAAGTCTCATCATCGTCTTATATCTATTCACTGAAAATTGTGTGGAACTATATCTTTTCCATGATCCTAGTTTTTTTACATATAACACTATGAATATATCAAAATGTATACTATAACGAGGGAATTATGTATTTAAGGTTTCAATTCAAATAAATAATTTAATTATTCATTTGTTTAAATGGACCCTCAATTGGATCATTATAACTAAATTTCATGCTCCATCCCATTTTAGGTTATGACTAAGGTAATCCAAATTTTATTGATTGAACTAAGGTCTTAGATTTTTTATCTTAGCCTCAGTTTAGGTTTTATCCAATTTCCATTTTAAAACATTTCACACATAATATAATTTATATTTAATATTTTTAAATATTCATTTCATAGAAAACTGGACATAAAATTTTCATATAATATTAGCGTCTTGATGTAAATATGTTTCAAGATATTTTTAAATTAAATAGGTTGAAAAAAACGTCTCAAAATCATTCCATGCTACATTATTTTGTCTAAGAAGGAAAAAACATAAAAAATTCGGAAACTGAGCTTGAATTTGGATCTCCCACTCATATGATCTCACTTACAAGCTATCTAGCTTCTACAACGCATGAAAAACCTGTATGATCTTCCCTCTCAGTGTCATCTCCTACCGATCCTCTGTCTTCATTAGGTTCCCCAAAATTTTCTTCATCCATGATGTCCTCAACAAATTTAATATTGTGGATAAGATCATGGATGTATACCCACATTTTGGCACATGGATGATGTCATAAACCCACTCCAAATGTGTGGGTATGTTGTAGAGGTTAGAAACATCACTAACCCTCTATAAGTTCACGAACGAACCAATGAACCTTAGGGATAGCTTTCCACGCGAGTTAAATATAAAAAATCATATTATTAGAAGACTCTTAGGAAAATGTTTTCTCCCTTCTCAAAATCCATTGGAATAGGATGTAAATATAAATATGATTGAGGCTTTCTTGTAGCTATCCTAATGCACTCATGGATGAAAAAGAGATTATCATTTTTTTTCGTGCACCATATATGTCCCAATAAGATATACCTCATCAGTTTGAGAATAGTTTATGTGTGACCCACATGATCTCCCATATAGGGCCTCAAAAGGATTCATCCTGATAGTAAGGTGGTAAATACTGTTGTACAAAAACTATTCAAATGGAAATTGATCATCTTATAATAGTATAAATTCTGAAATTAAAGCCTTGAACATATCGTATAACACTTAGAAAGTGAATTTGTTATTCCCATCTTTCTAGGGGGACGGTTGTAATCATGCTATTGTGGTTCCCATATTCCTCATGACAGCATCTCCACAACTATGACATGAAACAAACATCAATGTCAGAGAAAATCGTTTAGGGATCCTCTTGATGGTGAAAAATATCCCACTAGAACAATATCCAAAAAATTACAAACACCACTCCTCCCTAATAGGCATGATGCTTCCTGAATTCATAATTCAATCGACTATCACTATAAGGACCCGACCATAGACATTACTTAATATTGAGATAAGTAAATAATTTGACATTAAATCAAAAGGAAAATATTTTTGGGTTTAGTGATTTAGATAATTAGGTAATAACTTATACATATCAACTGGGAAATTATAAAGTAGATACTTATTATCACTAATCAATTTTTTCATTAAACCAATAACTTTTAGACAAAATCTGGTTTTTCTTCACAATTAAACAACATGACTTTTCTATGATCCCATTCATGACACTATTCTAATTTAAATCCTATGAAAAACATTACGAAACATGGGATAAGTATAATACTATCAATATGTGATACCCAAATAAGTAAAACAATAAGCTTTGCGAAAACATGTAATCAATTAATACATTATCATAACGTAATAAATATCAACTAAAAGAAGTAGTAAATAATCTTCACCGAATATAAGATCATTTCATATGATTTTGTAACAGAAATATTACCTTAAAATTCATATAAATATAACATAACATTAAAAGGTGTCTTCGGACATATTCATTCTTAAATAAAATAATTAAACGGTCGACTACCATACATATCATTCGTACAAATAGAATAGTCATATGACTAACATCTGCACCCAATGTATTAGAGGTTTTAAACTAACCACCCATACTTGGTTTATCATAGAACCACCCATATTTTTATTCTAACATAAAAACAAATCTTTGGTTTATCTTGTAACCAACCTTCAAATTTCCATGTACCATTTTATAATCATAAAACCTAAATGATTTAAATTATCAACATTTCACTCATAAAATATAATTTGAAAACAAAAAACATTTCAAGATATTGAAATAGTAAATCCATTTTAAAATCGTTTTTCAATAACAAAACTCCCAAAATGTTATATGGTATTTCATTTTTTTAAATCGTTAAGGATTATAGAGGAATCCAAATATTAAATAACGGTTATGGGGACAGAGATGATGTTTCCACCAAATACGTTAAAAACATTCCCTTTTTCATTTTGTAAAGTGATCAATAGAATTGGATTCCTTTAGAATGAAATTTAAATTCAAAGGGGGTTGTTATACACTGTATAAATAAGGTATTTCATTAATTAATATATACTTCAATGAATGGAGATTGAGACGATGTCCCTTACAATCTTACTCATCACGTGTAATTGTTATGTTCCTGAATAAAAAACATAGGTTAATTTATAATTATCTAAGAAAATATTCATTTATACTATTCCATTTTTATAACTTGTTACCATGTTGTAAAAATTAAATTATTTTCTATCTTTATATCAGATGTTTTGTCCATAATTTGTACTTGAGTCAAAAATGAACTTCTTAATTTTGATTGGATGTAAATTATCCCTGGGCAAAAAATTAAATCTAAATAATTTTATTCATGATTTAAATAACATATATAACATGAATATCTGTATTTTTAATATCCATGTTATTTTAATCTAATAAAAAAAATCAATGTTCATGGAGATAGTAGGTCGTACGTAAGAATGAATGCCACTTCCATTTATTTGTCATATTAATGGACAGAGAAAAGAATTATAAATAGGTATATTATAATATCACCATAATATATAGGTTATATAAGTTACAAAACTTCATTAGAACCATCAATTATACATTCCATGTAAGGAATGAACAAGTCATATTAGTTTGAGGGGTGGTAGTCCACACTTCCTCAAATGAAATTCTCGTATTTACACATTATGGAAAGAATAAAGGTTTGTTTTAAATAGAAATTACAGATGAATTGAGAAAATATAAGTATAATTTATATCTTACAAAAATATAGTTAAATTATAATGGATTCCATGAGTGGTTCTAGGATAAAATTGAACTATAAAAGTTTTTTGAGGTAGTAGATAGTCTTACAGAGAAACATTATGTTCTAAATCCATTAGATGGAGAAATTTATAAGTGTTGGTGGAACCCTTAGAATAGAAAATTCTAGTATATTAATTTTATTATATTTATAATGTAAATAAATAAAAATATGTTAGGGGATCGGATAAGGAAAAAAATAAATGAAAGGAGTTTGAGAGATGATGTTACATATAAATTGGGTAACTCATTTTGATCTGAGACAAAATCATTTCTTAATTAGTGTTATGCCATTGGTAGGGCATCTAGGATGAAGGTTGAGATGCTGTTAGATTATTTGAGAAGTATTTGGACGATCAATGTGGCTTGAGTGTTTCGAGTAGGTGGGTAGACGTGGTGACCTTTTATAAGAGAGAGGAGGGTCACTTCAAAAATCCTTGAATTATTATATTATTATAAATATATTTTAAAATAATAATAGCTCAAATATGACATATATGTAGGATAACATGATGACGGGTCCAAATAATCTCACCCAATTTTTTTAGGCATCTTTAGTTCACTAGTTTAGCCTTATATTATGGATTTAACCGTTAGTTAAATAAATTTACTCATACCATGCCTTCTTGTATTTTAAAACTATATGGTATATATATTGCCTGTAAAATGTCAAGAGAAGATCGAGACAATAAATAATGACATTTATAACATTATATAATTAATTTTTAAAAAAATTATATTATTTTTACTATTATATCATTTAATAAATTTTTATTTTTCTATAAAAACACATTTACAAAATTTTTGACAATATTTAGTAAATGATTTTTGTTAAATTCTTAACAACGTGATTCATTAAAAAAATTAAGAAATTAATATAACATATCAAAATAATCCATAAAATTAATGGATGGAATAAATATATTCAAATTACATATATTTCAATATTTATAATATCATTTATTTGAATCTTTTATTAATAAGGTAATCACTACATCAACATTGTGTCATAAATAAATATATTTTTTTAATGTCTAAAATTTATAAATGAAATTAGATGATTTAGAAAATACATTTAGATTTATAATTCATATTTATATTCAAATATATCAGTTATATAATCTGATATTAAATTTTTTTTGTGAAATGATACATGTTTAAGTTATATTTCTCTTTACTTTAAAATAATTATTATAAAATGTCATTATCACAACCAAGTGTATCCCAAATTCCAAAAGATCAGACTAAGGATTTTGTTTCTCCTATGACTCATCCAATATTATTAAGAAAAGTGATAGGGTGGTATTATATTATTATAATATTATATTTACCTTTATTTACCAGATTTTTAATTTAACTATGGAAAAATAAAAAATAATAATTACTAAATTTACTATTAATAATGTCTAAAACGAAAATGTACCTATTTAAATTATTTGGATCATTGGATTCAAAATATGGAATCTATTTTTACAAATAAAAAATATATTTTTTTTCATTTGTTAATTTAAAATTAATTCTTGTCGTCAAAACCAGAAATTGTGTTTTTAATAAATAAAAACTGTCAAAAGATTGAAAAGTGTTTACGTCTAATTTAAATGTCAAATTACTTCCAAGTACCAAATTTTTTTTAACAAATAACAACATAATATAACTATAATTTAAAAAGAATTGAAATCATAATATATCAATACAAATAAATTAGAATAATGGGCAGTTTTGAATTACAAATGATGTATTTTTTACTAGTCATTAAAATATGAATTTTATCAGAAAAACACACAAATTTCAACAATGTAACTTTTGATGTTCCTATTCCAAAGAAGAAGCTAATTTCCTCAAATATAACATATAAAAGTTGAAAAATAATATTTAAAAATTGTTTTCCCTCAACAGCCTGTAAAACGACCATTAAAAAATTATTAGAGTACATTATGGATAAAATTGGTCTAATTCACATTTAAATCCCACAATATTTTTTGGTTAAATGTAAAAACATTTAACCTACATGTGTAAGAATATTTTTGTAAACCTACCTATTCCCAACAATAAAATGTCTAGGAATTTATTACAATTTAAAATAATAATATTATTGTTGTATTATTTTCCAGTATAACTCAGTGTTCTGTGCAACATAAGATTTCAGAGAAACCCATTGTTTCATGTTGAGAACACTATTAGAAAATGAATCCCCTTTAATGTAAAAATAATATCTTATTCACAAATATTAATAGATCTGAAAATGAATTATTTTATAAATACATGGGATGTTACATAGTTATCTCCATTTTGAAATTACTTCCCATCAATTTTTTTTAATTATCAAACTAGTGGGGGTATTTCTCCATCATATAATTTTTAGATTCACATGTTACTTCTTTATCAAAAATGTTTCTCCAAAAAAACATTAACGTAATGAATAGATATATTCAGCAACACTTGCTCTCTACAATCATGATTCTATGTTGGCTTTTCCTCATAAGAATGATTTTGTTCCAACTAAACTACCTCTAGGATAAAAACATGGGATGGATATTGAATATACATTATTTACATTGAAAAATGAAAAACATTATGTTCCTAGAATTAACATAGAGGTAAATCCACTTGGTATGCAACTTATCCATCTTTCTCTAAAATTTTATATGGTCTAATAAACCAAGGAATCAACTTCCCTTTCATTCCAAAATGCAACCCACTATTCCATTATGATATTTTGAGAATGTCAAGATAACCTACCATTAAAGAAATATCCTTCCTTTGATTATGTCCATTACAATTTTGTCTACTCTAAGCTATCCTATAGTGCTTCTGAATCAATTGAACATCTTTTTCCATATCTTGTACCAATTATGATGTCATCATCTTCCTTTCACCTAATTCTTCCCAAAAATATGTTGTACAGTACCACTTCCCATATAATGCCTCAAATGGTTCCATATGAATACAAAAATAAAAAATATTTTTATAAGGAAATTCAACCAAAGAATGATGTTGTTTCCAACATCCATTGTAATCCATTTAATGTTCACGTATATTATCCTATAACGTATGATTTTTTTCTTCTAACTACACATCTAAATGAATATGAAAAGTAGTAGTGAAATTTAATTTAGTACCCAACAACTTCTAACGGAATTTCCTAATGTTATATGTGATCCTAGGATCAGGATCAGATACAATTTATATTAGAACTCCATGTAATTTGGCTATCTCGTTATGATACATCAGTGGTACATTATCTAGAGATAGATTACCATCAATAGGAATAAAATGATCATATTTATTCAATCGATAAATAATAAAATAGATTGCATTGTTACCTCGAGAATTATTTGGTAATACCACAACAATGTCCATGGAAATATTTTCACATTTCCACTCTAGTTTTGGATGGGGTTCAAACATCCCTTTTGGTAAATAACAATTTTTTATCCTGCATACAAGATAAAAACTTCACATTAATGTTAGAAATATATCTCTTCATTCAATCCCACCAGTATTACATTAGATGGTCATTGTACATATTAGTGCTTCCCAGATGAACATGAATCATAATGAAATGAGCTTCACAAAACAACACTTCCATCAACTAAAAATCACAAGGGACACATAAACTCTTCAAAAATCTCAAAACACAATCATTATCAATGTAATGTTAAGTTAATATACCCTTATGAACCAATTATACCTTTTTATGAAATTAATTATCTTCATTAAGTACATGCTTCATTCTAACTGATATAAATTATTTCACTACAATTGGAAAAAAAGTGATGAATTTCCTTGATGAAAAACACCCAATAAAAAATTCATAAAATAATTAACAAATGAATTTTCTTTGAAACGTAAGATAGTTACTGTAGAAATAAATGTCAACTCCAAACATTTCCCACTTTATTTTCATTCCCAATATGGTTGTTAATCGTGATATCATAATTATTGATTAATTCTGGTAATCTCCTTTATCACATGTTCAATTATTTTTAACTGAATATATACTTAAAACATTTCTGATCAGTATATATTTCACACTTTACACCATACAAATTATGCCTTCAAAATTTTAAAGCAAAAACAATGGCTACTAATTACAAATCATTATAATGTTAATTTAATACATTAAGTTTCTAATAATATTAAGTATATGATATTACTTGATCCTTATACATTAGAACGCAACATAGTCCTTTTAATGGAGAATCACCATAGATAACAAATTAACCATTCATGGAAGGCAAGGCCATAACTGGAGAATTTAGTAATCTTATTGTTAGTTCCTGAAAAAAATCATCACATTATTTTTTCGAGACGAACTTAACACCCTTACATGTTAACATAGTTAGTGGGATAGATAACTAAGAAAACTTTTCAACAAACAATCTATAGTAACCCACTATTCAATGAAAACTATGAATCTATGTGATTTGGGTATGTCATGGACACTCTTCAATAACATTTGTTTTAGAAGTGTGACCAATTATACCATTGTTAGATAGTATATGTTAGAAGAAAGAATTTTTTTGCAACCAAAATTCAATTTTACTAATCTGTACGTATAGTTTTTTTTTTGGTTTTCTAAACAATACTTATGTGACTTTCGTATTCGTCCTAATTTTTAGAATATAAAAAATTGACATCTATAAACACAACCATGAGCAGATCTAGAAAATGATGAAACACCTAATTAATGAGTTTCATAAATACAACATTTGAATTAAATATATCAAAGTGCATAACTAAAAACTCATAATTCCGATATCTTTTTTGGAACACTGTACATGGAATTCATCCTCATCCACAATCAGATGACGGAACTAGAACATCACATCAATCATAGAAAAATACTGAGCTTCCTTGAGATGATCAATAAAATCATTGATATGAGGTAAAGGATACTTGTTTCTATAGTAATGTTATTTAGGACTCTATAATCATAACATAGTCTCATAGGACCATCTTTCTTTTTCACATATAAATCTTGAGAACCCCATGGTGATGTGCTAGGTCAAATGAAAACTTTATCATGTAATTCATGCAACAGTTTTTTAATTCCATGAATTATAATTGATCCATTCTATAAGAGGGTTTAAAACTAGGATTATAATTAGGCACTAAATCAGTAGTAAATTTAATCTCCTGATTAAGAATAATACCAGTAAATTCATCCAAAATAACATCTGTAAATTCTTTCACTAATAGAATTTCACTAATCTAAATGGTTTATTTATTAATAATAACATGAGATGGATTACATTCAATACCATATTTAATTAATCGTTCAGTTTCTTGGTATGTTATCAAAGGTATGAAATCATTGAATAAATCTATCTTGTTATTATAAAATATTTTAGAATGATAAACTAAATATCAATCCATACCCAATATGATATCAAATTATACTATGGTATGTTCAACATGATTTTCAGGAAATAATATCTCACTAATGAAAATAAGAGGATTCTTATAAATCATTATAGCTTTAATACTACCACTTGGAGTCTGTACCAATAAATTTATATCAAATTCATGAGGTGCCTTTTCCAATTTAGTTAAAAATCTCTATGAAATTAATGAATGTGAAGATCAAGAGTCAAATAGAGTAGTTCCATATTTTGAAAAACCTATAACACACCTATTACCACTTCATTTGATGGTCCCACTTAAACCGTTGTAGTAAAAAAAATTACATGCCCTTATACATTCAATAATGATTATTTCCACCCTAGGTAATAATCTTTGGACAAACATTGTAATATTTTATAATATCATTGCAACTATATCATATTACCACTTGTTTTTCATTGATTGTCTAATCCTATTCCTTATTGTTACGAGGAATACAACAAGTCTTACCACATCAGAAGCACTTCACCTACTTTGAGATGCATTCTCCAAGATTATTTTTACCACACATCCATCATGTTGGAAATTTAGTTTTCTTACCAACAATCTTCTTGGACTAATTCTTCCCCATTTCTTGCAAACTAGATCGCTTCTTCTGTTTGATCTCATGGAAGACATGATAATTTGAAAAATACATTTATACCTTCTCAACAAATTAGAAAAGTTTTTCATAGCTTTTTAACTCAAGAGAAGATAACATCCTTCGATAATTTGGCCTTAATACAAAGTAAAACTGATTTATTTTACTACAAATATCCTAGATAAAATATGGGATATAAAATGAAAAACTAGTGAAATTGTTTTCATATGTGTCTAGAAAATCTTCCTCCTTTTGAATGATTTCAGGAATTGTTTTTTCATCCTAATTCGAACAGAATTAGAAAAATATTTATTAATGAAGATATTCTTAAATTCATCCCATTCTGTGGGGTCAGTGTCTTTACTTCCTATGATATTTGTAATCATTTCCCACCACTGATCAACATCACCTTTAACATGATAAAAATAAAGAATGACATTTTGATTTTCCAAACACCCCATTACAAAAAAAAACTTTTCTATTTCATCAATATTCAATTTTGCTTGCACATGGCCTACATATACTCAGAATAATGGGGGACATTGCCTCCTGAGATGCTCCACTATCAACATATTCCTCTTCGGTTGGTCTGGTCGATATAGATCATGGAAACCACCACTATTTAATGCCATAGTCAAATGATCCATCTATAAATAAAATTGTTTAGTTCCAATTCCGACAATATCATTATGCTAATTTGGAAGGTTATTTTCCTCTATATACCTTCCCAAAACAGTTTCCCTATTTCCTCAATGTAAAACCATTATAAACAAAATTATCTTTGATGAGGAAGACTGGTAATAATAAAATTATTTAGCATTTTAATTTAATCATAAAAAATATATTTTAGTGTTATTATATTAACAATATGATAACTCTTAAAGTTATCTAAACCAACCATTGATACCAACTACAACGCCATGACCATAAAGATTAATTAATATTGATATAAGTCAATAATGTGACATTCAATCACATCAAATATCTATTCAGGTTTATAGATTTAGATAATTAGGCCATAACTTATACATATCAACTTGGTTACTACAATATATTCATTTATACTCACTATCAATTTTTTATAAAACAAAAACATATAAAAAACATGGTTTCGTTTCACACTTAAAAATCATAACTTATTCATTATCCCATCGTGGGATCTATTATCCTTTAAATACTAGGAAAAATATTTCAAAACCTGGGTTGAGAATAAAAATATTAGTAAGGGATACAAAAATAATGAAAACTATTAACTTTATGAAAAATGTAAACCATGAATACATTATCATAAAGAAATAATTTTAACCATCATAAAGTAGTAAGTACACATTATCGAATGTAATTTCATTCATTAACCTTTTTACCCAATGTCTTTCCAAAAAACCCATATAAACACACATAACATATAAAAGGTAACATATGACATACTCATACATAAATAAAATAACCATACGATCGACTTCTACATATATCATTCTTAAAAATGGAATAACCATACAACCACCATCCATATACAATGCATTAAAGGTTATAACATAACCACCCATCATTATTTTATCATGGAACCACTCATCTTTGTTTTACCACATAACCACCCATCTTTGGTTTCTCATGTAACCACCTGTCAAATGTCCACATACCATTATAGAATCACAGAACATAAATGATTGCACTTATCAATATTTTACTATTAAAAATCCATTTCAAATCACTGGAAATAATTTTAGGATATAGAAATAATCAATCCATTTTCAATACCAAAACACCCATAATGGGAATAAGGGATTTATTTTCCTTTAAATAACTTAAAATCATGTATAGGAAGCCAAGTAGGAAATAATAGATACATCGGTAGAGAGGCCATTGTCACTGCATACGTTAAAGAAAAATCCTTTATTCATTAAGTAAAATGTACCCAAGAAAAAGATTACTTTTGAATGTAGATAAAATTAGAAGGGTTTTATTATATATCATATAAATATGTTCGTGTAAAAATTAACATATTCTTAAATGAAAGGAGACTGAGATGATGTTCTTTACCTTGATTCCAACTCACCAAGTACAATTGTAATGATAGTGAATAAAAAAATAAGGTAAATTTAAACTTTCTTGAGGAATTTTTTAAGTTTATTATTCCATTTATATCAATTATTACCATGTTATAAAAATTAAATAATTATTTAATGCAGATATTGGAATTTTTGACGATATTTAGTACTTGAGTGGACAATGAACATGTTGAGTTTGTTTGGATGTAAATTGTCCATGTGTTCAATAGTAAATATATATACTATTATTAATAATATAAATACCATATATATCCATTATATATGAAATTATAATATCTCTAATATTTGGAGATATGAATTTAAATGAACCATTCATGGAGACAGAAGGTCGTACGTACGCATGAATGCTACTTTCATTTCATATTCATATTAAAGGAATGAAAAATTTGTGATACATAGGTATAATATAATTGAATAATAATATTTACGTTATATTTGTAACATAATATCATTAACATCATCCTTTGTACGTTCCATATATGGAATTAATGATTCATATCAATTTGAGGGGGTAATAGTCTACACTTTCTCAATTGAAATTATAATATTAATACATTTTGAAAAAATTAATGTTATGTTGTAAATAAAAATTAAATAATAATAAAGTTAGTACACATATAAAATATATCATATATAAATACAATTCCATTATAATTTCTTCCATGATAGGAGGTAAGATAAAACTGAATAATCATTGATTCATGAGTAAGTTGTTCGTGTACACTGAAACAATATGTTCTATATCCATTATATGGAGTTGTTTTAATATTAGGTATAAAACATAGAATAAAAACATCATATTATATATTTGTTATGTTTTTTATAATAAAATTTAATAAAAATTGTTTATGGTACTATATAAATAAAAAACAATGGATCTTGAGAGAAGACGTTGCCACAAAACCGAGTATCTCATTTTGATTTGAGTGAAAAGTATTTTTGAATTTCTTTAACTAATATGTAAGTAATATAGGAGTAATGAAAGGATGTTTTGAAATTATTTTGGTAGATTTTGGATTATCCAAGGGGCTTTAGAGGTGTGATTATGTGGGTAGACGTTGTTGCCTTTTAAAATATGGAGGAGGGGAACATTAGGAATGTCTTGAAATTTTATTTTATTATAAATTGATTTTAGAATTATAGTAGATCAAATGTGATATAATTCTAGGATAATATGGGTATGGGTCGAAATACTCTCAAACAATTGGTTTTAAACATGTTTAGGCCACAAATATAACCTTATCTCTTGTATTTAACATTTAGTTAAACTAATAACCTCTTACCATGTATTCTGGTATTTTTATTCTATATGGTTAAATATAGTTACTAGTAAATGAAAAGAAAACCTAAAGTGGACCATTAATGTAATTTTTAACATTATCTATTACATTTCACAAAATATTATATATTTCTGAATATTATATAATTAAAAAAATTTAAAAAATCAGATATGTCAATGTTGACATTTTTTAGTAATTGAATATTGTAGACGTCATAAAAAAATGATTCATAAGACAAAAAAATATTAAATAAAATATTACATATCCTAATAATCCATAAAATTCGTGTATGGAATCAAAATATTAAAATTAAATATATTTAAATATTTATTTTAATCTTTCATTAATATGTTAATCACTGCATCATCATTGTGTCACAAATAAAAATATTTATTTATTTTTTTAAAATTATAAATAAAATACCATAATGTAATTTTTTTTTGTATTTATAATGAATATTCATATTAAAATATATCAGCTATATATCCCTATATTAATATTTTTTAGTAAAATGATTCATGTTTATGTTATATTTCACTAAATTTAAATTAATTGTTATATCATATCAATATCTCAACCAAGTGCATCCCAAATGCCAAAATTTTGGCCTATGTATTTTTTTCCCATGACTAATAAAATTATATTAGAACTACTGTTGGGGTAGTTTTATATTATTATAATATTATTTTTACCCATATTGGCATGATTTACCCTTTAACCATGGTAAATAAAAAATTAATTATCGATGATACTATTAATAATGCCAAATAATAAAAGGTACCAATTTACATAATTTGTACCTTTTGATATAATTTATGTAATCCATTTTCTCAATTTTAAATCCCATATTTTTTCATTTATAAATTTTAAATTAATTCATGTTTTCAAAACCAAAATGCGAGTTTTTAAGAAGTAAAAACTATCAAAATATTTGCATTTGTTTTGTCTAATTTAAATGTGAAATAAAATTCAATGAAAAAATTGGTATAAATTATAATTAAATTAAATAAATATACTTTAAAACCAATTAAAATGAGAATCTATTAATACAAATAAATTAGGAAAAAATGATGTTTTGAATTACAAATGCACTATTTTCATTATTCATTAAAATACGAATATTATCTAAAAAAACACCAAAATTTCAACCAAAGTAAATTTAGATGTACCTGTCCTAATAGTATGTTTATTTTGTCAAATATGACATATTAATTGGGAAAACGATATTTTAAAATGGTTTTCCATCAAAAGGTGGTAATACGCCCTTATAAAAAATAAAAGAGTTTTTTATGCTTAAAATTAGATTCATTCAAAATTTTAGACTCTAAAACTTAATAGATAATTGTAAAAACATTTAAAAACATGTGTAATCAAATTTTAGATAGTTTTGTTAATTCCCTCCAATACAGGGTGTTGAATTTAACTACCATTGGAAATAATAATATTATTGTCGTATTATTTTTTGGTATAACCCAATGTTTTGTGCGACGTAAGATTTAAGATAAACCCATTGTTTTGTGTCACGTACACTATCATACAAAGAGTCCACATTAAGAAAAAATTAATATCTTCTTCTTAAATATTAATAGATATGAAATTGTATTATTCTATAAAATCTGAGGATGTTACAATCACTCTGATTGAATTTTGGTCTTTTTCAGTCCGTGGAAGACCTTTCACAAATTGTATAGATATTTCATCTGATTTCCACTTCAGGATCTCAATGTGCGACAACATAATTTTCAGAACCTAGTTCCCATCCTTCACCTACTCACTTATGAGGCACCGAGATATGAACTCATCCACACTCTTTCTCATTATGGCCTACCAAAACGTCTATGGAAGGTATTTGTATATATTTCCCACATTGGGTTGTATATTCAAAGGGGACTTGTGCAACTGTCCCCCCCACCCCCACTTCATGACTATGATCACATTCAATCCTGAATAGAGGATGAAAATAATCCATTAGTTTGAAAATAAAATTAATGTGTATCATGGGGATATATGGTCACATAAGACCGAACGACCATTGTCTAAAAACTAGGACTCCATAAAAAGTTGGAGGCGTAGAAGCATGAACACCATAGAATAAAGAAAAAAATCACCCTATTCCTCATCCTGGTGTATCTACAAGTAATCTCAGTTCTCTGATAGATATGGCACCAAATGATCCTAGGAATCCATTTTAAGGCAATATGATACCATGTTTCCCTTAGTTGGAGTATAGAGTGTCTCGTTATCATAATAGTGCATGATATCCCTCCAGTTCCTATGTTTCATGTTATATTATCCTTGTGTAGAGGAAACCCAGATTAGCTGATGGTTAGAGTGAACCAGAATGCACTGTCTAAGAATATTATTCATCCACATCCTTAGAGGAAAAAAAGCACTACCGACAATAGTTTATTAGTCGCGTAGTTCTTCTTGTGGTGTCTCAACATACTCAAAACCTATATGAAAATTACCTATATCTAATTAAACATGGATCCATTCCCCTCTCTTGAGGCATTTTAATACACTACATACTCCACAACCTTCTCTGGTAGTTTGAAAATAGGATCACTCATTAGCCTCATTCTCAACGCTTCAATGGACCTTTATCACGCTATAGTCTAGGTAAATAGCTATTGTGTACAAGTTAGGGCCTCTAAATGAGATTCAATCCTAAAAAATTATACCAAAATATTTATATAATACCCAATGATGATATGAAAATTATATACGATTAACAACCTCTATGGTCGATGCCAAAAAATCATGGTGTCGATCATCACAGGTTTTATATCGAATTCAAGCTCAAAAGTGATATGATCCCTAAAGTGAAATTCATAGATCCAACAAAAGAACGAAAATATCATTCTATAATGCTAGTTAAATTAAAGAAAATAAAGGACTATTATCTAGTGGAATGTAGGCTCTTCCAATAATACAATGTATATTAGTATGTCATCAATGAAGGAAATAACAAATAGGTCTAAATATAGCTGGAATATCTTGTTATTTTAATCCATAGAAACAGTGGGGAAATTTTCACTCTAAAGGGAGTCACAAAGAACAATTATTTCATGTAGAAATATCAGAATGGAATAATACAAATATCAGTGTTGAAAAACTCACCTAGGGGTAGTCAAACTACTTATCAGTATTCGAGATCCATCACATGCCTCAGAACTGATCGAATTTGTCATAAATCCTCAACTCGGATTATTATTTCATTATCATGTCCTGTTTTAGTCAATAACAATCCAAAAAATTATAACCTCCCATATTCAATTTTATGAACAAAACTAGAGTTTCCTATTGGGATACACTGGGTCTGACAAAACCCTTCTCTCAATGATCCTCCTACTTCAACTACATCTTTTGGTACTCGGTAGGAACTATCTGATATTCTATATAAGATATTAGAGTGTTTTAGTTATATAATTTGTTACCAAACTCCTAATACCATATCAGAAGAAGTCGAATAACATACTTGAGGATAAATTCAATAAAATCCTCCATGACTAAGGGACTCAATATGCATGATGATCCTTCTAAACTAAGGTCTAATCTATAAAAATTATGGGTAATGTGTTGTAGAATATTTCTCAAAAAACCATCTCACCCTTCCATGATATTTTACACTCCAAAAAAAAGAATCTCATCCCATATGTTGAGAGGAATCATACTCTTATATAATGGAATTCAATGTAGGTTCTGACCATAAAAAACCATTCCTTCCCAAAAATTCGGTGATACCGTTCTATTTCAATGAGAAAAATATCTTATGAGAACCTCTCTCTAAAAAGAAATATAATCCGCTTATGTAAGATAAAATATATAGAATAATAATTCCCCTTAGTAACCCCATTAAGATGTGGTTGGGATAAAACACCAACTAGGATCTACAACTCTCACATGAGGACTAACAAGATGAATGAATAACTCACACTTGTATCTAAAAATATTGATGATAGAGTTGGAAAAATAATTAATGTGCCTCTAATCATCTGGTGTGCCATAGGGATATATTCATATATATCCTACAAATTTCTCTAGCCCTGACCACTAGCTCCCTAAGACTCATGTGGTATATCTAGTGGCCATGTTAGAAGGATTTGATTTTATCATTAGCCACACATAGCTCATCCTCATACAACTACACCTTCTCATCTTCCTCCATCATCTACTTAGGGGCCACCCATATTTATCTTGGCAGTATCATGATCACGATGAAAGTTCTTATACGGTGCTCCATCCTATATGTGACATCTCACTTATTTATTTCTAGTTAGGAAATCAATTTTAATGTTATATCTCCCATCACATGCATAACAAAAACACTATCTGGGATTCCATGGTCCTCCACGTATTCCATGTGCTACACGACCAAGTGGATAACTATTGTCATGGGGAGGTATCCTACTCCAAGATCCTAATAGATTCAACCATCTTGTTGCTATAGACAACTAAAATCTATAACACTTTCTTCTAGATCCAGTTTATATGTATCCATCTGATAGTAATGCCTCATTCACTAGAACCCTATCCAAAACCTTTTCATGGGTTGGAATGAACAAGGGATCTACACTAGCATTGATATCTCTTGAGATACCACGGTGAAACATATTTTCCTTAAAGTATCCATCTTGAATAATGTTGAGTGATAACAATGAAAAGTATGTGTATCTTGTGTAATAATAAAACACTGACATCCCTCCATACTAAGGTTATAGTCACCCTTTAATATGAACTTTTAACAAGAATGAGGGCTAGTAATGCTCATGAAATAACATCTAGGTTTCTATACATAATAGTGTCAACTTGTCAGGCATATTTGTAACTATACACCACTAGTTCTCATCTACTTCATGGAATATGTAGGCTACCTATGTAACAACATGATGAATTTGTTTCGAGATATTCCTCAAAAAACATATCCCGAACTCTATCCAATCATCTAAATTATGGGGATCTAGCTCGCAATACAACCTATGTAGTCTATAAATATGGAAGTCACTAGGTGCTCTAATGTTTAATTCATCATCATCCATCTTTTTCATTATGTTCAATTGAACAACATGTAGGGGTGTTGCAATATTTCCACCTAGTGTATATATATAACCATATTGAACCTGAATGGAGGGCTCATCAATCGTTAGATCGTCAACATGATTCATATTCAGTAACATGCCAAGCTGTTCTTACAGAGCCATCTTGAAAATTTTACCAAAACGTAATATAATCAATTGAGAATATATACATAATGGGGATTTGAATCAAGAAAAATATTAAAAATATTCAATCTAAAATTTTTAATTTACCATTTATTAGTGTAACAAATTCCTCAAAACATCGAAATGGAAAGTAGGTAGTTAGTGTCATGGTGAATGTATAAAGTGTCCCCCACACCAAAATTGGTTTCCCTGGAATTAAATCTTCAAATGAATCACTTTTAATTTTTTTCCCTAAATCCCAAAACAAATCCATGTAAGGGGACTTCTCCAAACACCATTTCATGGAATGATCTAGCTTCAGTATCATTTTTTATCCCAACCCCATAGATCATGATCCTCCACTACCCAAAGCTCACATCCAAAATCTAAGGACTGGAGAAACTAATCAAAAGGCGTAACTAATATGGGGGGACTTTTCCTAATGTACTTATATGAACACTATAAACTATCTACATGTAAAAGGGAACATGAATTAAGAGATATTTTATGAAATTTAGAGTAATAACAATGAATGAAATACCTATAAGGGATTGAAAAAGTACAATAGTGTAAACTAAATGAAAAAGGAAAAAATACATGCCCAACCAAAATGATTTCCCAACATGAATAAACTAGAAATGTAATGTGTAGATGAAACCATGATCTTGATCTAAAACATCCTATAACCAAACATGGTCTTTTACACTAGATTATCCCTATGCTTCTCTAAAATCTACACTGACCATTCCATCAATAATAAAGCACAACATTTGTTATCAAATCCCATGTAAGTGTGAGAATATACATACTAAGTTGGGTTATCTGAAACATTAATTGGTTGAAGTAAGAGACACAATAATAATATATATCTCAACCTAAAGAGAGTTAAAAATTCATTAAAATGGATATATACATATTTACTCTCAATAAATGACCTAATGAGAGAGAGAAATGTAATCCATCTGACATACCATCCCAATAATGATATATAATAGTTCTAAAGGACCTCAATTGATTCCTAGGGAGTCAATTTTAAATTTTTAGGATTAATGGTGTTGAGGGACCACGCCTCTATACACTATTGCACAACTGAGGGGGATCAATATCCAAAATGAGTACACACCCTATTGTACATTATGGTGAAGCCACCTATTGATAGGAGAACAAGTGATGTATCTGATTGGGGTAAAAAGAGGTGCATATGAGACCCACTCCTTAACTCCCAAGGGGGTTACCATTCAGTGGATAGAGGACCACACTGTAACTCTATAGGATTTACCCCTTAATAAATAAGGAAATCAGACTATAACTTTATTTGGGGTACCAATAAGTATATGGAATACCAACACCATAATTTCATAGGTATGTACACAATGTAAATGGAGGACATTCACCCTAATTCTATAGGAGTGTGGCACTCTATATATTGAAGACCCACACTCTAATGTCGTAGGTGGGTACCACTATATAGAGAGAGGTCCCACTCTCTAACACCATCATGGATTGGAAACACTTAGTAGATAATGGAAAATATCCCTATGTCTATAGGGGGTACCAATCAATAGATAGAGGACTGACATAATAACACTACATGGGTTGGTACTCTAATAATAAATCTTGATCACATCCATCTTCCAGTATCACCTAATGTTTTATCATCCTTGGATGATCTGGCATAGTATCTCAAAATCAACTATTGATTCCAAAATCAAATTTTACAAAGAAAAACACAATGTATATTCTACTCATGGGGAATCATCTGAGTCCAAATGATTCGGAAATGATAGGTTTATAATTACTAAAAATAGAAGTAGGGGTACACAGTATGTAATTGGACCCTCAAGGTGTGTGGTAAATCATTTCTAGATGGAAATATTATTTTTGATACATAAATCAATTCCCATATAAGCCTACACAGTGTATAAGTGGTCAATGAAACATGCATCATCCACCAAGGTCCTAGCTCATTCTTCTCGTGATGTTTGAGTATACTGCATGTGTGTGTGTACCCAAACACAAGACATGCCCTTTGGAAAGGGGTACTTCCTATTTTGTTTTTAATGTCTATATACTACTATAAACATTTTGTGTATATCCATTACCGATTTTGTGGAATACTGTAGTACACAATGGCTTTCCAGTGTGTGGGTGACATTATTTGTGGGGGTCCCACATGGCATCTCATACATTTCATGCCCGATACAGTAGTTCTTGCAACTACCATGCTACATGATGGATGTTCATAAAAAAACCATATGAAATGTAGTTGGTATGTTAATTCAACACCATATATTGTCATTATCATTCTACATCTGGATCCTTCGCCACAGATCTCACCTCTAGGCATCCCGAAACTGAAGGAATGAGCCTATGTTCATCGTTTCTGCCTATGTGGTGTCCTGAAATCATATTCTAATTCTCCCACTTAGGAACATACATGTTTTTTTATTTATGATTCCATTTAAATTCATTATTAAGATGCATGATCCCAAAATAAATTATCCACAACCATCAAACCTTCTAAATACATCCTTCATTTTCCAAACCATTCTTCACATGAAAATATGTGGAAACTTCCAGTGTCTGATCAGGCTCAGTACTTCTAGAAAAAGTCAAATCATTACCCTAGTTTTCAAAAATGACAATCATAAATAAAATATATAGAAGAAAATAATATTATTATGTGAATAGATTTTTGGTCAAGTATTCATGGGAAAATTAAACAGATTGGGATGCCTTGAATCTGATAAATGAATAATAAATTTAAAATTAGTACATGGGTGCATGAAAAATAATTTAATTGAAAAAAATTAGTCTAAAGGGATTATAATACTAAATATGTTTTAGTAAATCAGGGGAAAATACAAAAATTAAAAATTCTGACCTCAAATTAGATCATTCGCCAATGAATAATGCACTCACCATCAAATGAGATAATCTGTTGTGTTCACTACACCTCGATCTTCCTAGACCTACAGTCTCACCAACATCTATTATCGATTTTCCAACATGATGGTGGAAGTAACTACTTGAAATATTCTTAGAGTAATTAATTTATAACAAGAGATATATACCTATTTTTCTTAGGTAGTGTGAGTTGGGTTTTAGGTGTTAAATTCAAATTAGTTATTTAATTTTTTATATTACTAAATGGGAATTCCAACAACATCCTTCATGTAAACTTCTTGTGAAAACCAATTTTAGTGTTGTCATGGAGTAATCCTCTTATTCTAGAATCAACCATAATATCTGATTTTTGATGCAGAAATCTATTTAGGAGACATTGAATTTTCTATATGGAACTGTGTGTGGGTAAAAGAAAATATATTTTGACTAATTTGGTTACTTTAATTCCTAGCACACTGGGTCTCATTATCACCTGTCGTATCAATTCATGATAAAGAAGTTATTTAGAGATATATTTAAATGTTATAAGAGTTAAAAATGTCACTCTATAAAGGGTTCACTTTTTAGCAACAAATAAATTTCAATGATTAATATTTATTTATTGTTTTTTAGTTTTTATGAGGGTATAATAATGTGGAATTAATTTTACATTGTTTACATGACCTATGTACCTTTTTTATTTTTTTGATTAAATTATTATCCACCTATCTTACAATCAATAAATCACATTTTACACCTTCTGATCATGATATTCTTTTATTTTCTATTGCATAACAAACATGAATTATTTGGAAAATGAAATCAATATTCAACTGATTTTTTTGGTCCAAAAAGTAAAACATGGGTAAAAATTTCATTAAAACGTAATATGGAGAATTATAAAACAAATAGTAAATTTTTTAATAATCCATGTTTTTATAACAAATGGATCTTCAACCAGAGTGAGAAGTAATATAATATTTTCATAAAAACATTTTATCAATTATTTTACATACCAAAAGATGAAAAATTGTACTATTACATGAATATATCATTAATTACCATAGTATATTCATAATAAATATAATACATTATAGGATGATCATGATATATCTACATTGGAGGCGTAATCCTAATCATTCTAAACCTACGATGAGATTGTAACATGAAACCCATAGAACATTTGTATCCCGAAATCATAAGCCCCATGAAAGGATAAAATAAAATAAAACATTAAAATATCGTTATTATCAAAAAATTCATGTTATTATATGTAAAAAATATTATATACACACCTTGTAAAGTATCATTTTTTTGTAACATAAATATGTTTCAAATAATGAAAATTGGGGGAAGAATCCATTACCATAAGTATTGACTTCCTCTCTACTCATTACAATATCATGTATAATAAATATATGAATATTATAAATATATTATATAACCATATTCATATATATCATAAAATATTTTATTTTTTAGTGATATTTTAGTAAATATTTTATAATGATTCTGCGTAAAAGTTATGTGATGGGTAATAACTTCTTGCTTATTTATATGTGTTTTTCTTTTTTCTTTTTTTGATCCTATTAAAATGACCATTGTTTCATTGTATCCAAAATTTTACCCATGATATAAATGCCATATATCTTCATTATATATGTATTTATAAGAAAAATAATAATATTTAGAGATAGAAAATCTAACGCACCATTTATGGAGACGGTAGGTCATATATATGCATGAAGATTGTTTACATTTTATTATCAGACAAAAAAGAATTGTAAAAGTTATATTATCATTATTAAATAAGTAATATGTAATATATCTAAAAAAATATATAATAAACCCATCCTTAATACATTCCATGTAAATAATGAACGAATCACAAGGCTTAACGAGGCGATAGTCTTCCACACACACGAGTTATATTATCATATTCCTGAGAAATGGAATGAATTAAGTTATATGATATATATAATTCAAAACAATAATTATATCATAAATATTGTATATAACTAATCAATAAATATTAATTTTCATCCATTATAAGTGGTAATGGAAAAAAAATAACATCAGTTCAAGAAGTATTAGTCTTCCATACAGATGAATGATGATTTCATAACCTATCTAATGGATGTGGTGATGGTTATAGGTCATTTGGTAAACATATAAACAACTATTTATATATAATATAATTAATTAATCATATTATAATTATATAATATTGATTGAAGGATGTGGAGGGGGAAATAAAACAAAAATGATTGTGGATGAACGTAAACTAGTATTCTGGTATCCTACATAGGATTGCACAAAAAGATATTATCGGTATTATTAATATCCAAAATAATTCCTATAGGATTATATGTAGGAAATTTAAATTTTATTTTTGTTAGTAGTGGAAAATAAAAAAGTTCTTTATGTTTTCAAAAAGAGAGGAGAGTGGGTGTTCTTTTGTAAGTGGGAGAGTTGTCATAGTTTATGTTTATAAAAAATTAGTTCTTCCACATTCCTCATATGTTAGATCGATCCAAAATGGAAATTTAAAAAAACATACATGTAGAATTGAATAAATATGTTTATGAAATAGTTATTAGAAAATTTTATTGTTCAATTTTTTTAATCCTTTTGTTTAAGTCATAGTAAACCCATTTTAACTTAAATATGGAAATTAAATATTACTACATTCACAACATTTTTTTCTAAGAAAATATGATGACCATATTAGATAATATAAAATATTATAATTATAATGAAGGAATCATTTTTAACAAAGGAATATAAAATAATTGGAAATTTTTTATTTAAATCTAATTTTGTATATACGAGGAGGAACCATGTATTTAAAGAGAAGATGTCTAAAAGTTTACAATGTTTTTATATAAAAGTTATATATGAAATTTAATAAAATGAATTAAACTGGATAAATATATATATAATAATGTATTAATATAATGGTAGAATAAATTTTAAATATTATATAATTTAATAATTAAGTTAAACCAAAATGAATTTTTCAATTAAAATTTAGTATCTATAATATTCATCAAAAAAAGAATCTTTTCAAAAAGAAACCCAAAAAATCAATGTATCCTAATTATTAAATGAATAATTATAAATGATGTCAATTTTATAAAAATTATTTTATAAATGATTCAAAAATTATTTTTATTATTTCTTAGAGAAAGGAATAATCTATATTTTTTTGAAAATATTTTTTTCAAAACATATAAAGACATTACTATATATTAAGAATTTTCTTATGAATATGATTTCATTAAATAGAAAAATTATACATAATATTTAAAAAATATTTATTACTATTCATAACTATAGCTTTCCTAACAATGTTATAAACATCATGCTTGAATGATATTAATAATATGTTTTCTATTTTATAAAAATATGTATCATGTGTAATGAAACCTATCAGAGTGTGGTGTGTAGTGAAAAAATAACATGTTTTTGCGTTTAACGCATGATTAAAAAGTGTTTTTTATAGTTCAAGTTAAAAATTATATTTAAATTATTAAAAATAATTAAAATTATTGTTTTTATACAAGGTTAGATTTACTTTCAAAAACTGGGTGTCTAGAAGTGCGAAAGGCATTCCACCATAGGATGTGGGTGCACGTGATTGGTGATCAATTGGCCAACCATGATGCCAATCCATTTGGACCTTAATAATTGATAAAATTTTAAATTTTAACCTCCAACCTCTAAAATTAAAATCCATTTTCTAATTTTGTATTTTTAAAACAGCCCCCTCCCCTCGAGAACTCCTCAACCCTCAAGCTAGGCTTTCATAGATCCTTTATATGTGTCATCAAATTCAATCATTGTTCATCTTATTGTATATATAATAGTAATAAAATGAGTGATATTACTTATTATATCCATTTTCTTGACTATATAAAATATTATTTTCATTTATAAAAATATTACCTATTTTCATTTCATTTGTCTATTTCTCCCATTTCAAAAATTTCATTATGAGTTAAAAATTACAATACATGATGAGAGGTCATCAAACCATCTATAATAGTTTTTTTACCTTTTTCCTAAAATTATTTATTTCCATATCTTGTATCATTTTATCATACATCAACCCCCCCCCCCCCCATAAAGAATTCCATCTAGAAATTTGTAATATCATCGGTTAATTGTTTATACTATTATGATAATTAAAAATATCCCCTTTGACATATATGGAGGGTTGTAAACCCAACCATGAGAGGATTCACATAAATTATTAATACTAAGTCACCCCATTAGGCGGCCTAGGGGTGCTAGTGTTTATTGGAATTTATATTTATTTATAAAAAGATTTTTAATGGTGGTTACTCTATTATTGAACCATATCATTTATAAATTAAAGGGATAACATAGAGGAAAAAAAGGGATTTTTGAAATGATATGTATAATATATAGGCTAATGTTTATTTTTGTAAATCATCAGTAGTGTGGATTGGAAATTTACATATCCCATTCTTATCACTTTATATGAATTGGTTTGTTTAGGGAATGTGGTGAATTTTATTGCAATGGAGATGGACACTAACATGGACTCTTTTACCCTATTATATAATATTATTCATAATTTATATTATGATATGGAAATGACCAATTCTATTTTGGTATGTAACCGACCATGGGTATTTTTGTTTTTCACTTACGTCATCATATAGAATCGATGATTCACTATATTAATGGAATCAGATGGTTGGAATTTTATCATGGATATTTTTTGATGTATGAACCTCCTCAAATTAGATCGTTGGGATCAACTCAAGTCCTTCTAAGATTACATACGATGTGTTTGTTATAATAGAGGATAATTCCTTTGTCACGTGAATTGTATCCCATCCATGTAGTCCTACATATGATATGACTGTGGAATATTGTAATTACTAGTTTTTCAATAATATATAGTTATCCATCATTTATATATTAATCATAATTACATTTATAATATTCAAAAGGAATGACTTTTATGTAATTATATAGTATTAACAAGTATTTACCTTCAACAAGATACAACAATTATTCATAGAGTGGATGTGTAATAGACACCGTTGTTAGTGGCCAAATGAGTTTTACTCAAACCATATTCAGTGTTCATGTTGGTATAAAAATAGACATTATTGATGAAATTATGGATAAAGGAATGTTACAAACAATAAATTATTTAATTCTTGTCTTGGATGGAGTGAATGACTAGATAACTTTGGTTGTGCTTGTGATGCAACTTGATAGAAATTGTTTCCATTATATTTATTTTTATAGTATGTAAAATGTATTCCAACATTCCAAGAAACATTTTATTCCCAATTACTATATATCATCATAACATCAGTATTCTATATATGACTCTATATATTTTTTTATGTTGGCTATATTTATCTGATTTTTTTCTTCTATTGTTTCCACTATATATATTTCATTTGAAATATTTATTATTCAATACTGAACCTGACACTAAAAAAGGGGTATAGTCTCCATAGAAAATAACTTCATAGTAGTGATTATAGTATTAATCTTTTAGTGTGTGGTGATGAATCAATTATTACATGTAGATAGAATGTATTAGTTTCTTATGAGTGAATTAGGTTTGAGAAATTACAGGTGGTATTAGATCTTTCTATACCATTTTCATACTATTTCTGGTATGTAGACATGAATCGATGATTGTGTCTGAACATGGTAATGAATTATTTATTTTGAGTACCAATCCTATTTTTAAGGGAAATACTTATTTCTATGGATGATACATGGTAATATACTTTTCTCTATTATAGTTGTACAAATTTTACCATACAGTGACATACATATTCTATTCCATATGTAATGAATATGCATATTTACCCTTTTCCTAGTGTGATAATGTTGTATTTGATCTTGAATCCTTATAACAACTCAAGTATATATATGTCATGAATATTCCAGGAAAGGATTACATATTACATTAATTTCATAAAACATGTTATAGTACCATGAATGTTATATCTATATTATCAGTAACATTTAAGTAAGATGAATGATTTAAATAAATGGTTAATATATGTATCATCGTGAACCTAGATGGTGTTTTCCAAAATAGTTTGTGTTTGGTACATTAAATAACGAATTACTATATGTTTGCGCCATAGACCATTGGTTACATTGGATATAATGTTAGTTGTTTTAATTATATTTTTCCCAATTTTAAATTATAATGTTAATTTGCCTCTATAAATTTAAAATAGTGATCCATATAATTAAGCTATCGAAAAAGTATGGTGTTATTTATATGAAGTACCAATTGTAACATATAATTCCTAGGATATTATATCATGGAAATGTAAGAATCATAAAAATGAACTGATATATATATATAGGCAATTAATTAATAAATGAAATGGTTTCCATTAAATGTAAATATCAATTGCATCATAAAGGTTGTTTTAAAAAAAATTAATATTGACAGTTTATATACCCAAACCATTTATATAACATACGCGACCTTATAACCGAACCTAACATAGTTTTTTATGATATCTTTTCTTCATATGATCCTTTATATTCATCAATGTCACTGATAACTATCATTATGAGATATAATATCAGTTATGAGTGTCAAATATGAAGGCTTGTATCCCTCATTTTCTTTTATCTAACGTCATTTTATTATCAATTTTAGCCTTGTTTATAGAATTTAATATATATTACACCATTTATGGACTTTTTTTGATCTATTGGATGGTGGAAATTACCATTCTCCAGAGGGGGTAGGATTTGCACCACAAGTACGATCTATTATAACACCACAAACAACACACCCACTATACTTAATGAAGGAACAAATAATGTGTTCTTGTAGGATTTAATACAATAAATTAATACCATGAAGGGATTTTTTTGACCTAAACCTACTATGTAAGAGTTTAAATAATAGTTTAAGAAGAAATCCCCTCTTATATTCTTAGGGGATGGTGATACATAGGGTATTAAATCATGGATAGATACCACAATATCAATCTTTGAGAAACTACAGACACCACTTTTATGGATAGAGAAGAATAAATAATTAATTCATATGGGGTTAGACAAGACATGGTCGCATGTCTTACCAATGTCGATAAAAATCAGGTGATGGTCCTTCCATATTTACATACTGATTTCAATGATTATTTCATTCATGAGTCGTTGAGGGATGACTGAGCTGGTAAATTTATGCACATGGCGTATAGAACATTGTCTTTATCATTTACTCTTATCAATTCATAGATCAATATTATTTCATTATCTAACTCCTTCATGATGATCTATCTAGGTATAGGTTAATTTAGAATGGTATTACATAGTCAATCCTTTCATAGTTAATTTTATTTTGGATGAATACAATTTTTTTAATAGAAAACTAGGCTCCCATCACTTACCATAATATGAGAAATGATAAATTTTGGGATTTTAGTTCATTACCAATATCGATTGGTTGTGAACCTTTTGGAATGAAGAATCTAATTGAGCTTAACCTTAAAGGAATTACAAATCAGGGTGTGCATAAAGGCAGTTTTTTTTCAAACAGTATGGAAAATAGGGTGATATGAATGCCCAATGTGATAGGACTCTAGTTTAGTTTTGAACATGTGATAGAATGTGTCATCAACATATGGTTTTTGACCATTGATCGTGTTGTCGTGACATTTCATATTCATTATGTTTTTAAGGATGATTTATAGTTTAGGGAAGACCCTAGGTCATCTCTTGAGGAGCGTTGTTGTCTTATAGATTGTTTTTTAGTAAAGATTACTAAAACAGGGGGTTATTTTGAAATCAATTTTAAGAAAATAACTTAACTTAATGGGTTTAATATTTGATAGAATAAGGTGGAGGATTAATAATTATGAGATAAGGAGATCACTTCAAGTTCATTATACATCTTGGATAGTTCATTGATCTGAAAATTTTACATGGTTTTGTTTAATTCATTAGTTGAGGGTTGTCAAAATATTGATTCCCCTCTTTCCTCTATAAATGTTGCACAAAGTACCATCCCTTGACACAACAATCGTGTTGTCACGGTTTGGACCTCAAGAACAGATTAAAGGATACCATGTAATTATAATATCTTTTTTATGTGTAAGATAAATAGGATCCTTGTGATTCCCAATAAAAACAACTAAAGTTTCCCACTTGAAATTTCATGCCAATCGGTGTTGAAATAAAAAGTGGTTCACTTAATTAAACCCAAGAAATGAACTCAGAGGAGAAACCTGTTTAGATAAGAAATAAGTGAAACAATACACAAACAAATTACACAATACTGTTAGAGTATCAAGTGCCATAACACCCTCCCAAGTATGTGCATCTCCCTCGAAATGATCGTCCACCATTTAGCTCGCCACCGAGAGGAGGAGGAGGCTCAGGTGGAACTCCCTCTTCATCCTTGATTCCCTCTTAGGATAGGGGCCTCCAGAACATCTTTTATGGGTAGATAAATCCTTTGGGTCTCCAAAATTATAGATAATTTCATCATAGCCAAACATCCAAATGAGGAGCCCAAGGTGCAATTTTATATGAAAATCGGAAGGTGGTTTTGAGCAAAAATAATTACTAAAACCACTTGTCACAGGTGTATCGACCTTCATAGAAACTTATCTTGATTTGAAAAAATGAGAAAAGTTGGAGCACCATATTGGTTATCTCCACTGAATGTTTCACACAATTTGGAAACATATATCCTGAGATATGGTTAGATCACAACACACCACTTTTGACTCCATGCAGATATGGTGTGTTGGATAGATCAGGTCGGCTAGGCCATCATATGGAAGAATGTGTTTTGGGTTTATTCATATTAAAAGTATAAAAATTAATTTTAGACCAACCCACAAAATTTTACCCAATTGGATGCACGGTCTAGTATCAGTGTGTAGATTAATCCAAAGGCGTGCTTGGATCCTGCAATGTTTGGCCCATTTTTCTTGGACTTCATCGTGGGCCCTCCAAATCACCTTCACCTTCAATGAAATTTTCAAAACAAGTAACATTGGACTTTTTAATTGTGATAAACAGAAAATAAATGATTCAATCATGGAATTAAATTTGTTATTATTTTTTTAATTTACAATAAAATTTGGTTTAATACAATGGTGTAAGGGTGAAAATGACATAGTGAATCATGGTATGACCACACCCCCACACCTAAACATTTTCACTCCTAGGAAAAGACACATATAAAAATGAGATGATGCATATATATATATATATATTCCCAACATCATAAAGATTTAATATTTGAGAAAATTTTAATTCACTAATGTAATGTGATCAACGCATGAACCAGAACAAGGTGTTCTTCCTAGTGAAAATGTAAAAATATGTCTCATAAATCATATCACAATAAAATTCAATGAGATTCCGGACAGCAAAATGAGGATGAAATTCAAAAGTCAACCATACCACTAACTCTCCATATGTGTGTGTGAAAACCATTCCATGCTATTATTTCGATATTTTGTCAAATAAATATAGGTTATTTTAACATTATTAAGCTTTAAATGAGTTTACACCAAACCCATCCTTCATCCATTACAATCATATTTCATGACCAACTCACTGAAGCATTACTAGAATTCAAACCATAATCTTTTGACCTAGATATCACCATATGTTGCACATTCTATCACTCCTGTCATTTTTTTTGAAGTTGCATTTGGAAAAAATCTCACACTCATCTCTCAACCCTTGTTTGATATACTCATGACACTAATTGAAGTAGTTATCACAATATCAGAGGTTGGGGAGGATTAGTTTTTGAACGGCCCAAGACACAATTTTTTTTTTGGGTGTACAACAGTCGGACATTAGGTACACATGCATAGGTCAATCTGGTGCAGTAATGAAACAGATCGGATAAGAAACGAACGTACGAAAATATCATATTAAGCTGGAAAATATTAACCAAACATATAGTCACCTTATATTAAGTAAGAATTATTCATACCTTGTGGTTTGGTTCAAAAATGTATGGAGATATTAGTGACACAGTTTTCCCAAAACTACTCACACAAGGGGCATCAATCATCTAAAATGATTCATAGTGATACAACCATTTATATCATTGACAGAAAACCAATTCACTAAAAATCACTCCATAATGATGACTTTATTAAAATATTCGTTTTTACCATTATTTATGGTATTTTAACTTTCCCCTGGATGGGTAAAAATGAAAATACCATAAAGAAAGAAAAAAGGATAAGAAAGAAGAAAGAGAAAGAGAGTAAAAATTGAAAATTCCAATCTAACCCAGGAACGTACCCATCCCCCCACACCTTGAATGTGTTGTGTCATCACTGTAATAATTGAGAGGGTGATAAGAAAAGATAAAACATTGTGTGTTCCACTGGTATGTTGCTTCTTGAACATGGATTTCCTCCATCAGGAACTCTGAATGGGCTTTGTGGAAGTGCATCAGCCGCTGCCCATTGAAATTGAATCTTTGCTTGGTTTCTTCATTTTGAGCCTGAAAAACACCCAATGACGATAAATTAATAACACTATATGGGCCAAACTAGCTGGATGAAGCTTACATAGATGCAAATTCACCCTTTAATTATAAAGGAGGACCTTCTGTAAAATGTGGAACTGAGTATGAAGTATAAGATGGTCGTGGGTAGCCTTGGTTTGCTCCTTATAAATTCTGGAGTTTTCATATGCATCTCTTCTCATATCCTCCAACTCCTTAATCTGCAAATTCCTTTGAGAACCTGCACCATAATGATTAGAATTTCATTTTTTGACATCCAAGTAGGCTCGATGCTCAATCTCAATTGGGTGGTGACAACTCTTTTGAAACACAAGATGATCGGGTGACATTCCAATTGGAGTTTTGAAAGTAGTACGGAATGGAAATAAGGATTCATCAAGTCGAATACTAAAATCCTTTATATTGGGTTGAATGGTTTTTTCAAGAATCTATTTTACCTCACTATTTGAATCCTCGGCTTGACCATTGGATTGTGGATGATATATAGTAGACACCCTATGACCATCCCCATAACGACGCAAAAGTTATTGCATAGTCCGATTGCAGAAATGAGAACCCTGGTCACTGATGATGTACTTAGGTAAGCCAAACCTACCAAGGATTTGGTTTCAAAAAAATTCTACAACTACATAAGAATCATCAGTCCTTGTAGATCATGCCTCTACCCATTTTGACACATAATAAATTGCCAGATGAAAGTACAAGTTTCCAAAGGAATTGGGAAATAGACCCATAAAGTCAACTCCCCAAACAACATAAATGTCATGAAAGAGAAATTGTTGTTCTGGAATTTATTTTCTTTTAGATACATTCCCCATTCTTTTACAATGAGGACATGATTTGAAAAAAAAACAAGGGCATCCAGATAAAGTGTTGGCCAAAAAAGGACAGATTCAAGGACATTGCAGGCAGTCCATTGGGGACCAAAATGGACCCCACAAGAAAGATTGTGAAAAAATATAAGGATAGAATAAAACCTCTATTAGGAACACAATGCCTAAGGAATTGATCACTACATGTGCGCCAGAGGTAGGGGTCATCCCAAATTTACCAACGAGACTCATGTTTTAGATGATTGTCTTGGTTTTTATTGAAATCTGTAAGAATGAAAGATGCTAACAAATAATTTAAAATTTTAGGATACTATGGAATAACATATTGCACTCGTTACAATTTCTCATAAGGAATCATATAATTTATAGGAATACATGGGGATGAGTCAATGTCCAAGGATTGTGGAATCCTACTGATATGATCAGCCTCCAATTTTTCATCTCCTTTTTAACCTCTAATTTCATGATTAAATTCTTGAAGGAGGAGCATCCAATGAAGTAGTCGTGGATTGGCTTCTGGTTTCTTAAGGAGATACCGGAGGGCTGCATGGTCTGAGAAAACAATGACTTTGGACCCCAAAAGGTATGACCTGAATTTTTACAAGGCTAATACAACGTCAATGGATTACTTTTTAGTTGTGGTGTAGTTTACTTGTGTAGGGTCCAATGTACGTGAGGCATAGGCTTTGACATGTGATGGTCGGTCGACCATTTTTGACAAAACTACCCCAACTACATAGTTAGAGGCGCCACACATGAGCTCAAATGGTAAATCCCACTGAGGTGGTTGGATTACCGGGGGGACATTTGACTCCATTTTAACATATTAAAAGCTTCACCACATTCTTTATCAAAAAAAAATTATTTTTCTTTTTGGAGTAATCGGGAGAGTGGGATTGCAATGTTACTAAAGTCACGAATGAAATAACAGTAAAATCCATCTTGACCTAGGAATTATCTCACATCCCATATATTTTTGGGGAATGGAAGGGAATAAATGACGTCAACATTTGATTTATCTACTTAGATATCATCCCCGGAAATGACATGCCCCAAGACTATACCATGTCGCACCGTGAAATGGCATTTCTCATGATTTAATAAAAAAAAATTCAATACAGCGACATAGCAGTAAACCAATACTACTCAATAATTCATCAAAAGAAGATCCATAAATAGTGAAGTCATCCATGAATAATTCCATTAAATTTTATAGGTAATCAGAAAAAATACTAACCATGTATCTTTGCAAAGTACCTGGAGAATTGCACAGACCAAATGGCATCCTTCTATAGGAAAATGTTCCAATGGGGAAAGTGAAGTTTTTCTTTTCCTAATCCTCAGGGGAAGTATGGATCTAAAATTATCATGAATTCCCATCAAGGAAATAGTAGTGGGACTTACCTGATAGACTCTCTAGAATTTGGTCAATGAATGAAAAAGGGAAATGGTCCTTCCTCGTGTGTTGGTTTAGTCAGATAGTCTATTCAGACACACCAACTATTCTTCACCCAAGTTGGAACAAATTCATTTTTTTTATTTATGTAAGACTAGTCTTCATAGGAAGTAATTTATAAGGACTGACCCATTGGCTTTCAGAGATGGGGTAAATTATTCCTTCATCTAATAATTTTGTTACCTCATTTTTCACAACTTCTAGCTGGTTTGGGTTCAGTCGACGTTGTGGCTGACACACAAGTTTATCCTCATCATTTAACAAAATATGATGTTTACAAATTGATGTGCTCATACCAGTTATGTTATCAAGTGTCCACCCCATTTCTTGTTTATACAAACACAAAATTTCAAACAGTCTCAATTCATGCTCAGGAGGGAGTTAAATAGCAATGATGACGGGAAAAAATTTTCCACTCTCCAGATATGAATATTTTAAATCTTGAGGCAATTTTTTTAGTTCCAATTCAGTTGGATTTTGGATTTATGGGAGTTTGTGTTAAAGTAAGAGGTCACTGATCTCATCTAACTACTTAATGGTACCATCCTCGGATAAAGAATTCGATTTTTCAAGCTTAGTAGTATCATTGATGATCATTGGATCATAATTGTTCAATAAATAATCAATCAATGAACATGCATGACACTTTTCTAGACCATTATAAAAATAAATGCTTGAATAATTTCCTAGCATTTCTATCAATGAAGAAAACTCAGAAAGGGGGTCTGGGAAATAAAAGTTGTATTTTCAGAGGTATGGAGTAATTCAAGTGAATTAACAGAGGGAGAGGAATGTTCTTTTGAGGGGTGATTCATGGCATCAAGGGTTTTTAGAAGGACTATGTCACCCCCAAATTCCATAGATAATGTACCATTGCAGACATTAATTATGGTTTTGTCAGTTTTCAAGAATGGTATCCCTAATATAATTGAGGCATGTCCATTCATCCTATCATCCTCCATTTTAAGAACATAAAAGTTCACAGTAAAAATTAATTTTTGTACCCTCACAATAACATCCTCTAACCTGCTAGAGGGGTGTGCAGTACTCCGGTTAGCTAGTTGAACAATAATTCTAGTGGGCTTCAGTTACCCAACCTACAATGTAGAGTAAATTGAGTGAGTAATAACATATATAGAGGCACCTAAATCAAGCATAGATTTAGAAAAAGGATACTCCCCTACGGTGCATGGAGTTGAGAATGTTCTAGGATCATTGCACTTGGTGGGAAGTGCTGGCTCTATCAATTATGAAACATTACTTCCCAAGAAAACTTTCTCATTTCCTCTAATTCACCTTCTATTTGTACAAATATCCTTTAAAAACAAATTGTACAGTGGAATTTTCATCACAACATCAATCAATGGGATGTTAACATGTACATTCATGAAAATTTAAAATATTTCATAATAAAGTTTATTTTCCTATTGTTTTCTTGGATGGTTGATCTTTTGAGGAAATGGAAGATGAATGGTTGGGCTAGGTGACGAATCAATATTCACACTCCTTACTTTGGAAGGGATTATCTAAGGACATGGTTCAACAACATTTGGAACATTCTTAATGGTTGGGATGGAGGTTTCCTTGGTAGGGGATGACACTAATGGGGGTTTCATTTTACTTTCTAATTTTTTTCCACTCCTAAGTGTGATGGAAATAACATTCACTTTATCCATAGTGTTAACTACTGGTTTAGAGGGAAGTTTACCATACCCATGACTTTTAATTTCATCCACTGAGTTAGCTAGTTGGCCTAATTGGGTTTTGAGGTCTTCTATGGATGCCTTAGTAGTTTGATGGAATTGGATATTGTTGGAAGCCATTTGTTTCATCATATCTTCTAGGATAGGCTCAGATTTTTTAGGGTTTGTTGGAAAGGCCTTTAGGGTGGTTGAGTGTTTCTAGGTGGTGGTGGTTGACAACTACTCTGCCTTCGTTGGGTACATTTTTGTTGAGTTTGGTTTGAATACACCCCAAACCTATAGGTTTTCTTATCCTTCCACCCAAATTTGGATGGATTTAATGGTTTATGCATAAAGGGTTTGTTATAGGGGATTCTTGGGAAGACTGCCTCACAACTCTCAGAATTTTCTCTCAATTGGCGGCATTGGTCTGAGTAGTGGGTGTCAGTAGAACATATACCACAATGGATGGGAAGAGGTTATTGGGATTTCCCTTTGGGAAAGATAATGTTTTTTAAGAAGGGTACTTACATCTTCGAACTTTGTGTCCTCTTTCTTCTCTAATTCGGTACATTGCACATCATGGACAACTTGAATGGGTACTCTAGGCCTTGTACCGAATTGTTGAGTCTTTTGTGCTATGTTCCCCGTTATGGTCCTTATAGTAATTGGGTTCTTATCTACCAACGCACCACTGGAATTAGAATCGATCATATTTCGATCAAGATGGATTAAACCTTAATAAAAATTTTGAATTAAATGTTGGTCAATTATTTATTGTTGTGGGAAACCTGAATATAACCTTTTAAATCATTCCCAATATTCAATAAATGTTTCCCCTTGAGATTTTATTATCCCACAAATTTCATTCCTTATTATTTCAGTTCGAGAGGCTGGGAAATATTTTACAAGGAAAAGGCGTTTCATGTCTGCCAGACCTCTTATTGGTGAATTAACATTGTATAACCAATCTTTCACAGTGTCATATAATGAAAATGTGAATACTCTAAGCTTTATCTGTTCCTCATCCACATTAGCAGATTTTAATGTTGAAAAAACTATATAAAATTCTTTTAAGTTCTTCTTTGGATCTTCTCCAGGAAGTCCATGGAATCTTGGTAATAGATGAATTAAGCCAGATTGTAGTTCAAAATTTGGTGCCTTACCTTGTAATTGAATCTATGTAGGATGAATATCAATATCAGGTGTGGTTAGTTCATTTATTTTTCGATTGTTTCCATCCATGTTATTCATTTTAATTTCATTTTTAATGTGTTTTATAGAAGAAGAAGAAGAAGAATAAAGATGAGTGTTGATGTTTTGTGTGTCCTCCTTCAAAGTTTCCCGTAGTGTATCTTGGGGTCGCTGATGTAGGATCCTCTCTGGTTCGTGTTCGAATGGTTGTAAGTCTCTCGGAGTAGAATTCTTCATGCACCAATCCAACACAACAAATATATAATAATACAAAAATATAGGTAGAGGTATAAAATAAAACAAATAAATATTCAAAAAAATGACAAAAAACATTTAAAAAACACGCACTAAAACCAAAATGATTCCCAGAAAAAACACCAAAATTTGATCATGTTGTCATGACATGCCAAATTGATTATGTTTTTAAGGTTGATTTATAGTTTAGAGAAGACCCTAGGTTGTCTCTAAAGGAGCATTAGTGGCTTATAGTGTGTATTTTTAATAAAGATTAATAAAAGACGGGGTGATTTTGAAAATAGTTTTATGAAAATAACTTAACATAATGTGTTTAATATTTGATAGAATAATGTGGATGATTATGAATTATGAAATAAATAGATAACTTCAAGTACAATAAAATTCATGGATAGTTCAATGTTCTGAAAATTTCACATGGTTTTGTTTAATTATTTGGCTGAGGGTTGTCAAGATCATGATTCCCCTCTTGCCTCTCTAAACATTGCACAAAGTACCAACCCTTGACACAACAATATTTTTGTCATGGTTTGGACTTCAAGAATAGATTAATGGCTACCAAAGAATATTAATATCTTTTTTATGTGTGAGATAAAGAGGACCATTGTGTTTCCCAATCGGAACAACCCAATTTTCCCACTTGAAATTTAATCCTAATCGGTGTTGAAATGAAAAGTGGTTCACTTAATTAAACCTAATAAATGAACTCAGAGGAGAAACATGATTATATAAGACATATGTGAAAAACTCCACACACAAATTATTCAAAAATATTACATTATCCAGCTCCAGAACTCCCACCCATGTATGTGTATCTCATCTAGAAATGATCATCCACCGTTTAGCGTGCCATCGAGAGGAGGAGGAGGCTCGGGTGTAACTCCCTCTTCCTACATGATTCCCCTATATGGATAGGGGACTCCAAAACTGCATATATGAGTAGATGACTAATTTGGGTATCCAAAATACCAGAGCTTTGCCTCATGGACTAACATAAAATGAGGATCCCAAGGTGCAATTTTATAGGAAAATGGGAATGTGGTTCTTTACAAAGAGAATTAAAAAAACCAATTGCCATAGGTGTTTTGACCTTCATACAGCCTTATATAAATTTGGGAAAAAATACCAAAGTTTTATCACCACCTCTTGGAAATCTCCATAAAATTTTTGGCACAATTTGGACACCTATATCCCTAGATATGGACAGTTCACAGCACACCACTTTTGACTTCGTGCAGATTTGGTGTACTGGAGAGATTAGGTCATCAAAGCCATAAAATGGCCGAATGAGTCATGGGTGACATCATATTAAATGTATCCCAATTATTTTTGGACCTCCCCACAATATATCAGCCCTATTTTATTCACGTTCTTATAGTAGTGTGTGGATTAATCCACTGGTGTGCTTGGATCCTACGCCGTTTGGCCCATGATTCTTGGATATCATCATGGGCCCTGCAAATCACCTTCAACTTCAATAAAATTTTCAAGACAAGTAACATTGAACTTTTTAATAGTTATTAACAAAAAAATAAATTATTCAAACATTGAATTCAATTTGTTTTTATTTTTTTAATTTACAATACAAAATTTGGTTTAATACAATAGAGTAAGGGTAAAAATGACACAGTGAATCATGGAACGATGAACCATTGCACATAAATCCAATGGTAGAGTATCCACAATAGATCTTCATTGACAATTGGGGTCAAATTCTCTATTTTAGTATATGACTTTGATAACTACTGTCAGATCTGGTTAAGGTGGTGGTTGAGGTCATGGCTACGAGACATCTGATATGATGGCCCTATAATGAAGGCCTTCATTGGATATTTAGGTTGTTACATAGGTTCATGGATTATTCCATATATATAGAGTGAAAACTACACATGGGGATAAGTTTTTTAAGCCATATAAAATATGTGTTACAATTCTTGTGGCCTCCACATTAGCAGGAGTGTGATTTTTTATTGGCACTCCACATATTTTTAAATTTACTAAAAGTATCTAATTTCACCTCCATAAGATATAATACATCAATAGGGTGATTAATATCAATAATACATCAGAATTTTTTTTGGTATTATACATATATGTAGCTAATTCCCGCTCAAATAGGTGACTATAATATCATATAGAGGTTTTTTTCTTGATGTAACGAGATATGATGTAATTATTGGGTTGTATTGGGTAGTTCCCAATTGTCCCCACATATACTTTTTGTATATATTAATTTCCTATATATCAACCAAGGGAGGATACTTTTTTCATAATCTAGAATTAGATATTAATTCTACATAAGCTAGACCTGAGAATAATTGGATAAAAGGAGTGTAAGCCTGGATTTCTAACCTTTTTTTGAGTGATCAAGGAACTTATAAGATACAATTCATTCCTATAGTGGATTAATTAATGGATTTATTTCCAAAAATATTTCTCTAGGATACCTACTATATGGTAGGTATATATTTATATTAAGATATTTCTAGGATCCTCAATGATATCTTATCCTCTATACATGATGGATCCTATTGGTTTTCATGAATTTAAAATATAGATAGAGTACCTAGAAGATACAAGGTTTATCAATACGATCACATATAGTTGGGTAAAAATGTCTCTATATCCATGAAGTTGTACTATACTATTATTATTTACATTTATTATTTCCATTTGAGTAAAATTATAGTTATGAATCACAGTCTACAACCTCAAATAGATGAATTATTTGAACTGTTCTGAGGAGATCGAGTTTTCTCAATGATTGATTAGGGTTCGGGGTATTTATAGGACAATGTTAGGTCTTCATATATACCTTATAGAGGTTTTATATCCTATTTTTACTATGTATATTATTTCTCAAGTTTTATAGTGTCAAAATTGGGGAATAACATTTCATATCCCTAATGAATCATGGATTCCAATCATATTTAGACTACATTATGGTTTTTTGTCTATATATTGTCGTATTATTAAAATATTCATCATTATTACAAAAATGGAAAACTTATATTTTGATAACTAAGATAGAATATGTTATATGTTAAAAGCAAACAATTCAATAAAAATATTGATAGTGTTCACTTCCCATGTCACATTATCTCGATGGCAGGCTTATAAATGGACCTAAAGAATGATATAACCATTGTATCAAGGTAGAATCCCAATAACATCATTTTAATATATTTTTTCATGGAGATATCTAGAAAATATATGTGTCTTATTATTGATTTATCATTCCTTGAAGAACCTATTGTAGGTTTTTAAAATAAGGTAGTTAAATTCTCAAGGTATGATGTTTTTTAAAGAGCCTTTCAGAAGATGAAAGGGTGAATTACATTATAATTGATCCAGTTTCAAATAGTGCCTAAAGGATGATATATGGTTTATTGTGATTAATAATGAATCAAAATGGGAGCCTTGTTTATGAAATAATATAGATTAATTTCATATAGGTCTTTGATGTCAAGGAATCATGGCCATAATTACCCAGTAGACAATCTCATGATAACTGTAGTGGTTGATTCCTTGAAATTTTTGAGGAGTTATTTGGTTAGATGGTGTCATTTTTTATACATGGACCATAAAATACATAAATATGTTTTAATTTTACATGATTTAAACATCATATTCTGAATATGGGTTGACCTTATTATGTCTTATGACATTGATCATTCATATATTCCTATAAAATGAAATGTTCTAATTGATATACGAGCATTACGAATCATACACATAAAGTTATGGAAAATTTAATTGAGTGGAATAGAATATATATATATATATATATATTTATTTATATATATAAGAATATGACATTTTAGGAGTTTTAAAAAAAGAATATACATATAGTTTTGTTGGAGACTTAAGAAAATATGGATGGAGTGTAGATGTGGGAACTTAATGATCCTATGGGATTAGTCCTATGCTAGAGTGTTTTGGTTATAGAATCACTACCATGAAGGTTTATTGATAGTGGGGACATCTTACACATTCGTGGGGGATTTTTGGGATACATATGATGTACAAAAATATTTTCTGTGTGTGTCCAAAGCCTATGCTTACAGAGTACCTCCCAATCTTACCAATTTGGACTATGAGTTATGCCATCAATATTAGAGTAAGGGGATGAAAATGGAGAGAGATGGTTGGATTAATCATTGCCCCCCTATAAGAAGTTAAAGGATTAATAATTGAGACCCATAGTGATTATGTAGTTGTTACCCGTATTGAAGTGGTAATGGGATGATGTCACCGTGGATTTTTGGATTGAATTCCCAATAATTTCTCCTAGTAGTGACATGTTATGGATAATCATGGATAAAGGGACAATCGGAACACCCCTAAAATATATTAAATATTCCTTTTGGTGTTTTATATAGGTATTATATATGTTATGTATATCATTAACCATCATGGTGATCCTAATACCGTCACCTGTAACACAGTTTTTCATTTTAAATTGCTGATCTAGAAGAAGTTGTAGAAAGAAATGGGTTCAAAAGTACCACCGAGTTCATCCTCTCACCCATATATTGAATGCCTATATTTTTATGCAATATTGTTATTATAGGACAAGCTATGAGTATGCATGATTGATTTCAGATGTTAGGGAGAGAAACATTAACCTCCTAAAGAATATTCTTATAATAGCAGTAATTAGGAAACAATAAATAAGTCATTATATGAGTATATAGGGTAGACCATGTAATTCACCCCTGTGAGATTAAAAGTAGGAGTGGAAACACTATTTTGAACATGTATCATTTATGAGACATCAAAAGGTATAACATATCATGAAGAAAATGGATTCCTCATAGTCTTGGAAGAATTATTATTCTGATAACAATCAATGACCTCAAGAGATGGATGTGAGAGACTAGGTCCTCATATAGGTTTCCCCATGACTACAGAATCGATGGGTTAGGATACAGGGAAATATAGTTCCTACATTTGGTTTTTTATGTATAATATTTTAGAGAGGTCTTGACTAGTGGATTATAAAATAACACCCCCTTCATTTATAGTGATATCCATAAAAATTTTCACATTTACCATTTACATCATTGCTATTCATAGGGCCATTATGTCCTTTCACCTGATGACGTTGATCTACATGTTTCTATTTATTTTTAGGATTAACATATTTGGATTTTTGATCATATTACAATGGCTCTTCATGGTAGTTCAGTTCCTCTAGTACATGTTATATTGGAGAACAATTATATTTATGATCAGAAATGTGAGTGAGTGCCCGATGTAAATGCTCATTGGCCAAAATTCTTCATAGATACTGACCAATCACTCTCAAAATGGAAACTCTTGGATAATTTTATTTAATGAGGTGAGGTTTTTTTATCTATATTTATTAATGAGGTGTAGATCTTGAAATATTATTTTTTCCCTTTTCTTCTCTAAATGAGAATTCCAAAGTGACTATGAATGAGTTTTGATAGTATATAGTGTTTGTTCTTTTCCTAGATATCCATTTTTAGAGAAATATTAAATGGATCACGATTAGTGAATGGTTAGTAGTAGATATATGACACGTCCATTAGACATCAAAACAGAGGGGAATAGTTAGTTGAATAGTGCGAGGGATGACGCATAGTCTTGTAAAAACGTCAATAAATTAAAAATATGTTGAACAATGATTGAACATGGTTAGTTTAATAATTTGAATAGCCTTGTGATGGGGTAGCGATTTCAGAATGTGGGAACACTTGGGTTTCACACATTTTGATAAACTGTTCAGCTAGAAGTGTGAATGTGGAGACACCTTAAATAGTTGACATTTATAGAGGGCATGCAGTAAGTCATACCATTTAGTTGAACCATGCTCAAAAAGAAAACTAGTGTAATTTCCACATTTCCCCTCATTCCACTACAATTTAAAATCCTTTTCTCTATTAATATTTTAACATATTACCCCTCCTCTCAAGCTCTCCTCCAACCTATGCTATAAATTCTTAGATCTTATATACCCGATGTCTTATTAAAGCATAATTTATCTCATTGGAAGGTTAATGACAAGACTAAGAATCCCCTTACATGATTCATATATTTTATTAATCCTATGAAATGATATTCTCATGGTAGTAAAAAATTCATATATTCATGTAAATATTTTATTATTTTGACTTATCTACTTCTACATCTAGTTAAATTTTGATAGTGGATGAGGAGTATTATAACCATATAAGGTATGTTCTCAATATATTTTACATAAATGTATTTATATCTATAGAATAAACTATTGGCCCCCACACCATACCACCCAATGCATTTCATCTAAAAAATATTAATATGTGAAATGAATATTTAGACCATTATCATGATATACCACAGAAACATTGACATGGTAGGTGGTTTCTTAACTGAACCCAATCCATCCCTTGAGTTTTGTTTCATTAAAAGCGTAGGACTACGTCATCCCTTTATATGTGTTGTTCTTTCAACATATAAGTGGAATTCATATTCATCATTAAATGTCTTTTTAAAATTTCTAAATATCTTTTAGCACTATACAATATATAATTGAATGTGATTGTGAGGTGAAATAAATAAGAATTGTGAAATGATATTGATATTATCTTAGCATATGTATATTTATGAAAATGGTTGGTAGTTTGGAAAATGCATAGACATGACCACTTCATTTCACTTTTAAGTGAATTTATTAATGAAGTGAATGTGTTGAATTTAACTGATCACAATAATGGAAACTAAAATGGACCATTTTATGCACCTTATATATCATGTTAGATAATGTATATTGAATTATGGTACCAATAATGGTTATTTCAATATGAAACCAACCATGGGTGTTGTGGAATTTAACTGACATCGTAGAATAGAAAAGCTAATTTACAATCATTTATAAAATATAATGGTTTGAAGTTATCAATTAGATCCAAATGAATATATAGAACAAATCATATTTTATCCTTTCGATCCAAAAAATCCTTAATGAGTCTAACATAGATGATTTTTTTGGACTGGGTGTGGACACCGTTGTTACTAGTCATGGGTCTTGACAATGGCACGTCAAACACTTGATATAACTTGTGAATGTGGCACCTAATGGTTTTACATTTTTTATATAGTTATCCATCATTTGTTGATTGATCCTCTTTTAAATTATATTCTAAGACTACATTAAATTTTATATTGATTTTTTATCATTACCCATGATATACTATATTTATAAAACAATTATTATGCACATAATATACTTCTTATAAACTCTATTGGTAGTAGCCTTCTTTATTTTACATAAACCCTTTTTACACCACTTATTTGTAGAATAATACACTTCATTGATTAATGTAGTGGAAAATAGAAGTTCCCCTCTATGGATGAATGATTTATATTCTAGGATGATGTACATAATTAGTGTTCCATGCAAGTTTCTGTGATGATTACTAATATATCTTTGGACCAAATCTTTATTTTATGTAGCATGTATTGTGTATTTCTACTTCTCTATCCCCTTGTGTTCATTATTTGTGTATAGAATCTTGAAATAATATTTATGTATATTAATGGTGGTATTATTTTGGATTTATTTTATTTGTCTAACTAATTTTTATTAGTTTTTATATTATATTTCTCCCCTATATACTTTTATTATTCAATTATACACTCCAATCTGATAAAATTAGTATAGTCTCCCCATTGTACCATTTCAAAACCCCTATCCTAGTCCTAAACCATTGGCATATGGAAATGTTTTCATGAGTCTACATAACCATCTAGGTTAGATTAATAATGAGTTATCTAGTTCTATGTTGGTACATTAATAGTATATACTCTCCATTGGTTATAAACTAATGAAACTAGTTTTTCATTGATGTTGTCTTCGTGAGTCACTATTAATACTATTATGGGATAACTGTAAATTTATAAATAATAGTGTGATATATATTACATAATTATTGGAAATATTTTAATGATTAGCATGTTATCAAAGAACAAGGATCTACAAAAAAAATTGAAAATAATGTGCCATACAATTAAATGTATTAACACCTAATGTTAAAATAAGCTATTATGATACACTATATTCCTAGGTAATAAATACAATTTCAGTATACAAAATGGACACAAATATAAATTTGGTTCTAAACTATATTTTCAAAATAGTTATGTTATTTGATGTAATTTTAGCGATATAAACTATTATGGGAAATAAGGTAATGGATTTTTTCCCAAACTCCATTCATGGAGACATTATTTACATTAAGAAACAATTTTCTTTTATATGATATTTATAATATCTAGTTTTTATAATTCCATGATAAAAAATTAATGATATTTTAGGTTCATTTTTATTCCCTTTAATCATAAGGGGTATCATTAAAATGTTACTTAGGTCTGGACTCAAATTCCGTTTACACAACTCTATAATTTTATACATAACATCAATCTTAAAAGGAACCTATATCCTACCATTTAATTTTTAAAATAGGTTTTACATATATATTTATAATAAAAATAATTTATTTCATTAATAAATTTCCCTTTGGGGGATCACATTCTCATTCGAAATTCATCTTTTAAGGAAATAATTCCAAACATAGTCACATAAATTTGTTTCTCCGATACATATGTTTTTCCCATTATAATTATTTTATATGAAATTCATGTGATATTAATAATACTGTTCCCCTCTTATAAATTCATGAATTTTAACATTTTTATATGATGGGGGTTTTACTAAATATTTTATTATGGACCTTAAATCTTTTTCTACGATTAGTTTTCCAAAACAATTTCATTTAAAATAATGTTTTAAAATGTTATAAAATTCTTGTTTTTTAAAAATAGTAAAAGGAAATTTCTGTAAAATATAATTGAGAAAATTAAAATTTCCAAAGGAAATATTTTAAATGATTCCATATTTATTCTTTTCAACAAAAAGGAATTTATTTTACAAATTTTCATGTGAACTTGTAATTTTTCCACATTTATCATTTTCAAATAGGCTTCTTATCTACACATACATGTTTAAAAAAATAATTATCCTTTTTAGTAAAATAATAAATTTGAAATATTTTAAAAATTATATGGGTAATTATTTTATTAATTGAAATTTACTAATGATTCTATGTGTTTTATTTATCTATTTAGTATGATTTATCAATGTTATTTTTTAAATGATACATCCCCTCTTCTTTATCAACATGGTTCATGAAAATGTGTTATATATATATGTAGTTGTCCATTAGTAATATTTTATTTTATAGTCATCCACTAATATATAAATGATTTAACTCCAATTAATTTTCTATATAAATATCATTGTACAGACCCAGAAATTCTGTGGAAATTTTTTTTCTTAAATACATTGGATTTTTATGAGTCCGTGAAAATTTATAGTGCTTGATTCCGAGGCTTGGTGTGCTCTGAATCAATTTTTGATGTTTTCTTCGGGTAAATTCAGTAAACGTACGAGCGGGATTGTATAAATTTTTAATCGATGCTCGGAATTGAAATTTGAGGGCATCGTTGAACTCACTTCTCTGATATTCATTAACGAATACTTTCACCTCGACGGCAGATGGTCGAGAATAAAAGTTAGTTTTTGGATTATTATAAAAAATAATAAAATAATGTGTGCGTAACTTTATTTATTTATTTTAGCGGCCATGTGGGTGAATGTTGGTTAAAACCTCTACTTGGTAGTTAGAGGTGGGAACGCCACACCCTAACCTCCCATTAGAGGTTATGGTGGTTGGGCCCACCCAAACATTACCTCCCGCGAGAGGTTACGATGTGGGGACCACCCAACCCCTATTAATGGGAAGAGAGTATAACCTCTCAACTCTCCCTCATTAATGTGGGATAGCCTCCCTACCTTCCCAATTAATTTAAAAGAGCCAACACCATTTAATTAATGTGCCAGCCACTGGAATATAATTGGAGGTTCCCTTTTAATTTAATTCTTCCTTTTTGAATTATGTGCCAACATTAAAATAATATACAATATATTATTTTTGGGGCATATTTAATTTTTTTGGAAGAGGAGGATTAAAACATTATTAGAGAAAGCTCCCAACGAAGAAACATTCTTCCAATGAACAACAAGAAGAACATCGGTGACGATTTCTTCTTCTCCTTCCTTCTTCAAATCCTACCCTCCACAATGTCGTCAACGAACCGACACAGCCCAGAATTGAGGACGTGCGGAGGAGGAGATGAATGAAGGACTTTATCATCTTCCATACGCGACTCCTCCAACGAGTGACAAATAATAGGTACGAGGTTTATTTCTTGTTGATGTTGTACCTTTTTCTTACCTTCCTCAAAAGATAAAGTAGAATTTTTGAGGACGTATTAATGATCATCTTCTTCTCACGATGAGACAAATGATACCTCCCAAAACGCGGAGGCTGCAGGCCAACCGAACATGGCCCGACATCCTCTGTCGTTTTCTTTTTTTATTGTGGAATTCTATGACATGGTTATGAAGTGACGATGAAGATGTCATAAACAGTGAAGGCCACGCTACCAGCAGCCTCCGCGAATCGCACTGCCCCCACGGCGTGCTGAAGCTCTTGGATGAACACCGCCAGCGTCCTGGCCGACCTGCGGCCCACCTACCCGCGGCCTACCCTGCGCCCTTCTCGCGCCCCCTCGGCCTCTCGGTGCCTTGTCGTGCCCTACCTGGCACCCGCGTGGCATGTATGGCACCTTCCACACTCTGATGGTGCCCCTACGCCCTGCCCAATGCCCTACTATGGCCTGCCCATTCGTCCCCAAGCTGGCCTCCATCCGCGCCACCCCGAACCAGCCGCCCCCAAGATGGCCTCCACGTGACTCACGCCCTCCCAGCCGAGCTGGCATCCTGACTTACTTACGGCCTCCAGGTCGTGCCATGCTGGGATGCGCCCTCCCAACACTCCAGGCTGAACTGGCCTTGAGCTCGGGCCGGACCGCCCCCACAGTCTACTGGGCTGAGCCCAACGGTCCAGGCCAAACTTAACGGGCTGACCCAACCAATGAGCCAGGTCAGACCCAGTGAGTCTGACCGGGTCAACCCAAACAAGGTTGTTCTAGACTGGGTGGGTCCGATTCGTTCAGACTAAGTCAGACCGGACCCAGGCCCACTACTGACCCTATTACCTTCTTGGGCCATGTCTTTGGCACCGGACGTCAGTTTCATGAACTGCCAGTAGCGCCAATATTCTAGGAATTCAAAGATCCATTTGAAAATACCCCACTAAAGTTTGGGGTTTATTTGAGTTACGGTCAGGTTGGATCGTACCCGAGTCCAACTGGGCCCCTGGGAAAAAAGGCTAATAACTCACATACCAGTCATCCAATCGATGCACCGTCTGTTGCGTTGAGACCCCTATGACGTGGCAGACCTTTGAGAAACATCTTTGGGGAACTTCATGATATTTGTAGTATCAAATAGTAGCTCATGGATCAGATCCTTCCAGAGGAGTGTAGACAGAGTACGGGGACCCAGTAGCTGGATGAGACATGACGACTGCTTGACCGATTCAACTCAGAGTGACTCGACTAGCCCAATGGGGAGTTCCTTTGTGTGACACGGCAGACCCGGGGTGGGGAGAACCTCTGTGTGAGCACGGAAGAACCATGGTACTCGATAGGAGGAGTACCACTTGGGGCTACGAGGGGGAGCGCCTCTGTGTGAGCGCGGCAGACCCGTGGTGGGGAGCTCCTCGGTGTGAGATCAACAAACCCAGGATACTCAACCGGAAGAGTACCTCAGTAATCCAACGACATTTTTAAGTGCCTCTATGTGATGTGGTAGGCCCACTGTACTCGATAGAGGAGGGGTGCACCACCATCAATGGTTTCTATAATAAAAAACCTGGTTTGAGCTCAGTCGATGACTTTTGTGTTTTCCTCATGATTAAGGTGGGAAGTAGATAACTTAGGTATATGTATGGGAATATACCTAATTAATGCTTATCCATTGATTTCATACTTTTTGGTTTATCCATGATGGATTTTGTGAGACCTTGAGGGTCTCGGGGTCGCTACTGAGTATCGTTATACTCACCCCTGCATGGGCTATGCCCGAACCTCATTGTGTTGGATACAGATGATGGAAATCACTGAATAAGGCAGAGAGTTGTAGGACTAGACAGTACCCGGTGGTGGACCACCCGGTGTGACGGTGCATGGAGGAGACATACGAACGTGGAGTGCTGAGGATGCCATCTTTACCTACCCTCCAGTTAGGAACCCCAGAATACAACCCAATAGCTACTTTACTTTTCTTCAGATGTACATTCTTTTCAGTTGTACATGTAATTTCCTATTGGGCACGTACATCTGGCCCCTTTTACATTCCATCACATCTATTGTATATAGTTTTACTTAGTGTTTTTCTTCCAGTTGTGTACTTCGTTGTGTGTTTTTACTCTTATATATGCAGTGACTTCCCAATTTTAGGGATTTATGCCTTTTTTGCTAGTCGCTAGCCCCTGGCCTATGAATGGAGGGCTTGGGGAAGTCACGATACGGGCCCTGAGGGACAGGTCGTGACAAATTGGTATTAGAGGAGTCAGTTCTACCGCAGAACTTAGTACTCAGATCTTTCTTTTCTTTTAAGAAATAGTGTTAAGGGTACTAAGTGTGGTTTTATGTTCAGGGAGTCCAGTGTTGGTTCTAGCGGCCGACGTATCCATACACCAGGACCCTGACTTCTGATTTCCGACTCAGTGCATGAAAACACTGATTGTGTGTGTGTTTTCAAAAGTTTTATTTAAGTCATCTCAACCAGGTTAGCTCACCAGGTATAACCTTTTGACTGTGCCGCATGTTTTTCTTTCAGGATACATCCCTATGGACAACCAGTTAGAGACCAAAGATTCGTATTTACTAACATCTCACCGAGCGACGAGACATCGGTGCAAGGACCTTTTCCATCAGAGGCACTAGCGGTAAAACTTCCCGTTGGGCCACCAAAGCCACTAGCACTAGCAGTAGACGATGCACGCCGCTTGAGTGCATTTCATGAGGTCCAGCGCAAGATGGCACCCTGGTTCATGGGAGAGACGGACCCACAGGCAGGTGAGTATTGGCTTGAGGTTGTGGTGAGAGTTTTCCGACTGGTAGGGACACCAGCAGACTCCATGGTGATCCTTACCGCGAGTTTCCTTCAAGAAGCAGTAGGAAAATGGTACAGCATGATGCTCCAGGTTCATGATGTGGAAACCTTACTCTAGGAATACTTCGAGATCCTGTTCCGAGCAGATTTTTTACCATCGAACCTTCTTGTGGTGCGGATATAGGATCTACTTCATCTACAGCATGACAGTAGTACAGTACTCCACGAGTTTCACCGACCTCTCGTGCTACTACATAGATATTGTATGGGACCCTATCTTTAGGTCTCGGACATTCGAGAAGGGTCCCAAGTGATAGATAAGATATATGATGGTCTCTCTTAGCATCTGAACGCAGATTGGGTGCTAGAGAGATCCCTCTTGGTGAAGTGTTTCCTTGATGAGTAGTCTCCAGCAGCGAGACCCACCACTAGCAGACACACAGTGGAGTCTTCTGCAGTAGGAAATAGACATATGTCGCAAAGGTCCAAGAGGACCAGACCTACAGGTTTTTGACCACATGACTCAGGATTGGTATTCCGGGGCACACGGATTAGAGACACACATGCTAGTAGCAGGCATTGTTTGTCATGCGGTGGGCGGGGTCACATGGCTCGTGACTGTCTGACCCGCCATTCAGATGATCACCAGACAGTTGGGGGACCTTCCAAGAAGAGACAAAGATTCCATCGAGGCAGTCTATATGGAGTATGTGGATGTGGAAGAGGAGATGGTCATGCAGCTGGCAGTGGAAGACGTTTCGATGTGTTACCACCACCACTAGTTTGAGGTCCACCCCAACCGTAGTGATATGTTGGACAGGGGAGATCTGAGCTTTAGGCAGCTGAAGCATATGACCACGGTGCTCCAGATATGATTTTATGTACGATCTTTTTCTACTCAACCTTAGCTGCAGTTCTTATAGACACAAGTTCCAGTCACTATTTCATTGCGACTACCCTCATCCGGAGCTCAGAGATTCTGATGGATCCATTGGCTCGATCCTTACAGTTAGAGACTCCAATGAGAGAAAAATTGATGATTACGCACGGGTGCCGGTAGTATGATCTTACTCTAGGAGGTGAGAGCCTTAGCTGGGATCACTTTGTAGCGGCATCTAGGCCTTACGACATTATCTTGGGTATGGACTGGTTATCTACAGTCCATTCTCAGATTGACTGTATTCGGTGCAACGTGTGGTGTGTTCACATTGATGTGACCAATTTTATATTCACCGACGATAAAGGAACCTTTGCAGCACATGATGAACTTACTCAGAGGAGGGTGTAGCTGATCACTCAGCAGTTGGCTTACCTTACCCTCAGAGTAGTTGATGTGGAGAGTCCGACATATCCTGTAGTGGTGGACCAGTACACGGATGTTTTCCCTGATGATGTTCCAGGACTACATCCTTACAGAGAGGTGGAATTGTACATTGACCCATACAACGGGACGAAACCAATATCTACTCCAGCATATTGGATGGCTCTTTCTTAACTTCGTGATCTGCGGGTACAACTGGAGGACTTTCAGGGGAACAGATTCATCTGGCCCAGTGTTTCTCCCTGGGAAGCACCGATTCTGTTCAGTAAAGAGGGCGGATGGGAGCTTGAGGAATTGTGTCAACTTCCATTGCCTGACCCAGGTGACTGCGAAGAAAAGTACCCACTCCCAAGGATTGAAAACCTCTTTGATCATCTGAAGGGAGCTCAGTGGTTCTCGAAGATAGACCTCAGATCAGGCTATCAAAAGCTCAGATTTCGAGATGAGGATGTGTAGAAGATGACCTTCAGATGTAAGTATCACCACTATGAGTTCTTGGTTATTTATTTCAGTATAACCAACATACCTACGTTGTTCATGGGACTCATTAACAGAATCATCAAGCCATACCTCGATCTCTTTGTTGTAGTCTTCATCGATGACATTCTAATCTACTCGACTACTTAGGAGGAGCATGCCTACCATTTTTAGGTAGTACTACGCACACTCAGAGCGAACCAGCTTTATGGTAAGATCTCTAAGTGATAATTTTTTATTTGAGAGGTTCACTTATTGGGAAAGGTCATCTCAGAGGATGGAGTTGTGGTATATCCAGTGAAGATTGAAGCGGTACATTCTTGGGAGACACCCAGGATTGTGACGGAGGTATGAAGTTTCCTGGGTTTGGCTGGGTACAATAGGATGTTCGTACCAAACTTCTCCAGAGTTGCAGCACCACTATCAGCCTTGAAGAAGAAGGGGAATCCCTTCGTGTGGTCGGAGAGATGTCATCAGAGCTTTTAGGAGCTGAGGTAGAGGCATACTAGTGCCCCCATCATGAGGCTTCTAGAGGAAGGTGTAGGGTACGTAGTCTACTGCGACACATCAAGGACTAGACTCGGGCGTGCCCTGATGCAATAGAGAGCATTGATTACATATGATTCTTGGTAGCTGAGACCACACGAGTATAACTACACTACCAATGAACTTGAGTTAGAAGCAGTGGTCATCAACTTGAAGATGTAGAGACTCAATTTGATGGGTGAGTGTTTTATCGTGTACTCTGATCACATGAGTCTCAGTTATATCTTCTCACAGAAGGACCTTAACCTGAGACAGCGGTGATGGATTGAGTTCCTCAGGACTATGACTTCTTGATAGTATATACACCTGGTAAGGGGAACGTTGTTGCAGATTCACTCAGCAAGAGATCTGGTATACAACTTCTAGGTGAGGTGACTAAGCAGCGAGAAGCCTTACAGATATCCTTTGTGGATAGGGATGAAGAATCCTTTCTACAGTCTCTTATAGTTACTCCCCCACTTCTTCAGCGAGTCAGGGAAGCACCACATGGGGACACTGACTACGAGACACGACTTTCTCAGATAACCACAGGGCAGGAACCTGATGGATTTTCTGATGGTGGGGAGAACGTCATCCTTTTCAGAGGACGTACTATGGATCCAGTGTCACTTCAGGATGATGTGTTGAGGTAGTTTCACACATCCACTCTAGTGGTACATCCAAGTGTGGCGAAGTTGTACCAGGACATTCGATGACCGCACTGGTGGCTAGGTAAGAAGAAGGAAATAGTGGTGTTTGTCCCTCGATGCCTCACTTGTTAGAAATTGAAGGCAGAGCACCAGGTTCCAGTAGGCTTGGTTCAGCCTTTATAAGTCCTAGAGTGGATGTGGGATTGAATATCCATGTACTTTGTGATGGGTATTACATGTACATCCAGGTGTCATGACTCGATTTTGGTGATCATTGACCAACTCACCATGTCCACCCACTTACTTCCTATCAGATAGAAGGGTTTAGTAGAGAGAATGGGATTACTCTATGTGTAGGAGATTGTGTGACTACATGGAGTACCTTCCTCTATTATCTAAGAACATGATGCATGGTTTAATTCCCAGCTCTGGAAGGGTCTGCAGGAGGCCTTCGTAACACATCTTTTCATGAGCACCACCTTCCATCCTCAGACGGATGGTCAGAATGAGCGGACCATTCAGAGCCTGAAGGACATGCAACGTGTATGTGTCCTTGACTTCTGTTGCAGTTGGGAGGATCACATACCTTTGGTTGATTTTTCCTAAAACAACAGCTTTCACTCCACCATAGGGATGGAACCTTTAGAGGCGTTGTACGGGCGAAATTGCAGATCACCCTTGTGCTGGACAGACCGTGAGAAGTCAGCACTGGTTGGAACAGAGATGATACATGTAACTACGGAGAAGGTTCAGATCATACAGGAGTGGATGGAGACTACACAGAGTAGGCATAATTCGTATGCTGATAGGATATGGAGACCTCTGGAGTTTGAGGATGGCGAACACATCTTTCTACGGGTCTCACCTCGACCAGGTCTAAGGAGATTTGGCAGAGGCGGTAAGTTATCTCCGAGGTTCATCAGACCTTTCCAGGTCCTCATTAGTGTATGTGAGGCGGCAGACCGCTTAGAACATCCACCTCAGTTAAACCAGGTGCACTATTTCATCCACGTATCCTAGATGAGTAGATAAGTGCACAACCCTTCCCACATCATCGACCATGGAGAGCTGGACATCAACGATGGGGGGACATTCACCAATGTTCCAATGGAGATTGAGGATCGATAATATAGGGTCCTTCATGGATGGTCGATACCTCTGGTTCATGTACAGTGGTTGTATGGGAACCTCTAGGAGAGAACATGGGAGTGGGAGGCTCAGATGCATGCTCAGTACCCCATTTTGATCCCATAGTTCGAGTTGTAACTTATGTGGAGGTAAATCCCTAAGTTGGGAAGAATGTAAAGACCAGGAAAATATGTGGAATAATTTTTCATAAGTACATGAGATTTTTACAAGTTCGTGAAAATTTACAGCGCTTGATTCCGAGGCCCGGTGTGCCCAGAATCAATTTCGGATGTTTTGTTTGGGTACGTTCAGAAAACGTTTGAACGAGATTTTATAACTTTTGAACCTGTGCCTGGAACTGAAATTTTTGGGCACTGTTGAACGCATAATGCCTATATTTTCTTAATAATACTTTCACCTCGATGGAATATGGTTGAGAAAAAAAATTTAGTTTTTTGATTTTTATAAAAAATAATAAAATAATGTGTGCACCAGTTTATTTATTTTAACAGCCCTATGGGTGAATGTTGGTCAAAACCTCAACATGGGAATTGGATGTGGGACTGAAATACCCTAAACTCCCATGGGAAGTTATGGTGGTGTGGCACACCCGAACATAACCTCCCACGAGAGGTTACAATGGGGGGACCACCCGACCCCTATTAATGGGAAGAGTATAACCTCACAACTCTCCCTCATTAATGAGGGAGTGCCTCTCTACCTTCCCTTGTATTTAAATGGAGCCTACCCCCTTTAATTAATGTGAAAACCTGTTGAATTAAATTGGAGGAGCCTTTTTAATTTAATTCTTCATTTTTGAATTACATTCCAACATTAAAATAATAGACAATCTATTATTTCATGGGAGTATTTTATTTTGTTGGAAGAGGAGGATTACTGGATTATTCGAGAAAGCACCCAAATAAGAACCATTCTTCCAAAAAATATTGGGAAGAACTCTGACAACAATTTCATCTTCTTCTTCCTTCCTCGTATCCTATGCTCCACAACATCTTCAACAAACTGACGCAACTCTGAATTGGGGACGTGTGGTGGATGCAACGAACAATGGTCTTCATCGTCTTCCTTCCGCAACTCCGCCAAAAAGCGATGGATAAGAGGTAGGGGGTTTAATGCTTGTTGATGTTGTACCTTTTTCTTACATTATTCAAAGAATTAAATTGGATTGTTGCTGACATATTAATGACCATATTCTTCCCATGATGATCCAAATGATACCTCCCTAAATGCGGAGGCAACGACGACGAAGGAGGCAATGAAGAAGTTCATGCTTCCATCTGCCTCCATGAATCGTGCCACCCCCGTGTTGCACCGAAGCTCTCGGCTGAACACTTCCGGCACCCTGCCTGATGCGTGGCCCACCAACCCACGGCCTCCCGATGACCAGCGGGTAGCCCGGCGCCCTACCGTCGCCCCCGCGGCCTGGAAGGCACCCTGTTGGCACCCCTGTGGCCCCCCGTCGCACTGCCGCACCCAGCCTGGCACCCCAGAGGCTGGCCTGACGGCCTTCTTGGTGTAGTCGCGGCCTGCCCGGCCCCTATCGCGCCATGACTGGGGCCCTCCCGGCCTTCTCGACGCCCGTCAGTGGCCTGCCCGACCATCCCTGTTCCAGCCTCCGTGCGTGTCACCCTGAACCGGCCACCCCCAAGCCGGCCTCCGAATGACCCGTGCGCTCCCGTCCGACCCAGCGTCCTGACTCCCTCGTGCCATCCGGGCCGAGACGCACCGGGTCGTGCCCTCGCAATGCTCCAGGATGAACATGCCCCGATCTCGGGCCTGACCGCCCCCGCAGTCTGCTGGGCCAGGCCCACCAGACCGGGCCAAACCTTGCTGGCTGACCCGCCCAATGGGCCAGGTCAGACCTAGAGAGTATGATTTCGTCGACCCATACCAAGATAGCATAGAATGGGTTGGGTTGAGTCTGTCCGACTGGGTCGGACCTGACTCGGGACCACTACTGACCCTATTAACTTTATGGGCCATATATTTGGCACCAGACGTCTGTTTGATGAACTGTCAGCGGAACAGGTATTCTTGGAACGCGTCTGTCCCTTTGAGAATACCCCACTAGAGTTCTAGGTATATTTGAGTTATGGTCAGGTTGGATTGTACACGAATCCAACCGGGCCCCCAGGACTAAAATTCTAATAACTCATAGATCAGGCATCTAATCGACACACCATCCATTGCATTCATTACTCTATGATGTGGCGGACCATTGAGATACTTCTTCGTGGCACTTCATGATATATGGAGTATCGACCAGTAGCTCAAGGAGCGGATCCTTCCAGAGGTGAGCAGACACATTACAGAGACCCGATAGCTAGTTGAAAACAAAGACTGCTTGACCAATTCGACTCGAAATGACTCGACTAGCCCAGTGGGGAGCGCCTCTGGGTGACGTGACTGACCCATAGTGGGGAGTGCCTCAGTGTGAGCACGGCAGACCCATGATACTCGACAGGAGGAATATCTCTATAGGCTAAGAGGGGGAGAACCTCTGTGTGAGCACGACAGAACTATGGTGGGTAGCGCCTCTATGTGAGAACAACAGACCCACAATACTTGACAGGACAAGTACCTCAACAATCCAAGGATAGTGGGAAGCATATTTGTGTGATGCGGCAGACCCACTGTACATGATATAGGAGGAGTATGCCACCAGCCATGGTTTCAATAATAAAAATCCTGGTTTGTGCCGAGTCAATGACTTTTGTGTTTTCTTCATGATTGAGATGGGTTACTAGATAACTTAGTTATATGTATAGAAATATACCTAAGTATTGGTTATCTGTTGATTTCATAGTTTTTGGTTTATCCTTATCGGATTTTGTGAGACCTTAAGGGTCTCGGGTCCCTACTGAGTATCATTATACTCACCCATGCATATGATATGCCGGAACCTCATTGCGTTGGTAGAAGACGATGAACAACGCTAACTAAGGCAGCGAGTAGCAGGACTGGACGATGCCCAGAGGTGGACCACTCGGTGTGACGGTACACTGAGGAGACAGACAGACGTGGAATGCTAAAGAGGACATCTGTTCCTACCCTTCAGTTAGGAAATCTGAAGGACGACCCAGTATCTGCATTACTTTACTTCAGTTGTTCTTTCTTTTCAGTTGTACTTGTACTTTTCTGTTGGGCTTGTACTTCCAGCCCCTTTTACTTTCCAGCACTTCTTTTATATACATTTTTACTTTGCGTTTTGCATCCAGTTTTGTACACTGTTGTGTGTGTTTACTCTTATAAAGGAAATTCCTTCCCAGTTTTAGGGATTTACGCCTTTGGTGCTAGTCTCCAGCCTCAAGCCTATGAAAGGTGGGCTTGGGGTAGCCACGATACAGGTGCCAGGGGACGGGTCCTAACAATCCAATGTTATACTACTCGGTTGAGAGGTCTTTACCATGACTCCCAATACATCAATTGATTGGGGAAATATTTGATTAAACCATATACAAATTTTGTATTTAGTTTTAAAAATATATTTAAAATCAACTATGATGATGTTTATGTTCCTAAAATTAGGTCATGTGTCCTTGGATAACCATTTATTTTAATTTGAATTATTATGTCTTCATTATTAATGAAATTATGAATTAATCTTTAGAGAATGACTTGAAAATCACACACCACCAATATTATTTACTTTTATTTTTAAGATATGATAATTGAAAATACATGACAAAAATATTTATGATTTTATTCGAAACAATGACGGGCCCCGTAATTATATGACTCAAATGAATTTCTTATTTCTTCCTTCCCATGAAATATCATGGTGCTTTGGTAGTGATCCCAGAATACTATAATGGTGAGAAAATATCCTAGTCCACTACTTTTTGTTAATAATGTATGTATCATTGAATTAATCTTAATATATCATGATTTTGTTGTTTCCACATTGCTATGATGTGATTCTATTTTAATATGGTCATTCCTCTTCCATGCTCTAGTGATATCATTTTCAATATCTTCATTAAATGATATTTATGAAATATATTATTTTCTCCCATTATGAATATTTTATATCACCATTATTATTCCATTTTATTATTATTCTAACAAGTATTTGATATCAACCCTTCTTGTGTTATAATTTCCCTAGGTTTTGAGTGAAACAATTATGAATGTTAAGCCCAGAAGAGTATGTTGTGCACAAAATTTATAAGTAACATTGAAGGCATATTATGGATTTTTTAGCTTGATATATAATTGAAAAAAATGTCCATATCATGAGGCAAAATGAGATTTATTAAATATTGATTTTTCTAAATTCAGAAAAAATATAATATAAAAGGCCCTTAAATTAGAGATATTTGAATTTTTCTATATTCAATGATGTGTATCAAATCCAATGTTTTATATGCTTTTATCGGCATTGGATTCAGGATTGTGGTCCCAGGGGTTCTATAGATGGTATCATAGTAGAGTATAGATAACATTATAGGTCATTTTTTTGTTAATATATCATTATTTAAGAGTTAGGAATGATCTTTATGGCTGATTGGTTATGGATTATCATAGTTTAAATGGTATTGATAAATGATTATATTTTAATTGTTGAATATTTTATGTTGTTCATGGATTATGATTGGAGAGAATTCATGGAAACCCATGGTATTAGTCTATTGTTAGTATAACAACATGAAATTTTTGAATGATTAATTTTATGGGATTCCCTATAAATTTCATCAATTTTGGGATACTATTAAATTGAAATGGTTTTGGCATAGTTGAATTGATGTATAACAAAACTAAAAAGTGTTTTTATCGTATATATTATTCATCATTTTGTTACATAGTTAATATGACCTAAATACACACATGCCCAAAAACTCAAGGGGGATATTTTTTGGTTAATTAAAAACCAATTTAAAATCAGTATGATTGATTTCAATATATTATTTTATTGAAGATAATTGAACAAAAAAATAGGATTAAAATGACCACGGATAACATAGAGTGATTTAAAAGGACCATTATCAGTAAATGACACATATTCTAGGTTATTTACATAAATTATGAATTAGTTTTCTTATTTTTATAGTTTTACTTTTACACAATTACTACTTTATTTTTTTTTTAAACTGAAAATTATTTTAATATGGTTGATGGAGTAGGAAGGGGATAAGATTTCAATTGATACAATGGTTAATGTGGTGATTTTTCCAACCTTCTATATATTTTGACATGAACTAGGGCTTGAAATCATTTAATTATTCTAAATAGAATATCGTAAATTACGATAAATAATGCAAATACTTTTTTAACTCTCTATCATACCAAATTATAAATTGATGATGTCTTATGAAAATTAGAATTATGAAGATGATTAAAGAAAAAAATTTAAATTTTAATTCATTATTTTTTTAAATAAAATAACTACGTAATATCTAAATGGAAAAGAAAATATTTTATCATTGAAAAAAGTGAACATAGCAAAACTAGTTACCAAGGGAAAATTATGCATTCCATTAACTAGATAGAGGATGAAGATTTGTATTATCATTTTATATTATATATTTATTTATACATTTTATATTATTATTTTTCATAAGTTGTGTCTATATTTTTTTTAATCCTTAATTACATTATTTATAAAATATTATGGGGATCCAATTTTATAATGGGGATAGAATGTAACTTATTGAGATTTCAGAATATATATATTACCTTTAAATTTGATAAAATTATTCATATTCATTAAAATGAAAATTATCATGCATTAACTATTTCAGATAGTAAAAATTTGAATATTATTATGTATTAAGATATGATAAAATGTATATAAATTCAATGACATAGATATTTGTATAAAATGGTGTTGATACACATAATGATTAGAAAGCCTTTTGGTCAAGAAATGTGTATTACCAAATATTGTGAATTATGTATTATAATATAAATATATAATTTTTTGAGTTTTGACTATATAAAATTTACTAAATATATGAATTTATAATAATAAATTAGTTTAATATGAATTTATGTTATTTTTCTAATAAATTAATTTTTTATGTGAAAAATGAAAAAAAATTATATTTTCTAATTTTTTTTCTAATTATGATATTATTATTCTATAATAATTGAATATATATTTATAAGGCCATTATTCTCAAAATTAAAATATATTAGTTACATATTATTAATTTATCATGATTACAATCCTACATATATAATTTTTGAAAATAAACTGTATTTTGTTTTTAATGATGTTTTTCAATATATTATGTGTTTTAATATTACTATAAATGTTCTCATTACTAGATAATTAATTTTTCTTAATGAAGGATAAATTTGGATGTCTCACATCAAAAAATAGTGTGAAGGGACCTAGTTTTTTTTCTAGTAATAAATTTATTACCATGAATAATATTTTATTAAGAATAGTATATTTTTAAGAGAGAAATCTAATGTGGAATTAATTATATAATGTTTACCTAACACATATTCCTTATCTAATTTATTTAGTTTGTTTTAAAGTCTTATATACTTGTATTGCCAAACATAACTTATATACCACACCTAAATTTCCCAACATTCCATTCCTTCCCAAAACAAACATTCTTTTCCATGGAAAGTGAACTTTTATTCACTTATAGAAGAGAGCTCATCGACCAATTAAAGGTACACACATTATGTCAGATTCCTAGAAAATAATATTACCATATACTCCTCCTATAATAGTATTCATTTATCCAATTACTTTTTCCTTATTTCTTTATCCAATGACTTTCAATTGGGAGGAAAATTTCAACAAAATTATATGTTCCTAAATTTAGTAACACTCTCTTCATAGTCATTATTTTTAATTTTTCTCTAACGTAATTTACATAAAATTTAAAATCTAAAAATTTATTATTATATATATAATTTTATTTCAATATATTAATTTCACATTAATTATTAATTCCTTCAATAAAATCCTCCAGTAAAAACAAATGCGTCGATCTTTTGTACATGAAGACTAAAATCTATACAATATGACATGCTTTTTTTCATCACTACCTCTTAGGTATAATATATATGATTGGTTTATTGAATGATTATTTTTTAAATTAAAATATAAAATTAATAAATATCAATATTCACATTTATCATTATTTTATCCATTCTTAAGGCATGATATTATTGATCATGTGTAGGTAAATACAACCACAACTATTACAGATCTGTCTCATTTCACTTAACTACCTTACATAAAATGTAATAGAAGTCTAATGAACAAACTAATATGATGTTTATAACGATTTCGTAATTGTGAAATGATTAATTTCCATATACCATAACTCTTTATATTTAATGAGAAGTGGGTTCGTTAATCATGTGTACATGTGGACTACAACCTCAACGATTGAGGAATTTCATTTTTGTCAAAAAAACCGATCATTAATGGTTCTAATAATATATTTTATACGAATCTAATAAATATATTATATTTATTAGATTTTTAAATCATTATATTATAATTATGTAATATCAATTCCTTTCTCATTCGATCATCGCATCATGTTTTTTCATTGGTTGTTTTACCACCCTCATGAGCGTTATTGGAAACATATTATATTGAGTGATTAGGAAATGTTATATACATTTAATGGGATTTAATTAAAAGTTTTTTTAGTTGTTTTAATGTATAAATATAAGTATGATTATTATATAACTATTTAAATAATATATCTTCTCTTTTATGTTAAATCTTTGGAAACAAATTTGTCTCTAACATCATCTTAAAGAGTCATAATTAAATTGAACATATGAAAAATGTTGAACATAATAAATAATCATGAATTTATATTATATAACCATAATTTAAATTTAAATGGTGAACTTAGTATCAAGGATAAAAGATTAATATTAACAATGGAATGAAATTGGAAGGCAATTAAAAGTGTTTAAACCTAATGTGAAAATTAAGCTATAATAAAGATAAATATTTATAGTAAATAATTATAAATTATGTATAGAAAATAGTTAAAGTGATAAATTTTGTTCTCAAAAATTATTAATATATATGGTTGTATTATAGGAAGACATAGTGGGATAAATTATGTGTGGGTAAACATTATTTGATTTTTATTTAAAACTCCCTTTATCTTGACATGTTTTACTTTTTTCACTGATTTATTTTTATATAGTGTATATGAAACCAAATTGATATTTTATAACTATATATATTTAATTTCAGGAATTTCAGGTTAATTTCAAGAAAATTATCCAATCAGTTTATCTATTTAAAATATTCTTGTACATTTACTCTATTTCTCTTCCCATGAGTCATAAATTTTGTTCTTTACATTGGTCTTAAAATTTTAAATTCATCTAACATTTTAATTTTTAATATATTCTTGATTTCATTTCCATTTGATGAAATTCAAGAATCTAATTGAAATTATTCACATTGATGGTTCATGTTTCATTTCAAAAAGAATAACTAAATTAATGATACACTACCAAAGAACACATCTCTTTTTCATCCATGTCTATAATTTACATATCAAAATACTTACTTCAATATTGATAATTTAATTTATAATTCAATAGAACTATAATAATTGAATTTTTTTAATATCCTATTTACATTTTGGGGTTCTGTATATTTATTTAATGTACCATAAAATTTTTCCACATTTTTTTCATAAATGTTTTCATCTAATGTAATTCTTAAAAATGTTCCAAAATTCATTCTGTATAAATTGATTGAAAAGGAGTTTTTTGTACTACCATGAATCTATATTTTTATATAAAAAATATTAATTCATTCATATGGGTTCCTTTCAAATAAATCTATATTACATGATTTCATGTGAATGTATATTTTCCACAACTATTTTAGTTTCAAAGATAATTCCACTATATGTTTTCACGTATTCTAAAAATGGAAATTTTGATTGTCATAGTTTAAAAAGATATTCCTTTTTAATTATTTTATAATGGGATGGAAAATTATAATTTTTAATGAATTTTACAAATTATTGTAATAGTGTTCTTCATTTATGTCATATTCTTGATCAGTGGTATTGATTAAAAGATATCATCCAACTTAATTTTGTAGATGGTTTATGAAATTATCTTCCATATCAATGGTGTAATCCATCAGTAATTTGGACATTCCAAATTATCCACTAGTATAGGAATTGTTTTCATCTAATTATTTTTCATTTTAGGATGATCTATGATCCATTATATGATTAAATTATCGTCACCTCGATGTGAAAGACATCAATTTATTAGGAAAATCATTTTCTAATATAAATATTATTTTTCTATTTGATGTAAATTTGTTATGCATAATTATATTTGATGAGTTGAATTTACCTATAAATATTCAAAATATCACGGGATACAAACATGTTTTACATGGGAAAAATTTAATATTTATTGATTAAATCATGAATAAGTCTTTAGGGAACCAATTTAAAAATAGATAAAAACATTTTTTATTTCATTCAGTTTTCATAATCTGTTGAATAAAATAATGTTGCACGTATATTTATGATTTTCACTGTGTCAAAATTTTGTAAAAATGTATATATCCCTTAAAAAGGTTGGAAAATGTTTCCATCTCTTGGGATATAATTGTTCATGGGTGGTAAGCCAACAATGGGATAGTGATGTTATCCTGTATAACTCATTTAATTTAATGATGTATGGATCCTTGAATTTTTCTTATGATGTAATTTTTTACAATGTTTCCGTATTCATATAATTCTATTCTATTATATAATGACCATTCTATTACATGATCCAACATTATAATTTCCATGATTTGGTTCAATTCTCTTTATTACATCATGTTATACTTCCCAACAAGTACTAGTTTTATTACTATTATGATTTAAATTGAATATTCCCATATAGAGAATCTGAGTTCAACCATTTTTATGTTTTCTTTCCCCTATGTTGTGGAATGACTTGTTAGGTATGTAAAACCATGAAGAGTATCTTATTGGGTGAATTTATGGAAGATGTTGAAGAATAAATATAGATTTTTAGCATCTTATATGGTTGAAAAAATATATCAATTTTTCATGAATACTTGTGATTTATTAGTTTTTTTTTGAAATTAATTAACCAATAAACTTGATGTTCCTTATAATTTAAATGTGATACGAGTATTGTAATCATAGATGTATATCAAATAAAAAATTATATTCTTCATGAAATTAGAAAAAAAATATAACATTGGTTTGGCAGTGCGACAGACACCACTAGGGTTCCCTCTAGTTTGAAATAGGTATATTTGGGGAGTTCTGACACTACGATTCCATTATAGACTAGTTAAGATTATTGTGTTATTTATAGATTAGTTGTTGATGTTCTGGTTATAGTGAAGGTAATTTTGTGTCATATTAAGAAATATTGAGTTTTTCTAGACACTTTTTCATTGATTGGTATATTATATAATTGATTCAATCATTTTTTGTCTCATTGAGACTATTTACTTGTTTCTTAATTTACATTCTGTATTTTTGATGTATTATTTTAATATAGTTCTTCCTACTACTAATGTCTTATACACCTTATGTTTGTTTTTTTCTAAAAGGACATTAAATGTGAAATTTCAAATTATATTCTAAAATGAAAGTGTTAATTATTTGTTTTAATGGGAAAGAGTGAAAGTGAGGGAAAATTAATTCATTGTGATATGTTTTAAAATAAGGGAAATTATTCTATATTTTAATTTATTTCAGTAGTATGTTTATATTCCACATGTTTTTCATTTTTGAAAGATTTTTTTTATATTAATGTGAATTTAGGTGGTTTGGTTTCATTTATGATTTCTCAAAATTTTTACTCATTCATTATATTTTATTTTCATGTAATAGTTATGATTTTTTCCAAATTTATTATATTTTGTAATTCATTGTTAGATCCTACTGGGCCTATAATCTCACACCCTCTATACACATATAGATATGTGTGTATGAAATACTAATGTTTATATAGGTTTTATGTTAAATTTTAAATTGATTATCACTTTTATATGATTCATATGGATGTGTTGAGATTATTGTGAAAATCCATAGGTTTTGTGGTGTTGATCATGCAGTTTGGTTCATTGTTTATTTTTTATGACTTATATAACAACATGACTTATACATCCATGTTTATTTATTTTTAGTTTCATTTGTCCATATTTTTCATTTGAGAAATATTTATGTTTTTTATACAACTAATTTAAATATTATTTTTTCCTTATGGGATATTTTTTTCAAGATATTTCAATTTTTAATACTTATGATATATAAAACCTCTATATGAAACCATTAATAATTGGTCAATTATTCTCTAAATCATATATGGGGGAAACAGAATTTAATAAATGAGTGTTCCTGGTGGACCCTGAATTATTTTATAACTCGTTGGGATTGGTAATGAATTTTAGAACATTTTATTTTAATGGTCGAGTGATCGTTCAAGTTAGCTAAAGTGAGTTCATGATATAGAGGTTTCAGGTGACCCCATTCTCCATAATGAAACTCTATTGCTCCACATCCATATCCATGACAACACATTTGGATTAAAATGCTCCCCCACACTAAATTAATGAACTTGATGAACCTCCAAGACATTTTGTATGACCATTCCATTTACCATTAGAATAGATTCAATAGTCATTTTATATAAGGAGACTCAATACTCAATATGAACACCGCCATGGGAAATTGATACCTTGTGGTTGAAAATAATCAAAAAAAATTTGAATCTATAGAAAGACATCTAAAATTATTTCTCATGCTATCCAAAAATATAAAATACCTATCAGCATAACCTCTCTAATGTGCATCTCCATGGGCATGGTGAACTACAAAAATGTAAATCTCTATTTTCCATTCTTCATACACATATAATTTCCTAAATAAAACCTCCAAGAACTAAAATATTATAATGGCAAATACATAGAGAATCTATACATTAATAAAAGGGAAAATAATCACACATTGGGGAAAAAAAATATCTATCGTAATAATCCAAGGATCAAGAGGAACCAATAGAAAATAAAAGAGAACCCAATATGAACTGTAGAGCCCAATGAGATTCATGGTTTGATATTTATATAATTCACAGGTAGAACCATTTAAATATTAAATAACCATAAAATAACATAGTGTAATTCTACATATTTTCAATTTTTCCTAAATTCATAGGAACCATGAAAAAACATAGACATCCATCTCTTAAAACTGATAACCCTAAGGAAAATCGATTAGGAATAGTTCACATTCACATAATGAATTCCCTCCCATGTAATTTTACACAAGAAACACCATGTGACTCTTTAATCACTAACCCAAACACTCAATATGGAATTTAAAAATCCCCAAAATATATTCTAATATAATGATATCTTGGCTCGAGATCCATTACATAACATATCTTCTTTATCTACCTTTATTCCATAGTAAAACACACAATAATATAAATGATATTCTCTTTATGCTATGAAATCATGGTGAAATGAAATTTGCATGACCAGATCGATAAATTAATATTAAATTAAAGCTAAATACCCAACCATATTTTATCATTCACCTTTATAATAATACTTATCAATATGACATGTTGAAAAATACATAAATGGGACATAATTAAAAAAAGGATCAATACTATATACCTCAAATGTTTATCCAATTCAAGAGGTTATTAACACAACCCAAGGGAGAAAATAAAACAATATCAAAATAACTACACCTTGTGGGATACATCATAATAAATAACATAAATATTATGAAATAATCTTAGAGTGATAAATAAGTATTAACATAAACATTATTAGCATAGAATCAGATCAATTAATATTATATAATTAATTAAGTATTAAAATTTCGAAATTATATATTATAAAACAATATGACCAATTCTTCTATATACATTGTTACTATACCATATTTTATACAAAAGATAGACACCAAAAAAATTATAATCCCAGAATCAAATTCTTCTTATGAAAACGAATCATGAAAATCTACTCAATGAAAATCCTTTATTGTACAATATTCAACTCACCTAAATCATTTAGATAATATTCATCATGAATAGAAAAATAAAAATAAAACAGACGGATGATTTCATAAAAAATATTTATATATAGAGAACAAGTTATCATTTTTTCCAAAATATATATTGTTATATAACTCATTTATTAGTCAGATAAGTTTGGAATAATTCTATATATATTGACTAAACCCTCATTTTCCATAATTGTAGGAGACTTTGAAGAACACATTTTTTATGAAATAAAAATATAATGTTATTATCCTCCAATAAAAATTATTATTATTATTGTATTTATCAACATTCATCACGTCATGAATCATTTTAATTTTTCTATATTGATAGTGTAAAAATATTTTTTTGAGCCAGATTTTATCATTCCACAATCTAGAAGAAAAAATATATGCAAGGACACCACTAAATATTTTCAATGACAGTTGTATTGATGGATGAGTAAAAACATTTTTTATAGGAAAAATAAACATGGTTAATGAGTTTCATCCAAAAACATAAAATATAAGTCACGGATATGAGAAACATTTACTCTAGTATTTTCATTACTAAAAAAATATTCATCCATTTTAAGATGATAAATTTTTCTATGGAAAATCTATGAGTGGAAATCACACTAAATACCCATCCACACTTGTAATAAAAAACGAGGATCCCAATCAAGTATAAATATATATAGAACCATATGGATACTTATGATATCTTCCAAATATATCATTAATAAAACAAAGACCATGGTTAACTCATTTATCATAAGGAAATTGTAAACATTTTATAAAAATGCATAATCACTTAGATAAAACCATGAACTTATAATTATTGATTTATATAGTAATGAAATCCATCAAAATTACACCAACCTCTGCCGATGACAATTTAATAGGTAAAATAACCCCCCCCCCCAGAACATTTTTCATAGAATTCCATTTTTTAATCACAAAACATAGAGACACAAATTTCACCATAGAAAAATTCACAATAGGTTTCCATAATTGACTATATAAATAATGATATATATTTGATATACCAGGATGAAAAAATAAATGCTGGCTATGAGACACATCACTAACCACATCATACAATCCAGACGAGACAAATAGATTTCATCCAACCAAGACCCAATTTTGGATGGTCATCCCATTGGAGCATCTCTATAGAAGGAATGTGGAGACAATACATACAACTCAATATCTTCAATATGAGACTCCTAGAAAAACTAAATAAAGGAAATATTAATATACATATGTTACATGAAAACTATACAAATTATTTCATCCAAAAGAAGATATAAAAATATTATATCCCACATCAACTATTTTGCATCCCATGTATTACTAAAAACATCACCCTAAAACATATATCCCAATGAAACATAAAAAAATTTCTAACCATGTGGTTTATAAGTTCATTAAATCAAATTCAAATAAATTCTTTTTCCCCTAGCACTAAATTAGATTTAATTCAAAATCAGATAAGTTATTCCTTAGGATTTATGATCGGCGATGACTATATATCTATCATTGATAAGATAAAAAAAATTGATCTTGTACAAAAATCTTGAACTCCGGACTATTAGTGTAATTTTTATTATAATGGTGATATAATATTATTGAACTCTAATAGATCATTGACTTCCAAAGCATAAAAACATAGTTGAAAAAGAAGAACAACCTCATAGAAAACCATGAAAATAACTCCCTCTTTTTGTAAATAAAGAATATTATATCTGGTATTCTTCTATTTTAGGTGATCAAATTCTTCTTCTAACTGATCAACACATGAAAATTAATATTTCTATATTATCAATGTTATTGGGGGTTTAAATAAAAGGAAAATTAGACATGAACCACATATAATATTATAAAAAGAAATAGATGATGTAAACATATATTACATTATTTGAAGATGCCAATGAAAAAAGTAATTCAATAATTAATGGATCAATAAAAATCCCCATTTAGATACAACAAACATGATAAAATTTACTTTTTAAAACTAGAACATGCACTTGTTTAACTTATAATACAATTTATATTCCAATAGATCCTAAAAAACTATCATATGACAAGTATGATTCTCCGTTGACCATGATTTCTTGAATATTTTATTGATTAAATTTACTTATAACTATTCTAAGGACTTGTTAAAAAACATGTTCATCGAGAACATTAAAAAAATATCGAATTCATTACAATGAGAAACATTTCCACTAAATAAATGAGTACAAACTGAAACATTATAGTATAATTAAGGATATATCCCACCATAATATTTTTCTAATGTTGCTTGTATCAAATAATAATATTTTATAATTTAATTTATTATTTCTGTTGATTAAATTGATTATCAAATCATATGAGGTGCAAATTGGTATCCATTATCAGTTTCTTAAGTTGATGATAGTCGTTTCAAAATTAATACATATGGTTAAAATTATTTTTGAACAACACAAGGGTGACCCAAAGCGATATAATAGGTTAGATAAAAATAATTATATATTATATCATCAATTTAAATACATAATATTCACAACACAGAAGGTGTAATTTAAAAAATATCCATTGAAAATAGAACGACAGGTTTTTAAAACCATTTCAGAACTCAATATCTGGTTTAGTGGGTATTTTCAAAAAATTTATTGTGTTGAAATAATGAAAATTCTGAATAATTGAAATAAGAAAACAATTTGTGACATCGAGCTTACCTAATTAAAATTTTGAACTAAAAATGAGGTTCAATATACATACATCTAATAAAATTATCCCACACTCCAATATACTCTAAAATCACACAAGTGAAATAAAAAATAATTCATTTAGTTGAAATAAACCATAAAATATATATAATATGACTAATAAATACCATGTATTATATTTTATAGTTATATCAATATAAATAATACATCTCAAAATGGATGATGTTTCTTCAATTATGACTCATAATCATTAATCACTATAAACAATTTATATTGACGTTTGTTAATTATAATTGAAATAAAGGGACCAAAAATTCTTTCTACCCTATGTCTCATAGGATGGATTAATGAATGACCACTAGAATAGTAGACACCACCAAAGAAAAAAAAATCAAACTCCATTATAGAAAATAAATATATAGTGACTCAAGTAATCTATTAATTCACTAACAATGTGATCTACCAGGCATATAATTGACCTTGCCTCACTCATCTTCCTAAATGAACTTGATGAGAACCACCACTATTACTATAAATATTTCTATATCCTTTATTATTTGGAATAATAAAAATTATGTCCCCTAAATGTTTTATTTTCTCGTCATTCATCCAAATTCTACAAACTTTACCACTATGAATAATATCTCGATGGAAACATCTATAATGGCTAAATTTCAAAATGATCACCTCCCACAAGGTAGGTTCAATGAATTTTTTGAAATTTAACAATTTATTGACATAAACCCAATAAGTAAAATACACTAGACCAGAATATCTAACAGAGACACAATAACTATAGACTCCTGAAAAGAGAGAATATAAAAACTAAGTATCATTCTCCACTGGTCGACACTAAAATGTACTATATCAACATGAACCCAATTCTTATACATACTATAAAATATAAATTCCATGTTTAAATAAACTAGTCCATATAGGAAACATCATTTTGACCTCCACCTCTAATCACACATCTTGACATGTTAAAATAATAAATGGGTTGACATAGTTCTTGATCATTTCATGGAATCTTTATAAATTTCATACCTGAGAATCCTAATCTCGTATAATATTTAATTTTCAATTAATGATAATCATTAACCAAACACATAGATCTCAAAATGAAATGATTTTCTTATAAAGAGATATAAAATCGTGCATCTTTTAATCCACTCTCATTGGAGAGAGAAACTAAGATGAAAATCACTTCAAAATACCATCCCAATAAAACATTTATTCATCTAGCACTCCCAAAAACAAAAACTATCATAGATAAGAAAAAAACTCCAATTATTGATGGAAAATGGTATTTAATATCTGTTCACCTCATGAATTAGACTAAAATTAACAATGATCTCCTCTAATAACAAATTTTTCATCAAGATTGATATTATACCCCTACATTTGGACAACCTTGAAAATTAATGTTACATTGGTTGTTCGTATGTGAATCAAATTTCATCAAAAGTATTACCCTTCTACCATCAGCTATGATACTATGAAACAACACATTTTCTTGAAAAATTAGTGGTGACCTTCAAATAAATAAATATTCAAAAAAACAAGGATAATTTTATTTCGAATTTGTTTTTAAGATATAATATAATTAAATTTATTTAAATTTTAAATAATTACACTGATTATACTTCTCACCAAAACATGTATGGATTTTATTTCTAAAATAAGACTTTTCACCAATATATAATTCATCTCAACATATAATTTCTCTGATATTTTGTTTCTATCATTAGTTCATATGAGGCCCTAAATTATTGTTTACTGGTATGTATGTATTTCAATATAACTTGATAAGTGTTATTTATATTGTCTCCCAATCAAACTATGTACTTCACACCATTATCATACACCAAAATCCATCCTAAATCATGATCATATCCAGAATTCAAATGTTTGGCAACCTATCACCAATGAAACCCATCATAGTTATATTTTGAAGATGAGTGTTTCCCTTTGACTCCCACATTTAACACGGAATGAGTATGATAAAATCATTTAGGTTATAAATCATAATTACAATATGTATTACACTCATAATTAGTGAGGAAAAAAATTGGAAATCAATTAATTAAATCAATCGTAAAAAATTAGAATAATCATATAATCCAAGAATATATCTAATTTAGAGAATAAAATTGTGTGGAAAAGATAAAATACCAAAATTAATGTACAATGGTAGTGACACCAGCACAAATCAGGGAATCTATGATATTTTGTGGCCAAGAATGATCACTTACTCTATTAGATATGTCTATAAAAATTGAATATATATAAAAGGGTGACTATAAAGGTATTATAATTATGATACCCCCAAAATATCTTATGAAAATAAGTATGAATTATTCTAATTCCCTATGAGATAAATATTACTAAATACTCATAACCAAAATATGATCATGTTGCCACCCATAAACACTCATGTGTAGAAACCCAATAACAAAAAACATGAATAGGTACAAAAATCAAAAAAATATATTTATATAATGTGTATTCTGTAATTACATTGCCACTAAATAACTTACTCTCACTCCCCAATGAAATATGTCTCTGTTGTCCCATTATATCCATATCCACAAAGCCACATAGCCCCAAAACCATTTAATTATCATAATGGAATAAATAGAACCATATACTATATATCCACATCCACATCATAGAATCAAAATAATATATAAATCTACACATAAAAATCCTTTAAATGATAAGTTATCTAACCATATAGGACACCAACCACATTACTTCCACATCCTTGTATACATCAACCACATCAACAAACCCCAAAATCAATATATTACTGCACATACTATGACTAGAAGAGGGAGTACTGATAATTTAGTAGTCATAAATATGTATGACCACCATCATATAAGTTTAGAACAACAGAGTAAACCTAAGAACTCATATTGGAATTTGTATGGATATCCAACAAGTATTATGGTTCCTAAAAAATAATCAAAAAACAAAATGATAGAGTTAAACATATTCTCCAATACTGATGGTCCACTCATAGATGAATTATATATATATATATGAAATAATCATATTAGTAATCCTTAACAAAAAAATGGGAAACACTTTTACAACCAACCACTGTAAAACTAATCACATGACCAAAAAACATGTTATTCAATAATTATAACCTACAATTTTTACACATCACTATGATTTATTAAATTTATAATTACATAGAACATTAAATTCATTATTCATTATTTATTTGAGGCATTAATATTTTATTGAAAACTTCCAAAATAATAAAAAAATAATTATTCAACTTCTTATGTGACATGAATCACCATAAAACATACAATATTAATCAAATTCCCATTAAAATTTTCCATCAAACTTTTCCATACAAATTTTAATGAAACAATGAAACTAAACAAAATAAAATCTCATATAACATCATCATATATTTTTTTTCAACATTTAAAATATTATACATCCCCATAAAAATGATAAAAAAAATACAAGTTATGACAACAAAAAACAAAAACACCCTCTTTTATTCAATCATCAATATATATTAAAAACATTATGCATACATATGATCATTTTTAATTCATTATTTACATATTACCCTTTCTATTACAAATATTGGTAGTTTATCCATTTACGAAAGATAAAAAGCATATAAAACATTTAATATAGTGGTTATAATTATTTTTCAGAGTAATCATACAAATCAAAAAATAATATAAAATAATATAAAATCTCTTAAAGAACATGTTAATCACCTATTTCCCATTATATTTTTTAAAATATATTTCATTATATTTATTATGTCAATTATAGCCATCAACTTTTTATAAACATTGAAATGATAATACATCATTCACAAATCAGAAAAAAGAGAGTTATATCCAATATTCTTCCACATTCAATGCGTTGATAAATAAATCACCAAAAAATCGATGAAATTAAATAACACAACCCACCAAACAAGAATAAAACAACATAAAAACAGTTAATAACCCATTATACATCATGAAAAAAATCATGAATCCCTAAAAATGTGTCCATATAATAACCATAACCAATGAAAATTGATGATCAAAAAGGAATAATATAATTGTTGATGAGAATCACACCTCAAGTCAAAATATTTAAGTTATAAAATCTAAATCAATAATGGAAACCTATGTATGACTACAAAAAAATAATCTATATAGATTAAAGGAATAAAATATGTTCAATGTAATATTGGGTAATTTATACAGGATCTTGAATTCATATGTTAACATAATATGCATAATGTCCTAACACAACATATATTTTAATTCAATATTTTTTTTATCCAAGATTCAAGATGTGATATCCCCCAAATTCATTGGTTAAAATTATTTAAATATGATGTTACCAATTATTTTCATGACATAATTGGGATCACCATGCTCGAATTCTTTAATATTTTAGAATCTTGAGGAAATACTTTTCCTACCACTATTAAACCTAGTAATCACTAATAAAAAATATTTATGAAACTCCAATTACCATTTTAAATGTATATTATAAATGATTAATCCAAAATTACTTTATTTATCTCCACACATTAACCCCAAAAACACATGTAATAAAGAAAAACTATCAACCAACCAAAGAGACAATAATGATTCAAAGCATATGATTTACCCCATAACAGATAACCTCTTAATAAAACATTACTATCTAGTATAAAAAACACAGGAATCTAATAACTCCCCTATCCAATCAAAAAAATTAATGTTTAAATATATTGAACATAGATTTATTTAAACTTTTCATTAATTTTATTTCTAAAACTCTTCCATTCATCCCCTATTTCCCCAATCTCACATAGGAACACCACCAATAACATCAAAAATCATATTAGAGTGCCACAAAAAATGAATCCCAGTGAGTATTATATATTTATAACTATTTTATATATAGAATATGTCTAAACTTGTAATATTTATATTTTAATTTTTTAAAAATTGTCTTTTCATTGAAATAATATTATTATAGAATATGTAGTTGCGTCTTTGTTGAGATGACTGGAGGTGTTTAGGAAGAAATTGAAATAAATTATTGACATGAATCTATAGAACACACTATGAAACTTTTTGATGTTTTAATGATGGAAATTTACCCCAATTATTATTTTATTTATTTTTGATGTGTATAAATATTCTCATTAAACAAAATTAATTATCCATTTTCACTTTTTAAGAAATGCGGAATGTTATTCCATTGATGTCATAGCTAGGTGGTAAGGCACTAGAAATCAAATGTGGCAATTTTTTAAAAACATTACCCTTTATAATATTTATTTATGAAACAACATACTAATTACTACAGTTCTATTTATGGATTTATTAGGCTATACACTACAACACATGGGAATTTTATAAGAATTATGTTTGAAAATGAACATGGAATCCTCTAATTAAAATGACTCCATGTTGTTATGAAGGTTAGTTTTATATAAATTGTTTTAGTGTTTGGGTAATTTTTACACCATAGAGGATATCTTATTCTAAAATATACTTTATAAATTAATGATATTGTGGATGTCGAACCGATGGAATTTTTGTAGCATTAAAAGAAAATATTTGTAGATTTTAATTCAATGTGGTTTCTTAGGGATGTACATAGAGGAGAATATGGATGTACTAAAATAGTGTAGGAGTTCAAAAAATAACAACAAAAGATTTATCAACTATTACATAGAGTTAAATGTAGAATTTTCAATATAATAATGATTATTAATTAGGATATAAAACATTCCATTATGCAAGAAACCAGGAAGTAATAATTATGTATCGCTTTTGGCCACAAAATCAATATGTATATAGGTTTGTGAAGTTTTTTTAACATGTATTTTTAATCAATTTATAGTTATTTCATATTTCAAATGAGTTGACATTTCAAATTGGATGTTATGGAGAGGTTTAAATATCCATTAAATATATGATAGTTTGATAACTAAAAAACATGAATTTGAATGATATGATTTCCTATTTAAAATTTCATATGACATGAGAAAAATATAGAAGAAAAAAAATTGGATGATCTGAATAAATATAACAGTAAAAATGAATCCACTAATGACTAAGATCTGAAAATGGACATGAAGCCCATTAGAAAAATTGTCACTAGATTTTTGTTATTCTATTTATGATGAATCATTGTAATTTTTTATAATTTTTATTCTTTATTGAACTCTATATCATAAAAAAGTCCACAATTAGATATTAAATGGATGTTTCATGGGCCCAATAATATATCATTCCAGATGATTTTTATCATCTATAGTGAAATGTTTTAATCCTGGGTATGTTGAAACATTACTATCCTATATGTTTAGAGTAAATACATTTATTTATCGAAGTCATATACATGTAGAATTGATTTAATTTATTTTTTTTTGTAATTTTTGTTCCTAATGATAGATATGTCAATTCTATTCATAAATACACATGAAGAATATCTAGTAAAATTAAAAATATTTTAATATCGTAATTGAACACACATGTAGGGTGTATTGGGCCTATGAGGTTCCCATTTGGTAAGAGAGAATCCTAGATATTAGAAGATAAATATATCTCTAATATGATTAATAATATAGATAACATGGGTAATAAAATATGAGTGACTTTTTATTTATGTCTATATAGTTTATTATTGGAATAATAACATGTGATCAAATTTATGAACTCTTGGCCTCAAAGTTTAAACTAAAATAGAAATGAAATTTGTGTCTATTAATATATGGGATTGATAGTGAATGTAGAAAAAAAACATTTTGATGTTGTATAAATGGGAAAAAATGACTTATATGAAGCCTTATCAAAGCAGATCTATATGAATGTGAGAGACTCCACATTGGAAAATTAATATGGAATTCTTTTTTAAACTTTTAAATGTCACTATATGACTATGAAGATAAATAGAAATCCCTAAAAAATTGAATAATTTGTAGATGATCCAAAATAGAAATAGAGATATCTTTTTCAATGGTCATATTGATTATTTGGGAGACATTCAAATAATAAGTGATCAGATGAATGATTTACAAATAATGAGAAAGATTCTTAGAAGAATATCACCATTTTACATTGAATAGTTATCTGATTTTAAATAACATAATAACAAAATATGATTTTCATGATCTTCAAAGTAAGAATGTATCTTATGAGAATTGTGTAAACAAGAAATTAACCTTTAGTCACTCATTGTGATATATTTATTTTAATGAAATAGAAAAATTTTACATTCATGAAGAAATACTCAATGATTAATATTTCAATAATGAATTTATTTCACATAAAGAATCAATATTCATGTAAAACAAAAGAGGTTATTGTGGTATTCTTCTATTCACTTATTTTAATTGTGGATGGCTTCAATATATTTGAGAGAAATTACCTTGGAATAAAGATAATATAATAAGGATCATGTGGTATTAACACATGAAATAATCTTTTCTCCATGATAAAAAATTAAAATATGTGGTTTTATTAGATATTATTTTCATCAAATAAGAATATTGATTGAACAAGATGAAGAAGTTTGATAGGTTCGATAAATATGACGAAGTTGAGTGAATTTTAGATAGGGAAGATCATATGATGGATATTGATGAATGAATCATGTATATAATTGAAATATATAATCCACCATAATGATTTATTAACCTGATGTTTCTACATAGTGGACCTTTCGAATAGTCTAAATACAATGAATGAAAAACCAAAGTATAATCTTTTTTAAAAAATAAATAGTATACGCTAATTGAAATGAAGCTTAAATTTTTCAATCAGTTAATATGATGGATGTGCCAAAGTATTGTATGTAAACATTATAATCCATAATTGACATAAATTTATAAATTGAAATGATATCTAATAAGATTGATGATCACAAATTCCAATTTTAAAAAAATATGTAAGATAATTTAATATATCAAAAGATAATTGTTACCATTTACAATTAAGCATAATAATGACAAAGTAAATGGTAATAAAAAACAGTTCAAATTCATGAATTTATCTGATAAGGTGTTGATAGTTGGAATGGGAGGGGTGCAAGGAAAATTGAGTACGCAATAAATTAATATGGTAAATTTCCTATGAGAATGTGTTGGATCAAAGGTGAAGTAGAGTTTAAAAAAATAGAATTTGTGGTATATAATAATGGAAAATAGAAATATTTTGACAGATCTCAAACATGATGGTTACCTAAAAAGTCATGAATCGAATTGAAAAATAGACACATGTGGAGTGTAAGTAAAAGAATTTTTGTTTGATATATTTAAAATTCTTTGGTTTTCATGGACATATTATGACTTTTTTTTGGAAGTGGAATGAAATTTTAAAGGGTGGAGCTATCAGGAGACAGAAATGAAAGATGAGATAATATAATAAATATAAATATAATAATTATTTTAATAGTTATAAAAAAACTACTATAACTTTTGTAAATTGAGATAAATGTCAAGAATCATATATGTCAATCATACTCATACGAGATCCAATAGTTATCGGTTTTTGAATAAAAAGAAAATATTCATTATTAAATAAATTCTACCCATGAGAGAAAGTGGTGTATGATTCCACAGAATATGATGAATAAAATAAGGACCATCCTCCGTCTATATTGACCAACCAAGCATATATTGGACGCATTGTGTGGAAAAAAATAAGTCTATCATAATATCATTTAGTCTTCATGAAATTATTAATAATATAATTTGGATCATTTATTGTGTGTGTTCATCTAATATTACTTAAAATGAAAATCGTATAAATAATGTAGATATTATTTTTAATAGATTAGGAATCATTTCTAATTATGAAGAATTGCAAAGAAATGGTAGTGAAAATGTGTGAAAAAATTAATATTAACTATGGAATACAAAATTTCCTTATTGCGATGTCCATTAACAAAATACATAAACATTGATACTAATTTGAGACTCCAATCACAAAATTTTATTCCATAGAAATTGATTCAATATTAATGAGATAATTGAAAAAACATTTTTAAATGTATGGAGAACCATTGATTGTTTTTATCGAGTACCTTCTAAAGAAATTGTGACTTTTTTCTCACTACAATGAATGTGAAAAGTGTTTGGAATAAAATAAGTATAAATATTTATCAATAAATTAGAGATAATATATCAAAAAAATGACTCACATATAATATAAAGCATTAAACAGGATCTGGTGATGATTTTAATACCTATATTAGAGAGAATGTTGTGAAAATAAAATATAAAACAAAGAGTAAGAGGTCCAAAAATCTACATGATTTGATCCAAATTGATGTTAGTGGAGCAAAAAATGTTATTCAATTATATGTGGAGAAATAAATTATTCAATTCCTGAATTATTATAGTAGGATTTACGTTAGCATATTTATATAATTGAATAAATAAGTGACGTTGTGTATTACTTGGCATCAACAGTGAGTATATAAAGTAACATGAAGAATGATCCTGATTTTTAATCAAATAATAGAATAGAATACACATAATATAGGATAAAAATTACATTTGAATCAATCTGGTTATGAATTAAGTATCATTAGTAAGGACATCATAACAAAATGGAGGGGAAGAATAGAGAAACATAGTGGATAACATATTTAATTCATTTACCTTAGAATGTTTCATCTCGCGGAACTATTACAGAAATCAATATTACTATTTTTCAACAATAAATATTTATATTTTTGGATACCTAGAGATAAAATCATAGCATATTGGATGTGGAAAATAATATGTCCAATGTTAAAACGCATTAGAGTGGTCAAGATCAGATTTTTTTAATTTGGAATAATTATGAAAATTTAGTAAAACAACAACATATTGTGGTTTAAAGGATATTTTTTGGACACAAATTCAAGAGTAAACCATCTATATTCTCAGTAAAAGGGTGAATAATATCATATAATGATATTATGTAAAAATTAATAACTAAAATGAAGGGAAAATATTTTCAATTCCATATCTGAGTGTTGTTTGGTTTAGATTGGAAATAAATGATATAAATCATTCTTGTGAACATAAAATAACATATGATAATGATTAAAAGGATAAATCAGAGGACGAATAAGATGTATAATGGAGTCAAAATGTGACTCTATTGATGAAATACCCCATCATTAAATGGTTTATTTATTTTAAATAAATATTGAAATTCTGATTGATTGTGATACATGAATCCTCAATGTTAATGTTTTTTCATATAATGTAACATTACAGACTAGCCAATAAAATTGATAGTTATGAATATGGTTAAAAAGTTTGTGAAATTTGTATATTTAATAGATGTATAAATATTTATTTTGTTATAGTGGATTAGAAATCAATATATAATTACTTGAAAGTAAATGGAATATTTGTTTTGAGAATAGTTTGTATATGTACAACTTTTTCATGTCATAATAAATTAAAATAGTAAGTACTAATAAATTATTTTTATGAAATTTTTATAGTATATATACCTTCAAATTTACTATTATAAATATATTAATTTTTCTAGACATATGAAAAGAATAAATACAGTTTAATAACTAAAAATGTATTTTTCTAAAAATAGTTATCTATATTTTTTGCACACATGATTCTAATTTACTTTTTAAATTTTTTATAAAATATATTTTATAAAATAAGAATAATTTATTAATATATAATTTTTTTAAAATAAAATTTTAATAATAACATATATTTAATTTCTTAGAATGTTCAAAATATATTAACTTGTCGATGAGTATTGAAAGTAGTGATTTTTCTTCAAATTTTCCTTTTTGTTAAAATCATTTCCACAACACAATTATGTAAATGATATTAAAAGTATATTTTGTTATCAAATATTATTATTTAACTAAATTATTAAATTTTACCGAATTTTAGGTGAAATTTTATATAAAATATTCTTGTTTATAAGAATGTTCTTTCATCAAATGACGATATTTTCATACTGATTTTGGGATCAATTTTATATTAAATTATGCCTACTCTATCAATTAAAGTTTGAAAAATAGATTAAATTTGGGGAATCATCATATTTAATATTTCTTAAGTATGTCAAAATTTATTTTTCAATAAAATTAATAGTATAGATAGTAAAAAATAAAATATATCAGTTATGCTTAAAACTAGAATTTGGACATTACATGCGCATAAGTTAAAATTAATTTTCCAAAAGAATAATAATTTTATTTCAGCTAGTTTATTTAATATTTATAATCCATGGGTCCATGGTATATAATAATGATCATTTATTTTTAGAATTAAATAATAAAATACTTAGGTAAATAAAAAATAGATATCATGGATAAAACTAAAATTGTAATAGTATGTAATCTAGGTTGATAAGGGAATAACAGGATAAAAACCTGTTTTATTATCTTCTGTGTTGGAGGGTTTTATAATAATTAGATTTAATCCCATACAATATTTATCTATTTTATACGAACATTTTTTGAGTGTGACTTCCCAATATTGAATTGTTTTTTATATTTAAAAAAATTTCACACTTCCTCGAATATGAAGGGGATCTTTCACTCCCCCCATCGTCACCCCACTTCAGCCATTTAGCTATAAAATCCATAAAAAAATTAATACCCAACATCCTTAAAAAATTATTGTTATTGTTTTTTCAAAATTACATCCCTAGTGTCCCTAATAATTGTTCTAAAGAAGGATTCTCTAACAAATGCGAGTAATATTCACTATTCTATTTCTTTATTTCTTCCTCTCTTCCCATATTCAATCATGTAAAAATAAATCCAATTTAATAGTTTTTTTTAAAAAAAATATAATTAGATTTTATTATTTTTATTTAATTACATATATTCATCTACTCTTATATCATAAGGGAAACAATACCATCGATCATGTGTACGATGAATTGTCGCCTCGTTAAATAATACAATTCATTAACCATAACAACCTCTTATAAATGGATATAATGATTAATTTAATGTATAAATATTAAATTTATTTAAAAATTATTCTTATATAATACTAATATCTCATCTAAATTATTTCCATCAATTCATTTGGAAAATGATTACCTCACTCATGCATATGTGTAAACTACAGCCTCTATGAAGAGAATAAATTATTATTTCTATTTAATTTTGTAAATAATGAAAATATGTATAGAATTTAAGAAAATATATTATTTATATTATACGATAATTATTCATGAATGTTTTATTTTTTTTATTCCATAAATCAAAAAAATAAAAAATGTTCAGGTATATGTATGGCATACCAACTCCATGAAAGGTTTTACTCATTTTTTAATTTCTATAATTTATAAATTGTTATGAATAATTAAATAATAAATATATATTACCATAATATCATGGTTAAAATTATATATATTTTGGATCAATTTCTAATTTACATGGATAGAAACTACAAGTCTAAAACATGAATGAAAAATGAAGTAATTATTACCCAAAAAAGAAATTTTAACTACAATTTATTAATAAATGAGTTGTGAATGATTATAAATTAAAATATATCATGATATATTTGAATATATTTTTTTAATATATGTTCAATTATCCATTATTTATTTTATATTATTTTCATGAAAATTTTACTATAGTAAAAAAAAGCTATTGGATTTTTCCCTCACATTTATATCTCTGGGACACAAGACATATTCACCAATTAATTCATTTGTTTGATGTATATACTGGACATGAATTTTTTATATGATTATTACCAATAAAATCATGGTATATGCATTTCCATATAATTAAATTTGATTCACTAGGATTATGATTCAATATTTACCAAAGTGGAATGGTTTTATTCAAATAAATCTTCATTATTGAGTATTTTTTATGTTTAAGTATTCACTAGGAGAAATGTCACGTACATTTATCTTTATCCCCATATAAATTAATCTAATAGTGTTATTCTAGTAGAATTATAATCTTTCCTTCAATTTTATACATTTATGTACTCAAAATAAAATAAATTATTAGGAAGTAAACATTATTCATCTTTAATTATAAAACCTTTTCACATGAATGGTATTTCATGAAAACATGACCTTTAAATTATTTAAAGCTTCAATTACAATATTATTTGATCATTTTCAATGAAAACATGTTTCATAATTTATAGTATTTATTTAAAAAAATTATTTTCGATGTGAAAAGGATATTTTCCTCAAGATTATTTTTAATTACATATTATGGTTTTTTTATTATGAACTGAAAACTACCCGTATATAACAAATGATTCAATGAGGATATTATGTTATTATTCTAGGCTTATTATTTACCTAGATGGTATGTTAAATTTATGAATGGTGATTTTATATTTTTTATTCCATTCACTATGTGACTTGAGATGGATTATGGTCATATTTATTAAATAGGAAATTTATTTACATTTCGTATGATTGTTTTCAATATGGATGTTTACATTGATTATGTTTCACCATTTTCACATAATTACTTAATTGGAAATGGTATTTTATGGTGGATCCCATTGTATAACCTCAATTAAATGGTAGGTATCATGTGATAAACTGTCATGGTTATTTTGATTAGGCCTAACAATTTATGTAATGTGTCTTAGCACAATGCCTTGAATTAATTTTTATGATATATGAAATTATGGATATTATTATTATGAGATTAGTTAATGATTTAAATGTTTTTATTTTAATTATTATGATATTTATGGATACTTTCATGATTATGTGATTAATTATAGGTTAATAATTTATTATCATTTATTCAAACAATAATATTTTTTTCTCATGTAATTGAATAAATGAAATGTGTTTATAGTGAGTTTTTTTACAATAATTAATATTCCTTATGTATTAATTATAGATTCTATTATATAATTATCATTACTGATAATCTACCCTCACCAATTTTATATGTTTTATTTCCCCATATATATAAGTAAACTTATTTTTATCACTAGACATGGTTATTCTAAATGGAATAGTGTTTTTGTTGAATAATAAAATATTTTATTTTATGTTTTTAAATGTAAAATTAAATTTTGTAATTAATCTAGTTCTAAAATAATAAAAAATAATATTTATATTGGATTTAAATCAGCAGTATCAAAAACAATTTTAATAATTTAATGAGAATCTTAGTACTGTAAGAGTTGGGGCCTTTATAGTTATTATATGGGTGAGGTTTAGAAAAAGCCATGGGAACAAAAATTAGACAACATATAATAGGTAATATATCCCTATGAATGAAATCAAGAATAATTCAACGTATACTATATCATCTATGTTCATTAGTAATATAGATATAATGTTTATTTTCATGAACATAATCCTTTTCTTGAAACTAAATGTCTATATTTATCAATATCTATTTTACCAATGGGTAATAACATTGAAATTGGTATATTTAGATTTGGATTTATAATCACCTAGTACACAAGAATGTTACATTCGTCATACATTCAGTGACAATCCTTGGTTGTATTATTAGGTTAATTCACATTTTATTTATGAACCACTATTAATGAATTAAATGATTATAATTGATGACATAGTTTAAACCTGTGTTGTATTAGATTGAAAATATGGTTTATTGATTTAGACTTCATATAATTGACTGTAGATTCTGACTATTATTATGATTTCACTTATTCAGTTTTCTGGTTTATATAAATGGTTTGAATTAGAATGACTCTTTTTAATATTGAAAATGATAGTTTATATAGTTATTATGAGAGTCTAAATGGGATGATGAATTTATTTAAGGATATCCTTATTATTTATAGTCATTTACCATGTTATATGATTAAACATATAAACCTTAACCCACTATAATACATGAAAAAGTAGATATTTATGTATTTCTCTAAGATCCTATGTGGTATATACGATTGAGAAAATAATTATTATTTTCCTTCATGTTATAAATGCTTACATAGAAACCTAGAAAAGCTTCATAATGGAATGGAAAAATTGTTTATGAATGGAACATAAAGGAACAATGAAATGAATTTCCATGAAATAATGAAGAGTAAATGGGAAGAAATATATTTATTCATAATAATTCATTTATAGTTTGTTGTATAAAAATTGAGGAACCTGGGTGTTATCCATTTCAAATCCTTCTTGAAAATATGCACTCTAAAACCAAGAAAGGGTTATTATTATTCACATTAATGAAGTGGAATCATTGAAAAATTTATGTACGTGGATTTATTAATTTTGTTATAACAATGTTATAATAGTTTTATGAATCATGAATTATATAATAATTCTTCTATATAATATTTCAATTAAATAATTTATATAATATATTGAACAAAATTAATTACTGAGAAATATAATTTTGTGGTATTGAGATATTTTTGGATAAAAAATCATTAAGGGATGTATAATCCATAATATTTTCCTATTTTTTAGTTATTAATATTTATTTGGGATAAATATTTGATATCAATTGAAGAGTTTAATTAAAAGGTTTTGAAAACCTTGGATATAATTTATTGTTTGATGAAAATGATTTCTTTGTTATTTTTTATATAGTATATCATAGTTTCCAATTTATGGAATAGATTTTAGAATATGTGATTTAATTTATAGAATGAGGAGAGGGTTATTTTATTGGAGAATTAGTGTTTTCATTAATGATTTGTGGTAATTATGGTTACTACCATGTTTTAAGATAATATATACTGATGGTATTAAAATATGTTTTCTATGACATGATTATATAATTTAAGCCGTGTGGGTATAAATATTGAATACAATATTTAATATTTTTTTTTGGAATTATGGCCGTACATATTATTTTGGAGTCTTAATTATTAAATTTTTTTCATATATTCAATTATATAGAAATATATATTTTTAACACCTGATGATTTCATAGTATGTTAATTATTCAACGTAATTCAATAACTTGCACTACATGCAACACTGAGTTCAAGAACATCACGACATACCAAACTAGAAATTTCAAAGATTTTATAAATAGATTTATCTAAATACTAAATATGAAATGTTAATGATTCTGTATATATGATATACAATCCAATTACATATGATATCACCATGAGAATATTGATATTGTCGCTTGTGCATACGTACAGATTACTATTTCCACAAACACAATGAGTTTCATTCCCCATTGTAATAATTCTTGAATAATATTAATTTTATGATTAAAAATAATGTTAAGAACTTATTATAATTCTGGATATGAATAAAATACTTCCAATCCAAACCAAATATGTCTTACAAAACCAAAAATATAAAAAAATATTAGTTAACACCCCAAATGATGATTCTACTTAAATAATTTTAACAAATCAATATTAGATGATCATATACGATGTCATATTTATGTATATGGTTCTATTATAAATTAATATCAATTAGTTTACTATTATACTGGAGGTTAACGTACCCTCATCCTAAGAAAAATACAAGGTAAGGGTTAATTCCTCATTCTCATTATTATCTGAGATTGTTTATGTATAAGTATTTACTTGGAAATATTTATCATCAATGTCCAAATTTCATAAAAATGATTTAAAGAGGACTTTTTATGGTTTTATAGAAGGGTATATTTAACTATATAATCATTATTTATGTTTTAAATATTTATTTTTCTAAATCATTTTAATTAATTTCCATTTTTTTAATATTATTTTAATGATGTATTTATATAGACATCATTTCTTTAAAATTTTAATTCATTTCAACGTATCAAAATGGTATGTGACAGTTTGATTCAAAAATGTCTTTAAATTTCTTCCTTTCTAAATTATGTGGCTTTTAAATGATTAAAAAAATAGATAATTATCTCAAATAGTTTTGATTTCATCTATGTCAACATCCTATGATTGATTTTACACTTGTTTGAAGTTCATTAATTATGATACAAATCATCCATATTGTATTGAAGGGTTTGTGATATGTTTGAATGTGGATGTCTTATTTTTATACCATTCAGCTTTTATGGTTAAATTATTAAAATTTCATATGATAGTTTTAATGTTAATGATTATGTTATTTTTAACCTTTCATAAGAGGAATTCATTGGACATAGTAAGTAACAGTTAGATTCTTTTATAGGTTCTCGATGCATCGGTAGGTATAATGAGATAAACTACTGTCTTGGAACAAGGCCTTGACAAAATATTATTTGGAGTCTTACTACAAGGCCTTGACTATATGGTTATAATGTTTGGCATTATGCATTCAATCATTGTGAAATTGGATATTGATATTACATGTGATTATACAACTAGTATAATATCTATGTGAATAAGTAAGTGTCATTATTCGATTTTTCTTTTCCATTTTATGATGAAGTTTATATTTAAAATGGTTGGTTTTATTATTATACATTACCTTAAATGATTATTCTAATTTATGAAAGTTTACACTATATAGTTATCCTTACTGACCTTCTTAGCTCACCCCTTTCTTATGTTTTATTTTCCATGGATTCCAGGAAGTGTTTTATTATTGATAAGATAAGTTAATATAGGGGATTAATGGTGTTCTCAAAGGATCATTTATGTTTTGTTTTATTTTCTAATGTGTAATGTAATGTTCATGTATGTAATCTATTTTCCAAGACAAACAAACTGATCATTATTTAATGACATTATTCATTGTAATCCAACCAATGTATTAAAATATTGCACCAGCTCTGGGATTCTAGGATCAGGGCTTTACAGTAGGTTTTAGAGGAAGTTTATCAAAAACCCAGGAAATAGATTTAGATACACTCTAATTAATAACATTACCATAAGATAGAATTTGAGGATTAGAGTAGAATAACTTCTTAGAATTTTTATAATAAAGAGATTTCGTGTATTTTCAAAGAAATACATCCATGTATGGATACGAGCATGTAGAGGTGGATTTTGCACAAATGTAACTACAAGGTAAAACCGTATCAATGAGTTTCTGGCCAAAACTGGGGTATCCTGGTACATGACGACGGTCATTGCTTCACTCATGGTCACGACACTCCCAGTGGTTATGCTTAGGATAATTCTCATTTTCATTACAAGCCATTATGAAGGATTTAAGAGTAAATACTTCCTCAAAGAAAACATTTTATGATTATAGATTATATGCATAATATTTTCAATTTAGGATAGGTATTATACATGTTTATAATTATTCATTGCAATTCATAAACTATCATAGTTTATTCCATTATTTAGAACTGGCGACCCATAGAGGGAATGATAGTTCTAGCTATAGGAATGAATGAAAGATTTAAAAGGATCATATCAATAATGGTATTAAGATAACATTTTAAATGGATATAGTCTACCATGTATTCTCATTTATGAAGTTATAGTATCATGTGTTAATAAGATATGTAAAAAATTCTCTGAGTCATATGGATTTGAAGGGAACCATGTGAAGAAAAGGATGGTAGAGGGAAAGATAGATAAAGGGTAAAGGGGAAAATGATTTTTTTTTCATATGCAATAACTATGGAAAAAATAACATTGCTAAATTCTTGAAGGTAATGAGAGTTTTTTATAATTTTGGTGAAAAAATACACCATGTATGTGATTGTAAGAGTAAGAAAAAGGTTTCAAATGTACAATGCTTCATCTACAGGGAGTTGGGACACTACACGAATCAAAATCCAAATCATTAGTGTATACCCCAAATGCCACTATTGGATAATAATCAATTTATGATACTATCGAATATGAAGAGGAATGATTTCATTTCATATTTTTTTATTAAAGTATTATGTCATTTGAGTCTTGCATTAATGATGTACATGTTATAAGAATTATAGAGTATATAAGGATTGTACTGCAATACTATTTCATTAAGGACTTGATAATTTGTGAAACCAAGAAAAGAGACTCAATAAAAGGTTAAATTATTTGGAAAATATATGGTTGAGAGAAAGGTAAACCATAATATGGTTCTTATACATAGGTAGTGATTTTAGAAGAATATATTATTGATTTGGTTAAATTATATTAGACATTGTTGACTAAAATGAAACTGATTAATGATTTCTATATTCCATCATTGTTGGAGTTTACAACATTTTTGGATAGAATGAGTATATCTAGTATTATATAAGGAATAAGGGAGCATGAATTTAATCAATAATGTTTTATGTTAACTCATGGTGTTATATTGTTTTAGAAGAATACATGATGAAGGTATTCACATGTTATTACGTTGAAAAATGGGTCCTCATTATTTTTACCTTCCTATTAAATTTTGGATTTTGAGATTGGATAGATGTATTTTGGATTATTCTAAAGGTTGGGATTGATCAAGGTTGACAGTAGATACTATTTTTAAGGTTAAAACATTTCTTGTTATTATTTTTGGAATTTCATAAAAAGGACAACTCGGAGGTCGTGTGACAACCTATCGCGTCTGGAAATGTTGCGAGACATGAACCTGCAACCGAAGGGTGACAAGGGCGGATCACCTACCACTTGAATACGTGATTTCGTAGTTTTTATAATGTAGTTTTTTAAAATATTCTGACAAATTAAATATAAATTCATTATTTTTGGAACACTATATGATTAGGATAAATAGAATATTTTTGATTTATATTATCTGTTGGAGTGAAAGATGAGTTTGTGTTATTAATTAGTTGAAGGATGAAACTCTAATTGTTATGTATATTTTTTCCATATTATTATATGAATTAATTAATTATTAAACATTAGGGAAGGGATCTTAAAATGAAAAATGTTTTATCCTTATACCTTATGTTTTGTTGAACCAATGATATTTTAAATCATCCTACATTGATGGATTTGAGGCCCTCAATTTTTTTATTAATGACCTCAATAACTAATTATAAATATTAATGGTTTCTATCCAATTATATGTCTCTAATTTCAATCATTGTTCGCTTAATTGAGATCAAATATTTTGGGGACTTTTTCCTTTCCCTTTCCCTCTAATTAAGACTAAATTTTATTAATTCAGAATTTGATGTGGGTTTTCTACAAAGGTAATTTTCAATTTTTAACATTTTATTTTCAGAGAACATTTTCAAATTCAGAAGATGAAATTCATTGAAGTATGGGAGAATATAAAATTCCAAGATTTTAAAGTACGTTATTTCTTCAATGCAATTCTATAACTTGCGCTACATGCAACACCGAGTTCAAGCGCACCACGACTTACCAAACTAGCTTTTCAAAAGCAGTTAGGATTAGTATTATCTGCATTTTGAAATTATACATTCTATATAAATGTTAAAATCCATATTCTATGTTTCTTAGAAATAATATAAGAAAAAATTAATTTTTTCCAGATAAAGGATGTATTTTTCAAAAAAATGAAATTTCACATTATTTTAATGATGAACCCTTTTTAAATCCAATATATTTCACTTTTATAAATTTATTTTGACAAAATAAACCTCTTAATTAGAATCATCACAAAAAAATTAGTTTTGATAAATTTTTGGTGTCTTTCTGAAAACTTTCATAATTTGGTGAGTAGTGAAAAATACTAAATTTTAATTGAAAACAAATTTTTTAATAAAAATAATTTATACTGTTCAATTATACATTTTAATAGTTTGGAATTATAATTATATTATTATTTTTTTGTCATTTAATATAATTTAGGTCATTATACGTCATTTCACATTTAAATTTTACATAAACACATGTCAAGCTATTGCTAGTTTTTTCTTTTTTAAAACCCACTTTCTTGTTTTGACAGTTGGAATTAATTTAAAATTAATAAATTAAACATCAATTTTTTGAAATTTTTAAAATATACTTCATTTTTTAATTCATAATATCAAAATTATCATTGGGTAAATTTTTGGTATTTTTCTGAAAACATTCGATTTTGGATGAATAGTGAAAAACACTACGTTATTGTTTAAAACCAACTTTTTATTTAAGTAATTAGTTAGTTTATTTGGATTTATTTTAGGTAAAAATTGATACATAATACATATATATATTCAATTTAATTCATCAGGTTCATTTTATAACATGTTTAGATATATAAAATTTAATTTAAATTTTCACCGTCTTTTACCCACCTTCTATGAGCATTGGAAGATTTGAAAAAAGTTTAGTTTTCCCACTTCTATAAGTTGTATTTTAAAAATTTGGGAGACATGGTTGACATTAATAGGTAAAATTTTGTTCAATAATATGAAAATAATTTTTGGTGAATAGAAACTTTTGACTTTTATTTACCACTATAAAAAATAAATATAGTGATTAAGGGTAACGTAAAATAAAATTAAAATAATTATTTGTAAATTTTTTTAGTACAAATATTTATGGTAACATCCCATTAATGAATTATTTTGGTTATTTACAAAAATGACACTCATCCTCAATTATAAAAGTGAACCTCAGCACCTCAATTATTCACATAACATAATCATTTTAGAATTAATGAAACAGACAAATAATGTAAAAAAAATAAGATTACACATTTGAGAGCTATTGTTCTTCTAAGAATTCCAACCCTACAATCCATAATAAGAGATTCATTGAATTTTCCTCTAAACTATTGTAATTCGCTCCTATTATCTCATTGTTTTATAAATATTCCCTTTAAACCACCATTCATGAATTAATAATTAAATTATAATACAAAAAATAACCAAAATATGCTGATAATTTATTTTTATTATTTAATAACCCATTTCAATATCATCTTTCATCAAATGGGAAATGAAATTATCAATCTTGTTAACCGCAAACCACCACCTTGTGAACCGATGAAATTATTTTACGAACATAAAATTTAATGGATTTATATAATGATTGGTTTAATGTATTCATATAAAATTTCTGAAATAAGAATACTACTACAATTATAAAATGACATCATACCTGTTACCTCCTAATTAATTTGAAAATGATAACCTCACTTAAGCGTATGTGTGGACCACCCCATCCAAAAATAGATGTGATTAATTTATCATTTTATTTTCACATAGATGTTAATAAGGATGGATTTTATTAACCTATATGATTTATATGATGTAATAATGATTTCATATTCATATATTAATATATACCATTCTTCTATTTCATCCATAAATAAATGAAAACAATGTTCTAGCGTATGAATGAACTACCATCTCCGGGAAAGGTGTAACTCGTTTTTCTATCTCCTTAATTTATAGACAATAATTAAATCGTATATAATGTATACAAATAATATTTATATCCTAGATAATATTTTTGAGATGATGGAAGAATTATTAGTGTCCATGGATAGAATCTACCAGACTAAAACATATATGAAAATCAAATCATTAATTACCCATAAAACTTATTATAATAATGAATTATTTATAATCTTGTGATAATAGAATAAAGTTAATTAAAATAGATTATAATATATCTGAATAAATTTTATTAACATATGTATAATAAATCTTTATTTATTATAATATTTATTTTTACACATATGAGTGATGTCAAACTGAAGATAATGGATTTTTTGTCTCACATTTATTTCACCTGGATAAATTTCATATTGAGCACCTATTAATATTACATGGCGCATTATATATAAATGAATTTAATGCATATTTGTTTCACGAAATTTATGTAATTATCATATCCATATATGTATCCTTATTTAATAGGGTGTATAGTTAAAATGTTTCTAAAATGGAAATTCTTTATTTCAAAATATAATAATTATTCTATATTGAAAATATTTATGTCTCTTATAAGGGTATTATAAGACACCTCTCTATTTAGACCCATATATTTTCTTATCCTTTGGTTGTTTTTTTTAATAAAAAAATTTCATTTCATTTTTCTCTTTTTTGTAATGAATTGAGTTTTTTAATTAAAATCAGACATTATTTAACCATTAGCAGGTAATATTTTTCTTACATACCCATGTTTTCTAATGATAATTTAGAATTTTATTCATATTCTTCTATGAAATTTTAATGTAATTTTTCCCATGATATAATTTTTATACATTTTTTTAAAAATTAATCTTCTATTCATTTTCTAAATGAGGTACTCTATGAATTTTTAGAAATTATTGAAGCAGGTGTCTTCATTTTATCTATTCAATATGAACTTTATTTATCACCCACATGACCAATAAATTATTTTATTCTTATGTCACATGTTTCTTTGATATTTTTAAAAGGAATGTTTTTCCTAACATTCAGAAAATTTGTATATTTTAAAGTGATTTTGAATGTGAAAACTATATTTTACTCAATAATGTTTTTAATTTAATTTTATAGTATTTATATTCATCAATAAAAACCATATATTAAATATAATCCACTATGGTTATGATATAATTATATAATAATTTTTTTTATTTTTTTCATTTTACCATTAGTTTCAATGGGGATCTAAAATTTTGATACTATTTAACACATAACATTTGATGGTTTGATATTATGTCTATTTACTGGGGAATTTATTAAAATTTATCATTCTAGTTCTCAATAAGAATGATACGTTGTTTATCTTTCACCACATTAAAATAGTGAATTTATTTTACTTATTATGTTATGTGAGGGGTTTTTCTATTATCCCTTGATGTATCTGTAGGTATCATTATACTTATTAGTTTTTAAGGGGTATGGACTTAAATATTTTTGTACGATATTGTGTAAGTAGTCTTTCATTTTGTATTTATGTTTTCCAGAATTATCCCTTCCCTCATTACGAGATTACTTTTTTTATCTATCTGCTTATTTGAATTTTTATGATATCCAATGATAACTCTATGTCTCATGTGATTAGTAATATGGATTTTTCTATCAATTTTTATTGTAAGTCCCTGACCCCAGTTACCCAGAGATGGTGCATTATTGCGTAACATTGGCATGATCACAAAAGATCAAGTCTCGAAAGACCTATTAGTTTAGTAGCCTTGGAAACACTAGATACATTCATAAGTCTTACATTACATCATAAAGTAAAACAAAACTACAACAACATCTTGTCTTCATATCCCATCATACTATCCCTACAGGTCATTCATAATATAATTCTTTACATCCTGGAAAAATTAAAACATTGAAAGAGGTGAGCTCAGATGCTCAGTAAGGATAACAATATAGCAGAAGCTTTCGTAAATAAACATAAACATTTACGGAAATGTATAACTAAACAAAAGCCTTTAAATATGAACTTCAACATAATATGGAAAAGGTAAAAATGAAACAATTAAATTTACTTATTCACATGGATATTCTAATGGTCAAATAATCACATGCAATATCAGTAACCACTTTCATAGTGATGGAATGCATATTTTCGGACTATCATAACCACGTAGCCAAGGCCTCGTGCCAAGAATACAAATAAGATTTTGTCAAGGCCTCGTGCCAAGACACTAGTTTGTCTCATTAGACCTGCCGATGCATCGAGGAGCTATAGCGGGCTCCACCCGTAACATATTAAGTCCAATGCATTCCTCATATGAACAGGTTTAAACATATCATAAACCATAACATAATCGTATCACATAAAGCATGCATAATGGAAACAAAACATTTCCACATTTCAATCACAAGATATCAACACAAAAAATTGATATAATATAAAAAACACTTTAAAAACCATTTTCAATACCAAAATAAACTAAAATTAAAAAATGGATTTTATTTTTCATTTAAACAAACTTATAGCTTGTAGAGGAAGCCGAAACTCAAATAATGGTCAGGGTGACATAGAAGTCATTGTTGCCGCGTACATATGGCAAAAAAAACATTCCCATTTGTCGTTTAGTAAAACGCTTCGTATAAAAAAAGTTTCCTTTTGAATAAACGTAAAATTCAAAGGGGTTTATACACTGTATAAAATAGATTTGTGTATAAAACAAAATATGCCTCAATGAATGGAGACTGAGACGAAGTCCCTTCCAAAGATAAATTTTTAAATAAAATAGCTCTATTATGTGTATTCACTATAAATACACATAAATAAAGTACAAATACAAGATAGGACATAATAATATCATGACATAATTTGAAAGTAGGAGATTAACCCAAAGAACAGAAATTGTGTTAAGAAGTTCCCTTACCTCGTGTCCGACTTGACTCGATCATTTTTAACCTCCTTAAAATCGGGTAACTCTTTTTGATTTGAGCCAAAGGCTTCCTTGGGAATACTTATGCCCATATTGAGGCTTCTAGGAGTAAGAGAGGTAGGTTGAGAGAGTATTTGGGCAGAGTATGGCCATGAAAAATGGCTTGGATGGTGTGAATAAGGTTGTAGTGGTGGGGGCCTTTTATAAGAGGAGAGGAGGGGCACTCTTGGAAAGTAATGAAATGTTACATTATTATGAAGTTATTTTCGAATTTCAAAGGTCCCAAAATTATATATTTCGATTATAAGGTGATAAGATTTCGAAATATACCCATCCAATAGTTTTTTTACAAGTTTACATCTTAGATTTTACATTATCTTTTCATTTTATTTAAATCATTAATTAATGAGGTAATCACTACATCATCATGGTGTCATAATAATTTTAATGTATTTAATGTCTAAAAATTATAAAAAAATACCATGATGTAGGAAATATTTTTATCTTTCCAATTAATATTTACAGTCAAAACTTTAACATATATAACCCCATGTAATAATTGTTTTAGTAAAACAACACATGTTTGTGCCTATTTTATTTTTACTTTAAATAAAATGTTTTTAATGTCATTTTCTTACCCAAGTTGCTCCATGGGGTCCCCAAGTTTACCCATGGATTTTCTTGGTCGGCCATGACTCATCCAATAAGGGTAGGACAAGTGTAAGGGTATTTTCATATTTTTATAATATCATTTTTACATTAAATTTCACTAATTACCTTTAATCGTGATTAATTAAACTTAAAAGTTACTATTCACCAAAAAATTATATTAATCCCATTGAACCAAATTTTACATTAAAATGACAACCATGTATGTCGGATTTTTGAAAATCAAATAACAGAAGTGGTAATGTTTCATTTAAACAAAAAATCAGTTTTTAACTACCACTTAGTGGTTTCACTATTCATCAAAAATTGATGTTTTCAGAACAATTCCAAAATTTCAACCTAATCTATAATTGATATTCTGAATTAAAAATTGTTGAATATTTTACAAAATTCAAAATAGATAAGTTGCATTAATTAATTTTATAATTAATTCCCGTTGTCACAACAAATAGCGGGTTTTTAAGAAACAATTTATATCAAAAGATTGACAATTGTTTACGTCCAATTTCAAATTGAAATTAATTCTAATGACCACCATTGGGTAAAATGGTAAAAATATATTCTATTTATACTTTAAAACCACTCAATAGTATAATTTATCACTATAAATTATTTTGATTAAAAAATTTGTTTTTATGTATTTTTCACTCTTTATAAAAAATTGGAAGTTCTCAGAAAAATACCCAAAAATCAACATTGGCTAATTTTGTTATTCTGAATCAAAAAATGAAGTCCATTTTGAAATATAAAATATTTATAATTTCAAATGATGGGTATTACTATTCATAATGGCTATTTTGATTGGTCGCGGTGTGTTAAAATCTTGAACGTGCGTACAATGCAAGCTATTGCATTATTGAAAGAGAAACATATCATGGAAACTCAGTGTGTTACATTCTCACCTCCTTCAATAAATTGTGTCCTCGCAATTTGAAATTTTTCTTTGAAAATAAAATGTTGAAAATATAAAATACCTTTGTGGAAAACCCACATTGGAAATAAGGTTAATAAAATTTAGGCTTAATAAGAGGGATATGGAAATGAAAAATTCACCACCATATTATGATCTCGATAAGGAGAACATTGGTGGAAATCATAGACATATAATTAGAGTAAAAACGTAAATATTTTTAGGGATTGATTGAGGTTATCAATCACAAACAAGTGTAAAATTGAAGGCCTAAAAGCCTTCAATCTTTGTTGATATAAAATATTATCAGTTCAACATGACATAAGGTATTAGGATAACACATTTTTTTGTTTAAATATCCCTTTACTAAAGTTTAAGAATTAATTTATTCACAGAATAATATATAGGTATATATATATTTATGCTTAACATGTAGAGTTTCAACCTTCAACTAATTTCTACCACAAACTCATCTTTCAATCAAGAAGATAATAGAACTCAAAAATATTATATTTATCCTAATCGTACAAGGTTCAAAATATTAACACATACCATTTAGATTAGGAAAACTATTTTTTAATAACCAGGGACGTTCTGTAGGCTAGTGGTAGGTAATAAAGGTATGTCACAATATGGTTGTGGGTTCGATTCCTACAGCTTTGTCCGACGCGATGGGTTATCCCCCGACCTACAGGTTGTCCTTTTCCTAAAACTATAGTATTATAATATTACAAAAATAATCTTTAGAAATGTTTTAACCTTAAATAATAATATCCAAGGATCAACTTAATCCATTCCATCCTTTATAGATATCCAAAATACCTCTATCCAGACTTTCTCTAAAAGGTCTCTAAATTCCAAAATCAACTGTAACATCAGATTCCCCAAACAAAGTAACGTTTTTCTTATGGTCACGTAATAAAAATATGATTACCTTCATCATATTAAAACCATAATGAAAACAACAATTAATTCAATACAATCCTTATATATATTTCACATTATTCTTATAACCATAATATAATCCTTGAGTCCATAAGCACCAATACATTAATTATTCCACTTCAATTTTAGTAACAATATATGATTGGCCTTGATATTTTGGAATTTTCTGACGTAAGTTTCCCTGACGCTTAGGACATTCATTTGCATAATGCCCCATTTCCCTACAACTGTAGCATTCAACATTGATAGCCTCTTTTTTTCCCTTGCAATCACAAACATGGTGACCTTTTTCTCCACATTTGTAACAAACTCCCATTCCTTTTAGGCAAGTACTGGGGTGATTATTCCCACAATTATCGCATAATGGAAAATCCTTCATTACCTTTTTCTCTTTATCTATCTCTTGTTCCACTATTGTCTTCTTCTCTTTCTTTACTTTATTGTCAAAAGATTTAGAGAATTCATTTTCTGTCTTGATAGCACATGAGACAATATCTTCATACAATGAGAGAGATTGTGAGACTAAGGATCGAAGAAGAAATGGTTTTAACCCATCAAAGAAACGATCAATCTTACTTCTTGGATTAAGTATATAATCTGCAACATGTCTCACTAACCTTGTAAAGTTGGCCTCATACTTTGCGACATTCTCCTCCTCCTTTTCCCTTAGACTCAGAAATTACCTTTCCATATCTGCTCGATGGTCATGAGGGAAGTATTTTTCTATGAAAAGCTCTTTGAACTCACTCCATTGCATATTTGATACTTCATCATCTTCCATTGTGTTTTGAATCAATGACCACCATTGATCAGTATCTCCAGTGAGGAGGTAAACTGCCATGATAACCTTTTCTCTTTCACTACTCCCCAAGGCATGTAACATTTTCTCTAAGGAATTTATCCATTTCTCAGCTACTAAGGGATTTGTACTCCCATTAAATGTTGTCGGTTGCTGCCTCATGAATCAGTCTAACATTGATCCCCCACGTTGTAGATCAGGGTGCTCCATATGAGTAAGGTTATTATTCATAACCTGAGTGAGTTATCCCATTATGGTGATAAGCTGATCCGCACCAGTTGTATCACCAACTCCATTATAATTTTCTTGAGTAGGAGGGAAATTCATACATGGAGTGCGTGCATTGATACAGTTTCCATTCCTTCCACTATGCGCCATTTCTAAATAATGGCATAAACTAGATCAGTTAATGAATCGAAATACATAATTCCCTACTTGTAAAACACTTAACATAAATTGAACAGTTTATGGATATAATCCGTAATCATAAAAATTTTTTCTTTGAGGAAGTATATACTCATAAACCCTTCATAATGGTTTGTAGAGAAGATGAGAATAATCCTAAGCATATCCCCTGGGAGTGTCGTAACCAAGAGTGCAGCAAGGCCTGTTGTCGTGCACCAGTTCCCATTCGAGTCAAGCTCAAAGCGGTGTTTTTGGGTTTTCCCCCTTGGTACATCTGTACCAGAGCCGCCTCTACCTGCTCGTATCTAGATAGGGATGTATTTCTCGGAAAACTCACAAAATATCTATAATACCAAAATTCTAGGATGTTATTCTATATTAATCCTTATAGTATATCTTAGGGATATGTGCTCTAATTAGAGTTTATATAAATATAGCTTCCAACATTAGTACTAAAATTCCTCTGATACCAACAATAACGCCCCGACCCAAGTTACCCAGAGTCAGTGCATTATTGTGTAACATTGGCGTGATCACAAAATATCAAGTCTCGAAAGACCAATTAGTTTAGTAGCCTTGTAAACACTAGATACATTCATAAGTCTTACATTACATCATAAAGTAAAACAAAACTACTACAACATCTTTTCTTCATATCCCTTCATACTATCCCTGCAAGTCATTCATAATATACTTTTCACATCTTGGAAAAATTAAAACATTGAAAGAGGTGAGCTCAGATTCTCAGTAAGGATAACAATATAGAGGATTCTTTCATAAATAAACATAAACATTTAAGGCTATGTATAACTAAAAAAATCCTTTTAAATATGAATTTCAGCATAATATAGAAAAGGTAAAAATGAAACAATCCAATTTACTTATTCACATAGATATTCTACTGGTCGAATAATAACATGAAATATCAATAACCAATTTCATAATGATAGAATTCATAATTCCATACTATCATAACCACGTAGCCAAGGCCGCGTGCCAAGAATACAAATAAGATTTTGTCAAGGCCTCGTGCCAAGACACTAGATTGTCTCATGAGACCTTCTGATGCATCGAGGAGATATAGTAGTCTCCACACGTCACTTATTAAGTCTAATTCATTCCTCATATGAATAGGTTTAAACATATCATAATCCATAACATAATCGTATCGCATAAAACATGCATAAAGGAAACATAACATTTCCACATTTCAATCACAAGATATCAACACAACACATTGATATAATAAAAAAACACGTTCAAAACCATTTTTAATTCCAAAATAAAATAAAATTAAAAGTTGGTATTTATTTATCATTTAAAAAAATTTGTAGCTTGTAGAGGAAGCAGAAACTCAAATAATGGTCATGGCGGCAAAGAAGTCGTTGTCGCCACAAACGTACGGAAAAAAAACATTCACATTTGTTGTTTAGTAAAATGCTTCGTATAAAAAAAAGTTTCCTTTTTAATAAATGTAAAAGTAAAAGGGTTTTATACACCGTATAAATGAAATTTGTGTATAAAACAAAATATGCCTCAATGAATGGAGATTGAGACGAAGTCCCTTACAAAGATCATTTTTTAAATAAAATAGATCTATTTTGTGTATTCACTATAAGTACACATAAAGAAATTAAAAATAAAATATAGGACATAATAATATCATTACATAATTTTAATGTAGGAGATTAACCCAAAAAATGGAAATTGGGTTAAGAAGTTCCCTTACCTCGTGTCCAACTTGACTCGATCATTCTTTAACCTCCTTAAAATCGGGTAACTCTTTTTGATTTGTGCCAAAGGCTTACTTGAGAAGACTTATGACCTAATTGAGGCTTCTAGGAGTAAGATAGGGAGGTTGAGAGATTATTTGGGCCGAAGTAGGCCGATCCAAATGGCTTGGAAGGTGTGAATAAGGTGGTAGTGGTGGGGGCCTTTTATAAGATGATAGGAGGGGCACTCTTGGAAAGTAATGAAATATTACATTATTATGAAGTGCTTTTCGAATTTCAAAGGTCCCACAATAATATATTTCTAGGATAAGGTGATTTTGGTTCGAAATATACCCATACAATAGTTTTTTGAAAAGTTTAAGTCTTATATTTTACATTATCTTTTCATTTTATTTAAATCGTTAATTAATGAGGTAATTACTGCATCATCAAGTTGTCATAAAAAATTTAATTTATTTAACCTCTAAAAATTATAAAAAAATTACCATGATGTAGGAAATCTTTTTATCTTTAAAATTAATATTTATAGTCAAAACTTTAACTTATATAACCCCATGTAATAATTGTTTTAGTAGAAAAACACATGTTTGTCACAATTTTATTTTTACTTTAAATAAAATGTTATTAATGTCATTTTCATACCCATGTAGTTTCATGGGGTCCCCAAGTTGACCCATGGATTTTCATGTTCGGACATGACTCATCCAATAAGGTTAGGAAAAGTGTAAGGGTATTTTCATATTTTTATAATATCATTTTTACCTTAAATTTCACTTATTACCTTTAATCGCGATTAATTAAACTTAAAAATTACTATTCACCAAAATAATATTTTAATCCCATTGAACCAAATTTTACTTCCTAATGACAACCATGTATGTCAGATTTTTGAAAATCAAATCACAGAAGTGGTAATGTTTCATTTAAACGAAATATCTTTTTTTAACTACCACTTAGTGGTTTCACTATTCCTCAAAAATTGAAGATTTTCAGAACAATGCCAAAATTTCACCCTAAGCTATAATTGATATTCCCAATTCAAAATTAATTTCTATTTTAAAAAATTCCAATCATATAAGTTGAATTATTTAATTTTATAATTAATTCCTGCTGTCACAACAAATAGCGTGTTTTTAAGAAACATTTTATATCAAAAGATTGACAATTGTTTATGTCCAATTTCAAAGTGAAATTAATTCTAATGACCAAAATTGGATAAAATGGAAAAAATATATTCTAATTATAATCTAAAACCACTAAATATTATAATTTATCACTATAAATTATTTTTATTAAAAAATTTGTTTTTAAGTATTTTTCACTATTCATAAAAATTGGAAGTTCTCAGAAAAATACCAAAAATTCAACATTGGCTAATTTCGATATTCCAAATCCAAAAATGAAGTCCATTTTGAAATATAAAATAAGTATAATTTCAGAAAGTGGGTATTACTATTCATAATGGCTATTTTGATTGGTCGTTGTGTGTTAGAATCTCGAACTTGCGTACAATGCAAGCTATTTCATTTTTTGAAAGAGAAGTGTATCATGGAAACTCAGGGTGTTACATTTATTAGTTAATTTTTATTTTTATTTTCATATGTATTCAATAAATATAATTTGATTTTCTGTTTTTCACATTACCATATTGAATTTTTCTTAAGTATTCTAGATAACATCAACTATACACATACCCATATTGCGAATGTGATATCACACATTTTTTATGATATCATTCCCATAGATACTAGAAAACGTGTTGCTATTAATATGAAGGAATTTTATAATGTAAATTGTAGTTTTCTATAAAAATAGTATTTTTAATTTTATGTTCTCTATGGTTATATAAATATCAACTATGTTTCTATATCTCCAATAAAATAAAACGGTTCATTCCATCGTGATGTGATTAATTGTATATAATTTTTTTTTTTCGAATTTGACCCCCAACTATAGGATGTAGTAGTTAGGGTCTAATAATAGTGTTTAAAATTATATGATGTCAATGTGTCATATATCATCGATGAAAAAACTGCATTTAAGAAAACTACATATAGTAGAGATTACAAAAATACCAAATTTTCACATATGGAATCGATAACACTTGAATAAGTAGTGAAGGATGAGTCATGAGTCACGGAAATAAAGAAGTGTAATATCAAATTGAGAAAAATATCACATGTCATCTTCTAAATTGGATAAAAGATCATAATATTATTGTAAAATTTGTTTTTTTAAATAAACACCATGATCATGGATTATAGTGACCCAATATTTTACTATATAAATATTATCATTTTAATTGATGAATATTGAATACATAACATTACAATACACAAAGGAACTACATAGTTTTAGTTTATTTTGATACTAGATACCCAAATACCTTATTTAGTTACATTCATTATAATATCTTATAATTTTATTATCACTATTTAACTCTCTTAAAATAATTTATTTAAAACCATTCTTTACAACATGAGGAAATAAAACATAGAAAATGGTGAGCTCATATTAACAATAAGAGTAATCATGTGAGATATTGCTAAATGATCATATGAAACTGTAGTTCAAGATTAATGGTATAATATCTTGAAAATTACATATAAATGTTATACACAATCCATCAAAGATCATAAATAAGATTCATTGAAGAAAAATTTATTATTTTAAATGATATGAATAATTAGATTATGAAAAAAATCATAAATAAATAATGACCCATATGCATAGATTATAATAATTTTGAAAATGTGGGTAAAAAACCCAGTTATAGAAACCATTTAATATTTCATGGAAAACTATAGATACCAACAGATCAGAGTTTATCACATATGAACTGATATTTCAAATATCATTATAGGTAAACCATCATCATAGGTTTCAAATATTGGATTAATCATCTATACCATATTATCCTTTTTTAAAAATATCATTGAATAGATTTCCATAATTTTATCAGAAGATATAAAATCATACCCAATGTATTGGAGGGACATATAATTATGGTCTCATAGATCACATAATAAAATCCACACATTTGGGTCACATATGACCATAAAACACTCTTCATATAATCATAATATAACCTATGGAAAAGATACATCATTCATAAATATGTCAATATTTCATCATATTATATCCCATGAAAAATAAATGGTTTTCGTAAAAATAACATCATCATAACGATAATAAACAATGAAAAGGTAGAAGAATTATATCATTGGATCAAATCCCTAGTAAATCAAAATCAACATCAAAGGATGTTATGACATATGAAAATTATTTTAAGTCATAAATAAAATTTTTTAGTAGATAGCCATTTCATTTTAAAATAAATTATTCAAAATATTGTATTTCATAAAATATTATGAATATTGTTTTATTTTAAATGAACCATTGAAACTTATAGTGTATTTTATAAAAACATTAGAGTTCATGATGGTGATAAATTGAAGTCACATCATGTCTGTTAATACAAATATTTCTTCCACAAGATAGTAAAAAGTACCTCATTTAGAAAATGTAAATAAAACACAATTTACTCCATTATGTTCATTGATAATATTCATTAAAAATGAATTTTAACATTAATGGATGAAATCTAAAAAATAATTCATGAAAACATTTTAAACAAAACATTGATGTCGTCGAAAAAAATTCCCATCAAAATCAAAAAACAAATATATTTTACCTAAAAATATTTATTCGAATCTCGTGAGTTCATAAAGTGAGGAAAATTAAAGGAAATCATTTGTTACATAGACATAACTAGAAGAAAATAAAATTAATTTGATTTATCAGATAAGACTATATAAATTCTACACTATGAATTCAAGCATAAACAATCATGATGAAAAAGAGACTATTACATAAATCCATTACCAATTTTATCACCTCCTTAATACACATATGAGTTTATTTTATATAAAATAATGATAAATGTAAATAACAACCAAAATCACATATATCATAACATATATTACATACTCATAACATTATATCATCAGATTATCAACACATTGTGATTAAAACATTGTTTTTCTGGGTAATCACTTCATTTTTCATGCATGTTTGGTTCATCAGTCTTGAGCCTATTATATTGACCATAGTTAAATCCTATGAATAATTTTAATCATGATATAAATATAATATATTTAAATTATATATATAAATATATATTGATATTTTTCTATTAATTTTGTTGATATAAAAATTTATTACATCATTCATGTAGATGGTATGTCAGATGTACGAGTAAATTTACATAGCTCATATCAATAGATGGAACAAAATAATGGTAAATGATATTTCAAAATTAAAGAATAAATATTCTATATTATATAACATATATATTTATGAAATATATCTGTGATGACTTCCATGTATATCATAAGAATGAAATTAATCACTGAACATCATGGAGGCAGTAGTCCACACATATGTTCGAGAAATGTTTTCATATTCATACAGATAGGATGAATTATAGTGATAGTTTCTACGTAATCATAATATAAATTTATAATACATCTGAAAATTAATTCATTATAGTAGAATCAATACCAAAAATCTAGAGGATGTTAAAAAATAAATATAGAACACAATTCAAGGTTAAGAGTTATACTTCTTTGTTGAGTAAAATTCATTAGACTACAACAAAATTCCTAAATAGATGGTATTTTGGAAAGAATAGTTCATCTTGGATTTGGTAATGGTTTATAGAATTATATTAGTGAAGGTATTTTAGTATATATAGTTATGATTCACTTTGAAATGTAAATAAAAATATAAGACATATTATATATGACCGGAGGGGAACTCTTGGAATCACAAAATTTATTAAATTAATATAAACTAATCTTCCTATATAATTTATAAAATTTTTGTACTTATAATAAAACATAATAATTATTCGAAATACTCTCATCAAATAAAATTTTAACATGTTTTGGTGGTTATTTTCATTATCTCTTTGTTTTAACCACATGTTAACCCTTTTAAAAAACACATATATAAACTCATTATAGTATTTAAGGGTTATGAATGTAAAAAAATGAAAGGTAAGTCATAAATCGACCATGGATAATATTTACAGAAATATCATTTTCAATTTTCTAAAAATAGGAATTTTATGATGTTTAATTCATTTAATAAAATATTATATGTTATAAAATATCATTATTATCATTTTTGTTACAATTCAATATGTTTTACATGAAATAAAATTTTAAAATTGGAATTATAATATAAATAGTTTAAACATCGATAATATTACATATATATATCAGGTAATATAACAACCTATCCAAATTGTGTTGCCTTTAATATTTTAACAATTAATTATTTACTTTTTCTTTTAATTGAATAATTACTTTTTTGGTGTTTAATAAGAATTAAAATAAATTATTTATAATCTAAAAATAAAAAAATAAAAAATCATAATAAAAAATTATTTATTTCATGTTACATGTATTTATATTTTTTCTTATCCTCTTTTTTCAGTAGATAAAAATTCTGTGATATTTATCTCAAGAAATTTTCATTTCATATTTCTTCATTCCTTTAATCTATATATAGATAATAATCAATAAAAAATGGAATCAACATTCCATATATAAAATTAGTATATTAAAATAGATGAAATAAGATTGTCCAATTTGATAAAAAAAATTTTGATTAACTTTTCATACGTTTAAAATTATTTTGTTCCATTAATAAAGCATTTTACCTTTAATGTGGTTATAAAAAAGTTATAATGGTTAATAATCACAATGAACGAACTAAATTGAACTTATTTACCAAATCTAGACCTCTTAATTAGAAATATGTAATTTATTTTTATGTATCTATTTTTCAAGACCCCCCAATCAATGATTATACGTAGGGGCAGGAAATGACGAGAGGTAGATAGTGACCCCCGAGCCCCACCTCCAATATCTCTTAGGTGGATACCAAAACTAACGGTATAAAATCTCCCAAAATGGGAGGAATTACCATTTTTAAAGAAAACTATATATAGAGATAAGATGGTTTATCCCAAAAACAACCCTAAGAACTATATATATATACATACAAACCCAAAATCTTTCCAATATGAATTTTTTAAAAATTATACTATTACATATATAATAAAACTCCAAAGTAAATACCAAAATAATGGATAAGTAGTGACACACAAACAGCCCCAAAAGATCGAGCTAGTAAGGTAAAAAACTGTTCACGTAGTCATTATGGAAACCTAGAAGAAGTTTTTATACATAGGGAGAGAATACATGCATACTATGTATGAAAACCAAACACTCTTGTGCACATGTGAGAGAAAAATATTAATTCTCCAATAAGAAAATAGAAGAACCCAACAACACATAACAAGGTATACATGACATCCCAACCCCACCATGGAACACTCATTGAGTAATGAATGTCATGTAATGTAATATAGAAATGACATCAATTATTTGGTACCCAACACCACTTCCCATTAGAATTGAAACAATTTCTGAACAGAAATTATCATCGCTCTCCAACCTATTCTTAAATAACTAAGTCACAACTAGCCCCCACAACTATAGGCCGCAAAAATCACATCTCTTCCCATCAATAGGGATATTATCCACATTACAACCCATTGGTAGACACCTAGGACATAACTACATCACATCCTAATGGTAAACACCTTCCCCTCAAGCCACACCAAATCCTACCTGTAGATACCTGGGCCACAACCACATAATAACCCAAAATCGACCAGGAATGTATAATAAATCTCATCATGATGACATATGGGAAATAAAACTCTCCCTCGCATTCCTAAGACTCCCAAGTTTCAACCTTATCAAATAATCATGGGCTATCATTACATGGTAGATGGAGTATGGAAGAGTGGGTGTCCATCCATCCATCCACTCATCGGGATGATTGTGAAAGACACATTCCCCCATGACTATGGGGTGTTCAAAACATAGTTCTCAATTAAGGTGGGATGCATATACAAATCAATATAAATAAAATTATATACATATATATTCATAACACTCATCCCAACATATGGTTTCTAAAACAAACAACCAACCCATAACACTATCATCCTTAAATAAATATATAAATGAAAAACCACACAATAAGACACAAACTCAATTCATACTCCTAACCAATACTCATAATTTATTAAACAATTAATTTATTCACAAAATCGCTACATGGTAAACCATTATGAACTACACATAATAAGACACACATCAAAAGTCACAGAGAGGAAGAAGAACCATTATTAATTAACCCACATCGCATTCCTCTACAATTAACACCCATGAAAACTAAAACCATCATCATTCTTTAAATCCATATTGGAAAATCCATCCTACCCAAAGAGAAAACACCCAAATAATAGTTTCTCCCAACAAAACATAACTGCAAACCCCTATCACATACCTCTTATTCAATAATTTACATCTATTACACAATCAATCAATCTCTAAGCCCGAGAATACATTACTCCACCTAAACCACCAGCAAACAAACCACCCTATCCATAACCCCACTATACCACATGTCATAATGATCCCATTCACAAAAAACCACCAGACAATATAGGCAATGAATATTATGAATTAACAATGAATTATTCACTCAATTTACTCCTGTTAATTTTGGGGTAATCAAATAAATATTTTAATTGTAGGGCATCCATTTATTATTTTAGTGTATGTGGTTAACATATTTTTCATAAAACTGGTTCAAAAGAAAAAATTAAGTTGACCCAAAATCTATTTGGTACAAAAACAAATACCCCCAACGACCATGATTTTTAGTAGGTAGCTAGCCCTTACAATTCACAATTTTAATCATGGAAAATAACAAGAAGATCAAACATCACTTTCCCAAACACCTTTCTATTGATTTTATACTTATTTTGTTTTAATTTTTGTATATATATTCAACTCTAATCACAAAAATACATTTTTACACCCACCCCACAGGATGTATAACTGATATATAATAGGTAAAAAAAATTTAGGAAGAAGTGATCATCATTGACTTAATGCAACAATGCAGGGGACACCCATGTAGTTGGAAGAGACTCCAGGGAAGTCTTGATCCTAAAGAAAAAATACAACACATGAATCATTAAGGAAGAAAGGTTATGGGTGCTTCATACCAAGATAAATGATGAGGAATTAATGAATTATTGGCTTTTAACTTATAAGTATTGTATTTAAGACTAATAGAAAATGAAATATCATTGAATTTTGATTAAATCTGGATGTCATTAAACCATGTGGTTTGACCAAATAAAAGCCCCCACACCCTTAGGGAATAAATGAAAATATTCTTGTCCATGTAAATATATTGAAAACCACATAATGGCATTGAATTTATTTTATTTCAAATAAATCATTAAGAGGTGAAACTGTAAAAACTAAAAAAACATACAATTAGAAATTACTCGCCATTAGATGATTTAATTGTACAAGTAACCATTCGTTGAGATACTAGTGAAAGTCACTGTTGAAACTCATTGTTATAATACTCACCATTGGAAGAGCTTCCATTGGGGAATCTAACATTATGTGTCATTTTTGTGATCTACCATCATGAACCATCATCGCGACACATCATTCCAACTCACTATCACGAGAAACAAGTGAGAGTCATCATTCTGACTCCCCAGAGTGACCTACCGATGTGATACACTATTTCAACTCACCACCATGACATAAAAGTGTGAGTAACCATTGAAAATAACTATCATTCCCTGCTATTATGATTCACTATTCCGACTCACCATTTTGACTCACCATCATGATGAGCTACCATTGGAAAAATAGAATTTTGGAAAACTCTTTAAATGAATCACCATGATATCCATGTACATTTCAACCAATGTATATTCATAAATTAATTTATTGGACAAGTCCATGTCATTAAATCATATACCTATCAAACTTTTCTATCCCTCTATAATCTAAAACTAGGCCTATATGAAAGTGGGCTCTGAACAACCACTATGTTAGATACCCCTCAATGATCCCACTACACTAGAAACAATACTAACAACAAAACATAGAAACATCCGATGATAAAACACACTAAATTCTTTGAATATTGGGGAAGAAATCACCTCACCCGAGAGCACCTACTATGATATCCTATAACCCAAAAAACCATAATACCCCCCCCCCCCCCACCTACACACTATCACAATAACCATAATGTTTGAACACTAAAACTATGAAATTATGTCCTCCATGTCATGGTATTATCCACTTTGGGAGGAACTGACTGGCCCATACACGATTAATCATATCACAATTCATTAATCTCAATATAGAGTTAGTTCCTCTCCTCTTCACATGCTTGGAATTTATCACACACTTCAAAATAATGAAATAAATCATGTCATAACAAACAAGGTTCCATCATTACATGACATGGTTGAAACGAATAGGGAAAAAATCAAATCATACATGGGTACTGGACATGCATCCAAGCTTCACTCTCCCACATACTCTCCTCCATGCCACTAGGCCACCACAACACATGAACCATTGGAATGGTGACCCCAATCATCATAATCTTTGGATGATCTTGGATCTCTACTGTCCTCTCCACATATGTGGCGTCATCTTCGATATCCAAGTCTCTAAAGCCAATGAAATGGGATTTATCATGAAGATACCAATAGAGTTGAGAGTCAGGAAAGACATCAAGGATCCCCTCTAACTGTTCTAGCAACTCCCGCTCGAATGATACCTCCCATACTCACCCCAACATCTCGAAGGGGCCGATGAACCTTGGAGGAAACATACTCGCCATGCCAATCCTCTACTATCCATGTTAAGGGTAAACCTTCCAGAAAAAGTGGTCGCAAAACTCTAACACTAATGGAAATATCTTTCGACCAGCATATAAATTCTACCAATCATGTACTTCATTCATCATCTCACGAATGAGATGAAACATCTATATCATCCTCTACACTACCTCTATGCTAAGAATAGCTATCTACCAATCATTCTTTCAGCATAACTCAAAATGACACAGTCTCCTGTAAAACACATCAAATGGATCCATTCCAATAGAAGAGTGATAGACATCATTATTAGAAAACTATACTAATGGAATGTGACATTCCAAAGACCCCCAAAGTCCAATATGAATTCTCTAAATATGTCCTCTAATGTTAGGATAGTTCATTCAATTTTTCCATATGTCTGAAGGTGGAAAAAATTTAAAGAATATTTGATTTCCAAAATCTGGATATTATCCCCTCTATAATATGGAGTCAAAATGTATTTCCTGTTATGAGGAGATGAATCTTGATTTTATATGAAACCTCACTACATTATCCACATCCCACTTTACTAAGAAATCAACTATGCCTAACTCCTTGATCGGTTAGCTGTGAGTTGATTACATCATCTCATCCACTACTACCCAGATAGCAGCATAGACTCCTTGATCCATGGGTAACCCTTTGATGAAATCTATCAATATTTCATCACACTTCCACTGGGTATCATCCCAGGGTTGCCACAAACCCTTTGGAGAAAGGTGAAAAACAATCAACTCCTATCAAACCAAGCACCTTTCCATATACTATACCACTACCCCCTTTATCTGGAGACACAAAAACTACAACATCAAGACACGTAACATCATATAAACTCCTGGGAGTACCGATAAGGGTGATCTATGAAACTCATTGATAAATCCCACATGCATATCCATTGAATAAAAAAACATCCTAAAAATATAATATGATTTTTAACATTCTTCGGACATCCCTCTGGAGCATCATCAGGGATAACACTATCATGCATCACCTCTACCTTAGGGTCTCCCCACTCAGAATACTCCACCTACTACATCAATGAATAAGGTGTGATCATATGAAACAAAAATCCTCTACCACTATCCACCATTGCATCCATGTTCCATGGTGCCAACTCCTTCATTTCCTAACATGTTTCTATAGATTCATGGAAAACCTCATTCTATGACTTCCTACTCAAAAAATCGGCCCTATAATTCATCATTACTAATGTGTAGGAGATCCCAAAATAATATTCCAATGGAAACAATTTTATCCTATACTATCAAAGGAACACATATCACTTGGAAAAGTTATATCTAACACTCTTGTGATATATGAAGATCAAAAATCACCCCAAATGAGGTGATGCCACCACAAAAATATAGAAAACAAAACAACTGATACCACCAGATCATGGTTGGGATAGTAACATTCTTGGGGATGTAACTGCCTAGAACAATAATATATCATTTCCTATTTCATAATTAAGACGCATTGTATAGAAATAAAGGATGCATCATAAAACAATATAATCATCACCCCGTACATTGAAAACAGGAGCATTGGATCACGAACCACCTTCCCCTTTAGATAGTTGAACACTTGTTGGCACTTATTTATCTACAAAAAATCTGGGTATTTCCTTTTAAATATATCAATGGAGTGAAAAATCAAGAGAAATAGGGTAAAAAATAAGTAATAGCTTATGTTTCCAATTAAACTATGATCCTATGAAAAATTCTTGAGTAATTCCCTATAAACAACTGCTTCAAATATTGATGGATCTACTGCTACAATCTTCTGTGACACCACCTATCTGATGAAATTCACTAATCATGTTCAGAACATACACATGGAAAACCTCCCATAGATGTGGTGGAAAAAAATAACCTGAAACAAAATTATGAGATACTTTTCATCCACTTCCTTTGATTTAAAGTAGATAAATATTTCATTGATGAATTTGATGATGAACCAGTCCAAGAAATCATGAATGAAAGAGTTCATAGGCACCATGAATAGAGATGGTGTGTTCATAACACTGAATGGAATGGAAATGTCCTCAAAGTGAACATACCTAAATATGAATGTGGTCTTTGAGATATATACCTCTTTCACCCTGAACTAGTGATATCCCAACCACAGTTCGATCTAACAATATGAACTTCCACCTCAAAGTTGGTCGAAAATATATTTTATCCTTATAAGAGGGTAATATTTTTTGATCATCACCGGGTCCAACCTCTTGTAGTATATCCAAAACCTCATACTACTATAGACCTTATTTGAGAAAAACAGAAGAGAATCCCATTGTAAAAAAATGGGAGATATAAATACCTTATTCATCAAATTATCTATCTGAATCCTCCACTCGTGAAACTCAAAAGTTTAAATCTAATAAGGAACATCAAAATCCAAGAAGCATCAGGCTAATAGTCTATCATGAACTCAATGCCATGTTAAAGGGGTAGAATCACAACCTCATCTGAAAAAACATCCCGGAACACCAGAAAAACATCTGGAACATCCACTATCGCAACATCTACTGATTCAACTAATAGCTCAGGATGTAAGGAAACGAGATTGTCAAAATGCTGACTAACCACTTCACAGCTGAACTCACTAGTGGCATCCACACACTACCAATCCATTCCTAAAAGCACAACACTTCTATAAAAGTATTCCATAAAATAACATATAGTATTAAACCACTCTATGTAGAGAATGACATAATATTTTTTCATTAATATTTATATTTTATCCCCATCAAACTAATGTTGTAACAACATTATTCTACATCTCCATCACAAATCAATAAAGTCGGTCTAACATCCTACTAGCATACTCAACACCAAGAGAACATGATGCCTCTCCATGTCCATCCAACGTGCCTAGGCTCTAATGGGTGTAGCAATGGGTTATAAATTTCCTAAATCAAACAAATCACATGAAAGAGTACTAAACATGTAGAATTTACCTTTAACGATATCTGGTCTTGCGAAAACAGATATCTCTGTTACGTGAAACTAACCACACATAGATATTCTACCCCTATATAAATAACCACCTCCATTACCACACCCAGCTCAAGGACCCTGAGGAACACCCTATGGTTAATCTCTTTCGGCTCCATTTCCCCTTGGTGGAGAATAATATGACAATCACAGTAGGTGAAATGGCCTAGCTGGAAACTGATTCTAAGGATGGAACAAAACCTGTCCACCTCCACCATACGTTGATCATAAGGCTACTAGAAACTGATTCTGATGATGGATGTGAAACACTCAAAGGAAACACATCATACCCTAGTCCATAGGAGGGGTAAATTAACCACATGATCTAGAAGTTCAGAAGGGAAACTATTGAGGTTTTTATCCTACTGGTCAAATCCTTGAATGCCCTAGCTCATGAGATTTTCCACTGATGACCCTACCTCTCATTGAACTCTATTGGGTCCCCTCTCACGGTTGACCTCTCCATGAGTGAATCCTCTAAATAACCTCACCATTCATTTGGACATCAAAATAAATTATAAAGATAAATATAGTAAGAACATGTGAGATAGAAGAATTAAGTGACTACTCTATGCATATCTCTTGGGAATCCTCATACAAAAAGTGATATGGGAATAAATTAATGAGATCCTTGAACTTAATCCCAATCGCTCACATAGGCATACTTCTCTTCTGGAGGGAGGATAACTCCTACTTCTTCTTTTAATTCATAGTATATGAATGGAATTATACTCCAAACTATTTATTTATATTAACCCATAAATTTCACGCTCATTCCTCACCCTTAGGTACATATTACACCACTAATGAGAAACACCCTGCATCAGGATTACTACCAGAGGTACCCAATAGTCTATCAGATTCCAGATCAAACTGAAGGTGATCTCAAGCTCCTTGATCCATCTTCTAGTATCCTTTTCTAAAACACTACCCTCATACGTTCCCAAGGCCTACCATTAGAAAACTCATAACATTAACTTCCACTGGACATCCTCCTCTAATAGATCTAACCTTAGCTAATCCACTAGATTGGCTTGTTGAGAATCAACTGTCCAGGACACACATAAGAAACTATAAGGTTCCATAGCTGATAATTTTAAACAACGAATTCCTAATTTCGAGTTTAGTGAAATTTTATTTAAGATTCATTTTAAATCATTTGACTCATTTAATTATCCATTTAGTATTCCCCAAAACAACACAAAATATGTAAGACGACATGTCATTATGATGCATGTACCATTTCTAGTGTCTCTACCCTACTAACTGTGTAGCCTCACATGGTCGTACGGTAGACCCACTGTCCCTACATCAAATCATAGGGCCCCTAAAACCTCATATCCTTGATTATCTTCCATGGACTATGTTAGAGAGAAAGGACACCGACCATTATTTCCATACCAACCCATGAAATCCTCAATATTTCTAATTCCAAACTCCGTCATATCTCTCAACCATCACCTCTGATACTATTCTATCATGAACCCCTCCCATAAATGATTCTCTTCCTAGGATGAAAATTAATAATGGGAGATAGTGACCCCCCGATTCCTTCCTATAGTAAACCATATTGTGGTGACCAACAACAAGGGTATACATTATCACAAAATTGGGGGTATTTGTAACGCTCCGACCCTCGTTACCCAGAGTCGGTGCATTATTTTAATACATTGGCATGATTACAAAGAATCAAGTCCCGAAAGACCGATTAGTTTAGATGTCTTGGAAAATAGATTACATACATGAATGTTACATTGCACTTTAAGAAATAAAAATCAACATAAATAATATTTATGAATGCCATTATTCCCTTGGCTTAACCCTGCATATCAGTCACAATACACTTCTTGGAATCCTGGGAAAAATAAAACCTAGAAAGGGGTGAGTTTATTTGCTCAGTAAGGATTACAATACAGTGGAAACATTCATAAATAAGCATAAACATTTGAGGAAATTTATAACTAAAACAAAAGCCTTTTAAATTTGAACATCAGCATAATATGGTAGAAATAAAATGAAATAATTCCATTTAATTATTCACATGGACATTATACTAGTCGAATAATCACATGCAATATCACTAATCACTTTCATAATGATGGAATTCATAATGCTGAACTTTAATTTCATTTTCAAGGCCTCCTTCCAAGACCTAGGGGCTAACTGTAACCGAAACCCAACCTGGAGTGCCTCTAATAACCGGACACCAACCCGGAGTGACTCTAATAACCGGACACCAACCCGGAGTGCCTCTAATAACCGGACACCAACCCGGAGGGATTAATTTTACCGGTCCCCAACCTGGAACATACTAGTCCAACACATTCATCTTAAGAAGAGGATGAAATATAGTATAAACATTCGTATTAAAACTAGCATACGAAATTCCAAAACATTAATCATAAGCCATTAATGTCATGAAAATGAATCATCCATAGTCAAAAAAAATCACAAAAACCTAAATACAATATCGAAGATTTGTATCATAATAAATCAACTTAAAACAAGTGTAAAATTAATCAAAGGATGTTGACATAGATGAAATCAAAACTATTTGAGATAAATATATCTTTTTTCATGAAAGCATTTAAAAGTCACACAATTTGAAAAAGAAGTCATTTAACGAAATTTTTGGATCAAAGTTTTCCATACCACATTGAAACTTTATAAGGGAATTAGCATTTTAAAAATATTGATGTCCATATAAATAAAGCTTCAAAACCCATTTTGAAGACATGGACATTAATGAGAATGATTTAGAAGAATAAATATTTAAAACATTTGAAATGATGTTTTAGTAAAAAGTCCTTTAAAATAATCCCTTTGAAAACTCTTTCATAAAACATGGACATGTATAATAAATATTTCCCAGTAGATACTTATGTAAAAAAACATCGGATAATAAAGAGAATGTGAAATTAACCCTTACCAATTTTGTAACTTACGAAACATACACCCCAAGAAAGAGGTATCATACAATGAATATGTAAATACACATAAATTAAATTGTATTACATAAAGAATACAATTATGGGAAGAAAATACACTACAAAAAATTTAATAGTGGAAATATGGCATGAATATCATGGGAATAATGAGTGAGATGAAAACCCCTTACCTTGCACTTTCCTTTAGTCGAGGGTACGTTTAGCCTTCTATTCCTCGGGTTCTTCCTTTTGATTTGATCAAAAGGGCTCCATAGGTTGGATTTCTGATCAAACTAAGGCCTCTAGGTTGAATTTAGGGAAGCTGATAGAGTATTTGGTAAGGTTTTGGCCGAACCAAAAGGATTTGAAGGTGTTAATTAATGAGATGGGGGAGTGCCCTTTTATAAGAGGGGTGAGGGGAACCTTTGGTAAAGCTAGAAATATTATTTTATAATAAATTCATATTCGGTTTCTAATGGCTCCAAAGTTGATTATTTAATGTTTAAGGTGGGGATAGGTCAAAAAAAACTCAACCAATAGGATTTAGACAGGTTTGGGTTACTATATTAACCTTATCATTAAGTATTAACTCATAGTTAATTAGTTTCACTTTTACAATGTCTCTTTGTATTTTTATAATATATGGTTAATTAACGTACTATATACATCCAAGAGACACCCAAGTGGTCCATTAATTATTCAACTATCATGATATAAGTCTCTTGTCCGAACCTTATATTTTTATGAATTTAATATCAAGAAATAATATAATATTTGTTTTGAAAACTGTTTTATGTCAATTTTGAGACTCTTCAATAATTGATTTTTGTAAAAATCATAATAGAATTATTAAATGGAATAAAGTTAATTAAATCAATCATAACATGTCATATTAACCTATAAAATTATTTTTGTTTATAAAAAGTTTCAAATTACATTTATTTTGGTATTTATAATATAAATTATTCTAATTTTTCATTAATTATGTAATTACTACATCACCATTGTGTCATAAATAAATTAAATTATTTAATGTCTAAAAATTATAAATAAAATAACATTATGTGTGAAATATTTTTATCTTTCTATGGAATATTTATAGTAAAAAATATAACATATATAACCCTGTGTAAAAATTATTATTCTAAAAGATATATGCTTGTGTCATTTTTGTATTTATTTTAAAATAAAGTGTCCCTATAAAATACAAGTGGCTATATGGGGTCCCAAAATCGACCAAAAGATACCCATGGTCGGAAATGTATCCACCAATAAGGTTAAGACACGTTTTATGGTATTTTATTATTTTTATAATATTATTTTTTAACCCTTATTTACCGGATTTACCCATTATCCATAGTAAATAAAATATTTACCGAAATAAATATTCAAAATGTCTAAAAATAAAAGTTACCTATTTACACAATTTGGACATACTGATTCCAAATATGCGATTCATTTTTCCAATTTCAAAACACAAAAGTGGCAGAAATTAATTTAAAATTAATTCCCGTTGTTAAAACAAAAAGCGTGTTTTTATGAGATAATAACTATCAAAAGATTGACACTTGTTCATGTTCGGTTTAATTGTGAAATTATGTCCAATGAACAACATTTTATTAAATGTTAAAAATATATTATAAATATATTTTAAAAACACTCAAATTCATAATTTATCACTATTAATTATTTTGATTAAAAAAGTTTTTTTTAATTAAAATTTATTAATTTTCTCTATTCATCAAAATATAAAAGTTATCCGAAAAGTACCATAATTTCACCCTAGGCTAAATTTGGTATTCCGAATCCAAAAATGAAGTCCATTTTGAGAGATAAAATTTATAAAATTTAAAAATGTAGGTATTACTATTCATAACGGCTAGTTTTATTTGTAGTGTGTGTTAGAACTTGAAGTTTTGTACAACACACGCTATTGTATTATTCAAAGAGAAGCGTACCATGGCATATTGGGGTGTTAAATTCTAACCTCCTTCAATAAATTGCATCCTCACAATTTATTCTCGGCATTGGAAACTTGGGGTTGACATTTCAAAATATCATAGTTGAAATCCCACATCGAAAAATGAATTAATGAGGCCTCTATTTAAAATAAAGAGTTGTAAGTATGAAGGTTACCGAAAATAACACATACATGGGTTCCATGTAGGAAAATATGGATATGGAAGAGAAATATAACCAACAATATCTGATGGAGATTGGTAGAGAATAGAGCTATGAAAAGGCCAACAATCCCATAGTCGTAAATTTGTGATGATCTACGGTACCATCTAGGACAACATTTTTGTTCTAAGATCCTTTTCTTAATGTGGAGGAATTTTTTTATCAGATTGGCTAAGATCATAAGGAGATATAATTAATTATATTTAAAGTTTTATTCATTAATAAATTTCTACCACAAACTCATCCTTCACCCCAATACATAATACAACTCAAAAATACTATATTTATCCTAATCGTATAGGGTTCCAAATATAATGAATTTATAATTCACATATTAGACCATTTATGAAAAGAAACTATGTTATACAATCCAAGAACATCACGTAGTACAGTGGTAGGTGATAAATCCCAATTGCACTATGGTTTTGGGTTCCATTCCCGTAGCTTTGTCTGAAACGACGGGTCGTCACACGGTCTGTGTGTTGTCCTTTTATAAAAATCCAAATATAACCTTTCAAACTAAATCCCTTTCAACCTTTATACTTATCCAAAATAATTATGTAAACTCTCAGTCCAAAATCTATATGAAAGGTAAACATAATTTAGATCCTTTTTACCCCGTAAAAACATGTGAATACCTCTATTATGTATTCTTTTAAAACACTGAAACATCCTGCATTATCATAATACTTTATTGATTACATTCATGCCCCCTTATTCCTTATAGAATATTGGATATACTTCATCCATCCAAAAATGTTTTAAACACCAACAATGATGGAATTTACAAATATTTAATTAGTTTCAAGGCAGTCAAGAATATCCAATATAATTTACCCAAATCAACCATATCTTATTCCTAAATCAGTACCTCAATATTAGGACCATATTAAGGTTTATCTTTCCTTCAAACATGTAATTTCCAAAAAGTTTAAGTCATTGTAGAGTCACTTTTCTTATTACCATAAAATCTCAAATCCTGAATGAATTAGTACTGCAGTATAATCATTATTTATTTCCAGTACATAATTGATACAACACTTTAATGAAATAATTCCAAAATAACAACATAAGAACACTAGTCATTCCTCTTCATTTGTGGTAGTATCATAAATTGACTATTATCTAATAGCATCATTTGCGACATACTCTGATAACTGGGACATTGGTTCGCATAGTGTCCAAACTCCTTGCAGATGAAGCATTGTACATTTGAAACCTTTTTCTTACCCTTGTAGTCACGTACATGGTGTCCTTTTTCTCCACACTTATAAAAAATTCCCATTCCTTTTAGGAAAGTTCCAGGGTGTTTCTTCCCACAGTTATCACATATGGGAAAATTCTTCTTTTTCCTCTATCCTTTATCCATCTTTCTCTCTTTCATCCCTTTCTTCTCTTTCTTCCATTAAAATCCATAGGACTCAGTAAACTCTGTACTTATCTTATCAACACATGATACTATTTCTTCATATGATGATAATATGTAGGATACTATTTCCCTTCTACATGATGGCTTAATACCCTGAATGATATGATCCTTCTTATTATTTAGATCATATGTATTACTGGAGTTTGTATTCCTTCTACTGGGTGTCATTTCTATACAATATCATAAACTATGTCATTTTATGAATTGCAATGAATAATTCCAAACATTTAAAATACCAAATGCAAGTTGAAAAATTTATGGATATAATCCATAATCATAAAAATGTTTTCTTTGAGTAAGTATATACTCATGAGCCCTTCATAATTGTTTGTAAAGAAAATGATAATTATCCTAAAAATATCCCCTGGGAGTGTTGTAACCAAGACTGCAGCAAGGCCCGTTGTCGTGCACTCATTCCTGTTCGAGTCTACCTCAAAGTGGTGTTTTCGGGTTTTACCCCTAGGTACATCTGTGCTAGAGCCGCCTCTACCTGCTCGTATCCAGACAGGTATGTATTTCTCGGAAAACTCACAAAATATCTACAATAACAAAATTCTAGGAAGTTCTTTTATACTAATCCTCAATGTAAATCATAGGGCTATGTGCTCTAATCAGTGTATATCTAAATCTAGTTTCCATGGTTTTTGCTAAACTTCCTCTGATACCAACTGTAATGCCCCGACCCTTGTTACACAGAGTCGGTGCATTATTTTAATACATTAGCATGATTACAAGGAATCATGTCCTGAATGACTGATTAGTTTAGCAATCATGGAAAATAGATTACATACATGAATGTTACATTTCACTTTAAGACATAAAAAACAACATAAATAATCTTTATGAATTCCATTATTCCCTTGGCTTAACCCTGCATATCAGTCACAATACACTTCTTGGAATCCTTGGAAAAATAAAACATAGAAAGGGGTGAGCTCATATGCTCATTAAGGACAACAATACAATAGAAACTTTCATAAATAAGAATAAACATTTAAGGCAATGTATAAAAAAAACAAAAGCCTTTTAAATTTGAACTTCAACATAATATGGATGAAATAAAATGAAATAATTCCATTTACTTATTTATATGGACATTATACTAGTCGAATAATCAAATTCAATATCACAAACCACTTTAATAATGATGGAATGCATAATGATGAACTTTAATTTCATTGTCAAGGCCGCATGCCAAGACCTAGGGGCTATCTGTAACCGGAACCCAACCCGGAGTGCCTCTAATAACCGGACACCAACCCAGAGTGCCTCTAATAACCGGACACCAACCTGAAGTGCCTCTAATAACCGGACACCAACCCGGAGTGCCTATAATAACTGGACACCAACCCGGAGTGCCTCTAATAACCGGACACCAACCCAGAGGGATTAATTTTACCGGTCCCCAACCCAGAACATACTATTCCAACACATTCATTATAAGAAGAGGATGAAATATAATATAAACATTCTTATTAAAACTAGCATTCGAAATGCCAAAACATTAATCATAAGCCATTAATGTCATGAAAATGAATCATCCATAGTCAATAATATCACAAAAAATTAAATACAATATGGAATATTTTTATCTTAATAAATAAACTTCAAACAAATGTAAACTTTATCAAAGGATGTTGACATAGATGCAGTCAAAACTATTTGAGAGAAATATCCCTTTTTTCATGAAAACATTTAAAAGTCACACAATTTGAAAAAGAAGACACTTAAAAAAATTTTTGAATCAAAGTGTTCCATACCACATTGAAACTTTTTAAAGGAATTAACATTTTTAAAACATTAATGTATATATATATATAGATTTAAAACCCATTTTTAAGACATGGACATTAATGAGAATGATTTAGAAGAATAAATATTTAAAACATTTGAAATGATTGTTTAGTAAGAATTCCATTAAAATAATACCTTTGAAAACTCTTTCATAAAAAATGGACATTGATAATAAATATGTACCAGTATATACTTATGTAAAAACAACCTTGGATAATAAAGAGATTGTGAAATTAACCCTTAGAAATTTGGTAACATACGAAATATACACCCCACGAAAGAGGTATCATACAATGAATATGTAAATACACATAAATTAAATTATATTACATAAAGAATACAATTATGGGAAGTAAATACACCACAAAAAAGGTAATAGTGGAAATATGGCATGAATCTCGCGGGAATAAGGAGTGAGATGAAAACCCCTTACCTTGCACATTCCTTTAGTCGAGGGTGCGTTTAGCCTCTTCTTATTCGTGTTCATCCTTTTGAATTGATCAAAAAGTCTCTATAGGTTAGATTTATGATCAAACTAAGGCCTCTAGGATGAAGTGAGGGAAGTTGAGAGAGTATTTGGATAGGGGTTGGCCGAACCAAAAGGCTCTGAAGGTGTGAATTAATGAGAAGTGGGAGTGGCCATTTATAAGAGGGGTGAGGGGCACCTTTGGAAAAGCTAGAAATATTATTTTATAATAAATTCATATTCGGTTTCTAATGGATCCACAGTTGATTATTTATAGTTTAAGGTGGGGATAGGTCTAAAACCACTCAATAAATAGGATTTAGACAGGTTTGGGTTACTATATTAACCTTATCGTTAAGTATTAACTCTTAGTTAATTAGTTTCACTTTTACAATGTCTCTTTGTATTTTTATACTATATGGATAATAAACATACTATATACATCCAAGAGACACCCAAGTGGTTCATTAATGATTCACCTACCATTATTTAAGTCTCTTGGCCGAACCTTATATTTTTATGAATTTAATATCACGTAATAATATAATATTTGTTTTAAAAACTGTTTTATGTCAATTTTGACACTATTCAATAATTGATTTTTGTAAAAATAATAATATAATTATTACTTAGAAAAAAGTTAATTAAATCTATCATAACATGTCATATTAACCTATAAAATTATTGTTATTTATAAAGTCTCATATTACATTTATTTTGGTATTTATAATATCAATTATTCTAATTTTTCATTAAGTATGTAATTACTGCATCACCATTGTGTCATAAATAAATTAAATTATTTAATGTCTAAAAATTATAAATAAAATACAATTATGTAGGAAATCGTTTTATCTTTCTATGTAATATTTATAGTAAAAAATACAACATATATAACCCCGTGTAAAAATTGTTATTCTAAAAGATATATGCTTATGTCATTTTTGTATTTATTTTTAAATAAAGTGTCTCTATCACCTACAAGTGGCTATATGGGGTCCCAAAATCGACCCAAAGATACCCATGGTCAGAAATGTATCCACCAATAAGGTTAAGACACGTTTTAGGGTATTTTAGTATTATTATAATATTATTTTTTAACCCTTATTTACCGGATTTACCCTTTAACCATGGTAAATAAAATATTTACCGAAATAATTATTCAAAATGTCTAAAAATAAAATATACCTATTTACACAATTTGGACATCCTGATTCCAAATATGGAATCCATTTTAACAAATTCAAAACACAAAATTGTCAGAAATTAATTTAAAATTAATTCTCGTTGTTAAAACAAAAAGTGTGTTTTTAAGAGACAATAACTATCAAATGATCGACACTTGTTCATGTCCGGTTTAATTGTGAAATTATGTCCAATGACCAAAATTGTATTAAATGGTAAAAATATATTATAAATATATTTTAAAACCATTCAAATTCATTATTTATCACTATTAATTATTTTTATTAAAAAAGTTATTTTTAATTAAAATTTATTAATTTTCACCATTCATCAAAATATATAAGTTATCCGAAAAGTACCATAATTTCACCCTAGGCTAAATTCAATATTCTGAATCCAAAAAATTAAGTCCATTTTGAGAGATAAAATTTATAAAATTTTAAAATGTAGGTATTACTATTCATAACGGCTAGTTTTATTTGTAGTGTGTGTTAGAACTCGAAGTTGCGTACAACACACGCTGTTGTATTATTCAAAGAGAAGTGTACCATGGCATATTGGGTGGTTACATTATACCCACCTTAAATAAATTGAATCCTCACAATTTTTTCTCAGTATTGGAAACTTTTGGTTGATGTTTCAAAATATCTTAGTTGAAATCCCACATCGAAAAATGAATTAATGAGGCCTCTATTTAAAATAAAGAGTGGTAAGTATGAAGGTTACCGAAAATAACACATACATGGGTTCCACGTAGGAAAATATGGATATAGAAGAGAAATATAACCATCAATATCTAATGGATAGTGGTTGAAAAATGGCTATGAAAAGGCCAACAATCCCATAGCCATAAATTTGTGATGATCTACGGTACCATCTAGGACAACATTTTTTTTCTAAGATCCTTTTCTTAATGTTGAGGAATTTATTTATGATATTGGATAAGATTATAAGGAGATATAATTAATTTATATTTAGAGTTTTATCCATTAATAAATATCTACCACAAACTCATCTTTCACCCCAAAACATAATACAACTCAAAAATACTATATTTATCCTAATCATATAGGGTTCTAAATATAATGAATTTATAATTCACATATCAGACCCTTTATGAAAAGAAACTACATTATACAATCCAGGAACTTCACGTAGTACAGTGGTAGGTGATAAATCACAATTTCACTATGGTTGCGGGTTCGCTTCCCGTAGCTTTGTCCGCCACGACGGGTCGTCACATGGTCTGTGTGTTGTCCTTTTATAAAAATAAAAAAATAACCTTTCAAACATAATCCCTTCCAACCTTTATACTTATCCGAAATACATATGTAAACTCTCAGTCCAAAATTTATTTGAATGGTAAACATAATGTAAATTCTTTTTACCTAGAAATAACATGTGAATACCTTCATCATGTATTCTTTTAAAACGCTAAAACATACTAAATTATCATAAAACTTTATTGATTACATTCATGGTCCCTTATTCTTTATAGAATACTGGATATACTTCATCTATCCAAAGATGTTGTAAACTCCAATAATGATGGAATTTACAAATCTTTAATCAGTTTAAGGAAGTCAAGAATATCTAATATAATTTACCCAAATCAACCATATATTATTCCAAAATCAGTACCCCAAGATTGAGGCCATATTAAGGCTTATCTTTCCTTCAACCATGTAATTCCCAAAAAGTTTAACTCGTTATAGAGTCACTTTTCTTATTACCACAAAATCTCAAATCCTCAATGAAATAGTACTGCAGTACAATCATTATATATTTCTAGTACATCATTGATACACCATTTTAATGAAATAATTCCAAAATAACAACATAAGAACACTAGTCATTCCTCTTGATCTGTGGTAGTATCATAACTTGACTATTATCCAATAGCTTCATTTGTGGCATACTCTGATAACTGGGACATTGGTTCGCGTAGTGTCCAAACATGTTTTAGATGAAGCATTGTTCATTTGAAACCTTTTTTCTTACCCCTGTAGTCACGTACATGGTGTCCTTTTTCTACACACTTATAACAAAATCCCATTCCTTTTAGGCAAGTTCCAGGGTGTTTTTTCCAACAGTTATCACATATCGGAAAATTATTCTTTTTCCTCTTCCCTTTATCCATCTTTCTCTCTTCCATCCCTTTCTTCTTTTGCTTCCCATCAAAGCCATAGGAGTCAGTAAACTCTATACTTATCTTATCAGCACATGACACTATTTCTTCATATGATGATAATACGTGGGATACTATTTCCCTTCTAAATGATGGATTAATACCCTAAAAGATATGATCCTTCTTATTCTTTGGATCATACGTATTAATAGAGTTCACATTCCTTCTACTGGGTGCCATTTCTATACAATAGCATAAACTAGGTCAATTTATGAATTGCAATGAATAATTCCAAACTTGTAAAATACCAAATGCAAGTTGAACAGTTTATAGATATAATACATAATCATACAAATGTTTTATTTGAGTATGTATATACTCATGAGCCCTTCATAATGGTTTGTAATGAAAATGAGAATTATCCTAAGCATATCCTCTGGGAGTGTCATAACCAAGAGTGTAGTAAGGCCCATCGTCGTACACTAGTTCCCGTTAGAGTCTAGCTCAATGCGGTGTTTTTGTGTCTTACCCCTAGGTAAATCTGTGCCAGATCCGCCTCTACCTGCTTGTATCCAGACATGGATGTATTGCTCGTAAAACTCACAAAATCTCTACAATACCAAAATTATAGGAAGTTCTTCTATCCTAATCCTCAAAGTATATCTTAGGGATATGTACTCTAATCTGAGTATATCTAAATCTAGTTTCCAAGGTTATTTCAAAACTTTCTCTGATACCAACTGTAATGCCCCGACCCTAGTTGCCCAGAGTCAGTGCATTATTTTAATAAATTGGCACGATTACAAGTAATCAAGTCATGAAGGACCAATTACTTTAGCAGTCTTGGAAAATAGATTACATACATGAATGTTATATTTCACTTTAAGACATAAAAAAACATAAATAATCTTTATGAATGCCATTATTCACTTGGATTAACCCTGCATATCAGTCACAATAAACTTCTTGGTATCATGGTAAAAATCAAACATAGAAAGGGGTGAGTTCAGAAGCTCATTAAGGATAACAATACAACAGAAACTGTCATAAATAAGCATAAACATTTAAGGCAATGTATAAATAAAACAAAAGCCTTTTAAATTTGAACTTCATAATAATATGGAAAAAATAAAATGCAATAATTCCATTTACTTATTCACATGGACATTATACTAGTCGAATAATCACATGAAATATCACTAACCACTTTCATAATGATGGAATGCATAATTATGAACTTTAATTTCTTTGTCAAGGCCTCGTGCCAAGACCTAGTGGCTAATTGTAACCAGAACCCAACCCGGAGTGCCTCTAATAACTGGAAAACAATCCAGATTGCCTCTAATAACTGGACACCAACCCAGAGTGCCTCTAATAACAGGACACCAACCCGGAGTGCCTCTTATAACCAGACACCAACCTGGAGTGCCTCTAATAACCGGACACCAACTCGGAGGGATTACTTTTACCGGTCCCCAACCCGTAACATACTAGTCCAACACATTCATCTTAAGAAGAGAATGAAATATAATGTAAACATTCGTATTAAAACTAGCATAAGAAATGCCAAAACATTAATCATAATCCATTAATGTCATGAAAATGAATCATCCATAGTCAAAAATATCACAAAAACTTAAATACAATATGGAAGATTTGTATCATAAAAAATCAACTTCAAAAAGTGTAAAATTTATCAAAGGATGTTGACATAGATGAAATCAAAACTATTTGAGAGAAATATCACTTTTTTCATGAAAACATTTAAAATTCACACAATTTGAAAATGAAGTCATTTAAAGAAATTTTTGAATAAAAGTGTTCCATACAACATTGAAATTTTTTAATGGAATTAAAATTTTAAAAACATTCATGTCTATATAAAAAACGCTTTAAAACCCATTTTGAAGACATGAACATTAATGAGAATGATTTAGAAGAATATATATTTAAAACATTTGAAATGATGTTTTAGTAAAAAGTCCTTTCAAAGAAACCCTTTGAAAACTATTTCATAAAACGTGGACATGGATAATAAATATGTCCCAGTCGTTACTTATGTAAAAACAACCTTGGATAAGAAAGATATTGTGAAATTAACCCTTACCAATTTGGTAACTTACGAAACATACACCCCACGAAAGAGGTATCATACAATGAATATGTAAATACACATAAATTAAATTGTATTACACAATGAATACAATTATGGGAAGTACATACACCACACAAATGATATCACCATATCATATTTTAGGAGGAAACATCCATGTCTATCATCATATAAATCACATTAAATACAAAATCATTACCCAAAATATGGTACTGTGGGTATAGCTACACTGAACAACCTTATCTTCAGTTCCATGTTGTTTCCCCTACATTAATCTGTACACACGAACTTTTCACCTTTATGAGAAAACATTTTGAGTAGATTTTTTCAACATGGATAATTTCACCAAAATACATCGATAATATATAAACAATCAAGGAAAACTACATATCATGTCAAATAATTTAGTCTGGGTCCGCATTCAATAAAATTCATCTTTTATGAATACACCTTTATAGCCTCATGTTAAATTTATAAACTAATATTGAAACCTTATGAAGCAAAAATCTATATTTTAAAATTTTTTCACACTACCTCTTCTTCATTAGGATCTTGAAAATAATTCTCAAACGATATTCATGTAGATGTTTTACCCTATAATATATAATAATATAATAAATAAATACATCAAGAAACAATTGATGGTATCCCATATATACTCTATTAATTATTTAAGAACCAAGATCTTATTTTTTAGTATGAATCATGATTTCTAGTTTTTTTAGAAAAAGAGGTGTTTCTGGATGATTCCGTAGTACACCTCATGTACTTATAAGTACATGTTGTGTACCCAGTTTCTTTGGGTGACCATGTAATGGCATTGTAATGGCCGACAACATAGTTGTGTGTGGTGACCTAGAGGCCACCTAATGTGGAGGCTGGAAAATAATGTAAATGATGTTTAATTTCAAAATACACGTTGGGTACTTTTTTTTCGTTAAACAGACCGGGGTCACATCTAATGGACAGAACACACTTATTAATTTTCTGTATCATCCGAGAGTGTCTGTACAACTGCAGATCTTCTACGAGCCCCAAACTCACTTTTTGTTCTCTGAATCTATCACCATCAATTATGTTGGAATCACAGAAGTGAGTTCTTCCTTTTTCTTAAACATCATCTTAGAATTTATCGTCTCTCACGAGTAATCCATGGTTAAAAGTTTTTAACATTTTTATAGATCTATGGAATTCTATGGAGATTCAAGCCCTAGGATTAACATATATCGATCACATGACATCGATGTAGGTGGTTTGTGCCTTTCTGAAGATAGAAATTGAATTTTATATGTAAAAGTAACTAATACCCAAGAATGGGGTATTGCTTGTTTATGGTTTTTAGACCTATTTTTCTTTCTATGCCTTGTTTTTTTTGATAGAGGTTGTTTTTTATGAAAATTTTAAATTTTTCTATGCTATGGAGGCTTTTCCCATATTTTCTGGTTTTGACTATTTGGTCTAGCTTTTCATGTTATGCTACTGCTTTGTTTCTCATTCCTAGTACTGTTAAGATTGAGTGATTATTATCTGACATGCTTTGAAAAGTTGTATATTGATTATACATGTAGTTCATGAGGTTTAATTTGGCATCAATGTATAATGGTGCATAATTTACTATTGCAGGTCATGATAAGAGAATGTGCCCTTCTACTTCCGGTACGTGATTGTTGTGGAGCAGGAGAGCATGGGACCAATCAGAGGCTTGTGATACTGTGGAGATTTTTACTACATCTTCTTTTGTACTTGGTTTTATTAATGCATTAAAGAATTGTGATTTTTTTGGCTATTTTACTACACATATGTATCATGCATCACATATATATGTGTGTTCCAGTTATTACTTCTTGTCTTCCACTAATAACAATTGTATAGTGTTATTACTACTTCCACTATTGCTTTCTGTTTTACTTCTGCTGTGTTACACTTCTAATGAGGGCATAATTTCCCCACTATCACACCTAAGGCCCTAACTACTAGTCGACAGACTCCGGAATTCGGGGAAATTCCTTTGAGGTCTTGTGACCAACCGGGTACGGGGCGCCTCTCGGCGGTTTCTAGAACTGTGATATTACAAAGGGGTATCAAGGGAATTTTTTCTTCTTGACTTACTGTTTGGAGCCTATATCTAAGGATAAGAAGGAAAAGGTACTTGGTAATAAGTAGTGCTCAAGAGTAGCTAACCCATGTACATGGAAAATCCAATTTACCTCGTTATTGAAATTATAATGGTTTTTCATTTTTACAGTTTATCTTATTTTACAATCGGGTGATTCACATATTTTTTTTTGTTATTTTTAATGTTATTGAGGTTCTATTTCAATTGCTACCTGATGAGATGAGGTTATTCCATATCATGCATCATATAGTCACTTTCTATAGATTACATGTCATGCATTCATGCCATGCCTTTTAGGGTGCATTAGTGATTACTTTTTTATGATTGATGTTGTGAAAGATATGCATGTTGTTGTGATAGATGCATTGATAGAATACCTACTATATGATAATGTATTGGATTGTGTATGCTTTTTTAATGAATGGAAAACATTATTTCTTGATGTTTTATGGGCCCTCTTAGACCATAATTTGTTAGATCATTGAATTGTTATGCAGGTATATGACATGTATAAGATGCCATGCTTTGATTCATGGGGAGTATGGGCCCTCATGGATCGGAATTTGGCACTTTAATGTTTGTTTAAGTGTTTTATGGTTTCAGGTGTAGTTTATGAGGATAACTATACATAAAAAACCCTGAATACATGTCATGTATTGATGAAAATATGCCATGAGTTATTTGTTTGGGGAGAAATAATCTCTCTTAAGTACACACTGTGTACTGTATGTACAGGTCGTGTAGTCTCTAACCGTGTCACTAGCTGTGTGGGCAGAGACACGGGGTTGAGAAATCTTTGGTGGGACATGTCGTGTATCGGATATACACACAGTGTTGTGTACACCATGTGTCCACCCGTGTGACTACTGAAATTGATGGATGAAACATAAGTTATAAACGTCTTTTCAAGATTAAACATGCATTCTAGTGTAACTCATGTACATGACTGTGTAATGAACAACATATGATGGTGGAAGCCTTCTTGTACACGTAGTGTTTGGGATAAACACGCCGTGTATAGTCACCTGTGTGTTCACCAGTGTGATTAACAACACTAGTAGTTGAAATCCTTCTAGTAAACACAATTTCTATCTGGACCATGTCGTTTAGAGTTCATCGTGTAACTATCATTATAACTAACAACACGGGTCGGTGATATTTGTTTAGTACACGATGTGCCTGGCACTAATACATCATTTATTCTAGTTCAAGGAGAATCGTGCGGCCTAGCCATGTGGAAGAACTCAGGAAAGGAAAGATGATTCAAGTATACACCACATTTTAAGACAACACCACTTGTGTATGAGGTATTACATGACCTGTGATGATAGAAGCACACACCCTAGTGATGTCTTAATGAAACACGGTGTGTATGTATTATACATGCCATGTATCCATGTTTTGAAAAACATTAATTCTTTCTTTCTATTGATTCCATCATACGCTTCTAATGTTTTAGTCCCTGTTAATTATGATCTAAGGTGTACGTTTGACCTTGTGGAGTCATGCCATTGAGATGCCTTCCGGGTTTCCGCCAGTTACAAGGTAGTGATCAGACACTGGATTTGGATGACTATGGATTACCAGCAGATCCTACAGTTTTTCTATCCATGGTACTGGCTGTTATTCTGGACACTGTTGCAGATGCACAGTTTCAAGAAGGCTTTATGAGGTCCATGAAGACCTTCCGAGGAATACCGAATCCTAAACTGTCTATGGCATAGTTGATGTGGGTTTTCTAGTTGCAGCATCCTCCCACCATCATCGGGGAAGGAGGACCAAAGGCTACAGAATCATGGATATAATCCACACTTTCTATCATTGAGCATCTGGAGACGCCTCTAGAGAAGAGGTTAAAGCTCGCAATGTATATACTTTGAGTCACATCTAAGAGATGGTGGGATTTGATCTCACAAGTGGGATGCCGATAGGTTATGTAATGGGATGAGTTTCATCTTTCCTTTTTTTACTACATCTACCGAGAGACATTTAGGGCCGATCAAACCTGAGTGTACATGAGTCTAGATAAGGGAACTCATTCGGTTATAGATTATTCTTCTTGCTTCACTGATCTACAATGCTTCAGGCCTATTCCATGGGGTGATAAGTTAATTCTGGCAAGGAAGATTGAGGATGGTTTCATGCATGACATCTGATCTCAAATAAACATCTTCTGGTTGACTTCTATCAATTCTATAGTCAATCAGGCACTAATCGTGGAGTGCAATGTGAGCGATTATGAAGCTGTGATCTAGGGCGGTTTAGCATCAATAGTTAGTATCCCTCCTACTAACAGCGAGAAGCACCATAGGGAGACTATGAACGGGGATATGATGAGGATGGCCAATTTTTTTGGTAGTCTAGTAGTGTGATACTAGTGTAGGAAAAGTGGGCATATGAGACCACATTGCTCGAGATACCCAGTGGAGTTCCGTTCATGTGAAAAAATTGGTCATCTTCAGCCCCTCTATCTAATCTTCTCACCAGCAGCTGGTGATAGTGGTTCTTCTAAGACTCTTCATTAAGGAGCATCACCACCAGTTTCTCATCAATCATGGAACTAGTGATCTTTCACCCATTTAGGCTGAGGTTGAGGTCTTGTTCGTGGTAGCCAGTCTCCTGGATTTAATAACCAATAGGGTGGATCAGAACAGAGTGGTCAGGCAGGGTCACATGATAGCAATGCAGGTCAAAATTTTACAGTGGGGTAGACCCAGCAGGAGTAGGATCCCGGACCCTCTACAGTTTGAGATACGATCCTTGTGGCCTCTATTTTTTCTTCCACCCTTTTCGATATAGGGTATTTCTATAGATTTATATATTTTTTGTTGTAGAGAGGCTTGGGATCTGTATCATTTATTCTACATTTATCATGACTCTATACAAACAGTGGGGGAAAAGAACGACTACTGTACATCAGTGAAAGGAGTTACATATAGAGGTTGGCGGGTGTCACTTCATATGGGACCTTTATGTCCTAGAGATGGTATTATATAATTCCATTCTCATAATGGACTAGTTTATTACCTTCCTTTTATTTTTCGATTCTTATCATTGTGGGGTAAATTTTACATCACCAGAGGGCATATCATTTCTTCATTAGGGTGAATGGGATGTCCTGGCGAGCTGAGCGGGACCCAAGCATCATGGGTTGTGAGGAGTTACAACCCAGTTTTCTAGTATATACCATGATTACTAGGGGAATTCATATATATAATTTCCTCCAATGGTGGATTGTTTCTGGGATATCTTTCCAAAGGACTTTTCAGTTTAGCCTCTGGAGCGAGAGGTGGAATTTTCTTTTGATCTTGTGCTAGGAGCGTCACCAGTGTCTATTCCTCCTTATAGGATGGATACACTAGAGTTACATGAGCACAAGTAGTAGTTGGAGGAGTTGCATGCTAAGGGGTCCATCCGACCAGGTACTTCTCCTTTGGGTTCTCCTATCCTGTTTGTGAAAAAGGAAAAAAGTTACCCTCTAACATTGCATGGATTATCGAATGTGGAACCAGTTGACAGTTGAGAAATGACATCACATACCGAGGATTGATGATATCATTGATCATCTCTGAGGATCCCGGCTGTTCTAGAAGGTTGACTTTAGAATTGGTTATCATCAGTTGCACGTTATATCATCATATGTACCTCTCACAGCATTTCATAGCTGGTATTGAGTATACGAGTTTGTGATTTTTCCATTCGGTCTCACGAATGTGTCTGCAGTATTCATCTTGGTGATGAACCGAGTGTTCCATCCATACTCGGATTCATTTATGGTTGTCTTGATGGATGATATCATTTTGTACTCTCACACTCAACACGACCACGCTACACTTATTGAGATGTTTTTGTGTAAACTGATAGAGAATCAATTATAATCTAAGATATCAAAATTCCACTTTTGGATGGACCAATTTCACTTCTTGTGTCATGTTATTGTAGTGAAAATAGTATCAGTAGTCCGAAAGAAAGTGAGAGAAGTTGTTTTTTGGGACCAGTCAAAGAATTTCTTGAAGGTACAGAGTTTTCTAGGACTGGCTGGTTACTAAAAGCATTTAATACAAGACTTTTCACACTTAACAGCACCACTAACAGGTATAACTAAGAAAGGTGAGATGTACTTGAGTCTTGATTATTGCGATTCATCCTTTCAGTTGATGAAAGTGAGGTTGACTTCTTCACCGATAATATTTTTTCAAGATCTGGGAAAGAGCTATAATGTTTACTGTGATGCCTCAGGTATTGGGCTGGGAGCAGTGCTTTTGCAGGGAGAAGCGGTTGTTGCGTACGAGTCTCGGCAGTTATGGCCACATGAGAGAAATTACCAGATGGTCGATCTTGAGTTGGCTGCAGTTGTTTCGTACTTTATGTTGTTGGAGACATTATCTTTTATGAGATCATTTTGTGGATTTCACCAACAAAAAGAGTCTCAAGTATATCTTCACTCAGTGCGACCTGAATTTGAGAAAATGAATGTTGGTTGAGTACCTCCAGTATTTTGACATTGAGCATGCCTGAATGGCTGGGAAGGAAAATGTAGTGGATAAGGCACTAAGCAGGAGGACTCTGATACAGGCAGTTCATGATGCTAGTAGTGAGTGATATCTTATGGATCTATTCTCTAAGATGCATTTGGAGGTGCACAACAGACTAGGGCAGACGATTCCAACTTTGGTAGTTTTCACATGTACTCTTCATGATTGATTGTGAATGAGGAAACTATCAGATTCAGATGTCCTAGTAGTACGAGAGAGTGTGTTAGGAGATGACCATAATATTTGATGGATAGTAGGAAGGGATGAGATTTTTTCATTTTCATTGATGCTTGTGGGTGCTAGCTGACATACAGGGGGAGATAATGTGGGACTTTCACTCCTCAGTTTGGGCAGTTCATCCCAGTGTCACAAAGAAGTATCATTATCTACACCATCAGTATTGGTGGCCAAGTATAAAGACAGTTTCTGTTGGTTTTTTCATGAGATGTTCCACCTGTCAGTAGGTGAAGGCGGAGCATCAGTGACCATCAGGGCTTTTACAGCAGTTAACCATTACTTAGTAGAAATGGAACGATGTCGCGATAGAATTCGTGATGGGATTACCATGCTAACCTCGAGGGAATGATGTAGTTTTGGTAGTCATTGACAGGATCATGAAGGTTTCTAACTTATTTACGATCTAAGGTACCTTCCATGTTGATGAGCTAGGACGATTGTACATCAGAGATATTGTACATCTACAAGGGGTTCCACACTATATTACTTCAGACAAGGATGCATGTTTTACTTCTTGGGTCTGGAAGGGACTTTAGAAGGCATTTGTTACACAGGTACTTTTGAGTAAAGCTTACCATCCCTAGATAGATTTTCAATCTGAGTTTCTGATTTATGTAATTGAGGACATGCTTCGAGCTTTCATCCAGGATTTTGCAGGTTTTTGGGAGAAGCACATACCTCCAGTAGAGTTTGTGTATAATAATTTTTTTCATTTAATTATTCATATGAAACCTTATGAGACTTTGTATTTTATGCCATGGTGATCACCCTTATGTTGGCTTGATGCAGGAAAAGCTACTATGCTGGGACCTTGTCGTGTCTAGGAGACCACATAGAAAATATAGTTGATTCGAATGAGGATGAATACTATACATTCTCAAAAGAAGTCTTATGATAATTGACGGATATGACCTTTGAAGTTCGAGGTCAGAGAATAGGTTTTCCAGCAAGTCACACTGAGGATGGGACACAAGAGGATTTGGAGGAAGGGTATGCTTTTTCCAAGGTATGTTGGGACATTTGAGATTTTGGAGAGAGTCGAACTGGTTGCCTATTGGCTGTATTTACCTGAGAGGTATCGGGCTATTCATGATGTCTTCCATGTTTCTCACCTCTATTGTTACTTCTCAGACCCATCACATGTTTTTTAACCTGAGGAGGATGAGCTTGAGGTGCATGCCTCGTTCGAGGACCGTCCTATCCTGATTTTTGATTGAAATGTGATGGTTCTCTATGGTCAGTATGTTCCTCTGGTATGAGTGCTATGGAAGCATAGGCGAGTACAAGACGAGTCCTGTTAGAGGAAGTCTGATGTATGATCACAGTGGCCAGAGTTGTTCAAGGATTATTCCTATACGCCACCATGATAGGGGAATATGGGAAAAAATTTATTTAAGGGGGGAGTTTGTAAGAACCAAGATCTTCTTTTCAAAAATGAATATTTCTTTCTGGTTTTATTTGAGAAAAAAGAGGAGTTTTCGGAGGATTCTAGAGTACATGACATGTACGTATAAGTACACTCCATGTACCTGATTGCAAAGGGTGACCATTTACTGGTTGTGTAATGTCCGATTACATGGTTGTGTGTGGTGAACTAGTGACTACCAAAAGAAGATGCTGGAAAAGGAAAGTACATGTCGTGTACTTTTAAAATACATGCAGTTTACTTGATTTTTTTCCTTAAATGGGTTGTGGTTGTGTCTAATGGATAGAACACACCTCTTCATCCTTTCTCTTATCCGAGAATATCTGTATGACCTTAGATCTTCTCTGAGCCCCTGACTCACCATCCGTTCTCCGAATCGACCATTTTCAATTACGTTGGAATTGAATATGTCATTTATCCCTTCTTGTTTAACATCATCTCTTGATTTCTCATCTCCTACAAATTTTCCTCGACTGAAAAGATTATCATTTTATAGATATATGAAATTCTAGTGAAATTAAAGGCCTGAGATTCATGTATATTGATCACACGCCACTGAGGTAGGTGGTTTGTTCCTTTTCATAGATAGTCTTTGAATTTTATGAGCAAAAGTCTCGAATACCCAAGAATGGGGTATGGCGTGATTATGGTTTTTAGCCCTGTTTTTTATTTTGTGTCTTGTTAATTTGGATATAGGTTGTTTTTTTATGATTAGGGTTAATAATTCCATGTTATGGATGTTTTTACCATGTTTTCTTGTTTTGAGCATTTGGTTTATCATTCCCTGTTAGGCTTATTCTTTGTTTCCCATGCCTGGTATTTTTAGGATAGAGTGATTATTATCTGACATGCTCTGATATGCTGTAGATTGTATAACCAATTAGTTCATGGGGATTACTTTGGCATCCATGTATCATTTTACACGATTTACTGACACAGGGCTGTGAGAACCTTGTGTAATAGACTATTAGGAGAATAGACGTTGAGGGCTTCTCCAGAGTGTCTGTTTTACTATTAAGTTGTGAGAACATAGGGGGTGGATGTAAGTGATCCCTTAGAGTGTTTTTAGTTCCTAGATGTGGGGAACATGGGGAATTGGACATTGATTCCTTCCTAAGAGTGCCTATTAGTTACCAATACAAAACCACAGGGTGAATTGACGATGAGATCTTCCTTAGGGTGTCTTTCCTAAAGCTAAACAAGAGAGGTCAAACTGTGTGTACTTACTAGAGGGTTGATTTTGATTGTTTGGTTGAACTAGAGGGATTGGGTTGTGAGTACATCCCAGAGGGATACCTGCTTTTGATTATCTGCTTACTTGAGATATAAAAATGAATGATTTTGAATGTTTAGGATTATTGTTATGTGTACTTACTTGTTTAGAGATTTATTTTTATATTCCATACCATATAAAATCACTAACTCTTTGGCACAGATCATTAGGCTTTTTCCTACTTTTATTCATCTCACACACAGTTTTGGTCATGCTTTTGGGCCAAAATAGATTATATTATTGTAGGTATAGATAAGGGAAAGCACAAATCATCTTCAGGTACTTGATTGCTATGGAGATGGGGAGCATGTGACCAAGATGAGACTTGTGATGCTACGGAATGTTCACATTATTTTCTTTTGTACTTGGGTTTAGTAATATTTTCCATAATTGTGATTTTTTGGCTGTTTTCCTATAAAATCTATCAGGAATCACTTATATATGTGTTCTCTATTTATTACATTCAATCTGCCACTTATTACTACTGAAAGGTGTTATTTATGTTTCCACTACTACTTTCTATTTTACTTCTACAATGTTACTCTTCCAATAGGGGTATAGTTTCCCCACCATCACACCCAAGGCCCACGATTCTAGTTGGGTGCTTCTGGATTTTGGGGAAATTCACTTGATGCCACGTGACAAACTAGGTACGAGGTGTCTCTGGGAAGCTTTTAGAACCGGGATATTAATAATTAAATACATGAAAATACAATAGGAATTTGTGTGTAAAAATTTCATGACTATAAATCCACAATTCTTGTACCTCATACAAGAGGCTATATATCATCTGTCTTCCTTTGAAAAACAAAACTATTGATAACCATAATGAAGGTAGATATTGGATGAGTATTGAGATCAACATATTTGAATAAAGAAACCATCAATATGGGTTATTTAACAATTTCATTTATATTGATATTGTTATGTACATGATAATGAATAAAAATATGTATTTCTTCATCTTTTATGATAAAAATAAGTTATAGTGTAAACCATGGTGACCCAAAATGGAATATTATTCCATTATCATGATTCCTCAAGACTTCCATACATAGTTACGATAACTCAAAAGTGGACATAATGTAAGGAGTCATTGAAATAGGTGTATGACCATGTATTATATTTATTGAAAACTAAACATAATGATTTGTGTGTAGACATAGAAATTCCATTTTAGTGTCATAAAAAACTATTATACAATAAGCACATTCTTTATATTTTCCCCCAAACGATTTGAGATAAAAAAAACTTCATAGATAGGAATTAACATCTAAAAAATATACGTATATATCATTACTAATTTATATTCATCCTCACATAAATTAAGAATAATAGGACTATATAGATAATTAAATTTGACTTCCCTTGCTTTTAATTTGATTTTAGATCAATAAAAATAATTCTAATCCTTCTCTAGAATGCCATTAAAATCAACTAGGGGAATAACAATAATATTTTTAGGAATAATATTCCATAAAAATTCAATTAGTGATATGATACATGCTTAAGAAATGACCATCATAACATAATGAGTTTCCAATACTAACATAACATCTAATTATTATTGTTGTAATTTGATACCCTAAACAAATTAATTTTTTATAAAATGGTAAATAGACCTATAATAAAATTAAACATTGGTTATTATATAATAGATTAAATGTTTACCTTTCATATCTCAATTCAAATAATCCATATTTGAAGTAATGATGTCATGATATTTCCACATTCCCTTGTGTTTAAATTTTTTTTGATGTCGATCATCATAAAAAATTATTATTCCTACACTGGTAGGTGTAATTATAATTCTTTCAGTTGATGAATTGGAGAATTAGTGGTGAATTAGTTTCCTTTTTCCCATAATATTATTTACTATAATATTAATTTTTTTTACTTATGTGGGATTTATTACACACACTTTCCACATTTAATGAACCTATTGACTCTATAAATTAAATTACATTGATTTATTATCAAATATTTATTGAATTTATCTGGATACAATTTCATTGTATCGTGTGATATTTTGATTTTTCATGATATATTGGCTTTTTTTTCAAATAAAATCCTAGATAGTGGTGGGATTATTCAAATTACATTTGTACCATTAATGAAAAATGTGGTATTTTTTTGTTTCTACTAATGTATATTATACTAAACTACATTCAAAGGAATGGTATTAAGACACAAAAAATTGATTAATTTTCTTTTAGGGATTATAAATAAACCAAAATACAAAAATACATGTCTTGTAAAATCATCCAAATAAATAGAAGTGGATTCTTTTTCCTTCTACTTAACCTCATAGAATTATTTCTCAATTAGTGAATGCATCATTGGAGGTTTGTGCATTATCCAAAAATATATCTTAAACTAATCATATTATATGGAGTCATTTTCTATCTTTTTCCTCATATTGTTAATTATATTAAAACATTAATTCATTTTATCCTTCAAAATGATAAAATTTTAGGAAATATTTTCTATGTTTTGAGCACATGAGATGAAAAAATACTTTATCAATGGTATAGATTCATTCCTCATCCGATAGTGGCTCTCACAACACACCAAATTAAGGTGGATATTTATAAATAAATGAATCAAATGTACATTGTTCACACCTTTTATTATTTGGATAATAATCTTGATTCATGGTGAGAAAATGTTTAATGAGCACAGAAACATGATTTTTCAGTCCATATTTTATAAAATTAGGTTTGTCAAGTGGAAAATAGTTTAATTATCAATAATATTTATAATTAGAATGATGTATTCGATCTCTATATATTGAATAAAAAAATATTTTGTAAGGGTAAATATAAGAAACTAAAAGTTCTTGATCATATATGAATTAAATATCATTCATAGGATTTCTAAATCAGGTCTCATTCATCATAATATTTGTAACATTATGTTTTAGCAAGTTTATCCATGGACATTAACGAAACATTACACAGATATCCTTTATATATAATTGTCACTTAGGATTTAAATATTGTTTAATAATCAAAATCTATAAATAATTACTCGATCCCAATCTGATACTAACTATAATGAACCATGATTTTCATATATAAATATTATATTGATTTTTAGAATTATTATGTGCATATAATTATTATCAGTGATAAAATTGTAGTGGTTTACATTTTATTGAAAATATATATATATATATATATATATATTATTATTATTGGGTACATTATTTATTATCTATAAAACTATTATTCTAACATTATACCCTTCTTGACATACCATATCAAAAACCTCTCCTTATAACCCTTGGAATGGAAAAATATGAATGTTAAATCATATATATATATATATAGTAACTGTAAATATGGTAAATATCAAGAAACGATGATATAAAATAATAAGATAATCATAAGGTTATGAAATCATAACCATAATATACTAATTATATAAACTATGTTTTATAAATTGTTTCATGGAATAGAACATTATCACTTCGATAGACATGAGTCATAATAGTGACAAATATTCATTAATCTATCATAAAAAATAGGTTTATATTCGAATCATTTCATAATTGTGTGCCTCCATAATAGGTATAGAGACCACTTCGTCTATCATAGTTAACAAACAATAACTTCAAATAATAATTGGTTTGGCTTCAACACATGTTTCCCATATCATAAAAGTGTACATATCTCACACAATTACTATATTGTATTATGAATCCATATATTTTTTCAATAGTTGATGGATCATATCAACTTGTTTCCAATAATTATCCCATTTTATATAATTATTTTTCAAATTAATTGGAATATTTTACATTTATGGTCCAACCCAATACATAATGAAAACAATATATATGTGGTCCATAAGTCCTGAAATCATTTATCTTATCTTCACAACCTATCCCGTGGAATGGAAACTAATTTCATAAATGTTTCATTAGTTCATTATCACATATCCTGTAGAAAATAAATGAGTTAAATAAAAATTTCACAACAAAAATAATAACAAATAATTTGAATGAATAAGGATGGTATCGTTGATTCATATGCCCATTAAATAATAATTAATACCAATGGTTGTTATTATAGAATAAAATTAATTTTAAAGATTACTGAAATATATTTGGAGGAAAATACCATTATAATTTTAAATAACATATTTTATTTGAAATATTTAATAATAATTATGAAATATATTTTATTTTAAAATGAACTGAATTTTTTTAATGCAATCTTCAAATAATTGAATTGTCATGACGGTTGGGAATTAAGTTGATGTCGTGTTTGTTAAATAAATTATTCCTTTTTCAAAAATTTCAAATGTTAATCGCTAAAAAAGTGAAATCAATGTTAATTTAACCATTTTTTATAAATTTAAACATATGTATAAATTAATTTCAAATATCAATGGAAAATAATATAAATAATTCTTCAAAATTTTTGATAGAATAAATGATTTATAATAAATAAAAATATTATCAAAAAAAATCTAAAACATTCCCGATTTACCATGAAATAATTTATTCAAGATCTTATGTATTAAAATCTATGCAAATTATTGTAAAATATTTCTTCCATATAAAAAAAATTATAAAATAAATATCATTTATCAGTTAAAGGTTATATAATTTCCCCAATTTAAATTCATGCCTAAACAATCTCGAATTAAACGGTATTGAGGTATAAATCTCATACCTCGGGTAGCATATTTCATCACATGCATTAAAAACCCAATAATATATATATATATATAATATACATTTATTCATATATATGAAACCAATAATGATAAAAATTGACAAATTTTCCACAATTTATTAAAAAAATGTAATTAAAATCATTATTTGATGAGAAAACAACTTCGTTTTTTATGCACATTTTTAATTTTTAGTCTTGGTCCTTTCACGTAAATATAGATTATATTATATCAATAATATTATTAATGATATAAATATAATATTTGTTAACTACATATGTCTTTTTATTAATTCATAAATGGTATAGATTTAATAATCAATTACATCATTCGAAGAGACAATATGTTGTACACTTGCATGAACACTATTCTCACATTTCGATGGATAGGATGAAACAAAGGTAAAAAATAAATAATTATTAAATAATTATTTTCATATCATATAGAAACTAGATAATAAATAATTTTTTACATATTATCATACATGTAATAGATAATTTAATATTTAATCACTTCGCATTGTGGTGGGGGTAGTCAATATATACACATCAGTGACAATATCATTTTCCGAAGGATTCAATGAATGGGGATAATGATTGTTACATCATAATAAAAAATATTAATAAAACATTAGATACTAAAATATTTTTTTTAAAATGGATACCATATATATATAAGTGGTATAACATAAAATACTTTTGAATATGCTTAGTTATGAGTTATAATTATTTATTAAGAAACATTTTTAGATTACACCTTAATTTTACAAAATATTTTATATTAGGAGAAAAAGAAGATCGTCGATGAGGGTATGGAATATTGGGTGATATTAGAGATTGTATTATATAACACACAAGGATAATACATTGTGAATAATTAATTATATGATTTTCTCATTTATATGTGATGGCGGGTGCACTCTAATAATTATTTAATGATATAAATTAATATAAATGTATTTTCATGAAAAGATATATCCACATTTACATAATTAAATATTAATATTTCTATTAGTATAAATACTCTCATGCAGTAATTTTTAAATGAGATTGTTATTTTACCCGTGTCATTTAGTTTTAACCCAATGTTAACCCTTTCAACAATTTTTAATATAAAAACTATTTTCTAGTATTTAATAGTTTATCATCTCATCCTAAAATAAAAACGGGTTCACACATGGCCCATGGTTAATATTCTCAACCATATAACATTAAATTATTTGAGGATATATATTAAATGAATTTAAAATAATTTAATAATATATTATTTAATATAATATGTAATTAATGTCAATTTTGGAAGTAATTAATTAATTTGATATTGGAAAATACAAGATATATGATCAATTCAAATAAAAAAACAAGAATAAATCACTAATATTTTATATTTTTCTACAAATTTATTTGATACAATAATAAGACAAAATATTAATACTTTTATTATTTTAAAAATCATTTTTCTGTGTATTAATTATATAAATATTGTAACGGCGTTGTATAATAAATTATGTTATTACACATGGAGTAAAATATATTAATATTATAGAAAAATAAATTAAAATTAAAATTTTATTATTAATTATATTATAATATTATTATAAGTATAATATTTTTAGATATTTATGTCCAATTTGTGATATTTTTTATTTATTTATATCCAAAATTAATATAAAGGTAACAATGGATGTCAAATCACACCATGTGACCATATATTTGATTCTCATATTTAATTGGCAGAAATATATTAATAAAATGGTATAAATATGGTTTTTCGATAGAATTTTATACTTGATTGCATCAGTTTTATCCCCAATTATCCCATTATACCTTTTCTATAGTAAAACACATTTATCAAGGTCAAATTTCATATTGGAAAAAAAATAAAAATTAAATGTTTTCCGAATTTTGGGATCTTATTTCAAAATATCTATTCCATATTTAAATATTCATTTTATTGGAGTGGATTAATTTATTATAATATAAAAATACAAAAAGAAATGAAAAAATAATTCTTCATAAAAATGACTATTTATATATAAAAATTATATAATACAAAATTCAATAATAAAATTTATTAAAGAGAAAATAATTGGATTAAAGATAATATATTATAACTAATATTACATTTAAATGATTTTAAAAAAAAAATTATTCTTTTTATATTTTTGATTAAGAATAAATTTTTCTTTAAAATGTTGTACTCTTCACTACTCACACAAAAATCATTCATTTATGATAAATAAATTAAATTCAAACAACGAAATAATTTATATGATAGTTTAGAAGAAAAATCATTTATTAAAATAAATTTTATAAATTTTCTATAAAATAGTTTATCTATTTTCCCACACAAATTAACAAAAACTATTTTTTATGAATCAAAATAATAAAAATAATAGTTAATATTTGAGAATATTCAATTTATATATTTGTATTTTTAATGAAATTTATATTTATTTTAAAATGTGGATAATAATATTAAATCCTTCCAATTCCAAAAATAGTTTATAATTGTAATATTAAATAATAATATTTCAATATTACAAGTTGATTTTTTTTACTCAATGTTGAAAAAAAAGAAAGCGGGAAAAAAATTGGAAATAATTTTATAAAAAGTATATCATAAAATTGAAAAGTTTTATAAGGATAACTGATCCAAAAGAATGAAATATTTGAATGAATGAGATATAAACAATTTAAACGAGTTTATCTATTAGAAATAATCACATCGGTTATGATATGTGAGTCAATAAAACACTTTATCTCTATAGTGATTGAAAGAATATATTAAATCTACTTAAATCTTATATATATTTTATTTTATAATGCGATTCTCAATGAAAAATGTTATATTAAAAAATAATTTTGTTTTCTAGTTTTTTATAAATTACCTGAAGTGTACAGTTTAATGATTTCATTGTATTTTTTGATAATAAATCCTTGTGCCTTGTATGCTATGATGGATACGTCCGTATATATTTTTTATTTTTGAAGAAGAGAAATATATTCAAAATTATATTAAATCCACAATAAAAGTGTATATTATAATTCTCATCTATGTTGAAAAAATCAACTTTAGTAGAAGATAACCTAAAATAGAGGACGATAATATGAATTTGATTAAAACTGATTTTGAATTCCATTTGAATAAAGAAATCACATTTATCATTGTTCATTGAATATCATAAAAAGTGATATATACGTTTGTTTCATTTGGTAAATATGAAAATGATTTAATATTTATGACTGAAATTCATAGTAGAAATCGTGTTTCATCCGTAATTATTTTTGGAATCACGCTATACATGCATTATAATGGGAAAATAGTTAATTTGACACACTATGAGAGGATTATCAGAGACTGGTTATAACATCCAAAATTAAAATTCCATATAATAATTGAAATATTCATGTCTCCTCTATGAAAAATTTCCCCACGTAAGACTGTATTTTTGTTACAAATCTAATTTTGAGGTATATTCAAGGTAAAATATGTTGTTGATTATAATATTGTTAAATGAATGTAAAATAATTGTATGTAGAATATTCATAATCTTTGGATGTGATATTGTGATCATAAAATACATAATTGTAAGAAATTTTTTCATTAGATGGAAATGTATTTTGTGGATCAGTGAGAACCTTAACATAAAATCTCTCATTAAAATTGATATAGGTTATATTTTAAGAATCTAATTAAAAAAATGTAAAATGGATGAAAAAACAAATTGAGGTTCACTAAGAAGAGTTGAAAATTCCAATTTTTTGGTATTATGGAAAATGAATAATTATAGAAATGAAAAATAATTTTATAATATATTCTGAAATAATAAATAATAAGATTTGAAAATATATTATTAAATATAAGGTTGAGTAATGATTTATTATGTACAAATGGATCAGCGTAAAACATAATTATTAAACTATTGGACCCAATTAAATTTATAAAATGTTAGTTAATCAATGGATTAAAACCACCAATCTCTTATTTTAGTGGTTCATAATTTCCACACTCTTCATTTTATATAATTTTTTTTATAGATATTTTATATTCTAACATGAATATATCTATTTAATGTTATATATTACATGGATATATACAATTTTCGGAAGTTATTAACAGAAAAAAGGTTGATCATAAATTTTTTAACTACATAATAGATTTTACTTCCATCTCCAATATTCTACAAATTTACTTGATTCATGAATTCATAGAGAAATAAATAAAATCATTTTTCATATCTTCATGTATTGCGAATGTTTTAATGATACCCTAGATTGAAAAACATGAAATAGGTAAACCCATTGAATTTTATTTTTAAAAGGGTGATAAAAATTGGAGAATGTTTCATGGTATAAAAAATTAATGAGAACAACTACATGGGGATGAGATGTAGACAGAGTAACATGTATGGGATTATTCTCAGATTAATGTATTAGTTATTAGGATTTTGATTAATAAATATCGATAAGTGATTATTTATTCTAAAATACAACGTGTGGAATATATTAACAATTTTGTTTTATTATTGATTAATTTTCAATTGTATATTTATTTGATAATGATGACTGAAGTTTTAGGATTTTAGTTTGTTTTGATATTACTAGAGTTTTTATGGATATTATAGAAAAAAAATAATGTAATATGATATTGGACTACTCTATGAATATAGATGATGTTAAAAATGAAAAATTCCCCTCAAGAATTTTTTTTCTTTTCGATGCCTGATATTATTTTATTCAAACATACTATAATATTATTTTATATTTTACAAAAAAAGTGAAGGTTGAATCATTGATGTAATTGACACACCACAATGTTTTTGTGATGAAAAACAATAAAATTTTTAGGATAAAATATTTTATAATCATTTAAAATTATAAAATTAAAGACATATTTTGTTTACAAATTTTGTGTTATTGTGATACTCACTAAAACATTAGTGTCCATGCCCTAAGTTAGACTTCACATGGTTTTGTGATTCTACTAATTTGAAGGGGTTAATAACTTAACTTGTTTCTATACCACAAATATGGTTTGGTGGATCTCATTATTAATATAGTTATTTATATTTCAATACCATGGAATATATTTTAATCCACAATATAAATCCATATAATTAAATTGATGAGGAACATACACTTATTTATTTGGTATACATTGAAGGAGTATTATAACATTTTTGTCACATTGAAAATATAGGAACATCCATTTTGTTGAGAATGGTGTAACTTAAAAAATTCAACAGAATATAAAGAATATTGATATTAATGAGATTTATATTCTTGGCGTTACATATGGGTGTTGAAAAATTGAAATTGGAAGTTAGACATAAAACATTCCATAATATATGAAACAATTCAATGATATACATATTTTCAACATGACCCATCCATAAATAATTAAATATAAATTTCATGACTATTGACCTTGTAAGGAATAGTTATTTTTAATTTATTTTTGATTTTATAAGTGTAAAATCACAATATTTTAAAATGAATCAGTATGTTCAATTTCATATAAGATACAACACATCAATCTTTAAAAATTAGAAAAATATTATTAATTTAATTTGATAGTATTCACCTAGTTGATTGAATTGAGGGAATTAATAATATTAACTAAATTAGGAAATATAGTTTACAAATGTTTATAATATAAAATCATTGGTTAAAAATTTATTATAAATGAAAATAACAACCAATCCTATATAAAGTAAAAAAAAATTATATAACAAATCTTTTTATGTGCCGATGGTGTTTCTCATAATAAGCTCAATTATGAAATATTAGTTAAATATATAAAATATATTTTTATGTTATATATTATATTAATTTTTTTAAAAAAAATATTAAATTCTCTTTGATAGTCTTATAATGAAAATAATTCTAATTTTATTCATAAAAAACAATATTTTTTCAAAATGGTTATTTAAAACCTTTTAGTGGCCCACCTGTTTGAAAAATATATTTTCTAAATTGTAAATATTGTATTTGAAAAAAATATTAATTTTAAATGTGGAATATCAAAAGTATTTTATATTGAAATTTTTCATATTTTTCGAAAATATGTTATTTTTAATGAATAATGAAAATACTAAATATTAATTGAATGTTGTTTTTTCATATAATTTATTTTTATAGATGTATTATATACTAAATTTTTTATAATGTATATATATATTTCATTTATACATAAATAAGTCTGATGTATTTCATTTCAATCAATTTCCCATTGAAATTGGATGTGGAAGAATTTCAAGATTTTGAACATTTTCACTTTAAAAACATATTTTCCCACTACCTTAGTGGGATTAATTACATTTATAATTATTACAATTTTTTGAATTTAATTTTAAAAAATGGAATATATTTTTTATTCATAAGATCAAAATTAATTTATAATTTCATTTTGTTTTTTAGGAATAAAAAAGTTACCCTGGGAAAAAAATGATTTACGGTAGTATTTGTAAAATAATTTAAGGGGTTAAAGTTGAAATGTAAAAGATTAAAATACCTAAACCCAAATCATTTAATTTGGGTTTTATATATTTATCGACCGAAACATGAAATTGAAATATTAATTAGCATCCATGTTTATGAATATTAATTCCACCTCAATGACAAGGGGTTTTAATATAAAATAATAATTATTTAATCACACCGAAAACCACCCCTCCTCTAGTATAAATACCAACACTCACCACCCCTTTTATACTCACTAGTAATTAATCTCATAAAATATCTCAAAAAAAACTCTCCCACTCACACTCTTAACATATTTATGCTGCCATTATCACCAAAATACCAAATCGAATGTCCTCAATTGTACCTTCAAGGTGTTATATTTAGTGGGTAATTTTCTCAATGAACCTATATTTTTTTTTCATAATCCATGTTATCATCGCCTCCATCACCCATAAGGGAATTTTGACTCTAGAATAATTTGTTTAATATATTTTTATGTTTTGAAATGTAATATCTCATATCATATTAATTTCACATCTGTTCTTATCCAAGGATACAAAAACACTATTTAACTTATGGTTATTAACTATCATCATGAATATTGATTTTTCATCTTCTATTACCGAAACCTTGTTTGGCCATAAAAATAAAATATTGTTTTACTTATATTTTAATTCATATATTATTACCTAATTGAAGTAATATAAGTAATATATACTAATATTATTAAATGAAACTGAACTAGTTGATGGTGTTTTGAAATCCCACTAAAATAAAATAAATATTTATTAATAACATTTTATCAAATTAATCATCCTCTTATAAGAAATAATATTTATATACGGTAACAATAATAATTTTAGAATTCAATTAATTATTGTTCATTAAAAAATTGTTTCTAGACCCATTTTAAAAGAACCTCAGTAATATTACACAAGTTAACCGACAATGAAACCATGAAATGAAAGCACCTAAAATAGTCAGAATAATAAAATAATTCTAATGAACTGGTGGAAAAATGTAATTAAAATGTAATATACAGTAATATAAATAACAATATAGTTATTGACCAAATTAATGCTGTTATTTAAATCATTTTAATTGATGTTTGGATGTGTTTGAAGGTAGTTTAATTTGAGTAATTGGATTTTTGATCCAAATTTCTATTCTTTAGGTTAAACATCTACATCTTGATTATGTCCTACAATGATTCTGTTTGAAATTAATTTTTAATATCCAATGATATATTTACACTTGTTGCATGTTCATTTATAGAGGGAAAACATAGTTAATTAAATTTTCATAATCTCACTTTAGTGATATGATATTTACAATGTAATTTTCTTAAAAATTATATTTTTCAGGATTCCCTTAAAACACCATTTTTCTTCAATGTTTATGTTTTCATAAATAATTTTCTACAATTATAATTAATATTATAATATTTTTATTGAATTAAATTATATTCATGTTTGAAAATTTATGAAATAGAATCATGTAATTTCCTTGTTAATTTCTAAAATGGTTTATTTTTTAATTATGTTTGACAAAAACACCAATGAAAAAAAAATTATCTAACATGAAATGATCATATTTTTTTCCTTCATGAAGGCCTTCATTGAATGATTATTTATTTATAAATTTTCATGTATAATTTCAAATATAATTGTTTATTTTTTAATTTTTCAATGATACAATTTTAAAATTTGTCCTGAAAAACTAATGGATATTTTGATATACATAAGTTATTTTACTATGAGTTTAAATGAGTTTTTTGAACTATTTATGATAAAAAACACATGAATGAGAATGTTTTATTCATTATATGGTACTCAATAATTAAACATGGGGTTTCCCTAATAGTAATGGGAAATCACATTATAGATTAACATGGGGTGTCCCAGATTGCACTGGGAAAGTCTAGTATAGTTTAGCATGAGTTGGCCCAGATAACACTAGGGAATAACATTACAAATTAGTATGGGTTACCGAGTTAGTGTATGGTAAGACTATATTTTCATAAAATTAGTTGGCCTAGATAGATCAATGTAGAACTGTATTATCTTTTATAGGTGTGAGATGCAAAATTTTGTCCCGTGTTACCTAATTATATTATAGATTATGTTTTATAATTTGTTTTGAATTTTTTTTATTTTAAAATTGTATGTTATTGACATTTTTTAAAAAAATGATACCGTTATTGTAATAGAAAAGTAATTTTTATGTCAAAATATTTTTATTTCATTCATTGGATAAATGATTTCCATTCTTTTATGAATATCATAGAGCTTTTTTTCTCACCCCAAGTTTTGAAATATATTTCATAGGATTTAATGAAGAATAACCAAAAGTATTAGATCAAAGGGAAATTGGGAAGTAATTTCAGGAAAATAAAAGATGTTTCATTTTATATAATTATGTTTTATTGAAAAAATGGATACTAGGTATATGTTTCCACTTTTAATGTATGGTTTTACATTGAATGTGATTGTCCTAATTATCTAAAACACCAAACCCAAAAATATTATTCTCAATTAAATAATTTTAATTTATGTCTAGGATCACTATAATATAAAATGCATAAGGTTATGTACATATTTTTTGAATAATAATAGGGTTTAAATGACAATATATGGTAAGATGTTATTTGATAGTAAGTTAACGAAATTGTATAAATTTATTGTTTATTATCATATTTATAATTTTGGGGGTTCATGGTAGTATTTTTTGTACTGGATAAAATCATATATCCACATTTATATAAAGGGATTGAGAAATTTGATTATTGAATAATTTATTTAAAATTTACTTAACCCTATAGATAATTTTTCCATTAATAATTAATTTTGTGTTTTGTTGTTGTTATTTTCAAAATTATAAAGATAGTTTCACAGTATGGAATGAAATAGATGTTTTACAAAATTATTATCCATCCAAAATGATTGTATCGTCACTATTGTTGAGGATTCCTGTTCAAACTATTTTGATAGATTACTGAGTATTCAAATCACCAACAAGAAATTGTTTGAGTTATCCAACCTCTATTAATTTCTAAAAATAATTATGGTCCATGGTATGATTTTCATTTTATTTCAATATCTCAACTCTTCTTACTCTCTTGAAAAGAAAAATACAAAAATCGTGGTGAACATATTATTTTTAAATAAAGTATAACATGATGAAAGATAATGGTAATATCAATATGAACCTGAAATTTTTAATTATGTTTTCAATTATTTTCTTACATAATATGCATTCAGAATTTTTTAATCTATATTGATGATTAATAATGATATAATTAATATGTTTGATTATAGGACTAAATTATAAGATGAAAAAACATGGTGAGTTGTATAATTAATGATGTTCAATGATGGACGTGTTTATGATGTGATTTTTCCTATTTATTATCTAGAATTATTTTATAAATATTACATGAATCATGGGAAGCCTAATGTTTTTTTAATTGTAGGTTTCGGTTACTTAAATTTGGAAACATATGTTATATCTGATTAATAAATTTGAATTATGGTAAAAAGATGAAATTTTTTATGGTACATGTATATCAAAATTGTATGATATGAAAAAATATATTTCAAGTATAAATCCGTTAAATTTGGTGGAAATTTTATAAATGGTATTTTTTATAATTTTGGTTCACAGGATCTCTTCATTTGAGGTAATTAAGGGTTCATACATTTTGATGAAAAGGAAGTGTATATGAAAACAGTTGATGTTAGATATAATATGGTTATTTTTGTGAATGCTTAAAAATCATAAAAAATTTATGAGGATTATATTTATATAGTTTTATAAAAAGGTATACCCAAATAATGGTTGAAATCACATCATTTCCATAGAGGCCAAAGGAATTGAACCCACTGCTGAATGGTGACATGGGTGTATTGCATTCCACTAGCCAATATTGATGTCCTTTTTTCATTAAACTATCTAATTGAAAAAGGTTATAATAATTTTTGGATAATAATTTTTGTTGTATTGATAACCACGGGATTGGTAATTGAATTTTTGAATAAGAGATCAATGTTATTTCAGAGTATGTTCAATATTTTGGAAAACTTATACGATTAAGGTAAACAAAATACTATGGAATTTTATTTGGGAAATAAAAATTGATTTATATATTTCAGTCACATTTTATTCGTGGTTATTCATGTTATTTATGGAAGTTATTAGTATATCATTAAGAATATGTGATTAGGGAAATTACTTTTTGTGAATGAGACATTATGAGTTATTGATATTATTTGATGAAGAATATTATTAAAATCATGGAAGACTATTTGAAAAAATCCTTCTAATTTTTGGGATAGAATATTATTCAAAAATATATTATGATTTTTTATGGTTATTAATTTCCTTAATGATCTATGTTGATCATTAGGTACTGATGTTGAATTCTATAGGTTTATGTTCTTTTTCATTATATAAAGGTTCATTAATTTTGGAAGATTTTATCTTATACTAGTAATTTTTGTTTTATAAAATTCCTAATGATACAAGGAATAAATAGTCATAATTTTTTGTATATTTTATCTCTATAATTTCATTATGATGCTTCAGGTTTGAAAAAGATTATTCAATACTCATTGTTTGGAGAAAAGAATATATTTTCGTGGATATATATTAAAGGATGAAATTATAATTTTCAAGTAAGTATGTTTCCTCATTTTCTAAGTCTAGATAATAAAACTATACCTTAATTTTAGCATAATTAATTTTGAAACAAAAATTTTATTCATTTACTTTTCATGACCAGAAATAAATTACCTTTTAAGCAATCACATATTTATGGTTTTGTGATTGTTCACTTCTTCATAACCACATTCTATATCACTACCCATCAAAACATTATAATTTTTTTTCCATACCCATTTTCCTTACCTGGATCCCTAGTTTGTGTTATATGAGTTTTCTATCATACAATCTGTTCTCTGTTTTCAAATGGATGTTTTATTAGAAATTGTCTTGATGTAGTAGTTCAACAATGGTATTTTGAAAAGATAGATACTAATTTTATTTGATCCCAAGATCTAACTATGAGGAAATTATTTATTAATAGGGGGATAATGTAGCATCATGATATTATAAAATGAATTATTGTGTTCAATTTCCTACTAGATATTCCACATTAAGATAAACAAGTCACTAACATTTATTATTTTAATGTGATAGTTATCACAAAACTGTTAAATGGACGGAATGAATGTAATTAAATAAATTATAAAAATATAGTTCAAACTTGTTCATAAAATGATTTCATGGGTGATTGATTAATTAGAAATTCAAATAACAACCAATTTAATATAAAGGAAATGTTTTATAAAAAATAATTATTTTATTGTGAAAATAGTTTTTAATATTAATAAATTTTATTAATACCTATTACTGAAAGATATTCATAAAATTTATATTTAATATATTAATAAAAATTTAAATTTTTTGGATGTTTCTAATATTATTAATATATGAATAAATCCCATTTTAATGAGAAGATGCTATATTTTTTCAAAATGTAAACTCAACAACATTTTAATTGAGCACCTTTTTTAAAAACAATGTGTAAATCAATGATAAATTTTATTTGAAAAAATAAACTTTATTTTTTAAATATTAATATAAAAACTATCTTATGTTGATATTTTTGTATTTTTTTGATAATATTCATTTAAAAATTAATATTAAAAAACAATGACGTGTAAATGACTTCATTTTATTCATTTAATTTTTTTAAATAATTAAATTATATTGGAAACATCTTTTAAAAGTTTAATTGGTTATATAATAAATAATTTATCCAATTTAAGTCAATATAATCAATTTCACATTGAAATTGGATATGAATATGTTTAAATATTTTTTCAATTCTATATTTAAAAACATATTTTATCAATGCATCTAGATGATTAATTTTAAATAATATATTTATTATTATTTGGAGTGAATTTGGTAAAATGGATTTTATATTGGGAAAAATAAGATAAAAATTATCCTTTAATTTCATTTTCATTTTTATTCATAAAAATGTTACCTTGAGAAAAAAATATTTACCACTGTATATGTAAAATAATTAAATGTGATAGTATATATCGTTAAAAGACTAAAATACCAAAAAAACAAAAAAAACATTTAATTAGTGTATGAGGAATTTAGGAAGCATAATATGAATTTATATAATAAATTATCATACAAATTCATGAAAATTATTTCCTCCTAAATGTGGTTGGCATTAAATATAAAGTAATCATTATTTAATCACTTTAAACCACCCCTCTTCAATTATAAATACTACCCCTCACCGACCAATTTCTCCTCAAAAGCATTGATGCTAATAAAATATTACCACAGCCCAAAACTCCTAATTTTATCCACATACATTTACTAATAGTGACACCAAATGACGAAATCCATGGTTCTTAAGGGGTCCTTCATGTAGGTGTTATTCAAGAGGTAATTATCTCAAAGCACCACTCTTATTTTATTTTTTTCTACTATTTTATCCTCACCAAAATCATCAATAAATGAATGATAACTTCATAATAATTTATATAATAGAGTATAATGTTTTTAAAGATTATATAATATCCATTTAATTTCTCATATCATCTTATTCAATGAAATGAATCCATCATCCAAATTATGGCGGTTAACAATCTCCATGAATAATGATATTATTTTCTCCTTACCACATTCATTAATGGTAATAAAAGTATCATTAGGGTTAAATATGATTTAAATAGATATATTATAACAAATTCAATGTTCTCTAACCAATATATACACTAAATATTAATTAAAAATAATGTAGTTCACACTGTTCTAAAAAACAACACTAATAAACTAAAATTTTATCATTAACATTTTATCAAGTTAATCTTCCTAATAATATATTGAAAATGATATATGAGACCATTATTACTCATGTATGTTCATTAATAAAATTTAATTCTTATTACAGAGTTTTAATCCCATTTAACATGAACATGAATAATATTTCATAAGTCAACCGACTATGAAACCAAGAAATTAAAGCACACAAAACAATGAAAATAATGAAATATTATTAATTAATGACTCGTAATTTAATATAAAAAGATCTTATAAGGTATTATAAATATTAATATAGTTATTTATTAAATTAATACAATACATTAAACCGTAATCAAATAGGTTCCAACATGTTTTATGGAAGTCATATGTGACGTTAATGGTTTCATAACCCAAGTTTAATTCTTTTAGTTATACATATACTTATTGATTATATCATTTTAAGATTATTTGTGAAATTTATTTTTAGTATAATGTGTTGTATTTTACAATTATATTTATTTGGATTTAGAGTGGTTATTAATTTTCGATTCATTGGATTAATTCCCACTTCATAGATATGATATTTCTTTGGCACATCATTTTAAAAATTATATTTGTAATATTAACCTTGTAACTCTCTTTTTCATCCATGCCAATGATTTCTAAAATTATTTCAATAAAAATTTTGTTACTATTACCCAATGATTTTTTATAGTCATTTCATCTCATGTTTTACTTTTAACAACTTTATGGGAAGTATAATTATGGTCATCTTTTTTAAGTTGTTCTTGGTAACTTGTCCAATAAAAATACAGAAGAAATATTCCTTAACATCTATGGAAGGATTTTATTTTATTTTCTTCATGAATATTTAATTTTTTTATATTTATTTTTCAAAATTTTATTGTTATTTTTTAGGGAAATTGTTTCTTTATGATATACACAGTGATTCCATTATAAAATAGGATATTAAAAAAAAGGTACATTGAAATAACTAATTTATTTTAATATGTGATTAATAAGTTTTCAAATGACATAGGATAAAAAAACTAAAATCCTTAAAATATTTTATTAATTATACGATACATGACTATACAAAATGTGGTGGACTATATAGCATGAGGAAATCCTATTGAGACCTAAAATAAGGTAGCCTTCAATGTCCTAGGAAAGACCATTATAGATTTACATGGGGTCCCCCATATTGAACTTGGAAAGCCGCTAACAAATTAATATGGGGTAGCCCTGATAGTTTCGAGAAATCCCATTATAGTTTAATATGGGGTGTCCCATATTATATTGGGTAAGCCTATAATATCTTTTATAAGTTTTAGATGTAAAATGATTTCCCAAGTGGATGGATTGTATTTTGGATGCCTGTTAATGAGTTTTTATGAAAATTTATTGGTTTTAAAAAGGTAATATATAGATCTTTTTAAAAAAACTATTTCATTTCCCAAAAAATGATTTTTTTTATGATTTTTTTTATTTCCACAAGACTACGGATTTCCATTATTTAATGTCCCTTATCGAGTTTATATATTAATATAATGTTTTAAAATGTTTCTCATAGGATTTTTTTTAGACTAGATAAAGGGGCGATATCAAGGGAAAATTATGAATATTTTTCATGAATAGAAAACATGATTTATATTAAAGCATTTTTTTAATTAAAAAATTATATAATATGTATAATAATCCTCTTGTACTTTATGGTTTTACTATATATGAGTTAGTACAATTTTAGAATACCTTAAACCAAAAATATTCTTCAAAATTTAATAACATGGTCTCTAGTTTAAAATCAATAAATATGTAATGTTTAAGGATGAGTCACTATATTAAGAGTTAATATGATAATTTGGATGTTAATGTGTTGTTTGTGGATCAAATATGTGAATGAATAGATGACAGTTGAAAATAAATGAAATTATATAATTATTTAAAAAAATAGAAACAAATAAAAAATAGTGAATAAAAATATTTTTTGTTCATTTAAATATGAATGAAAATATTTTCTCATTTGAAGATCTAATCCTAAAGAATAAATTTAGGATAATTAATGAAACCCTTATTGGATTAGTGTAATAATATTTATGTGTAATTTTTTATTATAGATAAACATATTCCATCATTATTGTATACTGTGTTTCAATGTTGTGCGGAATGAGATAAAAAGCATGAGTTTCATGGGTTCCATATTGATCATTTCCTAAACATTGGTAAATTCAATAGTGTATAGTGATAAAATTTGGTATACTAAGTCATTATAAATGTTTTATCCCTATAATTTCCATTTGGGTACACCCATTAAATTAAATTTTATTTCTTGTTAAGTTTTACATAATCATGTTATATATGAGCTTGTGGATTGGAGGTTTCATTGTGTTCGTGCTAGAATGAGAATAAAATCTGCTAACAAATAAGAACTAAATAGCCTAATTCCCCCCACTCATAGGATATTTTAGTCATATGGGAGTAACATTATAACATATATACATCCATTCATATCCTCCCACATTAATCTCTATTTATCATATATATAAATATATTGCATGTTTTAGTAAATTCTTGTTATATGATCATAAACGAACAACTCCTTTATGAATGACCTCCCACATTATGGTAGACGCAAAGTATTGGACTAACTAAGGTGGTCTTGTGGAGGGAAAACATACCATTTTAATATCCCATTAAAAATCTTAGTGGTGTTAGTTCACTTATACCATCTCATGATAATTTATTATTTCAATTTTATAAATCAATCAGTCAATTCATATAATATATTGATCATTATATTTTCATGCATCCCTTAAATGAATTTTTATAAAACATTACATTTTATAGAAAATGAATTTATTTCACATTCAGTGAGGTATTTATTTCATTATTTATTCATTATAGATTCAAAATGATGTTTAAAATTTATCATTATTCTTTTTTCAAAAAAAATGTTTTTAGGTTGGTTATTTTTATTTACAACAAATCCTATCGTCTCCATATTTATAACCTTATGAACTTGTATATTATTTGTTGAGTATTAAAATTCTTCATATTACGTAATATTATTTTCTTTTTTAATATTTTTTATCCATAAAACTACAATAATAAGTTTTTTAACATATAAAATGAAGATTTTAATTTCTCATTAGATTTTCTTGGAAGCTAAACATTATTAACATCAACAGTATACTCTCAGATCAACTTTACTACAAATTCTAATGAAATTTAATTCTGAATCAATGCTTTTTATTCATCTCAAAATTTGTCAATGGAATTTTCTTTTTTAGATTGATATCATAATTGTTAAATCATTAATTCTCTATAGTTAATTATATTATTATTTTAAAACCCCATTCTCCTCTAATATTTAGATTCTAAATATTTTTATTTAATTACCAAATTAATGAAACCATCTTATAAATTTTTTTTACCATACATATTTTTTGTTGATAATTAGATCATCATAATATTTATTCTTCCACATGATAATACATTTAAAAACATTTAGATAGTTTTTTAATAAATTAAAATTTTAATTACACTTCTATAATAATTTTACTTTTATGGGTTACATGATATAATTCTCTACACATCATTATTACATTTTACTCTTTCTTTATAACATTTTTCATATACTTTGAATTAATAATTTAAGGACCATATAATTATTCTCTATATTATTCACATATATAATATTATATTAATTCATATTCTATATTTTTTTAAATAAAAGGTACTTTTATTATAGAGTTATACGAAAAAAAATATCAACATTCTCAACAGTTTTTTCCACCCATCAAAATAGGAAAGATAATTAAATACCTATTTAAGAGTGTGTCATTGTATACATACTTATAACTTACATTAAATTTATTTTTAATTTAATTTACATATTTAAAAATACATAAATCAATTCCAAAATTAAATTTATGTGAAATAGTCTATTGTACAATTTCATTATGCATACTAGAATTTATCATATACAATATTTTTATTTTAAGAATAAATTTTACTAAAATGAATTTATTTCAATATATTTTTATTAATATGAGATATCAATATTTTAATTTGATACAATTATCACTGATTTATGAATTTTGAAAAATTTCTCTTAATTTAAATTTTTTGTTTGTATTCATAATTTTGAATTATGAATTTTATTTTTTAAAAACAATTTTAAAATTTATGGATGTCATACCACAATTATTTTGTTATAGTATAAGTATTTAAAATAAATTTTAAATAACGTTATCATGAAATAAATGCACCATGGATCAAAAGATAAATTCAAATAAATATTAGTTCTTTTTTTCGATACAACTTATAGGCACCATGCTAATTAATTGGTTGAGTAAACCATTTTGTGGTGGGTGGAGGGGTCTGAACGATCATTATTTAATGAAAAAAATGAAATAGTATTTCTATACTTTTATAAGAATAACATATTATTGACCATTAAAATATTTTTATCATTGGAAATGAATAATATTTTCATTTGAAAGGTAAAATATAATTTTCATGGTTCACTCTCTAATGTCGATATGCTCTTCAATGGTTTTGGAAAATGATAAAATATTGGGGTACCATGATAATGAAATAGGTATGTTATTATTACAATTTTAGTAACATATCACTACATAGTCAATGGTTTAATCCTTTTTCTAATTTTCATTATTACAACATTAAGAAAATTATTAACAAAAAATAATTTTATGCATGCGTCAATTAGATCCATATAATTGGTTATAAATATAAATTCACTTCAATACCCATAATTGGATCATTGAAGTATTCATAGTGTAACATCAATCTTCATATACTAATTATGAACTCATCACTCTATAGATATTTATTATTGTTGATCAAAATATAATTAATGAAATCAAAATAAAAGGAATGTACATTTTTAAAGAATTTTTCTACAATGGGATTCATCATCATATATTTATATAATATTGATTTAATATATTTTTATAACAAAAAATTTATTTATTTATAAGATTATATTATATAGATTTCACCATGTTTTACCAACATCACTCCATATGTTATCATAATTATAAAAAAGTAAAATTAATTTCATTAAATTGAGGACAACCACCTATAAATTTCTTGTATTTTTATTATTATGAGAAATCTCAACATGACTTGATTAAGTCGGGGTTATTGCATCAAAATCCTATAATATGGTGTTATTTTCAATTCAATCTCATGTATTCAATTTTCATTGTTACTTATTTCTTAGTCCTTGTATTATCACGAATAATCATTATATTATAGAAAAATTAAAACATGACATGTGCTTTTATATAAAAATAATAATTTTTTCTTTTACAAAATAAAACATACATTAAAAACCCATATTCAAATATTACAATAACTTATATGGAATGAATGTTTTAATTAAACCTAAATAATGTTCACTATAATTCCTAGTTCAGTTATGAATCCCTATAGGCTGTCTATTGGATGTGAATTACACAATATAAATTTGTATACAAATTGAAATAGTTTTATATATTGAAAATAAATGACCAATCTACTCTAGAAATTCAAAATGCCTCAATTATAATGTAGACATTTAGGAGGAAAACATAAAAACAAGGCCTATGAAAATATTATAATGATGTTGGAAAAAACTAATTTATTAAATGAAATCATGTATATCCCATATTAATAAGACAATAACATACATATCATTCTATAATAAATTTATTTTCATAATATTTTTTAATATTGGTGAAATCAAATGAGGAATAGGTTATAAGATGAATATTACCTTGAACCACCACAAAAATCAACAAATATAATGTTGGAACACATCTCATGTCTTTGTAAAACATGTGTAACATGTCTTGTTTACCCATTAGGAATTAGTTTATCAATATTAATGTAAAAAAGGAAAAAACATAAAGGCTACATGTTCAATGAGGTTTCCATGTAGGGTGTGAGAATTATTTTTTTTATAAAGATCCCATAAGAGTGTCTCAAAAAAGCATTGAAAGATATTTTATATATGATAAAATGTTTACACATTTATATAATTATAACATAATTAGTTTATGACTAGTATTAAAAAAATTACTTTAGAACACATAGTTATTGAAATGAATATTTTATAACTATAATATGAAACCCTATATTCTTAAATAGTTTATAATTATAAAATGTTATTCATCTGAACACCACAAAATTTTAGTGAATAAAGGTAGAAAACCATTACACCCATCCTATTTAAAAAAATCCCAATGTAATTGTAGGTATACAATCGTCCTAGATGGAATGTCATTAGATAAAACTATGTTTTAGATTTAAACCAACCCTGGTGAAGAGTGAGGAATTGGTACACGAGGTCTAGGAATTCTAAGATAATCAAAATATCATTCTACAACATGAGCATTACATTCTTAAATATTTTATATTGAAAAAAACATATACACATATAACTTATAAAAATATAATACACTATAAAATTGCTAAAAATTATTTAAAATTATGAAGAACCCCAATAAAATAATAAAACAATTAAAATAAAATCTATGGTCATGATGATGTAAAATACATCACTCATCATGCTTTCTATATCAAAATATTAACATGTTTTTATAACATTAAACTATAACCATGCTCATGGTAAAAAGAATCAAAATCAAATTTGGGTATAAACACACTACCTTAGAATATAATAAGATATTTATTAAATTAATTAGTCAATAAATTAGTTAAAACCATGCATTAATATATAATGAATATGTGATTACAATATATTCACATTGGTTGACACACTGAACTAACATGTTATACCAAAATATATCTAATTTAAGCGATAAATATTTCATTTTATTAATTTACAATTAATTTTCATGAATCAAAAGTGCTTATTCATAATGTAATACATGTGGTTGTGAAAATTATTATTTAAAAAATACAAATCCTATAATATGGGAAATAAGTTTGTAATTAAAAATTTATTTCCAATAAAGAGGAACAAAGGTAAACTTTATGTTTTGACCCACACATTAATTCATAAATCATACAGTTGATATTACTATGGTTTATTAAAAATTATATTTCAAAAGATTATATATGATTACACATGAAAGAAATACTTGTTAAACTCATTAATTAATATAAGGGGTGTAAATTGTGAAATTTATTTAAGAAATTATTCACAAAAACAATGAACTTTGACTAGCATAAGCCATTTATAGTTGTTCGGATTAAAGGTAATTTAGTTTTTTAAGTGTTTTTGTGGCCGAAAATATGAGTAATATCAAGTATCAAGGATATTAAATATTTATATAATAACAAATCAAGATTTTTAAACCCATATGATTACTCATCACCTTTAATTTATCTTTAATATGACTAAATTCAAAAAAATAATAGGTATCTCTATTTAAATTTCAAATCAATATTTTGGGAAAGTCCCAAAAATATTTTATAAAAGGGACAAATAGAAAGACCGTATATAATATTACCATTCTCAAATATCATGTAAAATAGGAAAAAAGGACTAAAAATTAATGGGATACATAACTCATGATCCAAATAAAAGAATATTAGAAATTTAATTAATAGAAATCCATGAAAACTATGTTGAAATAATTTAAAGCATCGCATAGATAATGTAGTGTAAAATAAATAATTTTTATCATTAAATTATGGATAATTTTTTTTATTAATTCATGAAAACATGAGGTAGGAATTGTGTAGGAATGGTCCAACAATAACTTAGTGGGTAAATACCAAAAAACATTTGATTATGAGAGCAATAAAAAATTATAACCCTTCATTATCATCTCCAAAAATACACTAAACCTTGTGTATATCACTAATGAAAAAAACTATTTATGGTATATGGAATTATATCCAAACCATCATATGAGTTATAATCGATATGATGTCTTGGGGATATATTTAAAAATAAGGATCCTTACTTATAATACACTAATTCATTACATGAAGAATCTATCATTTATAGGATACAAAACTACCAGATAAATCAGAAATCTCCTAAACAAATAATATTGGATCCCTGAATCACCAATCTAAGATCATGTTTCCCATTAATAATATAAATTAATTTCAGATCATATAAAAATGAGAACCATTTCCAATTCTCAATCAATACAATGGATATAAATCATCTAAAAACAACACATTTCATACATATATCAAAGAAAACTATAAAATCCCAACGTACAAAAAAGCCCAATAAAAAATATTATAATACATCCTTAAATTATTGATCATCCTTCTACATGACTTCTAGAACAAACCCATTTCTCCAAACCATGGGGACACAATAATTTCCAATGAAGAACTCTCATCATTAAGCATTTATTATTGCTATCAATGTGTTTTACTAAAATGTATGATATTCCAAACTCTAATTTCCACTATATATTTATAGCTTTAGATAAAATGAATTTACCCCTTATAATTATATAAATTTAAAAATAGTATTAAAAATAAATTTCGTTATTTTTAGTTAATTTCAAAAAATATTTTAATTAAATAATGTATTATAATCAAACCATTATTACATCAATTTATGTAAACTAACTAAACAAATTTTATTTTATATTATGCCCTCATGATTTTTGTAATGGTAGGATACATGTAAAATGAATATTAATTATTCATTTCATTTGAATCAATAATGGAATTACTTTTCCAAATCTCATTTTTATTCCATTTAATAAATAAATACTTCATTTTCCAAAAAAAATGATATTTTAAAATTCATATATGGGAAAAAAATTACTTGACCACTTCTAAAATTAAAATTACAAAAAAAACTATTATTAATGCACATATTATTTACCAAAACCAAAAAAATTATTTTATTTATTCTAAAAAGATTCACGATTCCAATATTTCATGGCAGATGATAGAATTAAAAATTAAGAGAGAGTATATCAAATTTTTTAACACCCCTCCCCTTCCAAATTGGATTTAGGAGGAGGTGAGGGTTACTTGGCCTTCAGCAATATTCACAAGGCGCCAAAGGCTGGAAATAATTTTCAATGGGATTTCATGGAACATTGGGGACTGATTTTCCCTTAAGATGACAACCAAACATAACCAACAATCAACTAAAGATGATTGAACTTTCTATCATATCCATGTGATATTAACAATTGTATCACAAACCCAAAAACCATTCAAATAGACTTGTCCACAAAACATCAAAGTACAAAGAGGAAACTAAACAACAAAACACCATTATCCATGACACCTCCACAACTCCACACCAAGCTCCATGCTCCAAGATCCACCAAAAAATCACAATTTACAACTAAAAGAGGGGGATGCCTTAGCATTTCCCACATCACGGTACATGACATCTGAAAAGAAACCAAAGTGACAAGTAGGGGGTGAGTACAACTATTCAGTAGGATTTCCCCAACTAACTTCCCTACACATGCTACTAGGATAAAACTGTTAGCACATTTTTATAAAATATTTTATATAATGAAAACCCACGCTACCAATTATTTATATGCCAAACATGCCATAAGACAAACATGCCCACAAGGAAGCCAAATCAACCATGCCATACAAAGAATCCAAATCAATCATTCCACAATCCTATTACCATTTTCATATTTCACTCACAAGCCCCATCTACAAACATCACCATCAAACCACACAATGAACCATGATGACACTTCCCATCCAACCCATTCATTACCAGCACTCTCAAGTGGTACTTCCTACACACTTGCTGATGATGGTGGCCCATTCATCCACTATCAATCTAATTTTTATAGTGGCAGTTCCGCATCTGCCCCATTCATTACAAATCCACTAAAGTGGTACTTCCCGCCTACTTGCTATTAATGGTGGTGCTTTCGTCCACTACCAATCCCTTTTTTATAGTGGAACATCCCTGACCACCCCATTCATTACCAATCAACTCAAGTGGTAGTTATCACCCACTTTCTATTGATGGTTTCCCTTCCATCCACAATCCATCACCTTTTTATAGTGGCACTTCCTTGTCCACCCCATTCATTACCAATCCACTCAAGTGGTACTTCCCAACCACATGATATTTATGGTGGACCTATTTTCAACTATCCATCCCCTTTTTAGAATATCACATCCTCGTCCACTCCCCCATGCCCTAACATCATCCACCCAATGATATCACCCATTTCCACATAATCCACAATAATAATCGTGCATTATTGACAACACCATAAAATACTATTTCCATGCCAAACACATTTCAATATCACCCATTTACTGAAATCAATACCCATTCTCACAATCATTACAATTTTAAAATCACCAATTTAAAATTAACCCATTGATCTCATTTCAACAAAACCGCAATTTCATGCAAAACCCCCAAATCATCACCCATTTGATTTTCCAACAAAATAAACATGACAAGATTACAATTAAATTAATGAAACCAATTTAAATATTAGTGATCATCACATTTCAACCTAGTGTAGTTGAGAGGGAATTCACCTACCTCTTAGGGTTTGGTGAAATCGACCCTTCGCCCAAACACCCTCCAAACTGGGTGCACGCCTCCTCGAAACCACCTCATAAACCCTTCCCTGAGGAGAAATGCCTTTGATCACTTATGAATCCACTTCAATTTGACTCCAAAATGAGATAAGGAGCTCCCACAACCTCTGAAAATCATAACTCCTTCATGAGCCACGACTGGGATTTATAATGAGGGGAAAATGGAAAATCTAGAGTGGCATGGGACTTAAAAATCCCAACATTAAGTGGCTTCATGGATACCCAAAACGTTTTGAAAAAATGTTCGCCAACCCTGTGGTTTCTACTGTCTCACCTTGGGACGTCGCACAGATTTCTTGCACGATCTGACAAACCGTGTGCCCCCCGTTCATAGAAAACTCTATTAAGGGTGCACAATTTCCTAGGTTGGCCGCATGATTTCTACAGACAGTGCACCAACTGTGTGCCCCAGCACAACCTACACAACATTAAATGTTTTTTACGGAATATTCCAAACATCAACCAACCACATCAAAAAGAATAAACAAACTGAAACAAAGGTCACATACCTCAAAATGGGGGTACTATATTCTCCCCACCATTGGTCATTCCTTCCTCAGAATGTAGTGAACCCACCCTTTACCGAAAGAGCTCGGGCCACTGCATGACCATCTCTTTCTCCCACTCCCAAGTCTCCTCTGGGATCTAGCCATGCTGCCACAAAACTTGAACCATACCGATGCTTTTACCCCACAAGACTTTCTCTGTCTTATCCACAACCCACACTGGAACATGCAACAACGAAGCATCCGACACTAGATCAACATGATCCCATCAAATAACATGGCATGGATCCGGCTGATTAGTTTTTCAACTGCGACACATGAAACACATTGTGCACCACACTAAACCTAGGTGGAGAAGCCAAATGATGAGCCACCTCACCAACCCACTCATGAATATCAAAAGGTCCAATATACCTCAGAGATAAATTTCCCTACTTCCCAAACTAACAATGTCCTATCTTAGGGGAGATCCTCAAGAAACAAGATCACTCACCATGTACTAAAACGGATGTCGTTGATGATCTGCATACAATTTCTGACGATTGTGAGCTATCTTCATTCTCTTCTTGATTAACTTGATATTCTCCGTAGTATCGTATAAAAGGCTTGGTCCAACTATCGTGGACTCACCCGTTTCCACCCAGCATAGTGGAGAACAACACGACCTCCCATACAACACTTCAAACAGACCCATATGTATGGATACCTGAAAACTGTTATTGTACAAGAACACAACCAACTACAAGGGATCCTCCCACGAGACACCAAAATCCATGACACAAGCCCGCAACATATCCTCTATAGTTTTTATCATTTTCTTGGATTGACCATCTGTCTTAGGGTGATACGCCTTATTCATGGTCAACTTAGTTCCCATGGTTTTCCCTTAGGATTTCCAGAAACGAGATATATACCTTGGAACTCTATCAGATACGATCGAAATTGGGACACCATGCCTCCTAACCACCTCCCGAATATAGATTATTAATAGATCCTACACTGTATGAGATTCATGAGTTTGAATGAAATAGGATGACTTCATTAGGTGATCCACTATCACCCTAATGTCATTGTGCTTTATGACTATTCTTGGGAGACCTATGACAAAATCCACCATTATTTTCTCCCAAATCCAAATGGGGATTGATAAAGGCTTCAACATTCCCAATGCCCTCTGATCCTCTACCTTGACCTGATGGCAAGTCAAGCATCTCGAAACAAACTCATCCACTCTTCATTTCATACTAGCCCACCAGAACATAGATTTCAACGGTTTATACATTTTCTGAATTACAGGATGAACATCCCACCTAGAACAATGATACGCCCTGAGAAGATCTTCCTGACAAGAAACTGGTACAATCATTTGATTCTGAAAACACAAAACTGAATCTCCATTTAGTTTGAAACCCTCAATTGTCTCCCCACCATTGAGTTTAGAACTCATTGTCACACACTCAGAATTACATATTTGTGACACTATAACCAGGCCTACCTAGTCCGGAATCAAAAAAATGGAATGAAGACTACCCTATCACCCTGGTTCTCACATTCCAACTGTATGTCAGCTATAGCTGACATCAATTTCCACTGGTCTGATACCTATTTCACCACTGGAGAATATTATTTTCTACATAATGCATCTACCACAAAATTTCCCTTACCCGGTGTGAACAAAAAGTCAAAATCAAACCTCTATAGATATTCCATCCATCCCATTTCCCTCATGTTCAAATTCTTTTTTGAGGAAATGTTCTTCTAGATCATATGATCTGTATATACTGTGAATTTCTCACCCAAGAGATAATGACACCACAATTTAAAATCATGGACCACTACTAGAAATTCCAAATCATGAGTTGGGTAGTTCTTCTCATTCACCCTCAACTGCCATGAGCTATACTCAACAACATGATTCCCTTGCATGAGAACACACCCAAAACCTTATCTCGATGCATCACAATACACCACATACCATTTTACTTGTTCTGGAAAACCCATGATTGGTGTTTATGTAAGGAGACCCTTTAGCTCATTGAAACACAGCTGACACTATTTATTACACTAGAATGGAACATTATTTCTTGTCCAAACTGTCATCGGTGAAGCCAAACATTAAAAATCATGAACAAAACACCGATAATACCCAGTTGGACCATGGAAACTATGTACCTCAAACACATTATCTGGCAGTTTCCATGAGATAATAGCCTCTATATTTTATGGACCCAATGAAACACCCATTTTAGAAATCACATGGCCCAATAAATGGGCTTCCGATATCCAAAAGTCACACATTGACAATTTTTCATACCACTAATGATCACTAAAGATCCCCAGAACTGTCGCCAAGTGATTCTGATGCTCCACCCTTTTCTTTGAATACAAAATAATATCATCTACAAACACCACCACAAACGAATTCAGATATCTATGAAATATTAGATTCATCAATTCCATGAACACCGCTAGAGCATTAATTAGAAATAAGAGAATTACCACATATTCATAATGTCCATATCTACTTCTAAACCTGTTTTAAGAATCACGTCCTTCTACACACAAAATTAATGATATGTCGACCACAGGTTGATATTGTAGAACCACTAGGATCCCGGCATTTGGTAGAACAAATCATCGATTCATGGAAGTGTATATATGCTATTTATATTAACTAGGTTAAGTATTCTATAATCAACATGAATCCTCAATATTCCATCCAACTTTTTCAAAAACAACACCAGAGCAGTCTACAGAGACGTGATAGGCCGGATAATCCCTTTTTTTCTAACTCTTCCAACTGGGCTTTAAATTCCCACAATTCAATAGCTTCCATTATGTAGGACGAAAGTGAGATATGACTAGTCTTTATAAGAAGAACAATCGTAAACTCCACTTCTCATGCGGGAGTTATGCTAGATAATTATTCTAGAAAAACATCCATGAATTGATCCACCACATCCGGAATAACACTCTTCTCAACACACACTACTGATTTCATTGAAAACACTATCAACTGATATGATATCATGCCCACTACTAGTTCCAAAAAACCCGTTTCACCCTACATTTCGTGCCTCTATCTTTTAAAGAGATGTCTAACACCATTGTGTTTCGTAAAATCCATTTTTCATGCAAAACAGTCGACGTGGGCCTTAAATGTCACCAGACAATCCATTCCCTGGATTACATCATACCCATCCATCTGAAGCACTGATAAATTCAACATTAGCTCAACATCGCCCACAACAATACAACATGCTCTACACAAGATGGCTCGTCACTCTCTTCGACCCAGAGACGTTTGAATTTTAAAAACAGAAGTCATCATTTCTACCCTTAAACCCAAAAACTGAACCACATGTGCGTCAATAAAAGAGTGAGAAGCACCAGTATCAAACAACAATTTCATCAAGTTAGAATTTAAAAGAATAGTACCACACACCGTGGATGGTCTATACTAATCATCCACCACATCTTTCTTGACTCCGCACAACACATGAGTTTCCACAATTGTATCTTTATTGCCATGTTGAGGTGTTGTGGTGTTCCAAGAATCACCATGATTGAATTTGCTCTACTGACGAGGGGTGTGCTGTTGTCCCCGTCCCATCGAAGCATATGAAGTCTATGATCCCTGAAGAGGGTCATGCACACCCAGCCTTGAAGCATTCCCACAATAGCGCTGATGATGCCCCATCTTCTTGCAGTTGTGACATTCTCGAGGTTGGTCCCTATATTCTAGATTGATGTGTGCTGTAGTGTAACCCTAAAAGCATCCTAGTTTTCTCTGGAGCTTCGGAAGAATATTTACCGATCCTGTCATCAGATTCTGTTCCATACTCCCACCGTGGGAATAAGTGTCCCTCCTCTGCATGAACCCATCATTAGAGTTCCTACTATTCCCCATGTGTACCACTATGCTTCCTTCGCCAGAAGATCCCAACATATCATCCTTAGCCACTGATTATTGATTTACACTTCCCACACACACCCTGACTTAACATGGTTGTCTAATCCGAGCCCACTAGGTACCACAAGTTGCCCCGCAGACACGTGGTCCCCACCCTGGGTCCCACCCACGTTCCCAAATGGGTCATATGTATAATGATAGTCCCCACAGGCCAACAGATCCTGGTCCGCTTGAACACATTGTTAGAGTTCCTACTATTCACCATTTGTACAACCATACATCCTCTTCCCAAATATCCTAATAGATCCTGATCAGCCATCGATTCTTGATTTACACTTCCTGCAAACACCCCACATTAACATGGTCATCGGGTCATGACCCACCAGGTACCACTAGTTTCCCCACAGACACGTGGTCCCCAACCTAGGAATAAGTGTCCCTCCTCTGCATGAACCCATCGTTAGATTTCTTACTATTCCCCATCTGTACCACCATGCTTCCTCTTCCCAAAGAACCCAACAGATCCTACTCACCCACCGATTATTGATTTACACTTCTCACAGACACCCCATCATAACATGGTCATCAGGTCCTTCCCACCGGGTACCCCCAGTTGCCCCATAGACACGTGGTCCCCAACCTGGGTCCCACCCACGTGCCCAAAAGGGTCATATGTCTAACAATAGTCTACACAGTCCAAGAGATCCTACTCCTCTTGAACCCATCGTTAGATTTCCTACTATTCCCTATTTGTACCACAATGCTTCTTCCGCCTGAAGATCCCAAAAGATCCTTCTCAGCCACTGATTCTTGATTTACACATCCCACAGACACCCCACCTTACCATGGTCATCAGGACCAGACCCACCAGGTACCACATGTTTTCCAGAAGACATGTGGTCCCCACCCTAGGTCCCACCCATGTTCTCGAACGGGTCATCTGACTAATGATATTCCCCATAGGACAATAAATGTACATTCTAGTGTCCCTCCTATACATGAACCCAACCTTAGAGTTCCTACTATTCCCCATGTGTTCCACCATGCTTCCTCCGCAATAAGATCCCAACAGATCCTCCTCAGCCACCGATTCATGATTTACACGTTCCACTGACACCCAGCCTTAACATGGTCGTCGGGTCCGGGCCCACCAGGTACCACGAGTTTCCTTGCAAACACATGGTCCCCACCCTGGGTCCCACCCACGTTCCCGAATGGGTCATCTATCTAATGATATTCCCCACAGGCCAACAGGTCCTACTCTACTTGAACCCATCGTTAGAGTTCCTACTATTCAACATTTGTACCACCATGCTTCCTCTACCCAAAGATCCCAACAGATCCTACTCAGCCATCAATTCTTGAATTACACTTCCCATAGACACCCCGCCTTAACATGGTCGTCGGGTCCTGACCCACTAGGTACCACTTGTTTCCTCGCAGACATGTGGTCCCCACCCAGGGAATAAGTGTCCCTCCTCCGCTTGAACCCATCATTAGAGTTACTAATCTTCATTATGTGTACCACCATGATTCCTCCGCCCAAAGATCCCAATAGATCCCACTTAGCCACTGATTCTTGATTTACACTTCTCGCATACACTCCATCTTAACATGGTCGTCGGGTCCTGGCCCACCAGGTTCCACCAGTTGCCCCGCAGACACGGGGTCCCCACCCTTGGTCCCACCCATGTGCCCAAACGGGTCATCTGTCTAATGATAGTCCACACATGACAACAGATCCAACTCCGCTTGAACCCATCGTTAGTGTTCCCTTTATTCCCCATGTGTACCACCATGGTTCCTCCACCAAAAGATCCTAACAATCCTACTCACCCATCAATTCTTGATTTACACTTCTCACAGACACCCCGCCTTAACATGGTCACCGGGTCCTGCCCACCAGGTACCACCAGTTTCCACACAGACAAGTGGCCCCCAACAGGGGTCCCACCCACGTGCCCAAACGGGTCTTATGTCTAATGATAGTCCATACATGCGAACAGATCATGTTCTTCTTGAACCCATCATTAGAGTTCCTACTATTCCCCATTTGTACCACAATGCTTCCTCCGCCCGAAGAACCCAACAGATCCTGCTCAGCCACTGATTCTTGATTTACACTTCCCACAGACACCACCACCTTAACATGGTCATCAGGTCCTGACCCACCAGCTACCACCAGTTTCCCAAAAGACACGTGGTCTGCACCCTAGGTCCCACCCACGTTCCCGAATAGGTCATCTGACTAATGATTGTCCCCATAGGCCAACACATGTCCTTTCTAATGTCCCTCCTCCACATGAACCCATCATTAGAGTTACTACTATACCCCATATGTACCACCATTCTTCCTCCTCTAGAAGAACCCAACAGATCCTCTTTAACCACCGATTCTTGATTTACATTTCCCACAGACACCCTGCCTTAACATGGTCGTTGGGTCTGGGCCCACCAGGTACCACCAGTTGCCTCACAGACACATGGTCCCCACCCTGGGTCCCACCCACATTCCCGAATGGGTCATCTGTCTAATGATAGTCCATACAGGACAACAGGTCCTACTCTACTTGAACCCATCGTTAGAGTTCATAATATTCAACATTTGTACCTCCATGCTTCCTCTGGCCAATGATCTCAACAGATCCTACTCATCCATCGATGATTGATTTACACTTCCCACAGATAGCCCTCCTTAACATGGTCGTCAGGTCCTAACCCACCAGGTACCACTAGTTTCCCTACAGACACTTGGTCCCCACCTCGGGAATAGGTGTCCCTCCTCCGCATGAACCCATTGTTAGAGTTCATACTCTTCCTTATTTGTACCACCGTGCTTCCTCCACCCAAAGATACCAACAGATCCTACTCAGCCACTGATTCATGACTTACACTTCTCACAGACACCCCGTCTTAAAATAGTCGTCGGGTCCTAGCCTACCAGGTACCACCAGTTTACCCGCAGACACGTGGTCCACACCATGAACACATCATTAGAGTTACTAATATTCCCCATATGTACCACCATTCTTCCTCCGCCAGAAGATCCCAACAGATCCTCTTTAACCACCGATTCTTTATTTACATTTCCCACAGACACCCTGCCCTAACATGGTCGTCGGGTATGGGCCCACCAGGTACCACCAGTTGCCTCACATACACATTGTCCCCACCCTGGGTCTCACCCACATTCCTGAATGGGTCATCTGTCTAATGATATTCCATATAGGACAACAGGTCCTACTCTACTTGAACCCATCGTTAGAGTTCCTACTATTCGACATTTGTACCACCATGCTTCCTCTGGCCAAAGATCTCAACAGATCCTGCTCAGCCATCGATGATTGATTTACACTTCCCACAGACAGCCCTCCTTAACATGGTCGTCGGGTCCTGACCCACTAGGTACCACTAGTTTCCCCGCAGACACGTGGTCCCCACCCCGGGAATAGGTGTCCCTCCTCCGCATGAACCTATCGTTAGAGTTCCTACTATTCGTTCTTTGTACCACCATGCTTCCTCCTCCCAAAGATACCAACAGATCCTACTCAGCCACTGATTCTTGATTTACACTTCTCACATACACCTCGTCTTAACATGGTCGTCGGGTCCTGGCCTACCAGGTACCACCAGTTTACCCGCAGACACGTGGTCCACACCCTCGGTCCCACCCATGTGCCCGAAAGGGTCATCTGTCTAATGATAGTCCACAAAGGACAACATATCCTACTCTTCTAGAACCCATCATTAGAGTTCCTACTATTCCTTATTTTTACCACCATGCTTCCTCCTCCTGAAGATCCCAACAGATCCTACTCTGCAACCAATTCTTTATTTACACATCCCACAGACACCCCTCCTTAACATGGTCATCTGGTCCTGACCCACCAGGTACCACCTATTGCCACACAGACACGTGGTCCCCACCCTAGGTATCACCCACGTTCCCGAACGGGTCATATGACTAATGATAGTCCCCAGAGGCCAACACATGTCCTTTCTAGTGTGTTTTATCCTCACATACACACACCCTGGGAAACATCCCAGAAGGTCACCCATCCAGATCACTACTCTATACCAAGCACACTTAACTAAGGAGTTCTAATCTTGTAGGCTCCTGAAAATAAAGTTGCACATTGTTGACATGAGTCATATCATTTAGTCAATTAACTCTTCACCATTCTAGGGTGTTACAATCACTCCCCCCTTTAGACCACAACATATTTTTAGTCGGCCCTACATCTCAACCCAGGCAGTGCACCGCAATTAAGGCTGTGAATCTTCCTCTGATACCAAATGTAACAATTAGGTCCTGGTGATAGCACAGACACCCTGACTTTACATGGCTGTCGCGTCCTGGCCCACGAGGTACCACCAGTTTCCCCGCATACATGTAGTCCCCACCCCTGGTCCCACCCACGTGCTCGAATGGGTCATTTGACTAATGATAGTCCCCAAAGGCCAACCCAAGTCCTTTCTTGTGTGTTTTTTCCTCACTTACACACACCCTAAAAAACATCCTAGAAGGTCCCCCATCTGGATCATTACTCCTTGCTAAACATGGTTAACTACGGAGTTCTATTCACGTAGACTCCCAAAAAATAAGGGTTGACCATATTGACATGAGTCATATCATTTATTACTTTAACCCTTTGTCATTTTGGGGTGTTATAATCACCCCCTTTAGAGCATAAAATCCACGTAGTCGGCCCTACATCTCAACCCAGGTAGTGTGCCACACATAAGGCCGAGAACCATCCTCTGATACATAATGTAACAACAGTGTCCCGGTGACAGCATAGACACCCCGCCTTAACATGGTTGTCAGGTCCTGGCCCGCGATGTACCACCAGTTGCCCTGCAGACACATGGTCCCAACCCTGGGACCCACCCACATCCTCGAACGGGTCATCTAACTAATGGAAGTCCACCCATGCAAACACATGTCCTTTCCAGTGTGTGTTTTCCTCACATATACACACCCTGAGAATCATCCCAGAAGGTCACCTATCTTGATCACTACTCCATGCCAAGCACACTTAACTATGGAGTTTTAATCTGCCCGCTCCTGAAAAGAAAGGTGCACCATGTTGACTTGATTCATATCATTTAGTCAGTTAACGATTTATCAATATAGGGTGTTACACCCCCCCCCCCACCCCCTCCCCTAGAGCGCAACATCCTCAAAAGTCGTCCCTACATCTCAACCCAGGAAGTGCACCGCACTGCCTGGGAATCTTCTCAGATGGTCACCTATCTTTATCACTACTTCATGCCAAAAATGCTTTACTATGGAGTTTTAATCAGGTAGGCTCCTGAAAATAATGGTGCACCTTATTGACTTGATTCATATCATTTAGTCATTTAACCCTTTATCATTATAGGGTGTTACAATCCCCCCCCCCCCATTAGAGAATAATGTCCTCGATAGTTGGCCCTACATCTCAACCCAGGAAGTGCACCGCACTTAAGTCTAGGAAACTTCCTCTAATACCAAATGTAAAAACTAGGCCTCGGTGATAGCACATGAACCCATCTTTTACATGGATATCGTGTCTAGGCCCACCAAGTACCACTAGTTGCCCTGCAGACACGTGGTCCCCACCCTAGGACCCGCCTACATGCCCGAACGGTTCATCTGACTAATTATAGTCCCTACAGACCTACACATGTCCTTTCCAGTGTGTTTTTTCCTCAATTACACTGACCCTAGAAAACTTCCTAGAAGGTCACTCATCCTGATCATTACTTCATTCCAAGCACGCTTAACTAGGATGCTCTAATAAGCTAGGCTCCCAAATAGAAATGTGCATCTTCTTAACATGATTGATATCATTTATTTATTTACTCTTTTATCATTCTAGGGAGTTACAACTTCCTTACGTTATAAAATTAATATTATAAATATTTAATTTTTTGTAGTTACCATATTTGAATCATCATATAAACTCATACCTGATAAACCAATTACATGTTATAACATTCAAACAAATTGGAATCTATCTTGTTTAAATACCTTTTATTTAAAAAAATCTTCTTTTAACACATTATTATGCATGATATAACAAATATTTATATTTAAATAAAATTAAATATGTAAAATATTTACTAGATCATTATTAAAAAAAATTAAAACAAATAAAATTCAAAAGATAGATGTTCGAAACAAATAATAAACAAAAATAAATAAAATATTAATATTAATAAATTTTACACCTATACCACATCCAGAAAAGTCATTTACAGATATAAAGGTACATGATACGTTTGGAAATATATATTGGATACATTATCCTGATTAGAAATTAAATTTTGATAGAAAAGTAAAAATATGATCAAAAACTGACTATAATAGAAATTTAATATCAAACCTGACGACCTAATATATGTTTAAATCATAGGTATACTTTGGAAAATAAAACTTCATACCTAGAAAATGAGATATCTAAGGGATACACATGAATTTCTCATTCACATAAACTCAATCAACAAATCGAAACTAAAGATCATTATTTACCAAACAACAACTGTTGTTTTTAATTTTATAACTCATTATGTTGTAGGTGTAAATTTTTTTTACAAAAAATATAGAGCAATATATAGGATATAAAAATTAGTTATATTACAAAAAAAAATCATTTTAGATAAAACCAAGTGATTACTCATTACCTATAAAATATCCTTAATATGGGTCTAGTTGAACAACAAAATATGTGTCCTTGTTTAAATTATTAAACAATATCAGGGAAATGACCCTTTTTCATTACATAAAATGGATCATTTAAAAGAACATATAATTTGATACCAAACTGAAATATCATGTAAAACTCAATAAAAAAGGGAATAAATTGAATGAGATCTATAAATCATAATCTTCTTAACATTGTGCTAACAATTAAATTGATAAAAGACGATGATTTTTTCTTAAATCATTTAATCCATTACACAAAAAAATTATTTTAAATCCCATCATTTTTATCATTAAAATACATATAAAATTATTTATACATTTCTAAAAAAAATAGGAATGTTATAGGAAGGCCTTAAAAATAATTAAATTGGTAAAGACCAAAAAAATTATTATGAGAGATTTAAAAAAATTACCAATAGTTACCATTACCTCCAAAAAACCATTAAACCCTAAATCTATCCTCAAAAAAAAATACATTTCACATATTACTAAAAATTGATAAAATTATATAAAAATAATGTAAATAGTACCATCATGTATATCAATAATGTAATATCCCTATGCTAAAAAATTAAGGAAGCCATCTCTATATACCTTTTAAAATTTATAAAACCAAATATAAAATTTATGTATATTGGACTTAATTTTAATGATGACAAAAGGTGTAAAAATTAAACATATGAGTGTTTATGATGAAATTGAGAGAGAATACCCAATGTATCATTAGAATTCCACCTTGATGCAGTAGAATTCCACCAAGATCCCTATCCATGATAAAAGAAATTTTTAATGAAGGAACCCAGAGGGATGAGAATTAGAAGACAAAATATTACATTTTATTTCGATTTAATATATTTCACAAATCTTAAAATAATTAATGGAAATGGATGTAGGAAATAATGAATTTCGGAGTGCTCTAAGTGCCTTCCAATTGATATAGGAAAATAGAAGAGAGGTGGGGAAAATAATTTAAGGGGGAAAAGACCAAAATATCATTCTTAAAATGACATAATCATAAGCTAATAGTACACAATATAAAGAAATCCTTTACCAAGATGCACGTTGTGGAAACTTGGTCACCTGCCCATACATGTGTGTACCCATTTTCACATGCGTATTTTAACCTTCATAGGTATCCTAAAACCTATAAAACCTGATATTACTAAAACAACACCCAGAATTATCATATAGTTCATCCTCAATAACATAAGATCATTAAGTATCCATAATTGTGAATTGACCCTAAATGATAGAAAAACTTAAAAATTTGTTTTATATTAACCATCTAGAAATAACAACTAATTCCTTCATAGTTCCTCCATAACTATTGAAAATGCATAGGGATTCACACTCTCCCCAATGTATGAATTATAATCAATATTAAGTCTTGGGCATACATTTACACTATATCTCCATTCTCCAATTTCTATAATACATAAGTTGAATAATGTATAAAATTATTGATGTGCGACTACCAAATCAAAAAAATGTTACCACAAAAAAACAATTTAGAGGTATAAATTTCCAATAAAAGATTATATTCACAATTAACAACACAAAATTAATTTCAAATAATATAAAAAAATTCATAAAATTTATATTTCACAACCAATAGGTTAGATATAAATCATCTAAAAAATTCAATACCTATAGATTCAAAAATAATATAATTGAAAAAACAAACAAATATTACAATGTACCCATTCATTATCCATCTAATTTTAGATATATGACTTCTAGAACCACACCATTTTTCTAAAAAATTGAGATAAATTACTATCAATGGAATCTCCATCATCTTTAGAAATATATACATGTTATCATTGAGTTTGTAAAAAAATATGATATACCACACTATAGGATTCTACTATGGATACAAACTCTTCATCTACAATGAATTTCTTGTTGCTTAGTTTGTAATCTGACAATAAAATCAAAATAAATGCCTTTATTTTAATGTAATATCTAAACAAATAGAAAATGCATCATTTTTTTATAATCAAACCATTACAAAATTAGATTATTTAATCAAAAAAATCATTTCTTTTAGAAGATGACTTTATGTATTTTTTAAATGTAGAATACATGTTAAATTAAAATAAAAGTTCTAATAATTTAGAAATATAATTTATTTTCATTAAAAAATCTAGAATTAAATCCATTTTTAAAAATAAATGAATCGTATTCAATAAATTTTATCAATTTTACAAGACTTACATATGTTATATTTCACTCTATAAGACTTCTAAATTCAAAATAAAAAACCAATATACATGTAAAAATATTTAATGAAAACCAAAAATAAACTATATAATAAATATGTTTAATGGTGAAATTATTCCATAATTTTACAAAAAAATAAACCATCAAATAGTAAAATTGAGTTGATAAACATCCCCACATTATAAAAATCAAAACTATAAGCATTACCATTTTATCGTAACACTATTATAATACTAATAATATCTCACAATTTATGACCCAATATCTTCATAAACTCGATGAATAGGTTGCATCAATCATATTTAATTGTTTTTTTTTCAGAAAAATACCCCATGAAGAACATTAATATATATAAAATACACTATATAAATATGTGTAGAAAATATATTAATTTAACAATTTAAAATGTCATTAATAGAAAAAAAACCTATAATTGTAAAATATAAAAAAATAAAACAAATTTAATACAAATTGCATGATATAATGATATTACTAAATATGATAAAGATTCAACATAAAATATACATAATTAATCATCTAAAATATAGTTCAATCAATATTGAAATATATAGTGGAAAAAATTTTATTCTTATAAATTAAATTTAGATATAAAATTGTGGTAATTGTGATGAAAAAAAATAACAAAATGTGACTACCGTACAACCAGAAATGGTATACATTTAAAGTATAATAATTGTTTGTTAAATGAAAATTTATAAATGAGAATATAGCTAAAATAGGGATACACATTTCTATCCCAATCAATGGATGAATGTGGGTATTTAAATTAACATATTCATAACCAATATGTTTGTATATATATATATATATGAATGAACTATATGTATATAATTTTTATGTTCTAGTTAATATAAAATCCAACAGATTCCATCAATAGATCAATAATCACAGGCATGCATAAAATATTGAATGTAATCCAATATGTGTAAACATGATAACCCCAGATAAGATATATGAATCAAGATATTTATTAAATCCTAGACATCTCATAAATGTACTTGTTTAGTTCTTTTGTATCATTAATGATATAAAAAACACTTCTCATTCAATATATTATACATATCATTTATCTAGATATCCAATTGTGACATGATATTTTTCTGTAAGGGAGATTATGATTCATTTTGATATGTTACAAATGTAGTTTGAAAAACATTAATATTATATAAAATAAAAAAATACATTTCCTTGATAAACTCCATATTCTAATTGAAACCAATTTGTAACCACTATGACGAAAATCTTTCAATGAAACCCATATTATGAGTGTTATTACACAATCAAATGTCCTTCATTTTTAAGGTCTAGTGACCAATACCGAGTTAATTAAGATATGATTGTTGAATTATTTATATGCTATATAATGAATAATATTCATATATAATAATTTTTGGAAATATGGAAATACTCATGCATCAGTTGGATAAATAAAAAATGTCAACTAAAAAGGGGCTATGAGAAAAATAAAAACATATAAATCCCATAAATATATTTTTGAATATATATATATATATATATTCCATGACATGTAGCTAATATTTTAGAAAAGATTTAATTTTAATAGTGTAATAAAATCATATATTATTTTAAGTGATCCAAAATAAGTATATGAGATATGTCATTTATGACATTTGAACAACTCTATAATTGTGTACTCTAAAATAACATTTCATCTATTGTCTATGTCAAATTCCAGTTACTAGTAAATAAGACCCACTAGTAATAATTCAACCAATAACTATATATAAATAAAAAAGGGATCGTATATGTCTGTTTAGGTGACCATATAGGGTGTGAAATCAAATTACACATTACTATTCCTCCCATAGTCTTCAAACAATAGTGAAAGAATTAGTCCACATAAGAACATTTATACACACATTACTAATTAAAAATAATAGTTCAAATAATACCATAATACAAAAAATTGAATTGGAACAAATCGGAACTAAAAATTAAAATTTGAATACTATAGAATGAAACACTATATATCAGAAGTTTTCATACCAGTATAACCTTATTCTAGTCAACACCTCGAATCTCATATAAATTGGGTTCTGTATGTGTGTCACCCTCCCAAGTGAACCAAAATCAAAATTAGGAATAGAAAACATTTATCGCATGGAGAAGTGGTAGTGTGTATACTATGTGGGTTCATCAACCCATCATAATAATAGAGGGTATTGGATTATACAAAGAACGTTTTTTCTGAGCATTTCCTAACATGATGTTCTTTAGTAAAATGAAACTTTTTAAATAGTTAAATAGAAATAACATATAAATATACTACTTATAATAATAACATAAACTATAAAAGATAATGTCATGTGAAAAAAATTCACAAATAACAAACATCAAGATCACTTTCTAGTAAAATAAGATCCATTCTAAAGGAAATATTACAAAAAATCACCCATACTGTTTTGAGTAATGAAATAATAACATTCAAATAAACACATGAAACCATAACCATGATCAATGTAATTAACAATCATAATAAAATCTAAGGAAATGGTACATTTAAATGGAATATAAGAAAAAATTTATTTATAAAATTTTTGGTGGCTTATATATAGCCATGTAATCTTCAATCACAGTACTAAAATATAATGGACACAAGATTTTTAAAAAAAACCAAATTTGAATTTATATTAATGGGTAAAAATATAGGTTGTATAAATTTTATTATTTCACATACAATGATGTGTTCATGGAAAAATTATATTTCTAGACTATTGTGTAGTAGTTCTTGGGATTACACAAGTATGAGATAGACTATTACCAGTGGAATGATTTTTTTATATAATTATATATTTATGAGAAAGTGTTTAAGTTTCATACACTATATTATCACGAAATTTTTATAACATAAAACTGAATCATTATATATTAAAGACCCACTCAGAGACACATTTCAAAATATCAAAGATTACTTCCCTCGAATATATATTTTGGTAAAACATTTTTACTAAATAAAGGAAAATGTATTGATATGAATTTTATTAAGAAATTATTTTGAAAAGAAACTAATTTTAAAAAATATTCTTTACTAAAACATATCATTAATTAAAACTATTATAAAATAGATGATTTTTATCATGTTTAAGGTTTGGGTAAATAAAGAATTCTTTTTAATTTTCATGTTGAATGAATTAATCCCACCTTGTAACCCCAACTGTAATATAATGAATGAAGCATTCCATTAACCATAGGGAAAGTGAGGTTCATTTTATTATAGTTCATTTTTAGGTGACTATTTATGAAAGATATTATAGAGTATTTTAAATTTATATTAATCTAAAATTTACTTAAAAAATAATAAATTATGTTGGTAAAACCCAATTAATGAGTAATGGACTATAGGATATCCACAAGATGGATTCAAATTAACAACTAAATAAATACACCCAATTTATCCCCTAAAAAACTTCAAGGGATTGATTGAACACCTTTTGATAAATGTTATAAACAAAATGATATATGAAATAATGATTCCACCTATGTATATTTAAAAAATCTATAATAAAATTCAACCCCTAAAAGGGAAACATAAATATGTACTATATCGAATAAAATTTTATAATGCAATAAAAAGTGAATAATTTTTCATTATATAGATCTAGGAAAACGACATTAATACATTTTAACCCTTATGTATAAGAATATTATATAAATCCATTCAACTATATCCTAAAATTTATATGTATTTATTTGTTACTTTGAAAATAGAACTACCAATAATGTCATAATAAAGGATTATTAATCCCTATGTGAGTCAAGAAAACCATCCATTTCATTAAATTAGATTTATATAATCCTAAATAGTCAATGAAAAATCAAGCGGTATTAAACCATAATTACATTAGTAAAGAAGCCCAAACACATATGTATCTAAAGGATGATAAAATAGTTTATTTAGAAATATAATGACATCAATTCCATGATGTTTTCTTAATATAGAACTATATACTAATAAAATATTTGGAAATAATCCTCAAAAAAATATTAAAATCTAAAAAATATTAATCTAAAAAATTTACCTATCAACCTCAGTTCTCTGTGTGGAAAATGTTACACAATAAATCCAAACATGCCTTTTTTGAAAAACTGATGAAAAAACTATATTGTTTTGACTTAATTCCCAATTTTTCTATGAAATTAAATCTACAATACTTTTCCAATATTATAGAATTATAATAAATATAGAAAATTACAAAATATAATATGTTGAGGGAATATAACCATGTATTTATCATGGAAATATACCATAGATCATAAATGAAATGGGTAAGAATTTATGGTCCAAAGCCATTGAAAGTTCTAAGAGGGTCCCAAATGTGTTTTGAAAAAAATGAAATTTGTAGGATGAAGATATTTTACATAAATCATATTTAATGTTGAAAAGTAATGAACTTAATTTCCAAAAACAATATCACTTGGTGACCACAAGTACCATGTCCATTGGCACATGATAATTAGTGGAACATAAGACTACTTAGACTAATTCGTAGGAAAACATATAATAAGTATTTATTTTATGTTTAACCTTGGGGTGGAACCCTTTATAGGCACATGAAATACTAGAAAACGTGAAAAATAATTTAAAACCACCCAAATATATCATATAATTCAACCTAAAATAACTAATAACATATTAAAAATATCTAATTAGAGTTGATCACATAGACATAATTTAAAATCACAATATCCCTTGTTATTATCCAATTATAAATCTTTTCAATGGATATAAAAAACTCAATGATTATTATAACTAGTCAATGATCCATTCTAAATAAAATATTTCTAGATCTATATTATAGTATTATTAACATTATTCCACATAACAGTTATTCATAACAATACAACATTATCCCTCACACACACCCTATATCATTTAATTTTTAAAATGTATCCCCTTTTAAAATTCATCGATGAGTGATCCACCATATATTTATAAATTAATATATCATTTGAGTTAAAATATCTCCTAAAAATATTATCATTTTCAACATCATTAATATTAAATCCATAATAATGCGTAAATGGTGGATCACTCATCAATGACTCATGTGCAATTCCCAAAAATAAAGAGTCTGATGACTAGTAGTGAGGGACTTGGGTGTGATAGTGGGGTAACTATTATCTCATTGGGAGAGTATACATAGTGGAATAACAAATAATTACAATAGCAGAAGATGTAATACCAAAAAAATAAGTAAACAACAAAAGACTGAAAGGAATATAACAACTGGAGAATATAAAAATTATTCTTGTCACATGTATATAATAAAGCATCCAAACAGGTCACAATGCTATAAAAACGAATCTAAAAAATTACAATAGAAAACAAGTAAACTCCAGTAGCATCACAAGCCTCATCTTGGTGCCATGCTCTGCATCACCAATATAAATCAAGTAAATAATAAAGAAGGATTATTTACCATATCTATACATATGACCATGTTATCTATTTTGGTCCAATTGCTTGACCCAAACTGGGTGTGAGACAAATCCAAGTAGGAAACCACCAAAAGTTATGTTCATAACTATCAGGGAATATATATAGAGGGTAATATGAAGAAATGTTGAAATAAACTATGAATTACTCAAATTTCAACAATCATACAGTTCCAATTACATTCATATGATTTTATTTTTCATCATTTGAAACATTTAATCCTTGGGTTCTTTTCTATGATTGGTATCCCCAAATTTATAGAAACAATTGATGTCTTAAAAGGCCATCTAAAAGATCAGTTAATACTAGGTACAAGCATGTGCTTTGGATTTGAAAACTCATCACAATCTTTCATTGATTCATAAATAACCCTATGGGAAATCTATCATGGTCTAAACCCTTTGTTTTAACCTAGCAATAATCATTCAAAAATGACCACTTGGATAGCGCTCACGGCCTATACCTTTTGTCAACATGGCCTTAATAAATTATAAATGACTTCAAGGTAACTCTCACGGTCAACACCCTCTGGGTCAACATAGAAAAAATAAACATAAATGAACTCCTAGGTAGCTCTGATGGTCAACACGCCTGGGTTGATGTCTATAATAAGGATCTCATGGTCCTGTGTAACAAACATGGAAACACCCACAATTTTCCTAGTGCAAGGCCCTCACCGTCCATTAAAGAAACATCACACATATCATATCAAGGCATAACATGTAATATATAACTATTACATGGATAACATTAACAATAATAAAACTTTTCATATAATCAATCAAACTCTATCCTAAAAAACGCATGGCATAGAAACAATGTAAGACTCATAGCCAACCTTGGCCAAAAAACCATAAACATTCAAACTAGGGAAACACAACCATGGGGTATCTCATAAACATGGAATATAACATAATGAATAAGTAAAAACCCCCTTTTTATTATATTAAAATATGACATGTTAATAATATGACTAATTTCCCAATAATTCAATACTCCATATGTGGGTATGTGACCCTATAATCAAATATAATCCAAATATTAAAAAAAGAAAATAACAAACGAGCTTCCAGGACATCGCAAGATCGATACTCTTGATCAAAAGCCCTTGAATCGTCCTAGAACAATGTATATCTAAAAAATAGTAAAAAAGATCAACCCTCAATAGCTCACAAGAGAAGAGAAATATGGAATAAATGATCTTGGGTAATTGAGAAAGTGCAGATGGGAATCCAATGCAACCAATGACATATAAATAGGATCTCGAATGGAGAACTGGGAGAGAATTGGCGTTTGTGGTTGTTCTTTCTATATCATACATGAAACATGGGGAGAAGAAAGGTGTTTGGGATATGAGATGTGACCTAACTCTAATTTATATAATAAATAGAAAAGTACATAGTGTGTTAATTTAATGTACATGTCATGTATTAGGCTCTACCAGCCCCCGCTTTTGGCGGCTCACCAGGTCTCATACACTACCATGTACTCGGTTGATACATGACCAATTCACAGTTGTACGTGGTACCTCGTTACAAGACATGTACTCATATGTACATGGCGTATACTTAGAAAATTCCCAATTCTTCATTTTCCTGAAAAAACAACCCAAAATAAGATCCTTACCTGAAATGAAGATCCATGTTCTTAAAAATCCCCCCCTAAAACAATTTTTCCTTGAATTGACCTTCAATGGGTGGTAAAGAAGAATATTCAAAAAAACTATGGCCACTATGATCATACATCGGCCTATCTCTACCTAGTCTCGTCTTATACTAGCACAAGATTCTGTAGCACCCGTACAAGAGGAACAGACCATCCATGGAGAACTATCATGCTGCGATCCATAATTTGAATTGGGTTCTCTTTGAAGGATTCATCAACCATTAACTCAATATCCTCAGGTTTAAAAATATGATATGGGTTTGAAATTTATATTGGTATCTTAGAAACATTAAATATGTCATGCATATCACAATACATCTGAGGTAACGTCAACCGATAGGCAACCGGCCTGACTCTCTCCAAAACATCAAATGACCTGATTTATCTCGATGAAAGCATCCTGTATCATAATCCTGATGTGACCCAACATCTATGAGACTCACAAGAAAACCTGATCTTCTAACTCTAAATCTAGAGGTCGTCTCTATTGATCAGAATATTTTTTCTGCTGAGAATGTGCAGTATCCATCCTTTTCTGAATCATCTCTACTTTCATAGTGGTCTCATGTAAAAGATGAGGTTTCAAAATATCCTCCTATACTAACACCATCTAATATATGTGTTATCAGCAGTTACTACATTACAAATCCTCAAAAGGTAACATCTGAATGATTGCCTAAAATCTGTTGTTGTAGGAAAATCCCTCTAGGAGTATGTGTCTCTCCCAATAGCCCCTGAAATCCAAGACGCATGCTCGATGAATAACCTCCACAACTTGAATCATGTGCTCAGACTTACCATATGTCATGGGATGGTAATATATACTCAGAAGAACTTTTGTACCCAAAGCCTAATGTAGACCCTGCTTGACACAAGAAGAAACCTGGGCATCCCAATCTGAAATGATAGTACAAAACCCCATGAAAAACTAAAATCTCTCGAATGTATATCCTACCAATCCTGTGAAAAATTAAGGTTTCCATAATCAACACTATGTGTAAAACCTTCATGAGTCTTTCGATAACAACCCAATCAGTATTATTCCCTTGAGACAACTTCAGTAAAACTATCACTAAATCCATCGTATCATTATTCGACATCCACTAGGGAATGGGTATCTATTTTAAAATCCATACCAATCGATGATAGTCTGACTTCACCTACTGATATGTGGAACATCTCATAACAAAACCAGTTATATCCCTCTTCATACCTAGCGACAAATACTGCTGGCGGAAATCTTGATTCATCATGGTGACACCAGGATGAACTTACCAAAGTGAGGATTGAAAATTTGGCAATAGCTCCTCACTTATGTCTGCTAACACCGATTCATGCCCATGAAAATAAAAGAAATCATTTTCATCTATGGTCTACCCTGGAGTAGGTTCCTTGATTCCTACTATCTCTTGTAGGGTTACCCATTTAGAATCTTATAGCTGCCTCATTAGAACTTGATCTAAAAGTGTATAGGTAACAACAATAGAAGAATGAAACATATGCCAATTCCTATCGTGAACCTCCAAATGCATCTCAAAGAACTAATCCATAGGCTACCACTCACTACTGGACTCCTTAATTTCTTGTATATGTGTCCCCCTACTCAACACATCTGCCATAGTGTTTCCTTACCCAGACAAGTTGGAATACTCACAGTCAAAAGACTCATGGTATTGAACCCACCTTTGTTGTCTGAAAATTATGTCTCGTTGAGTTAAGATATACATGAGACATTTGTGATTAGTGTATGAAACAAATTCATATGCCAAATGATAATGTATCCAAAAACTCAAGGCATGCACCACTACATCCAACATGAAATCATGCGTCTGGTAATTACTCCCATGTGGCCTCAACAAGAGAGACCCATACAAAATGAATCCTTCCAACTACATAATAAATACTCCAATGTCGAAACATGATGCATCATAGTAAATGGTTTTACTCATTCCAATATATTGACAAATCAGAATTGGTTGAGAAGTTATTGTCACTTTCATCTCCTGAAAGGATGAATTGTAGGAATATGTCCACAAGTACATTGTACCATTCATAGTCAGAAATTTCTATCATTATTCTAAGCATTACAATTACTATATAAAAATTATATCGTATCCATCCAGCCCCAGAAAAATCCATACATAAATGAAGTTCATCAGCTACTTCAAAGAAATGGTTTCTCTCACTTTTTCTATGTCTATTGACACTCTTATGCTGGAGATAACATGACCCATGAAGTTAATCCGATCCATACAGAAGTGGAATTTTGATATCACAACATATAACTAATTCTCTCAAATTATACTCAATATGATCTTAGGATGGGTTGCATCATCATTTCAATTGTGAATGTACACCAAGATATCGTACAAGATGTCTACCACCACAGAATCCAAGTAAGGATCGAACACTCGGTTCATCAGTGCCATGGAAACCGTTGGCATGTTCATGAGACCAAACGGGATAACCAAATAAATTAATAGACCATTCTTGGTCCAAAATGCTGTAAGAGGTATATATGATTGTCTAACATGAAACTAATGATAATATAATCTCAAGTCAATCATTGAGAACATTCAGGATCCTAGAATTATATCAAAGAGTTCATTATTCCATGGAAAGGGATATCAGTTCCTAACTATCAACTGGTTCTAATTTTATTAATCCATGTAATGTTTGATGGTACCATCCACCTTCTTCTCAAAAAGGACTGACGATCCCATAGGAGATGTACTTGGTCAGATGAAACCCTTCACCAACAACTCATACAACTTCTTCTTGAGCTCATGTAACTCTTGTGTATCCATCCAATAATGAGGATTGGACACCAGTACCGCACCTAGAAAATGATCAATAGAATGATATACATCCCACACCCAAGTTAATCCTGAAATTTCATCTGGAAAGGCAACCTTGAAACGATCCACCACTTGAAGAAAATCTATCTAGGATGTCCCCAGGTCATCCAAATACAATCTAGCAATATGGGTTGTAAATCCTCCCAAAGAATGATTCTCAAGTACACCTCTTCTCACCTATAAATTCCATTCGTCCTTGTTTAGAAAATAACTGCCCTCTTTTTACATAAAACGCACCATGTGGTGATAGCAGTCAACAAAGTCCTTGAAAGCGACTAACATGTGCATTACGAGATTGACATTGAATCTCATCGTCTCTAAGACACAGAGGACCCATAAGATATGACCCCCACCAACCTCAATAGTAATCCCCTTGAATTGATGTTAACTTGCCTTCTTAACACACAATATATTGTCAAGAATCATTAAATCATTAGAGGTAAATATACAGAGCCCAAGGCTCTCCACAATGGAAATATATATTAATCAATGGGAAGCCTGAATATTGAAAAGATTTGAAGTTAAAAATGAGGAAAGTAGAATCGTACCATTAACTGTCGACGTTCATGGATCCTGCTCTTGATGGGTTCTCTCCACTACAAATGTCTGACCAGTACCACAACCCAATGACATTGCCAAACTACACTGAGGTAATACACCATGATGTTGTAGAAATACTGCAATTTTTCTACCACATCCATGACCACCTCCTCACCCTGAACATACAAATAAACTCATGTTCCAAGATTGAGGAAAAATCAGTGTTTTTATTCCTAAAAATTTTGTAGTAAATTATACCCTCTCAACAACTTCTAGGGAGAAAACAATAAAAAATGATGAATATTACCAATCTTTCGGAAAGATCAGATCTCAACTGAGTCTATTGGGAACTAAAGTCCAGTGTGCCTACTCTACCTGAACTAGTAGCACCTAACCTGGATTCCTATAGATACATCCCTAACACTAGAATCATAGCGTTAAGGATACCTTTACTGCTTCTTGATATCAAACGAAGGTGTTCCGGCCCAAGATACCAAAGCACCCTAGCTCGATGTTCCCCACTCTCTCATATTGCCCAGAGTAATCAGCACCTAATTTACTATAGTAGTCACTGAATTCATCGTAAAAATATTCACTTGTGATTATATGTTATACTTGAGACCATCCTGAAAATTTCTGCTTGAGATAACTCTTCACCTCCCAAAATAGCAACGAAGCGTTGAAGCTCTATGAAACAAGATGAGTAATCCATCCCTGAAAGAGAGCCATGCTCCAAATAAAAGAAGTACTAGGCTCTGTCATACCTCAATTTATCAGGGTACATGTAATCATTAAAGGTCATCTGAAACACTCAATTAAGGGATATCTCGATTTTGTACCGCCTGGGAGAAAACATCCCATCATCTATTGGAGGAATCACAAATCATGTACATCATAAACTTCTTCCTCCTATCTAGAGGGATCTTTAGATACTCAAAGATTTGAAGAACAACCTAAATCCATGATTATGCAGTTAGTGGTCCCCCATACCTTAAGAAAGTGGGAGGATGCAACTACTGTAACACTCATGTCGACACTTCTATAGTAAGGGAATTATGTGGTGATCCATGGAATGTTTTCATTATCATCAGAAACCCTTCATGGAACTATTCATCAGCACCTCTGTCTGGTATAAAAGTATGGGACAAGGCAGGAATGACTTGGGGATCTCCTTGTACTCTATGATCTACCATTCATGGTGTCTATTCATTGCCCTGTGTCGGGCATACAACCGGAGGACACCTTGGTGGCATAACTCCGCAAGGTCCAGAACACAACATAGTTCAATATAATCAGGGAAAACAACCAAGAAGTAAAATAATGGAACATGAGAAGGAAAAAATAATATCTTACAAATCATGGCTACATGATGTGTATACCTTACACATGACATGTTCCCTTTAAGCCTGAACATTAGTGTTTACCTCTACCAAACCTGGTTGTGTAACACCTCTGTACATGGAATGTTCCTCCAATGACATGATGTGATCTTGAATTTTCTATCCTTCCCAAGTACTTATACATGGATCGAATCACATGGTTCTGTTGGTGTAATAATACACATCACGTTCATCCTGGGCACAACATGCACCATTAATGTCGCAATTAACTGTGTCATTGGTCACACAGTCAGACACATGGCTGATAACTACATTGCATTCATAAAAGAGACATGGAATGTAAACCCTTTGTTCCATCCACATATTTCATTGGTAACATGTTCAAATACATAGTTGATAACAACATGGCATGAATAAAATGAGATGTGACATGTACAACATAATTTCCATCCACCTATTTCATTCGCCACATGGTCATATACATAGTTTTTTACAACACGGTGTGCACAATCTATACATGGTGTGTTCTACCAAATGTAACACAACCCTATGTCACTTCTCACTTAGTCAGTCACATGGTCAACCACTACACAGTGTGTACTCCATGTACACGATGTGTAATTTAGAAAAGTCATTATTCCCAAATAGAAGAGCACATGTCGTGTGTTCATAACCTCACATGTTGTGTGTAACGACCCAGTTCCGGAAGCCACCCAAAGGCGCCCCGTACTCGGTTGGTCACATGGACTCAAGCGCATTTCCCCAAATGCCAGAGGCTGCCGACTAGCAGTGAGGGCCTTGGGAGTGATAGTGGGGAAACTATTCCCACATTGGCCGAGTACACAGCAGAAATCAATAAACATGCAATAACAGAAGAAGTGAATAACCATCAATAAAAAACAGTATAAAACTAAGTCAACAAACTAGATCACATATGTATATATGGAATGATGAAAGATACAACTCTAGGAAAGTAGCATAACAAGTCACAATACTGGAAACACCACAGTACCAGAACAAGTACAAAAGGAAAGTAAATAGCTCCTCATCATCGCAAGCCAAAGCTTGGTCCCTTGCTCTCCTGCTCCAAGCAGTAAAGTTCCAGAAGTCGAAGGGCGATTTCCCTTGTCTATACCTGTAACAACATAGTTTGTTTGGGCACAAAAGCATGTCCCAAACAGGGTGTGAGATAAAATCCCAGTAGGTAGCCACCTGAGGACCTGTACCTAACAGTCAGTTAGTATATGGATGGTAAAAGTACAATAAGAAGTAAACAGTAACAGCAAGCAGTAGGTAGTAAACTTTAAGTAGTGAAGCAGGATGATACACAATAGTAATCAACCACAAAAACAACAGCAGTAAAGAAAAATAACTAACCCAAACAAGAAACCCACTGGGAAGTACCCGCTGCAATCCCCTCTGGTCCTAACCAAGAAATACCACAACCCTCTAGGCAGTGAACTCAGCCTAACCCCTCTGGATTGGTCATTCGAAATTATGAGACTCTCTAGAGAAGATCACTCGGTTAATTCCCCTTATAGTCTGGGGTATTCAGGGACTCTCTGAGGAAGATCACGCATTCTAACCCTCTTATCCCCAAGGCCTATAGACTCTCTGAGGAAGCTATCTCGTTCAATTCCTCCTATAGCCTCAGGTATACCACAGACTCTCTAAGGAATCTCACTCGGTCAATTCCTCCTCTAGCCCCGGAAGGATCTTATAAAGATTCAAACAAGGTAAGACTCTCTGAGCAAGCTCACTCGGTTTACCCTCCTGTAGTCTACAATATCCAAGACTCTATGGGATCTCACTCGGTCTGTCCTCTATACTCTATAATGTTCAAGACACTCTGAGGAAGCTCTCTCGGTCTACACTCATGTAGTCTATAATATCTAAGACTCTCTGGGAAGCTCACTCAGTCTATCCCTTATAGTCTATAGCACCAGGTTCTCTCAGTCTTATGCCAGTCAGTGCATAATAATTCTATAAGGCCAAATTACACCTACAGAGCTACATGGCTAACCAAAGTACATCTATAGAGCTACTTGGCTAACAATCTATAGGGAAACAAACATGTTATGAATTTCAGTCCAACCTATAATCACAAGGCATGGAAACAGGTGTAACAGCCAAAGGAAAACGAGACCCAAAGGTTGTAAACAGAGCAAAGTATTGGAAAAACTTCCAAGCACAACAATTTATCCTCCAACATGATTAAATTACCTCTACACAAGCATACAAACAAGGCAGGAAAACAACAAGGGAAAAAAGGTAAACACGTAATACCCCTTTCATATTTATTGGTTGTATTTTCACATAAAACTCAAATACTTTGAATGGTAAGTCACAAAACACCTACCCCGATTCTAGGAGATCGATATACTTGAACCACGATAATTTATTCTCCCTTGAAAATCATAGATCTGAGAAAACGCCCAAAAATGTCAAACCATGTTAACTTGATAAAGAGGAAGAATTGGAAAACAAAGCTCATGTAGAAGGAATAACTCACCGCTGCGATTCCAACGCCATCGACGGTGCTGGAATCGTTTAACGGATGGAGGCTCGGGAATCCGGAGAAGTTTCGCGGATGTACGACATCTCTCAGTCGAACCAGACCTTGAAGAAGACGTTTATGGCGATCGGGCGCGACCCCGGTCCGATTAATGAAAAAAAAATAAAGTAAACAACATGTACTTTTAGAGTACACGGTGTTTACTAGGTCTTTCCATACTCCTCCATAATCGGCCTCTACATCACCCCTACACACTATGTGTGTGGGCCGGACACGTCCAGCACACGGCTTCAAGCGGGAAGAGATTACACAGCATGTACTCAGAAAGTAGACGGCGTGTACTTAAAAAATGTCCAAAAAATTTATTTTTCTCAAAAACTCCAGAAAAAGGAAAGACATACTAGAAATGAAGATCCGTGTTCTTAAAAACTTCCCCATTAAAGAAATCCGTCCCCGAATTTCCCTAGTAAGGCGTAAAAGAAGAAACCCCGAATAGCTTCGGCCACTAAGATCGTACATCATCATCCCTCTCCCAGGACTCATCTTGTACTCACCCATGCTGCCAAAGCACCTGTACTAAAGGAACATACAGCCCACGGAGAACCTTCATACAACGATCAAAAATCCGGATGGGATGCTCCTCAAACGATGCATCCACTTCGAGCTCAACCTCCTCAGGATAAAAGACATGTGACGGGTCTGAAATGTTATGTCGTAGCTGAGAGATGTGGAAGACTTCATTCATGGCCCGACACCTCAGTGGTAACTGCAACCGATAGGCCACCAGACTAACTCTCTCCAACACCTCAAATTGCCAGACGTACCGCGGGGAAGGCGTACACTGTCTTCGAATCCACTTGTGTCCCAACCTTGGTGCAACATGCAGGAAAACCTGATCTCTGACCTTGAAATCCATAGGTCATCTCCGCTGATCAGAATAAGTCTTCTGTCAAGACTATGTTGTATCCATCCTCTTCCCAATAAACTCTATCTTCTCTGAGGACTCCTGAACATGATGAGGTCCCAACAAAGCTGCCTCTCCTGCCTCCAGCCAGCCTAAGGGTGATCGGCATGGCCTACCATACAGAGCCTCATAAGATTCCATCTAAATGGTCGCCTGAAAACTGTTTTCGTAGGCGAACTCCACAAGAGGTATATGCTTCTCCCAAGAACTGCCAATGTCTAGAATGAAATCTCGGAGAATATCCTCAAGCACCTGGATCGTGCGGTCGGACTGACCATCAGTCTAGGGATGGTATGATGTACTTAAAAGTACCTATGTACCCAAAGCCTTCTGAAGTCCCTCTCATAACAGAGAGGTTAAACGTGCATCCATGTCTGAAACAATGGAGTGTGGAACTCCATATAGACGTACAATCTCTCAGATGTACAGTCGTCCCAGATCATCAACACTGAAAGAATCATTGATCGGTAAGAAGTGTACGACCTTCGTAAGCCTATCGGCGACAGACCAAACAATATCACTTCCCCAAGGTGACCTCGGTCACCCGGTCACAAAGCCCATCGCGACATCATTCCACTTCCACTCGGGAATGGGTAACTGCTGCAAAATCCCCACAGGTCGCTGATGCTCTGCTTTCACCTGCTGACAAGTAAAACATCTCATGACAAATCCAGTAAAATATTTCTTCATACCTGGCCACCAGTACTGGTAGTGTAGGTCACGATACATCTTGGAGACACCAGGATGAACTTCCCAAACTGTGGAATAAAAATCCAAGATCAGATACTGGCGTATGTCTGCTGGCACCCATACACGTCCCTGGAAATGCAAGATCTCATCCTCGCCCTCTGTCCATCCAGGAAGAGGGTCATCTCGTGAAACACTCTACCACAAGAATAATCCTTCTAAGTCTGATAGCTGCCTCATCTATACCAGACCAAGTAGTGTAGAGGTAACAACTAAAGAAGGTAGGATAGTATGTACCTTCCTATCATGCACCGCCAGATGAATGTCAGAGAACAGATCCATCAGCTGCCACACACTGCTGGCCTCCTGAACAGCTTGAATCTGGGTTCTCCTTCTCAATGAATCTGCCACTGCATTGCCCTTTCCAGGTGTATAGGCGCGTTTGAAGTCAAAGTACGGAAGATACTCACCCCACCTATGCTATCTCAGATTCTGATCATGGTGAGTGAAGATATACTTGAGACTCTTATGGTCGGTGAAAACCACAAAGTGCTATCCCAGAAAGGAGTGTTTCCAACAGCATAAGGCATGAACAATGGCTGCCAACTCCAGATCATGTGTAGAGTAATTCCTCTCATGTGGCCTCAACTACTAAGACACATACACAACGACTGCATATCACTACATAAGAAAAGATCCTAGCCCAATACCTGAAGCATCACAATAAGTAGTGTAGCACTTTCCTGGCTCTTGATAGACTAGTATCGGGACTGACGTCAACCTCCCCTTCAGCTCCTGAAAGGCTGAATCACAAGAATCTGACCTTAAAAACATTACCCCCTTATTTGTCAAACCTCTCAAAGGTGATTCTAGGCATGAAAAGTCCTGAATGAAATGTCTGTAGTATACAACCAACACTAGAAAACTCAGTACCTCCAAGACGTTCTTCAACTGGTCCTAGGAAACTAAATCTCTAACTTTCTCTAGGTCCACAGATTCTTCTACTTCTAAGATGACGTGACCCAAGAAGCGACTCTGGTCCATCCAAAAGTGGCACTTCGAGAGTATAGCATACAGCCGATGCTCTCCCAGTGTACTCAGAACGATCTCAAGATATGTGGAATGGTCATGTCGAGTGTGAGAGTACACCAAGATATCGTCCATGAACACCACAATGAAAGAGTCCAAGTATGGATGGAACACTCAGTTCATCAGTGCCATGAACACTACAGGCGCGTTCGTGAGACTGAACGGTAAGACTGTATACTCGTATAGTCCATACCTTCTCTTGAAGGAAGTAAGAGGTATATCTGATGGTCTAATGCACAACTGATGATAACCGGACCTCAGGTCAATCTTCGAGAATACTTGGGCTCCCTGAAGCCGATCAAAGAGGTCATCAATCCTCGGCAAGGGATATTAGTTTTTGACCATTAACTATTTTATCTTCCGATAATCCACACAAAGCTGAAGGGTGATATCTACCTTTTTCGCAAATAGGATAGGTGAACCCCATGGAGAAGTACTGGGTCGGATGAAACCCTTTGCATGTAACTCCTCCAACTACTTCTTGATCCCATGAAACTCATGTGTATCCATCCTATAAGGAGGAATGGACACCGGTGCCACTCCTGGAACGAGCTCAATCGAGAAGTCTACCTCACTCTTCAGTGGAAAACCCAAAAAGTCTTCCAGAAAGACATCCTTGAAATGATCCACCACTGGGGGAAAGTCTAACTGTGAAGTCCCCTGGTCATCTAGATAAAGACTGGCAATCTGGGCTATAACATCCCCTAGCCCATGATTCTATGGTCCAAATCTACCCACCTGGACATCCCACCTACCTCTATGAAGGAAATATCCTCCCTCTGGTGATACGAAGATCACCCTGCGGCGATAGCAATCGACGACAGCCTGGAAGGGAACCAACAAGTCCATACCAAGAATGACGTCATAGCCCATCATCTCTAGGACATAGAGGTCTCATAATAAATGACACCCCACAACCTCAAGAGGGCACTCTATGTAATGTTGTACGCTAGATTTTCTTGTTCCCAACGGCGTGTCAAGAGTCAACAATTCGGTAGACGGAAAGAAACAGATCCCAAGGCTCTCCACAACCGCAACACAGATAAATCTATGTGAAGCACCAGTATCGAAAAGGGATGACGATAAAACTGAGGCTACTATGATCGTACCTGAAACTGTAGAAGGGTCGGTATCCTACTCCTGATAGGTCTGCTCCATGGAGAAATAATGGCCTACACCGTGACCCTGAGCCCGAGGCTGACCGCTCTGAGCTGATCCACTCTATTGTCGCTGATGACCTTGTGACTGACCACCACAACCACAACCTCCACCTCGGCCCGAACGGCCAGAAGAACTCCAGTTCCCATACTGCTGGTAAACTGGCGAAGCATCTCCAGAACACGGGGTCATAGAGGAACCCCTACTACTAGATGATGGTGAGAAGATGTGACAGAAGTGCTGAAGATGACCCATCTTGCAGCAATATTGGCACTCAATCGGATCTCTCTGGAACTGAGTCCTAGTATTCCCACTCCTACCGCACTAGTAGCATACAACCTGGCTGCCAGAAGACACATCCCACGAACCTCGATCTCCTCAAGAAGACTCTCTGTGACACTTCCTAATGTCTGTGAGAGGAATACCAGCTCTAGATGTTGAACAAACTTTTCTCACTGCTCTAGAATCCCTCAGATTGCGGTCAGTAATCAGTTCATGGTTGATGATGGATGATATAGAAGTCAACTAGAACACATTCACCTAGGACCGGATCTCCTGCCTAAGACCGTCCTAGAACTTCCTAGCAAGGAACAACTCATCACCTGCAGGGATCGATGTGAAACACTTCATCTCAGTAAAACAAGATGAGTACTCCATGACAGAAAGTGTACCCTACTGCAGACTCATATACTCCCGGGCTCGATCGGCCCGCAGGGTCTCCAGATAGAAGTTGAAATAGAAGGTGCGTCGAAACTCATACCATGAAATACTCTGCTGGAATCCTGACTAAGAGATCACCTCCCACCGCCTCTTGGCAGTGTCCTGGAGAATATAGGTGGACAGCTTTACCCTCTTCTCTGGGGGTATCTTTAGATGCTCGATGATAGATAGGGTGGCCTCGAACCATGACTCTGCAGCCTGGGGTCCTCCATCCCTTGAGAATGTAGGAGGATGCTGCTGGTGAAAAACCCTCGTCAACTTAGCCATCGACTGGGCAGGAGGCGACACTCTCTGAAAATTATATATCATCCTTCGGAAGTCTTCCCTGAACTCTGTATCGGCACCTATGACGGGTATAACTGTTGGTGCAAAGGCTGGCATAGCAGGAGGATCAACATGAGGTTCCTGATCGGCCATATCCGGTGTCTGGTCACCATCTAGCAACTGACGCATGACTGGAGGATGTCTTGGAGGCATAGCTTTGAAAGATCAAAAGCGTTATTTAGATCCGGATAACAATGGCTGAAAACACAAGAGTATAAAATGGGAACAAGGGAAAGAAACTATCACGTTTTACAAAACGCGACTACACAACGGGTATAAAAACTACATAGAGTGTACTTTTATCCATTAACATGGGTGTGTACTCCTGCCACTACTGGTCGTGTAACACCCCAAACTACACAACGAGTTGTTCCCAAACACGGCGTGTACTTGAACTCTAAACCCCTGCCCGAGTCTCCTTACACGACTGACCCACACAGTCCAAACTAACCCCAGACTACATGGCGTGTTCCCTAGGGACACGGTGTGTACTAGACACTGTCTCGGTGGCCCAAGTTTTTGGTTACACAGCCGTATACATGGCTGCGCTTACACGGCGTGCTTCGATCAAACACGGCTTGTATAGGAGAAGATAACACTGACACGTGTTGTTCGTGACACGGACGGGTACCTGGGACAAAACTACACGGCGTGTTTTTTACCAACACGGCGTGTTCTACTCGAGCTTCCTCGGCCCGTGTTGTTAGTAACACGACCGAGTACACAACTCTAAACTACACAGCGTGCACCTTCCGTAAATAGAGTGTTCCTGATGTTATTTTCACAACACTATGTTTCTGCTCACACGGTCAGTGACACAGCCTGAAAACTACACGGTGTGTATCCAAAAAGTACACACCGTGTATTATGGGATTTTTGGGCAGTAGCTCAGAAACTGCACAGAAGCCCAGAAACACTGAAAACGAGGCAAAGAGGTTCCAAATTCCGATCCGTGAGGGCCCATACTCCTTGCGAATCAATTCTTGGAATCTATTACAATCATGTACAAGAGAAAAAATGATCATGAACCACCAACTTCCAATTCAAGAGGGCCCATAACACCTCAAGATTCAAAATTTGGAATTCATTTCAAGAAATGTATAAAACAAACTGTTTCTCTATCAAAATGTAGTGACTCTATCAAACATCTATCACAACGGCATGCATAATCTACACATAGTCTATCACAACAACATGAAATCTATAATGCTCCCTAGATGGCTTGGCAAGAAAGCATGGCATGTGATTTCTAACAAGTTCCTATAAAAATCATGAGATGGAATACCCACATCTCATCGGGTTGCGACAGAAATAGAACCTTAATATCAAAATGATAACAACACAAAGCATGTGAATCACTCTAGGTGAAATCATATCAACCATAAAATTCCAAACCAAAAAAACATCAATAAACGAGGTAGTATGGGTTTTCCATGTACACCGGTTAGCTACTCCCAGGAACAACATATTACCAAGTATAGAATCTGTCATATCCCTGGACAAAGTCTCCAAACAGTAAAGAAAGAGAAAAGAACAACCTATGATACCACTTTGTAACATCCCGGTTCCAGAAGCCACCAAAGGTGCCCCATACCTGGTTGGTCACATGGCCTCATGCACATTTCCCCAAATGCCAGTGTCTTCCGACTAGAAGCGGGGGCCTTGGGTGTGATAGTGGGGAGACTACGCCCACATTGGCAGAGTACATAGTGGAAATAAATAAACATGTAATAGCGGAAGCAGTGAATAACCAACAATAAAAAACATCAGAAGACTAAATCAACAAACTAGAGCACATATGTATATATGGAATGATGCAAGATACATCTCTAGGAAAGTATCCAAACAAGTCACCATGATGAAAACACCACAGTACCAAATCAAGTACAAAAGAAATGTAAATATCTCATCATCATCGCAAGCCAATGCTTGGTCCCTTGCTCTCCTACTCCAAGCAATCAAGTTCCAAAAGTCGAAGTGCACTTGCCCTTGTCTATACCTGCAACAACATAGTCAGCTTGGGACTAAAAGAACTGCCGTAACAGGGTGTGAGATAAAATCCCGGTAGGCAACCACCCGAATATCTGTGCCTAAAAGTTAGTGAGTATATGGCAGGTAAAAGTACAATAAGCAGTAAACAGCAATAGCAAGTAGTAGGCAGGAAACAGTAAGTAGTGAAGCAGGATGATACACAACAGTAATCAACCACAACAACAACAACAGTAAAGCAAAATAGCTAACAAAAACAGGAAACCCACTGGGAATTAGCCCCAGCCATCCCCTCTGGTCCTAACCATGAAATTCCACAACCCACTAGGCAGTTCACTCAGCCTAACCCCTATGGATTGGTCATATGAAATTATGATACTGTCTAGGGAAGATCACTCAGTCAATTCCTCTTGTAGTCTAGGGTAGTCAGGGACTCTCTAAGGAAGATCACGAGGTCTAACCCTCTTAGCCCCACGGTCTTGAGTCTCTCTGAGGGAGATATATCGGTCAATTCCCTCTATAGCCTCAGGTATACCACTGACTCACTGAGGATGCTCACTCGGTCAATTTCTCCTCTATCCTGGGAAGGTTCGTAAAATGATTCAAACATGGTAAGACTCTCTGAGGAAGCACACTCGGTCTACCCTTCTGTAGTCTATAATATCCAAGACTCTCTGGGAGCTCACTCGGTCCATCCCTTATAGTATATAATGTCCAAGACCATATGAGGAAGCTCTCTCGTTCTATCCTCCTATAGTCTTTAATATCTAAGACTCTCTAGGAAGCTCACTTGGTCTATCCCTTAAAGTCTATAGAACCAGGTTCTCTCAGTCATGCGCGAGTCAGTGCATAATAATGCTTTAAATCCATAGTACACCGAAAGAACAACTTGCCCAACCAATGTAAACCTATAGAGCTACTTTGATAACAGTCTACAGGGAAACAAACATGTTATGAATATCACTCCATCCTATAATCACAAGGCATGGAAACAGGTGTAACAACCAAAGGAAAACGAGACCCAAAGGTCGTAAACAGAGAAAAGCATGGGGAAAACATCTAATCACAACAATTTATCCTCCAACATGATTAAATTACCTCTACACAAGCATAAAAGAAATGCAGGAAAACAACAATGGAAAAAAGGTAAACACGCAATACCCCATTCAAGGGTATTGGTGGAATTTTCACATAAAACTCAATGACATTGAACGGTATGGCACAAACCACCTACCTCCATCCTAGGAGATCGATATAATTGAACCACGATGAATGATTCTCCCTTGAACATTGTATATATGAGAAAATACCCAAAACATTCAAACCACAATAACTTGATAAAGAGGAAAAATTGGAAAACAAGGCTCAAGTAGATGGAAGAAATCACGACTGTGATTCCAATGCAATTAACGGTGCTCGAATCAGAGAACGGACGGAGTCTATGGAATCCAGAAAAGTTTCATGGTCGTACGGTGTCTCTCAGTCAAACTAGACCTAGACGAAGACTTTTATGGTGATCTGGCGTGACCCCGATCCGATTAATGAAAAAAAAGTACACTGTGTGTAATTTTAGATTACATGACGTGTACTAGGACTTTCCTTACTCCACAAAATTCGTACTCCATGTCACCCCTACAAATCGTGTGTGTGGCCCGGACACGGCTAGCACATGTCTACGAGAAGGAAGAGAGTACACGACGTGTACTCAGAAATTACTGGACGTGTACTTAAAAAATTTCCAGAAACATTATTTTTCTCAAAAAAAAATGAAAAAGGAAGGACATACCTGAAATGAAGATATGAGTTCTTACATTGTGTTATCTAGGATTCTAGATAGTAAGACTCTGAAAATTGTCTGGAACCCATAAAAACATAATCTTTTTGCAAAGGCAGGCTATGGTATGATATTTGAGATCCCATACTCCCCCCGAATAAACTTTTTTACATCCTATTTTATATCATAACTTAATAAAATTCAATTAAATATCAAACTAGATACACTAAATTTCGATCCCAGGGGGACCATAACACTATAGGGACTGAAGTTTCTAGTCTATCCAAATGAAAAATTACATATACCAATACCCTAAAAAATATATGCTATTTATGTCATTACATTTATTAAAATGTCATTCATACCTAGCAAAACTTCAATCACAATAGCATGCAATCAGTACTGCATCCTAAATGGCATGAAACGAATGAATCACATGTGATCTCTAGAAAGGTCCTATTTTTTTATGGAATTCCATAACTTCGTCTCATTAGGTTGCAACATAAATAGAACCACAATGATGTAAATCATAATAACACAAAGCAAGTGAATGACCCAATGATGAAATCAAAACAACTCTAACAATTGAAAAACCAGAAAAATTGCATAATTCATGATGACATGGATTTTACCTATAAATGGGTTAGCTAATCATTTAAAAAACTTATTACCAATTTCTTATTTCTTATTATCCTAGTCTATAGGCTTTAAATAGTGAGAAAAATTAGAAAATAACTCCTTTGATACCACTTTGTAATGTCATGGTTTCGGTGCTGCCAAAAGGTTGCCAGTACAAAGTTGGCCACATGACCTCAAGTAAATTTCCACAAACGCTAGAGGATGATGACTAAAATTAAGGGCCTTGTTTGTGATAGTGGGGAAATTATTCCCTAATTTGTAGTGTATACATAGCAGAATAACAAATAGTAACAATATCGAAATTAGTAATACCAACAAAAGATGTAAACAAAAGAATAATTGTGGGAATATAAAAACAAGAGAATATATAAATTATTCATGTTACATGTATCTAGGAAAGATTCCAAACAAGTCAAAATTATTGAAATCAAAACTAAAACCAATGTAAAAAGGAAAACGAGTAAAGTCTAGTACTTCACAATCCTCATCATTGTCCAATAATCTCCAGCTCCAACAACAATCATGTAGCTGAGCTAGAAGGGTGCATTCCCTTATATATAGTAGTAACCATATAATATGTATAGTTCTAAAAGCATGACTAAAAAAGGATTTGAGACGAATCATAGTGGGAAACCACCAAATGATATTTTCCTAGATATCAATGAATATATATAGTAGGTAATATGATGGAATGAAGATATAAACTAGGAATTACTCATAAGTAAATAATATTATAGCTCTAATTACAATCATTTACATTTGTTATTCATACGTTGAATAATTTAAAAAAAATTATCTAGCCTAATCTCTTTATCCCGTATGGAATAGGAAAAACATACATCTCAGAAGACCATCTAAAAAATTAATTATGACTGAGTCCATGCTTATGCATTATCTTGGAAGACTCATCACAATCATTCAATCATTCATAAACAAACCTCTGGGTAATCTCTCACTATCTAACCTCTTCGGTTTAACATAGAACATATCATTTACAAACGACCAGCTAGGTAACTCTCCCAGTGAATACCCCTGTGTCAACATGGCATCAATAAATTATAAACAACCACTGGGAACTATCATTGTCAAAACCCCCTAGTTCAACATAGCATAAATAATCATAAATGAACTCATGGGTAGCTATCACTATCAATACCCCTAGGTCAATGTATACAACAAGTCTCTCATGGTCCAATCTAATAAATAAGGACACCCCTATAGTTTTCCTGGTCCATGGATCTCACAGTCCATTGTAAAAACAATGCACATATCATAACAGGGCAACACATGTAATATAAAACTACTACATGGATAACATTCACAAGAATAACACATGAAATTAATATAATAAATAAAATACCATCCTAAAAAACTAAAGTCATGGGAAAAAGGTACGCCTTATAGGCAACCAAAGTGGTGACCCGTAAATAAGGAACCTGACCTTATGTATATAAAACAACCCCTTTTTAATCTACTAAACCTTATCAGGTAAACAATATGGTTAATTTTCCTTTCAAAAAATACTATATACATGGGTATGTGGCACTTTTAGAATATATAATTAAAATAAGAGAAAATAAAGGAAAAAAACACCTACCTCGACATCGTACGATCGATAATCTTGAACGTCAGCCCTTGAATCAGCCTAGAATGACGTAAATATATAAAATGGGTAAAAAGATCAACCCTTTATAACTCACGATTGATGATAAATCATGAATAAAGGATATATGGTAATTGAGAACTTACTGGTGGGAATCCAACGTAACTGACGGTGTCTCAATCAGGGCTCGGATGGAGAACCGGGAGGGGGCTTGAAGTTAGCGGTTGTTCCATCGCTCTCCTTTACGAAACATGTGGAGAATAAGGTTGTTCTAAACATGATATGTGACACAAATCCATGTTATTAAATAAAAATAAATGAACATGGGATGTTCATTTAATGCGCATGTTGTGTATTAGCTTCTACTAGCCCTCGTTTTAGGCGGTCTGTCAGGTGACCTATGTGACCATGTACTATTTCGTTACACGGCCAGTACATGGTTGTACGCGTTACTTGGGTACATGGTGTGTAATCATAAGTACATAACATGTACTTATAAAATTAACAATTCTTAAATTTTCCTAAATAATAACCTGAAATAACGATCCATGCCTCAAAATTATGATCCAAGTTCTTACTGTGATTTTTGAATGGTTTTTTCACCATGGAATTTCCTTTACATTTTCTTCATCTCTAATATAATAGGGGTATAAAAAGTGGTATGACTCTTCAATTTATTATTACTTTATTACCCTTAAAAATTCATCATTTTTTAAGTAATGAAAAAAAATGGAATTTTATGTGCTCCTTTAGTTCCAAATACAACATTATACTTATAGATATTTGTCACAATTTAACTATAAATTAAAACAACAGGATACATGATAGATCATGTACGTATCATATGGAAGAAAATATAAGAATTAAAAATAATATGAAGATATTTGTTATTGAAAATTTTACAATAGAAAATGATCAATAAAAACATGATAATATGAAAGATAAAAATGGATGAATATTAGTCAAGGAATAAAAATGTTATTTATATATATGGACATCAAAACAATCTTCTTTACGAGGAAAATTTTTTAAATCTAAAAACTATTATGCATTCCATAAAAATGTATGCACTTTCAAAGGATGAACCATAAAAATTATTTTTATGGGATAGAGAACCAATGTTAATATAAAACATGTAGCTTTCAATGAAATAACTTCATGTTTACTTTTGGTGTAGAAAGATAGTATAATTTGGAATCAAATTCTTGTTCAAATAAATCAAAAAATTTTGTAGAGTATTTATAAATAGAAATATTTAATAAATGATGAATAAAAAATGACATTTTGTTAATACCTTCAATGTATATGTAAGATAAATTATATTTATAAATATCTTCTAAACAGATAAAATTTGGACCATAAATGGAATTTATTTGATCTAAATTATTGTTTGTAGATCTAGAATGGTTTTCAAAAAATAATTTTATAAATATTTAATTCAATTTAAAGATGAATATAATATAATAGTGTTTATTTTGTTTATCAGTTTTATAAATTTTGTGGTTGATTATATAAAGTATTTTTTTGGAGTGTTGAGATAAAAAAGTATAAAAATGATCATGATTAAATTATATAATAATGGAATATAACATACCTCTTATCCTGTATGAAATTACATTGTTAATTGGTGGATTAATCATAGAGTTTCATTTGTGGAAAACAATTAAAACATGGTTTTGAAGAAAAGTAAAAATTACTTGTTATTATATTTGTGATAACCATTCACATTAAGAATGTAATATCAATCCACAAAAATAAATAATCTATTAAGGTAGTATTGTACAGATAAAGTATGTATTTAGTAGTCCCCAAAGAGAATATATCCCCATAAATGATGGGACATAGATGAAATACTAAATTTAATAACATTATACTATTTAAAAAATGATTTTATATTCAAAAATAAATAAATTAAATCGGGGAAATAATAGAGTTGTAGTAGATTGAATGATATTTATTAGGAAACTCACTAAATTTTAAAATATGTATATTTATTTGAAAATGGATGAAAAAGGTAATAGAATCTTTTTTTGTAACAATTAATAAATAAATTCTTTGAAATTGATTTTTAATTATATATGAGTGTGTTTTTTTATTTAAAATATAATCTCTATACAAATACAGGAACTGCGTATAGTTCAACTTGTGATAATGAATGAGAGTTGTAACAAATGGAAAAATAAGAATATAATAAGAGTAAATATGTTACTCTATTTAATTGTAAATGATATAAATTTGATGATTCAACCACTATAAGTGATAAAAATTCAAGAATTAAAACACAATGGATGATAAATATAAATTAAAAAACAAAATATTCCCATTTGAAATGAGAGTTATTGTTTATGGAAATTACTAAAAAGCTATACCAAATTGAAAAAATAAAATTATTAGAACAATGTGTATTGTATAATTGATAATAGTATTATATGAACCAAATTGGTGTCCTAAAAACTCTTTATAAACATGTTGATGTAATATTAAACAATGAAATATTTGTATACAATGAGAATTTACATGTTTATATAGTTCATGTGGAAAAACCTTCAGACATTTTGTGATATCGATGTTATTAAAACATATTATTGTGATTTTTTATTGATAAAATATTTAATTTACCAAATGGATGTAAAGATAATATTTTGAAATGGTTATTTTAATGATGGAGGTAACATGAATGAAATTTATTGGGTTTCAAATATTGGATAAGGAATCTAATGTTTGTAGAATTAAGATGGGATTTTATGCTTTCAAATAAGAACCTTACTCATGGTATGATCTATTTGATATATTCATTAATAAGAATAAATATAGATGTGAATTTGTTAATTATAATAATTATTTTAAATCTAATAAGGAAGTGATTTTTTTATTTTTCATCTATGATTATAAGTTTATATATAAATAAAAAAATTAGAATTCAATGTAAGAATTTTGAAAAATCACTAGCATAGATATTGAAATGACTATTTTCATTGAAAAAAAGGTTTTTTAATTGGAAATTTTATCAAAAAAGGATTTATACATTTATTTATCAAGATAATATATATGACATATATAGTGAAGTTGTTTTGAAATAAATAATAAAATCCAATTTAAACCCAGATTATTATTGGAATGAAGCTATGAAACATTGTTACATGAATTAAGATAATATCACACATTATTTGAGTATGATTGGAATATTAATGTGTCTCATATTGACAAGACCATATTTATTCATCACAACATTATTATACACCTCGTACAACGGTTTATCCCATTAATAACATTTGTTGGTTGTAAAAAAACATTATGAAGTTTATTTAAGGGATAACTTATTATGGTTTAGTTTAATTTGTATAGAATAAAAATAATATTACTTGTATTTATATAAATATTAGGTTACTAATAATTCTATGGGATACTCTATATGTAGTGGGGTGTTTCATTTGTATCATGCTTGTTTAGTTTCTCTATAATAAGAAGGAAACATCCCCTCTGTACATAGTTGATTTGGAATTTATTTCTTCAAAATATGAATCAATATAACATGAAATGGATGAAAACATTATTTACAAAAATAGATATGCTATAATAACTCCAATGATGGTTTATTGAGACATCAAATGTGAGTGAGTATAATGGTGTAGGATGTGGCTCATTATGGACTTTTCCTGAAACTCATTCCATCAAAAGATTCCACCAAAACAGTGGAACCAATCAAGGCCGCACACCGAAATGGTGGCACCATAATGGTCGCACCATCACGTTCACACACCGAAACGGCGGCACTGGGAGAAAGGCACCATGATGGTGGCACCGTACCAGTCGCATTTTCATGGTCTCTCACAGAATCTGTGGAACTACTTTATGGTGGCACTGTTAAGGTGGCACTGTGACCATGGAACCACTTATGGTGTCTCTCCAAATGGTGTTCCACACTTGTTCTTTTCTAGTTTCTGAATTTTTATGCTCTCTCAATGTATCATTTGATGTACATGTGTTTAATACTTTTTAAGGCCTTTTAATTCCCATAATTATATAAAATTTCCCCGAAGACTAGGTCAACCCATGACATACCAAAATGTGTGGCTTGTCCTCAGTGTCACACCTTTACCCATACTTTCCAATTCCACCCCTTTTGCACATTTTCCTTTGATTAAAGGAATCATTTTTATGCAAAACTATTATGGCTACCTCTATGATGAAAATTATTAAATGACAGTTAATTCCATCTTGTGTAACCACCAAACCGAATGGTGAAACTACGATCCAACTTTATAGCCTTTCAAAATTCTTATCTTGTAACTCTAGGATCTCGACTCTTTATCGCATGAGAATTCATTATTTTTTTATTCCTTATTCATGGTTGGATTATTTTTCTTTCCTTGGTTTCCTTGGATTACCCCCTTCCTGAGGCAAGTAGTGCACCTATGTTGGAGCTTTTCTGCTGACTCATGAAGTCCCCAGAGTTCCTCCTTTGCAAGTCGCTCATCTCTAGTTCTTGGAATGTGGAGAGAAACCTTGTTTTTTAATCAATCATGTAGGGTCCTTGCTTCTTATCTCTTTATAGTGTATCATACAGGGTGGGTATGCTAATGTTTCTATGAGGAGGGATTTAACCAAACCTTAATGAAGATAATCAACAGACTTTTAAAGAATGATGGGCTGTGTTTGTTGATGATACTGTACTCTTCTACATTTTCTTATATGTTGTGAATTATATGGGCATATGTCCATTGAAAAATGTGCTCGTTGGTGGTACTTCCTTATGCACTAATGAAACTTTTCTTTCTGGATAATTTTGTGACTGAATGGTTGTAATAAGGAAACTGGTTAATCATGAAATCTTGGATGATTAAATGGATTCCAAATGTATAAGAATCCTTGTGTGGTCACCCTGGTTAAACAAATGGAAAGACGGAACTAAAGGTTGGTGTGTCTAAATCTAAAAACAATCTTACTCTATTATGGTGATGTGTATATTTGTTCTGCTTGATGTTTGGGGTGTAAAATGGTTGTGGATGGGATCCCCTATTGCGCAGTTGTTAGCTTGTGTATTTGGGCTAATGTGGGGTCATATTATGGGGCTTGGTATGGTTCCAGTACTTTGAGGGATCTCACAGATCCCCTTTGTTGTTGTGACTTTACAAGAGAACTGATGTTGAATGCTTAAATTGTTGTTTTCTATTTTTCATTCCTTGGAATTTGGCTATGATTTATATTATCCAAGTATAGAATAATTATCTAAATGGAATCACATGAATATGAAAGCAAGAATGGGTTCAATGGGGAACTGTTTTTCTGGGAATGGGTTGTGACATGGTTGTGGTTGTGGTGCTTCTTATGAATAAATATTAATGGGGTTGTTTCTATATGGGATGGTTTTATAACTCCTATGTTAGGATGAGTTCTTTTTTCCTATATTTATAATTTAGTTTTTATGTTTCTTATTCGTGCCCCATCTAAGTTGTGTACATTGTGCCAAACACCCCCATTTCATGGGGGAGGGTGTTTTTTCAACACTCCCATGAGTGTCTAATTATTAAATCCTTTTCTTATCTCTTTACCTAGTATCCCAATACTCTTCAGGAAGGCTATGATGGTCTAAGGTCCCTTATATCCTAAGATTCTTTTGGTAGGGTTATTGTGGTGGCCGGCCCAGGTGTGTGCAGGCAGGTTGTTTCCCAAGTGTCTTTTTCGTGTGACCCAGGTGTCTTCAAGCATGGCAGTAGTTATTCGGGCCCATGTGTCTTTAGGTGTGGGGGTATTCATTCTATCCCTAGTGTCTATGGGTGTGGTTACTTGTGGTTTTGGGCCAGGTGTTTGCGAGAAGGATGGGTGGTTGCGGTAGACATGGTGTTTGCAGGTGGGGTATGAGAGTGGAACTACGGTGGAAATGGAAAGGATGGTCTGACACATATGATGTTTTCAATAACCAGTGGGAATGTGATGCAGGGAACCCAAACATTGATGTGAAAGTAATATTACCTTACTTGACATTCGTTATCTGTGGAGCGTTCCTTGGTGGGGTTTGGGAGGATAGTTTCTTTACAAGGTGCTTTGATTATCTCATTTTCTCACCAGTAATTAGAATGTCCCCCACTTGTGCATGATAGATTTTGGTTTTCCCAACTGAGTATACCTATATATTTACCCTACATATATAAAACTGCTTTCAATATTCCAAGAGGACTTCGAGGATAGTGTGGGAACGTACTAGTTTAGACATTGGGACAGGTTTTTTGTTGTTTTACTCTTTCTTGTATTTACCTTTGGAGTTTTATTGTATTGTAGTACTTACTATTTGAAACATTCAAATGGGAAATTATTGTTTGGTCATTACGTTAACTTCCAGTTTTGGTGTTGTTTGGGACTTACTATATTATCTCCCGATCCTACCAAATAAAAAGGGTAATTCCTACAATTTTTTTACCAGTGATTATATACCCTTGGATCAAGTCGCCACTTCGAGGCCTATTGTTGGCAGGACTCAGGGGACATTATCGGTCTTTCAACTTGAGGGGGGGAAGGGTTTTGGAATCTCTGGTCCCATTCCCTCATCTTGGTGAAGGCGGGTCGTGACAGAATGGTATCAAAAGAGGTTGGGAGATAAAATGGAGTCCAGAGTTAAGAATATTGAGGATTGTATGGGATGGTAGGGAAACAATGTTAGGAAATATTGGTGTGTGAAATAGGCCACGGAATACCAGCTAGGACATGGGATTTTAGGGCCCCCTATGATCCGATGCAAAGACTCCAGGCCCACCGAATGACCAAGTGAGGCTACACTAATTACAGGGTAGGCACCCAAGGAAAGGTACATGAAACATAATGACTTGTGTTCTTTTGTTTCTTGGGTATATTGGGGATTTAAAATGAATAAAACTTCAATGAAAAATTAAAAGCAATCGTCTATACTACATTGGTTTTAGCATTCCTTGTTTTCCATGTAGCTATCGCACATGGACGATGACCACGAGTAGTTCAAGTTATCGAGGACCCGGAGCATGATCAGTGGTAGAGGAAGCTTCGTTCCTTTCAGCGGAAGACCCTCTCGAAGTATGAGGGAAGTGTCTCAGATATGGAGATAGAGGGCTGGCATGTGAAGCTGGTGATAACTCTCAACTTGACATGGGCTCCGACGGAGTACTGGGTTCCTCTGGCTGTGAGCCAGATGCAGGGTGCAGTAAGTCAGTGGTGGATTCTCTATCATGGGGAGAAGAGAAAGGCTGAGGTTATGTGGGCTAACTTAGAGAGGGAGTTCTAAGCGGAATTCATCTCTTCCATGATGACGGCCGAGTAGAGGCAGGAGCTACTCTCCCTTCAGTAGGTTAGTATGTTAGTTAGGTCTTTGGGGATCATGTTAAAGGATCTCCTTCACTTTTCTCCAAACCTTTTTCTAAATGAGGAGACTCGGGAGAGACGTTTAGAGGAGGAACTCTAACCTTCACTTCAGTATGTTGTTACACCCTTCACCCTACTGATGTACATGGAAGTCTAGAAAAATGCTGAAGTGGTGGAGAGGATGAAAATTCAAGGATGTGTTCCATGAGATGGGAGCTAGTTTGTCTCGTAAAAGGGAAAGGCCATCAGTACCATGCCTCCAACATCAGTTCCTTCTATGATTCAGCCAGGAGGGGGGGAGTATGCCCCAATAGTTCCAATTCCGACATCTCATTCCACTCCCTTTCTTTTCATTCTCAGGACTGAGATTATTCATATGTGGAAGCTGTGTGCACCTTCAGAATCTGTGGCCATACATAGTACATTACAGGGGGTGGCCAAGTCCATCACCCACCTCAGTAGCAACAATTTCCAAGCAGGCCCTTTCAGTTGCATCATTAGGGACTGCGAACTCCAACTTATCCGAGATAAGACATTGCGGGAGGAGGCCAACCTCATGGCGCTTCTCAAGGACCTTGACTAGGCCGTTGAAAGGGAGGCGGCCGATAGTTGAGGGGTAGAGGAGCTGGGTAGGGCAGTTACATGCCACAGATGAAACAATTAAATGAGGATCGTAAGTCTTCTGTGGTACAATCTATCTGTTCATCACTCTTGTATCTTCATTTTTTGATTTAGGGGATTCACACTGCTTTTCTGCACCCAGTCTATCACATTATTTACGTCTAGACTCAGAGAGGATTCCCATACCCATGGTTTTGAGTACGCTAGTCAGAGGTCATCCCAGCTTGTCTCGGGTTTTCCGAGAAAGTAGACTGATGTTGGGACCACATTGTTCTACTAAGGACCTCCTTTTACTGCAGATGCAGCCATATGATGTCATTCTTGGAATCGATTGGTTGTTCTTTGTATGTGCTGTTATCAACTGCTTCAGAATAATATGGTGTTTTTTGATGTGGGTGGACAAAGTGTGACCTTCATTGGCGAGCGAGTTTTCCAGAAGGGTATCCGGCGAGTGAGGCCCCTTATGTATTTATTACCCATGATTTAATTAGAGTCGGTTGATACAGTGATGCTGGATTTTTCAAGTATTGTCAGTGAGTTCATAGACATCTTCCCTAAGGAGATGGTGACCCTACCCCCTCGACATAACATCAAGTTTGGGATAGAATTTCAACCTGGTGCCCTTCCTATTTCGATTGCTCCCTATCATATGGCTCCCTCTGAGCTTCATGAGTTACGGATTCAGATCGAAGATCTAATGAAGAAGGGTTTTGTTCAACCAAGCGCATCATCATTGGGTTCTCCAATATTGTTAGTGGAGAAGACAGATGGTGGTCTCATGTTGTGCACAGACTACCGGAGACTGAATCAGGTGACAATCAAGAACTATTTCCCTATAATGATGATAGACAACCATTTTGACTAGTTGAAGGGAGCATGATTGTTCTCCAAGATCAACCTGCGGTTGGGATATCACTAGTGGAGGGTGAAGAAGGGTGAAATATCGAAGATTGCCTTCATGTGCTGATATGGTCACATAGAGTTCTTGGTCATGTCATTTGGCATTACGAATGCACTAGACATTTTCATGGGGATCATGAACTCCGTCTTATGGGAATATCTAGACCAGTTCGTTGTCGTGTTTATTGATGACATCCTGATCTACACAAGATCAGATGAGGATCACATTGATCATCTGAGGACTGTTTTACAGGTCATTCAATAGAACCATCTCTATGGTAAATTGTCCAAGTGCGAGTTTTAGACATCAATAGTGCACTTCCATGTACATGTGGTGTCCGATTAGGGAAGAGAAATTGATCCGTCAAAGGTTGAAGTGTTTATTTCGCGGGAAGCTCCCAAGAAAATGGAAGAGGTTTGTAGTTTCCTGGGTTTAGCGGGTTACTATTGGATACTTGTGCCCAACTCATCCAGAGTTATGACACCTTTGACAGCCTAGAACAAGAAAGACCTGGCTTTTGTATGGAGTGAATAGTGTCGTGCAGCGTTCCGTTATCTGTTGGGAAAATTAGATAGTGCCCCAGTGCTCAGGTTTCCAGAAGAAGGGTGACATTTGAGGTATTTTTTGAGGCTTCAGGCAAAGGATTGGCGTTATGGATGATGAAATAGAATGGGTGATCTCTTATCAGTCTAGGAAGTTATGTCCCAATGATCTTAACTATGCCACCCAGGATTTGGAGATCACATCAGTTGTGTTCGCAATAATGTTGTGGCAGCACTACCTCTTCAAGGTGCGCTATGTGGTGTTCATGGATCACAAGAGCTTGAGGTATTTCTTCTCCCCTAGGGACATGAAAGTGCGGCAGAAGATGTGGATGGAGCTTTATCAGAAAAAAAAAATTCAAAATTTCCTACACCACATGGAATTGGAACATTGTGGTTAATGCCTTCAGTAGGATGTCATGGAAGGATTTGTTTCAAGTGCCGGTAGATGCTTGGAAGGAAAAGGTGGATTTGGTTGTGCTACATTAGGATGCAAGGTTGGATGGTGGTTGAGGATGTCTATTTCAGATGACAGTGCAGTCCTCTCTGTTGCGATAGGTGGAGGAGTCTCAGGTGGGAGACTCAGAGGTGGAAGTGATGCGCGATCATGTTAGCCAGGTCAATGCTATGGAAGGATGGTCGGACGATGAGTAGAATCAGATGATGTTTCACGGGTAGTTGATCTTCCAAGTGGAAATTCTCATGAGCATTCTTTTTGTGTTCTAAAACTCACCAATGGTGGTGTACCCAAGTGTTTCCAAGATGTGATGGGGCTTTAGGGGTTAGTTTTGGTGGCTTTGGGTGAATTGAGTAGTGGAAGAGTTTGTAGCAAAGTGTATCGTATGTCAGCTGGTGAAGGATGAACACCGCATCCTAGGAGGTCTGTTACACCAATTAGATGACCCTGAGTGGAAGTGGGATGACATCTAAATTGATTTCATCACCTAACTACATAGTGATCAAGTGTGTTGCAATGAAATTTATGTTGTGGTGGACCAGCTAACAAAATTAGACCACATCCTGGAAATCAAGGAGTCGAGTGTAGTGGATTCCATATCACAATGGTACATAGATGAGGTGGTGCGGTTTTATGGAGCTCTGATGTCCATAGTCTCTTAATAAGATACTCAGTTTACCTAATAGTTATGGAATGGATAGCAACATCCTTTTGGAACCCTGCTATGCCTCAGCACTGCATTCCACCACTAGAAGATGGGCAGACAAAGCGCACCATCCAGAAGATGAAAGATATGCTACGCGCATGTGTTTTAGACATTGAGGGGTCGTTGGGGAAACACTTGTCTTGGGAAGAGTTTTCCTACCACAATATCTATCACTCAACCATTGGAATGGCTCCATTTGAAGCATTGTACGGAAGGTCATGTTGCTCACCCATGTGCTGCAAAGAGGTCATGGAAGTAGGTGTTCTTGGCCCGGAAGGGGTATAGAGCACTGTTGACGCCAAAAATGTGGCCCGAAAGAAAGGAACGAAAAAGGCCGGCACGCTGCCTCGCGAAGCGCCGCCGCGAAGCTCCGCCGCGAAGCACCCCTACCATGGCGGCGCCGCGAAGCACCAGAGGCGGTAATCCTCCGCGAACCCGTTTGACGTTCGCGAGCCGCCGCGAAGCACCACAGGCGGTAATCCTCTGCGAACCCCTTTGACGTTCGCGAGCCGCCACGAAGCACCACAGGCGGTAATCCTCCGCGAACCCATTTGACATTCGCGAGCCGCCGCGAAGCACCCCAAGTGGTAATACTCCGCGGAAGACGTTGACGTTCGCGAGCGCGCCGCGAAGCACAGAAGGTGGCACGCGAGCCCTGCTTCGCAGCGCCCCTTCCCTATAAATATTGGACTCCCCCTGAGGCCCGGGGAAGGACAATCCGACCTTTCGGCTTCTCCTCTCCCGAATCGCGAAGCACGCTTTGCCCCAGGAATCATGAGCTCCGCGAGGTATTTCTACTTCGCGAGACGACTCTGCTTTGTCTCGTTTTGAGCCCCTCTTCCGGGAGGGATGCCCTTCGCGAAGCTCAAGGGCGTTTGTGGAGGAAGGGGATTCCCAAGGGAACCCGGGCAGCCGCGGAGCACTTGTGCTTCGTGAAACACCCAACCCATACGAGTGATCCCTATGCTAAGGCGGGACCGCTCCACTTCGCGAAGCACTCTGCTTCGCAGGACCCTGCTTCGCGAGGCACCCCTTCTTTGCGAGGCAGTGCTCCGCGAACACTGTTCCACTTCGCGAAGCGCCTTCCACTCACACCTATGCCCCATGCTAAGGCCAAGGCACCCCACTTCGCAAAGCACACTCCTCTTCTTAGCGATTCCTCTTCCCGTGCGGCCATCCAGGTTTGCACGACGTGATTTCAAATTCCCATGGACAATACCACCCGTAGCGTTGCTTCGCCTAATGCTTCTTCGCATAGGCACGCTAACGGCTATTGCTTCTTCGCATAGCCATGCTAACGTGGACCCCTCGATTGTTCTTCCCACGACCCCCCTTTACCATGGCCTTACCATCACCTTCCCTTACCCAAGGACCAGAGGGTACCGGTTATGTAAGTCCTAGGGGTGTGGAGTGAACCCATCTTCGTCCGAGCTTCAGGACGTTAAACTGCCAAGCACCACGTCCTCAACACATGACGTTAAACTGTGACCCAATCTCGTCTCCCTCACGAAGGGTCCCCCCAGGTCGAACATTCTTTACACCACTCGTCTCCACGGGAATGGAACTCTTCTGCACATGGAATGAGATCCTCCTTGTCGGAGTGGTGTATGTTCGCAGGGGAAGGGCTGCCTTAGAGCGTAAGCCCCTAACCTTTCATACGGATGATTTCACCCGTGCATCTTTGTACTTCCCCACTACCAAGGTTAGTGGAGGGAGTTATAGGGAACGAGGCACCCCCATATGGGCCTCCATCCTGCAGTAAGTCCCAACACCATGGGTCGCCCAACGCATAAGCCCCTCTTCGCTTCTCACGAACGCACCCTTCGCGACGTGATCGTGAGGTCCTTGGAAACTCTTGTTTCTCACACCGAGCATGACTCACGTGGGCTTAGAGTGAACACTGACCCTGACCCGTCCATCCTAGCGAACTACGGGGACTTTGATCCGTGTTAAGGCATGATACGTAGGAAGCCTATACGAGGTTCAAGCCCACCAATAGTGGACCAAGGTCTACTTTCACGTCGGTTCACCGACACACCCCACCTGAACTACGAGGTCTTTGATCCATGTCAAGGGATGGTACGCAGGAAGCCTCCATGAGGTTCAAGCCCACCCGTCGCTCATTCACGTCGGGTCCCATTCCAGTCCAGTGGTAAGCCATTGCGACCCACCTTTTGAACTACGAGGACTTTGATCCGTGTCAAGGCATGGTACGTAGGAAGCCTTTATGAGGTTCAAGCCCACCACCCATTGGACCAAGGTCCACTTTCACGTCGGTTCACCGAAAAACCCATCTTTTGAACTACGAGGTCTTTGATCCCTATCATGGCATGGTACGTAGGAAGCCTCTATGAGGTTCAAGCCCACCCGTCTTTCACGTCGGGTTTCACCCCTGTCCAGCACGACGTTAAACCGCACTCTGGTCCAGTGGTAAGCCATTGCGACCCACTCATCACCTGAACTACGAGGTCTTTGATCCGTGTTAAGGCATGGTACGTAGGAAGCCTCCATGAGGTTCAAGACCACCAATAGTGGACCAAGGTCTACTTTCACGTCGGTTCACCGACACACCCACCTGTCGCTCATTCACGTCGGGTCCCATTCCAGTCTAGTGGTAAGCCATTGCGACCCACCCATCACCTAAACTACGAGGTCTTTGATCCGTGTTAAGGCATGGTACGTAGGAAGCCTCCACGAGGTTTAAGCCCACCAATAGGGGACCAAGGTCTACTTTCACGTCGGTTCACCGACACACCCACCCGTCATTTCTTCACGTCGGGTCCCATCCTCGTCCAGCATGACGTTAAACTACATTCTAGTCCAGTGGTAAGCCATTGCGACCCTACCCCATTTTAACTACGAGGTATTTGATCCATGTCAAGTCATGGTACGTAGGAATCCTCCCAGTGGTTCAAGCCCAACTCCCATCGGACCAAGGTCCATCTTAATGTCGGTACGCTGACGATGCCCATCGGACCAAGGTCCACCTTCACGTCGGTACGCTGACGACATTCATCGGGCCAAGGTCCAGCTTCACGTCGGTTTACCGGCACCATCCCGAACTACGCGGACTTTGATTCCCTGCAACGGGGATACGTAGGAAGCCTCATCAAGGCTCAAGCCCAACTCCACAGTCGCCCATAGGCTGGCCCCGGTATCGATATCCCTTCAAGGAGGATCCCTCAATCCGATCTATCCTAGCTAATGCTCTGGTTGGGTTGATCCGTCTCCGCTGGACGTTAAACTCGCGGCATACCCTGTGTTGAACCTGGGAAGCTGAGGAAAACCTCAGATATGTGTCTATGACATGTAATTCCCTGCGCCCGATGTGGGATGCCTCGGGGTTCCACGCCCTCGAGAAGCCTTGTGATCAAGGATAACAGACAGACATGCCAAGTACCCCAACATCCAGACACGCTACTGATGCCTCAACGTGACTACTCCCCTGACCGAAGGTTGCTGCCCTGACTGGACCCTTTGGAATGTCCCGACAGAAGCAGTGTAATTAACCGGTGTCCATGGAAACATGGCACTGGGAAGAGTTTCACGAACTACGTATTAAATCTATAAGGGAGACCCGGACTAGGTGATGAGTTCTGAGGAGGAATCCACAGGAGGAAGAACCGACATCCCATCATCTTGTTTCGATCAAGGAGCAGAGGTCCCTGAATAAGGAGCGAATGCCTCCCGCCTTTGGAAAGCGGTAATGCGGGGCAACAAAGCCGCGCGTCCTCCGCAGACGGATGCGCGCGCCCCGGGGAAAGCATCGGAAACAGAAATGGTGAACCCGACGTGAAATTCTTCTCCTCAGCATGGATATTAGTAGCGTTCGAGACACCAGTAGATTGACGTGTCACCGGATCCAGATATTCGGTGCCTGGTCCCGCCAAGCAAATAGCGGGCCTGTCGTGAAACTCACCGGAAGTCGGGGTAGTAGAACGTGGGGCACTCCGCTCTGCAGCGTGTTGGCGTGGATCCTTCTCACAGACATGGAGGATGGAAGAACGCTGGGGCACTGGCTGTCAATCCTTTTCCTCTCAGTACTGATGAGTTGATCCCTTCGTTTGCCAGGAAGCAGGTTGCTATTTCGGAGATGCGGTCACCATCCGCTCCTCGCCCACGCAGGGGCAGGGGCAACACCACGACGGCCACTCCACATGGCGCCACTACCGCCACGATGGCTGCCATGTCACGGAATACGGGACGCCCACATCCCCTTTCCCCATCAGAGGTCATCCAACGAAGGGTGATCAACAGCCTCGTGCGTAGGTATGAGGAAGAAGGGGTCATCCCAACCCGGGATATGGCCCGCCTGGACCTGGAGGCCTCTAGGCCACGCCGTTAACGCCGCCCTAACAGGCCGCGCATGGAGCCCCTGCTCCCCACCCCGACATTCAACCGTTCCAAGAGCCTATCCCCGGAACGCCTTGACGACTCTTCGCCTTACGCTGAAGAGGCAGGCGCTGTCCGGATCAGTTCGCTCAGGGCCCTGACCCGGGGCCCCCAGGCGAGAGCTCCCGTCCGGCCGCATCAGCACCGCCGTCTGGCCCCGCAGGAAGAGCAGGAAGACTACGTCCCTGCACCACCTGCACCGGCTCGCCTGACCATATGTCAGCGCCGGGCCTGGGCTGAGGACGCTCGCTCAGGCGCGTCCACGTCGACAGCTACAGTGGCCCGAACCACCGCCGACGTGCATTATGAAGCCCCCGCATACATTGAGTAGGGTCACCCCTTCGCCCAACCAAGATTGAGACCCCAACCGCCCCATGGGCAGGCTAGGTTGACTCTCCGAGTTGCGGGCCCCAGTGGTGATCACAGCGAGCTAACCCGCGGTGATGCCACCCCGTACGGAGGTCCTCCCCGTACCACTACTCCACAGAGCGTGGGCCTTCCCCGCTCTGAGGTTCGTCATGGAGGCATGCCTCGTGCTACCCCCATCCTGCAGGAAGACCTGCCCCGCGGCAGTGGCGCTCAGCGCGGAAACATTTCTCGTGCCCGCTGTACAGGGTATGAAGTTCATCCTTCTCAAGGTACCGTCCATCCGGTCCTCTTCCAACGTGGGGGGCCTCCCTACGTCCTCTCTGCAACCAGCGAAGGTCCTCCTCACCCCAGCAACTCAAGGAGTGAAGGTCGGCCTCGCTCCACTCGCATCGACCATGGAGGTCTTCCCCATGCTCCTGCCAGTTCCAACAGAGGCCCCGCCCACATGGGTACTGTTCATGGAGGTCCTCCCCATGTACCCTTTGACATTTGCCCTGGTGCCCCTCGGACCCCGGCTGTCTCGAGTGGGGGCCCTCTCCTCCACGGTGCCAGCGCCGCCCCGAGGCTGCCTGATACGGGTCAACCCTGTCTCGAAGAGCCACCCAGGGGCAGAAGAGCGGGTCGTCACCGCCAAAAGAAGAATCTTGGGAAGTCCTAGGTGGAGATCAAACCTGCCCGCTTCTCCGATTCGGAAGCGGAATGCGATTCAGCGATGGAACCTTCTCCCAGCTCCTTCGTATCAAGGACTGGGACAGGAACCAGACGCGTCAGCCTCGTTCTCCCAGAATTTGAGGTCCATCGGATTCCCGTCTCTCTCCGCAGGTACATCCAGGAGGAAGAAATCCTGGGAATTCCGCAGGTCTCGACCACGCAATCACCGCCTCTGTCACCGGAAGAGCCCTCTACCTCTACCAGGGATCACATAGAGTTATTTTGGGGGCCAACGACGGTAGAGAGACGACACGACCTGTCGCCGGTAGCCGCGGATCCCGTTCCAGAAGCTGTGATTATCAGCCCGTCGTATCGTGACATCGTGGCTAGGTCACCCCACTCTTCGGAGGATGGCCCGGAATTTGGTAGCCAGTCAGCTCGTTTGCTGTATTCTCCACCGCCGAGCTTATTATCCCAAAGGTCTGCCTCATTACCGCTTCTGGTTCCTCAGCCGCCCCTGGTTGACGAGTGGGGCAACACAGGGCCAGACCCTGAGTCCAAGCCTAGGAGCTTCTGGAGTATCCTTGCAGCGGATTACTTCCCGGAGAAGTTCTGGCCGACGGCGACACTGAATTTCCGCATACGAGAGTCTCTTACCCCTGAAGAAGTGGGATGCTTTTGTCGAATGCTCTGGGCGACGCACTTCCGCCTCCGTTGCGAACGGGTGGTATACCCCAGGAGTCGAGATCACTTTGAAGAGATTGGCGAATAGTGCCGCCTGATCGATGCGGCCGCGCTCCTTGTGACCCAACACCCCGAGTCGCCAGGTCACCAGAGTGCCCTCCAACGAAAATGAATTCAGAGTTTCAAAGCACTCCGAAAGATCGTCATGGAAGCCACCCCCATGTGGGTGTCCGTGGTTGGGGACACTATGCTGCCCTTCTGTTCGATCCTATTCGACGACAACCCGATTCGCTATGCGACATCGAGGACAGGCCCTCAAGAGGAATCGCGGTCCACATGGCCGACATTGTGGACAGGGAAGACGAACTGGAACTCCTTGATGGAGACTTCCCCCCAGAGGGCGCACCGCCGCTTCTCGACCCGTCAGGGAGAGTTACCCGTCAGTAGAGGAACCTGCTAGGCCTCCCCGTACCCATAGAGTCACTGGTACTCAGTCGAAACGCCGACAAGGGTAAGGAGCACGTCGGGACAGTCAAGCACTCTGACCCGTCCGCCTCTGTGCAGAAAACGGACGAAGATCCTGAGAATGTCGCGTTACGCCAACAGCTTGCTGAGCAGAAGAAGCTGGTTGACGAACTCTTGGCTGAACACGCCGCAGAGCGACGACCCGACTATGGTAATCCCTGGCCGGGGCAGCAGGGGTAGGAACAATTTCCCCCCGGTGAGATGCCTCCGGGAAACCCTGATCATGCTACTTCCACAGATAGGGTGGAAGCCAGAACATATGGAAAGAGGGCGCGATACGTCTCGCCAACCCCCCCTGAACGACGGGGAAATCTGAAGAATCCAACCCGGGTTCCCCCAGTCGCCCAGCGGGTCGTCCAGCCAGTTGACCCACGAGCGGCCGAAGCCGTCTACCATGTTGAAGAACCTAGAAATGCACTTGTGGTTAGGGATCCCCGTCAAGACAGGGACCCCCACCCTGAGGACCATATTGCAGCACTAACAGCCCGCCTCGAGGCGTTGGAAACGCGGCAGGTGGCGGTCCCACCGGATGGCAAGCCTTATCCCGCGTGGGTGGATGATATGCCCGCGCCTCCGGGTTTTGGGAACCCCACTTTCTCTCCTTTTAACGGGACAGGGGACCCACCCCAGCACTTGGCTCATTTCTCTTCCAGGTGTGGCCCCATGCTGGGGACCCCGGCTCAGCAAGAAGCCGCCAATATCCGATGTTTTGTACAGACATTGGAAGGTCCGGAATTTGTCTGGTACAACCAGCTCCCTATCGGATCGGTGACTGGTTGGGAGGATCTTCGCCGGCAGTTCTTATACCAGTTCAGCTCCACCACGTGAAAGACCAGCATTGCAGACCTCTTCAAGTGAAAACAGAGGCCTGGTGAGCGGGTTGCAGATTTCATCACCCGGTGGAAAGGACATACGTATTCCCTCAATATGCCACTGACTCAGGAGAAATTACTGACAATGTGTGTGGGGAACGTCAAGACAGAGCTGGTACCCTCCTTGATTACCCAGAACTACCCTCGAGGGTTTAGAGATTTCTCGGATAAGGCCCAGCGCCTCGAGGAAGCCCTGCAACAGGCCAGTCAGGCACGTTTGTTGCCCCCTATGATCCCAGCCAGGAGGGCCGCTAGGGCTGAACCCGCCGCGGTGGCTCAAATAGATGCCCCGAGGCGGCTGGAATTGCTGCCGGCGGCACCACCCCCGCAACCCCGTAGAGGTCCTCCACCTCAAGCACAGGATTCTTCCCAGCAGCGACCGCCTCAGAACCGACAGGTTCCCCCGCGCAATGCGCCACCGCCACCTAGGCGAGACAACCAGGCGCCGCCTCCTCGGCAGGCCCCTCCGGTCCCTCGTCAAGACTAGGCCCTCAGGGCCCCCTATCCGGAAAGAAGGTACCAGACCTATTCGTTCAATGAAAATCAGGTCCCTTGCTACTTCCGAAGTGCTCTAGAGCAAGGGATTGTGTGTCTGCCTGAGTGCAGAAGGCAGGCAGAGGCGCACCTCACCGACCACCCCAACTACTGCCCTTATCATCGGATCCTGGGGCACACCCTCAAGCGATGCTATGTGTTTAAAGACTGGCTTCAGGACCAGGTCAACAACAACATAGTCAAGTTGGGCCCAGCGCCAGCGCAAGTGGCAGGCGTCTTTGCAGGATCAGAAATCGGCAGCGACAGCGAAGGTGAGTGGCAGCAGGTCCCTAGCCGCGGGTCCCAGAAATACGACAACTGGATGGCTCGAAAAACCATCTTCTGTGCCGAGGGTATCATCCGGGCACGCCTGAAGCAGTCGGAACCTTCAGAAGAAGTAGCTGGTGCCTCAGCATTGTCTTCACAGTCGACCTCTGCCCAAAAGGGCAAGCAGCGGCGACGCAAGAAGAAGCAACATGAACCGCCAGTGTCGTCGTCATCCCGCACTCTCGGTGAATTTATGCCCCCCGAAATGGGAATTCCTCCCAGAATCCGCCCAACGGTGGATGACTCTTCGAGCAACAGTCAAAGTTAAGCTTCGGTTAACACCGTGGAGCTGGTAAAGCCCTATATGACCCCCGACGAGGGGGAACCCCAGGCAGACCTCCCCAACGTTTCCAGCCGACGTCAACGTCGGCGGAATCGCAATCACGCCGGTCATCGAGGTACGTCAGCAGGCACTTGTGACCAAGTCGTGCATGCTACCGAGACGAGGCAGTAGGCTCAGCGCAGATCTCAGCACACGCAAGCCCATCCAACACCCTCGGCTCTACCTCCACCGCCGTTCGTGCTGCTGGATCGGGGGGAGCTGCCTCGTTCGTATCACAGCCAGTCTTGCCCGGCTACAGGCCAGCCTCCACTGTCTAATCCTAGTCCGGCAATTACTCTCCAGGCTTCTACTTGCAGGCAGCAAGAGGTACCCAGTACTAGTTACTCGCCGGCTCAGCCAGCCGGACCCGCTGTGCATCCAAATGCCGAACGACCTCCTATAAGCAGAGGTTCGCGTTTGGAACGAAAGTACGATGTTCTGAAGCATCTGGCCGGCATCCCGGCGAGGCTTTCCATCCTCGAGGCCCTTCGCCTGTCATCTGAAATGCGCGAGGCACTTGCCGAGGCCCTAAGGAGCCCCCTCCAGTTCGAGACGGAAGTAGCAGTTGTGGAAGCCTTCCATACCGAGACGATTGAAAACGCCGAATGTCAGGCGGTTATCTCGTTCTTTGGTGAAGATGAGGACCCTCCCATACAGGGGCACATTCTCCCACTGTATATCACTGGCCACTTCAACAGTGTGGAAGTCCGCCGCTGCCTCGTTGACACGGGTTCTGGAATCAACCGAATTCCGACCCGGACGCTGCGAAAGCTGGGTCTGTCCGAAGGTGATTTAACTCCCTCTGACCTCAGGATCCAGGGGTATGACAGGACAGAGCAAACCCCAGTCGGCAAGATCCGCCTGAAGACTCAGTTCGGTGGCTTAATTGCCAGCACCGAGTTCATGGTTGTTTCTCAGGACACCGCCTACAACGCATTGATGGGTAGGCCATGGCTCCATCTGCATGCAGCGGTCCCCTCGTCGTATCACCAGTGCCTCAAGTACTCGCTCAACGGTCGAGTAGGCATGCTCCAAGGAGACGCGTCCCCTTTCGCTTCTTGTGAGGCCCGCTATCTGGATGCGGGTTATGACAATATTAAGGACAAGCAAATCCTGGTAAGCGAGGATGAGCCCGCCCCGATCACAAGTGATCCCTGGGCAAGCATGGATGACGCCTACATCCACCCGATCCACCAGTTGGAGGCCACGACCCCCGACATGGGGCAATGTTTCGTTGTTTCGGGTACGCAAGGAAGGAATGTTCCCGTGTCCAAGCGAAGGAGGAAAATCACCTTGTACTCCTACATCAACCAGGCTCGGGTCATCCCGGAACCTCCAACCCCTATACGGTACCGAGATGTCAAGATGATGACAATGGCGGTGCGCCATACGTGTCTCTTCCGCCAGGCTGGAATTAACCGACTCATGCCGACATGTCACCACTGCTTCGATATCATCAAACGTGGCCCTTTAGGCCGAAGGCCAGATGGGATAGGGTCGACTGCCTTCATTTCCATGGTCTCAATGGCAAGCGAGTCTCCCAATGTGATGACCGCTGCTGCCCAAGCCGGCACCAGCTGCCCCTCGGGTTTCGAGAGCCCAGAAGTATCTTCCGTCACGGGAAGTCCCCCCACGGCTGGGGAGGAAGACTTGGAGGATGCTCCCCCAGCCTTTGAAGAAGGCGTCTCTACCACGGTTGATGAACTGGTACAGGTGAACCTTGGTAGCGAGGCAGATCCGAGACCCACATTGATCAGTGTGGCCATGTCCCTCGAGGAGCGGCAGCAGTACGTGGACTTCCTCAAACAGCACCGTGATGTGTTTTCCTGGAGTTACGATGAGATGCCAGGACTGGATCCCCAAGTGGCCGTCCACCGTCTGGGCCTCCCGGCAAAACATCGTGGGTTTAAGCAGCCTCCCAGGAAAATGCACCCTTCTCATGGTGCTATGGTTGAGGCCGAAGTTGACAAGCTTATGAAAGCCAACTTCATTAAGGAGGTCTAGTACCCCAAATGGCTCGCCAACATTGTGCCGGTCAGGAAGAAGAATGGGCAGATCAGAGTCTGCATCGACTTCCGTGATCTCAATCGCCACTGCCCAAAGGATGAATTCCCACTCCCGGTGACGGAGATGTTGATTGACGCCACGACCGGATTCCAAGCCCTCTCTTTCATGGATGGGTATTCCGGGTATAACCAGATCCGGATGGCCCCCGAAGATGAGGAGTCCACTGCTTTCTGGGCTCCCCAGGGTACCTTTTTCTACCAGGTAATGCCATTCGGTTTGAAAAATGCAGGTGCCACTTATCAGAGGGCCATGCATCGCATATTCAAACCGATTCTCGGGACATTGGTGGAATGCTACGTGGACGACCTCATAGTCAAATCATGCCAGCGCCAGGACCATCTCAAAGAACTTGATAAAGTGTTCGGTTTCCTCCGTTCCCGTCACCTGAAGATGAACCCGCTGAAGTGTGCCTTCGGAGTCACCTCCGGGAAGTTTCTGGGCTTTGTTGTCAGATACCGAGGTATCGAGATCGACCCGGAGAAGATCAAGGCCATCAGCCAAATGCCTCCCCTGAGCAACATTCGGGAGCTCCGAGGCCTTCAAGGCCACTTAGCCTATATACGCCGATTCATTGAGAATCTGGCCGGCAAGTGTAAGCCCTTTTCTCGTCTCATGAAGAAAGGCGCTGCCTACGAATGGGATGAGGAGTGTCGGACCTCCTTCGAGGAAATCAAGAAGTATCTGCTCCAACCTCCGGTCTTGATGCCACCCGTCTCCGAAAAGCCGCTGGTCCTTTACGTGACCGCCCTGGAGAGATCCCTCGGTGCGCTGCTCGCCCAAAAGAACAACGAGGGTACTGAGAATAGTCTCTACTATCTCAGCTGCATGCTTCTCGATACGGAGATTCGATACTCCCCTGTCGAAAAGAGTTGTCTTGCACTCGTCTTCGCCGTGTAGAAGTTGCGGCACTACCTACAACACCACGAGGTACAATTGATCTCTCAGGTAGATCCTCTGAAGTACATCCTGAACCGCCCCATGCTGACTGGCCGACTAGCACGGTGGGCGGTGATTCTCCAGCAGTTTGATATCAGGTTTATACCTCAGAAGGCCATTAAGGGACAGGCATTGGAAGACTTTTTAGCTGCCCATCCAACCTCCGCGGATCAATCCCTGGACCTGGGCTTCCCTGATGAGACGATCATCTCAGTCGATCATGTTGCCCCGTGTTGGCAAATGGATTTCGATTGTGCCTCCCGGAGCCCCACCGGTAGAAGGCTCAACGACCCCAAGCTCAACAGAGTGGGTCTGGGTATTGTTTTCATTACCCCGGCCAAGGCCGTCCTGCCGTACTCGTTCCTATTGTCAGAAGGTTGTACAAACAATGAGGCAGAGTACCAGGCTCTCATCACCAGCCTCGAGTTGGCCCTTGAGATCCATGTTCCCCATCTCCATGTGAAAGGAGATTTTGAGCTGGTAATCAGACAGGTTAATGGAGACTACGTCGTCAGGAAGCCAGAGCTTGCACCGTTGCTGGAGTACACCCTCCTTCTAATGGCCCAGTTCTCTCCTCGTCCAGAGGTTACCCATGTCCCACGATCGCAGAATGGCCAAGCGGACGCCCTGGATGGCTTATCCGCGTCGCTCGCAGAACCCGAGCAAGATGATTTGGTCATACACGTGGCCCACCGGAGAGTCATTGCTCCCGTCACCAAAGATGACCGTGATAGCCTGCGGGTAAGTCATCTCACCACCGGACCCTCCATATCGGGAGTCCCGGGTTCGTTAGACGCAGTGGTTGAAACCACCCCCGAATGGAGAGCACCTTTTGTCGAGTATCTCCAAAATGGTCAGCTCCCGGACGACCGGGCCGAGCGCGAGCGAATCCGACGCCGCGCACTTCAATTTACCCTCCAGAGCAGCCCCAGTCTTCAGCAGATCCTCTATAAACGGAGTTTCGATGGTGTCCTCCTCCATTGCATCCAAGGAGTAGAGATAGATCAAGCTATGCAAGAGGTTCACGCCGGTTCCTGTGGAGCCCATCAAGCTGGGCCGAAGCTGTCCCAGCAAATCCGGAGGTTAGGGTACTACTGGCCCTCCATGATCCACGATTGTATTGGGTATGTTAAGAGATGCCACGCGTTCCAAGTACACACCAACTTCTTGCATCGGCCGCCAGAACCCCTCCACCCCACCAAGTACTCTTGGCCATTTGCGGTATGGGGACTTGATGTAGTGGGACCATATCCGCCGGCAACAGCCCGCCAGTGTAGGTTCATCCTGACTGCTACAGATTTCTTCTCCAAGTGGGAAGAAGCAGTTCTGCTCAAAGAGGTCAAGGCCCGTTCCATCGTTGACTTTGTGAGCTCCAACATTATCCACCGGTTTGGAGTCCCTCATGCTTTCCTCACAGATAACGGCACCAACATTCGAGAAGCTGAATTGATGAAATTGTACGCTAAGTACGACATCCGGTCGAACCATACCTCCCGCTACCATGCGCAGGAGAATGGACAGATCGAGGCATTCAACAAGACCCTCTCTAACATTTTGCAGAAGATGGTTGGTCAGAACAAGAAGAGTTGGCCGGACAAGCTCCCCAACGCCCTCTGGGATTACCGGACGACGACTCGCAACTCTACCCAGGTGACCCCATATTCCCTGGTGTATGGAGCTGAGGCCGTCCTACCCATTGAGATCCAGCTGTCGTCGCTACGCACTGCAGTTTATGATCACCAAACAGCAAATGAGGTAGTCGAGATCCATCTAGCTGAATTGGAAGCACTAGACGAGAACCGGCTCCGTGCCCTGCACAATCTGGAAAGGCATCAGGACAAGATGGCGAGAGCCTTTGACAAGAAGGTTCGTCTCCGCTCTTTTCTACAGGGTGTCCTGGTATTGGCCCTTCGAGCGCCAATGATTCCCGGTAGGAAACCGCCCAAGTTAGAACCCAAATGGGAAGGGCCTTATATCATCCATAAGGTTTACCCCAATGGAGCATACTCTTTGGTGACCACGGATTGAGAGCGTATAACCCCTCCTACCAATGCCAAATTCCTCAAGCGATACTTTTCCTAGGGCGAAAGTGGTCCTGCACGACCCTAAACTACGAGAAGGTCCTGCACGACCCTAAACTGTGACTTGGTCCTGCACGACCCTAAACTGCGAGAAGGTCCTGCACGACCCTAAACTGCGACTTGGTCCTGCACGACCCTAAACTGCGAGAAGGTCCTGCACGACCCTAAAATGCGACTTGGTCCTGCATGACCCTAAACTGCGAGAAGGTCCTGCACGACCCTAAACTGCGAAAGGTCCAGCACGACCCTAAACTGCGACTAGGTCCTGCATGACCCTAAACTGCGAAAGGTCCCGCACGACCCTAAACTGCATCCCCGTCCTTACTACAAGACGTTAAACTGCAAGCCAGTCAGGCCTTCTTGACTGATACCTGACTTTAGGCCCCCTGGCCTTCTCGGACCTCTCCGCCCAATCTCTTACCAGGGGTGTATGGTGTGGTGTGGGACTACGTCCTCATTCACGTCGGGATCATGTACCATGTCGTACGCCCCCCCCCCCTTTACGAGGCTCGGCCTCAGGCCCCTTGGCCTCCTCGGGCCCCCGGCCACGTCCTTACTGCAAGACGTTAAACTGCAAGACAGTCAGGTCTCCTTCACTGCGGTTTGGCCCCTAGGCCCCCTGTTTTTTCCCCGACTTACCCTCTTGCGGGATTGTATGGTATGGTGTAGGAATACGTGCTCATTAATGTCAGATTACTTGTCGTACCGTACATATCCCCAAATGAGGTGCTTCCCATCATCCTGCATGACGTTAAACTGCACTTTTAGAACTACGTGTGGCTTGATTCTCATCCTTATGAGATAGGTAGGAACGCTCGGACGCCTTGTCTTGAGCCCAGCCCCAAGCTTTTCTCTTCCGCTATTCCCCCTGGGAATAGTATCCTTGGATGATCTTTGTGTAGTAGGGAGTAGGCTTTCTTGGCCCCGCTCATGCAACCCCACTCGCGCAAAGATTTTAAAGGTCGCACCATGCGCCCACTCTCGTTCTTCTATCCTCCCACGTCCTCACCACATGACGCTAAACTGCATGGCCATCAAGAACTACGTATGGCTTCATTCTCATCCTTATGAGATACGTAGGAACGCCTGAACATTTCGTCCGTTGGCCTAGCCCAAAATCCAAAATCCTCCCCTCGGTTCAAGACATGGCAGGGTGCACACTTTTTCCCCGACCCACGTCGAGAAAGCCTCGACCCGGCTGCACATTCCCCCCTGGATGTGTTTTCCCCTTTCGTGGATGGATGCAACTAAGCTTCACCCACTCCTTGACTGGGATTCTGTCACCTTTCACACTCGGAGGGACCCCCGATATTGGCCTGGATACAATGGCCAAGGGCTCTCCTACCGATACAAGCCGACGCCCCGATGGTTTTCAAGCAACAAATCGATACAAGTCCCGCGTTACGAATTTGGTCAGCGGTCGACGCTCGTTTGTTTCCACCATACGGGTCACCATAGGAACGCTGTGTTCGAACATGTTCAACAGTGTCCTGGATCTTCGGGTCCACCCCGAGATTCCCCAGGCATCATGAACAGTGATTCCCTCTGCCCCATCCCGAGGTGACAAACTTCCCCCAGGTGGTGCTAGCGATCTGGGCCACGGCCCAGGATTCCTCACCTAGAGTGTACGGTGTGGTGTAGGACTACGTCCTCATTCACGTCGGGATCATGTACCATGCCGTACGACTCCCCTTACGAGGCCCAGCCTCAGGCCCCTTGGCCTCCTTGGGCCCCTGGCCCCTCGTCCTCATGTAAGACGTTAAACTACAAACCAGTCAGGCCTTCCTGACTGATGCCTGATCTTAGGCCCCCTGGGCCTTCTCCCCAATTTCTCACCTGGAGTGTATGGTGTGGTGTAGGACTACATCCTCATTCACGTCGGGATCATGTACCATGCCATACGACTCCCCTTACGAGGCCCAGCCTCAGGCCCCTTGGCCTCCTTGGGCCCCTGGCCCCTCTTCCTCATGTAAGACGTTAAACTGCAAACCAGTCAGGCCTTTCTGACTAATAACTTCCCCTTCTATCCGGGCCACAACCCGGGATTCCTCATAAGGGTATACGGTGTGATGTAGCACTGCGTCCTCATTCACGTCGGGATCATGTACCATGCGGTACGACCCCCCTTGCGAGGCCCAGCCTCAGGCCCCTTGGCCTCCTTGGGCCCCTGGCCCCTCGTCCTCATGTAAGACGTTAAACTACAAACTAGTCAGGCCTCCCTGACTGATGCCTGACCTTAGGCCCCTTGGCCTTTCCGGGCCACGGCCCAGGTCTGCTCTTACCCAGGGTGTATGGTGTGGTGTAGGACTACGTCCTCATTCACGTCGGATTCTTTTCCATACCGCACACCTCCCTTGTTTCAGAGTATATTACTCCCATCCTCGTCCAGTATGACGTTAAACCGCATTTCAAGAACTATGTGTGGCTTGATTCCCATCCTAATGGGATACGTAGGACCACCTGGATGTCCAAGATTCGGGTCCAGCCCCATCTCTCGGGAATCCTCATCCCATCTTGGCCCCTTGGCCTATCCTTCCTCCATGAGGGGATCATATGGTGTGGTGTAGGATTATGTCCTCATTCACGACGGTCTCGTGATGACCACGCCATGCTCCCACCCCCTACTGAGCTGTTTCGTTGATCCCTCTTTTTCGGCGGTTCACCAATGTGCTTAAGAGTACTCTGGTTTATTACCTGGAATGCCAAGCTTTACTCGGACACATCCACACCTGCTTTCCAGGCTTTGTGTATCCCCGCATCAGGGCTTTCATCATCTTTCACACCCAGAGGGACCCCCAAGAACGGCCTGGATACAATGCCCAAGGGCTCTCCTACCGATACGGGCCAACGCCCCCGAGGGTTTCGTACAACAAATCGATAAAATCCAGCATTGCGAATATGGTCAGCGGTCGATGCTCGTTTGTTGTTCCCACCTCAGGATAACACGATATGGACACTGTGTTTCCACCTTGGTTAACAGTCTTCCTCTATCGCCACGCTAACCCATTAATCCCAAATTCCGGGTACACAATTCACACCCTTCATCACTTCATCATGTCCAAGTAGAGTCTTGGAACTCTTGGTACTCTTCCCCCGTCCACATCTGCGCGTTGGAGGAACAAGGTACATAAAAAGTGTCCTTCGGAACTCTCTGCTGACTCCCCTTTGATGGACGCCCCAAGTATTTCAATGGGGATACCCCCCTTGTTTCCCACACCGAGTTTATCTCACGTGGGCTTAGGGATTGGGTTGACATATGTGCTTACTCTGGAGTTGTCACCATCCACGGTCCGAGCTCTAAGACCATAAACTAAGATTCTCATCTGGAACTACGTTCAGCGTGATTCCTATTTCGATAGGATACGTAGGAATACTCGGACCCCTTGTCTCCGGGACCAGCTTGAGTTCAGAAAATTTACCTCTTTAATCCTGCCTTCAGGAACCTGATCACAAGGCTGTGTGGCACAGTGTAGGACTACGTCCTCATTCACGTCGGGTTTGCAATAGCTGCACCACACACGCCCCCATTCTGAGGTTCAGACCTCCTATTCCCTGTCCTGCATGACGTTAAAAGGCACCCTCCAGAACTACGTGTGGCTTGATTCCCATCCTAATGGGATAAGTAGGACCACCTGGATGTTTAAGATTCGGGTCCAACCCCACCTCCTGGTGATCTCCTGATCTCCCAGTCACCTAGGCCACTTGGTTTATCCCTCTCCAGAAGGGGGATGTGTAGGTATGATACAAGGTTTTGGGCACCATGCCCCCTTCCCCTGGGAATCTTCCATCTCTCTATCACCTTCAAGGTTGAGTCCCTTGACTCCCTGCAGTGGTTCACACATGTATTAAGAGCACTCTAGTCTAGGACCAAGAGTGTCAGGTTCAACTGCTCAAGTTCCTTCCACTTGTCAAGCTTCGTGTTCCCCTCTATTCGGACTTCCATCACCTTTCACACCCAGAGGGACCCCCAAGAACGGCCTGGATACTACACCCAAGGGCTCTCCTACTAATACGGGCCAACGCCCCCGAGGGTTTTTGGACATCAAATCGATAAAATCCCGCGTCTCGAATATGGTCAGTGGTCGATGCTCGTTTTGTTAGTCCTCATTTCAGGCTAACGCGACAGGATGCTGTGTTGCGAACATGGTCAGTAGTAATCCTTTGTCGTCACGCCAGCCCCTTCAGTCCTTGAATGTTGGTTGCATGATTCACATCATTTTCCCCCCCATCATGTCCAGGTGGAATCTCGACACTTTTGGCGCTATCCCTCAGTGAACCTTTGCATGATAGGGGGACAAAGCTACAATCTGGCGCCCTTTGGGGCTACCATGGTCTGAGCTCTAAGACCATAAACTAAGATCCATTCCGGACTATGTTCAATTTGATTCCCATCCTCATGGGACACGTAGGACCGCCCAGACGCCCTGTCTCCGGGTACAACCCATTCAGGAAGCCAGTCTCTCTCCCTGTTTCACCTCTATGTAGGCCCCTCGGCCTAAGGTTTCCCTATCCGGATGGCGTACAATTTGATGTGGGATCATGTCTCTGTCAATTGTGTTTTATAACACTGTGCACATTTCCCGCCTAGCATCGTCTCTGCTACGTCTGCGCTGCAGGACGATAAAATGCATGCTTGGTCCTATCATACGACCCTAAACTGTGACATTATCGTCCTGGGCGCACGACGAAAAACGGCACCGCATTGTGGTGACCTTGCTGTAGAGGACATCACGTTGGGTATTTGTCATGTGCCATGCCATTTGTCAACGCCCATCACGGCTTGATTCTTGTGGCGACATCACGACCTACTGTTCTAGGCCGGTCGCTTCAAAAACAAAACCCCATTCACCTTAAAGAACAAACAAGATACATCAAATTCCGCTTCTTTTAGTGCAAGGGCCACGTCCGCACCCCCCTTTTCCCCTGGCACTGGTATCCTACCATATCACTTCCAGAACTACATATGGCTTGATTCTCATCCTTATGAGATACGTAGGAGTGCCCGGGTACTTCCCCGCGGGCCCAGCCTAACCCTTGTGTTCGGTCCCTCGACTCGAGCATTTCCCCAGAGAACGCATGGTAAGTACGACTATGTCCTCATTCACTTCAGGTTTTGATGCCATGCGTCCCCTGATCCCTTTTCCCATCCATGGTCCGAATTCTATGACCCTAAACTAAGATCACCCCAAGGGAAAGGAATCTTCTCCCTCTCTCTAATACGTTTCGTTGCCGTATTCAGATGTGTTTTGACAAAGAGCCCGAAGCGTGGGATTTTCACAGGAACATTACCCTCATCCCATGACCAAGCATCATGAGCTCTCTACTTGGATCCTCATCCTCTTCCACATCCAAAAGGACCCTCGGACGACATGGATACTAAGCTTAAGGGCTCTCCATGAATGCTGGACCTAAGGGCCCTTCAATCGTTCCGGGCCAACGTCCCTATGGATATCTGATAACATTTGTGACATGGTCCCGTGTTTCGAACATGGTCAACGGTCGACCCTCGTTTTTTTGTCCCCATTTTAGGCTAACGCGACAGGATGTTGTGTTGCGAACATGGTCAGTAGTAATCCTCCATCGTCACGCCGCCATCATCATGATTCGAATCTCGAGTATCATGATTCACACGCTTCCACTTCCTCATGTTCAAGTGGAACTCCATCATACTCGACTCTTTCTCTTCGCGCATCTAGGTGCGCTAAATGATCGTGTTAGTGTCATTGGGCCGGTAGTCACCGAGTGTCCCTTTTCCCTAACCTACCCCCTTTGTGTCGGGAAATTCCCACCACTGCTGCTTGTTTCCCACACCGAGCACGACTCACGTGGGCTTAGTAGTTTTGGCGGGATGTGTACCAACACGGTTAGGCCCATCCCCGTCCCGCATGACGTTAAACTGCACTTCCAGAACTACGTGTGGCTTGATTCCCATCATCACATGGGATACGTAGAGACACCCAGGCATTTCGCCTAGGGTTCAGCCCCTGGAATCACGAAATCTTGTTCCTCCCCATTTCCAGCCCTCGCCAGAGAGGCCCTATCTGGAAGAAAGAATGATCCGTGATCAGGCCGATGTGCCCATCTGGCGTACTCCCACCACGGTGGTGCAACTACCGAAGTGTTGGATTCTGTTTGAACAAACCACCACTCCATGTTCCACGCTTTGCGTGCCCCTTATTCGGACCCTCGTCCTCTTTCATGTCTGAAGGAACCCCCTAACGGTCTGGTCTCATGCCGCATCGGCTCACCTACCGTCCTGGGCCAACGTTCCGGAAGACAGGTCATGTTTGGAGGGACCCCCAATAAAGGCCTAGATACTACGCCCAAGGGCTCTCCTACCGTTATGGGTCAATGTCCCGAAGGATTGATCGACAACAAATTGATAAAATCCCGCGTTGCGAATATGGTCAGCGGTCGATGCTCATTTGTTGTCCCCATTTCAGGCTAACGCAGTAAGGATACCATTTGTCCGCCACGGTTAACGGTTGTCCTTTATTGTCACGCCATCCCCACAGTGTTCCGAATTTGGGTATCGTGATTCACACTTCCCATTTTCATCTGTTTGAACCGATTTCAGCGCCCCTGGCGTTTCCCCGTTCGTGCATAAGAGCACGTTGAAGAAATGGTAATTTGGCTATCCTGGAAGTTCCTCCTCTGATCAAGCCTTCCCCATCTTTTGGGAATCTGTACTGGCTTGGGGAATTGTCGTCAAACGTCCCGCAAACATTGTAGGGATGCAACAAGGCAATTCAACAGTGGAAATCGTGCGTGCCACGACACTCAAAACAAAGGAGAAAGAATGATTTGAAGCACAAAAGTGTTAATATAAGTTTCTGAGTGGCTGAATGCTCGTTGGCCCGGATCTGCATCTGTTGGACCTCGCCTTCAGCCTCCTGGAACTTCCTGATGCTGGTTGCCTTCCTCCGCTGCCATCCCACGCTCAGCCCACGATCATGCTCCCGGATCTTCTCAGCCATGAGGTCTCGGATGAGCACGTGAGGGCATTGGGCATCCACTCCCCTGGCACATAGTTCGTGCAACCATGAGTGGATCCTATCCATTTCGGCCAGCCATTGCGCTTGGGGAGTGTCCCTGATAAAGCGTGTGATCAGCTTCCACGACCGGCGACGGACTATGCTGCTGTCTTCCTCATCGGAGGCTGTTTCGTCCCAATCCGCACGGTTGGCAGGCTCGTACGCAGGATATGCCTGCAGGAATTCCTCAGCAGGATCTGCATCTAGTGTTGAGTCTGGTAGGACACCTTACGCCGACGCAGGCACGACCGGACTGGGACCGACCGGTTGATCCTCTCCCTCAGAGTCCACCTCGATGACTTCAGGTACGACCCTGCTGGGGGACCCGCCAGTGATGATGTGCGTCGCAACTTGAGGAGATGGAGGGACTATCACCACCATCACCGGCATGCCCCTAAGATGGACGCCGCCAGACATCCCGACCAGCCTCGCCGTAGCGGCCCACGCCAGCCAAAGGACTGTACGACAGAGAGACATAAACTTTTGTTGGCATGGCCTACATGTGACAACGAGGAGACCAGTGGGAGAGACTTACGAAGATCGAACTCCGAGCGCTGCTCCTGAGCCAGTACTGAGGGGACTCCGAGATGAGGCCCCCCCGTATATTGTTGGAAGGTCTGGAGATTCCAGAGGAGCTGCCTCAGACCCCCTGGTCCCACCAGACGCAGAACTGGATGCGGCCATACGCGCGGGTTCTGAAGGTCCCGCATCATCAACCGCCGAAGAGCGAGAGCGAGGCCTATGAACAAGTTCCTCCTGTACGGTTCAAACATTGATGAGAGGTCCATAGGGACCCAAGAATAGGTCGTAAGGAGAGAAGTTCGGAATGCTACCTCGATAGCCTCCGCGAAATCGTCGGATTCTGAGCCTCGGTCTCCGACCTCGCCCTCCACCAGTGGGCTCCCTCCTCCAGCCTCATCCTCCTGAGAGGAGCCCTCTGATTCCTCCGGAAAGGGGAAGCGCTCCCTCATATCGGCATCCGATAACTGTGGGGGGACCGTCTGATTCAACAGTACCCTCACCCAATCCGTCATTGGGCGAGGAACACCGCTGGAGTGGACGTAATCCTCCAGCTCGTCCAGGTATTGCTCTGCCTCCGCCGGAGACACCATGAATCCAGCCCGAACTGGGCCTATGCCCGACAATTCCATCCCGAGGCGATTCAGGTGGTCCCACATCTCAGGTGGGCTAAGGAATTGACGGTTGACATCCCAAATGTCCCAAGCCTCCGGGAAGACGGCATCCTCTGCCATGTCAATGTGACGCAGGCGCTTTCCCAGAGCCTGAGTGGATATCCTACGGAATCCCCTCGGTGGCCGCCCCTCCGAATGGCCCTGCTCTTCCGGAACCACCGGATCCACCATTGCTGCCATACCCTCAGCCGGTGCAGGTCTCGCCGCCATGGCAGTCCCGCTACTGCGAGCGTCCCTAGCTGCCCTCCGACCCCGACCTCGAGATAGAGGAGGCCCACCGTCACCAACCCGGATCGTTGGCTGCTTCAGCGTCTCCCCGGGATAAGCGGCCTCCCAGCTGATGGCGTCCTCCTTCACTAAGCCGAAGGCGGCGGTGGACAGAGGCAATGCAATCGGCATCTTTCCATCCTCACGTGTGAACATGGGCCACAACTGCCTCATAACACACAGGTGCTCCTCGTGACGCACCTCCCAGTATACCTGTGGGGTCAGCCGCTGGAGGCACCAGAACTGCCTCGAAAAACGATGTGGGGTGTACGGTTCACAGATTGGCTCACGATCTATCCGAGCCACCAAAACTCCACCTCGGAAGGCCAGGAGGTAAGCCCAATGTTCTTTCGTTCCCCTTCCATCATCAGTAAGCCTCCCCGTCGGCAGTCGGAAGGGATGAAAGTTGAACTCATCCGCCCCCCACACCCTATTCAGCACCATCGGAATGACCAGTTTGAATGGGAAGCTCCCAACTGCGTTCAGAATGGAGGGGCGAAAGTCTGATCCCGGCAGCGAAATGGGGTTTGGATACTCATAAATCCCCCTAATATGAGCTGTGATCCACCCATACAGGAGGTGGAAGGGCCCGCATATTCTTGACGGCTTCTTGCCCTCGCTAATATGCTGCAACATTCTGTACAGTTTGGTGAGCATCGGGATCCCCAGGTTGACTCGCTGCCCCATGGCCAACATCGACGCCATGATGAGCGAGCTGGGATGCACCCCCATGCTTGTATCCCTCACTGGTAGGATCCACCCACAGATGAGAGCCGCGATGAACGCCGCCAGCCTGACTATTGGCTGTTGTTCGGTGCTGACGCAGAAACCCCAAGTCTTCCATTGGCTATCCTCCAAAACCCGCCAATACGAGTGCCCCTTGCCCCGTTGGTCTGCCCTTGGACAAGTTCGAGGCCTTGGAGGGAACTATCGATTCTCTGGAAAATTCAGGAAGCATTTGAACCATCTTCTGAAGTGGACATCCCTCACTGACTCCTTGTCCTCTCTAGGGACGAGCGCCATCAGTGCCGACGCCAATCGCGGCATTTGCTCCGGATCCCCCCACGCGCTGGAAACTGGGAGGAATTCGTCATACATGGCCCCCAAGATCGGGACCCCGGATATCTGGTGGACATCCCACAGGCTGATGCCCACCTCCACGTGATGAAGGTGAAAAGTGTTGGTCCTGGACGACCATCTACTCAGCAGTTCCGGCATCAGCTGCTTTGGTTGGTAAATGTGGAACTGGGAGGCCCATTACGCCTCATACAATCCCACTCTCCTCAACTCGGCCCCAAACTCCTCGCATGAGGCGCCTACCCAGTAGGCCCAAGCCCAGTCATCAGTAAAGTTGCCGCCCTGGCGCAGGTCCAACTCATCGGACCATCCCTTCATCAGATCCTGCAGAGCCGCCTTCAGCATGGTGCGGTAGAGAGGAGGGGACGTCTCCGGTTGCAGTGGCTTCCCATCGATATCATTCACATGATTGTAGAGACAGTCAGCGGTGATGGGTGTGAAGTCCTCCCACGCATGACCATCGGCCGCCCCGAACCATTGGTGCTGGCACAGTGTGCTCCAGAACCAGCAAGCTGGTTCATCCCTACTCGCCTCAGGGATGAAGATGTCATCCCTCAGCCTGAAGCCGTACAACGGCAGTTTCTTGCACTACGGATAATCTTTCTGACCCTCCGAGAGCAGATCCGTCAAGGAAGTGTGGTCCGAGTGGCTCCGGATCATCTCCCCTAAGCCCGGACGGTTCTCCATCTCATCTCGACGAGCAGTATCTGCAAGGACCCCCAAGACAGCTTCTTCATGGGCCATTTTAACTTTGGCCCTCAGAAAAGGATTCTTTCGGATGAATCGCGAAGCTCGACCGCAAAGCTCGATCGCGAAGCAGGATCGCGAAGATCGGTCGCGAGACCAAGTCGCGAAGTCTGGCCAAGGCCGACAAGAAGTTCGCCTAGCGCGGAGGCGGAGTCGGAGACCCGCAGTTCACCGCGAAGCTCGATTCGCGGAGGGCTGTCGCGGAGTACGCGGAGTTTCGCGAAGTTGAGAGCACACAAAAATACAAGGCACGTGAAGACAAAAGAGGGCGGACCCCCTATTTATAGGCGGCGACCCCGGAGCATCGCGGCGCGCCTCACCCGCGCGGAGCATCGCAGCGCGTCCGGATCCGCGGCACCGGCGAGCATCGATGGCCCCCTTCGCGATGCTGCATCGTGAACCACCGAAAATTTTGGCGATTATCCCTCAGACTTCGACCCTTCGCCCTCTGCGGCTCCAAGTCTGAGAGGGGGCATTTGTTGACGCCAAAAATGTGTCCTGAAAGAAAGGAACGAAAAATCCCGGCGCGCTGCCTCGCGAAGCGCCGCCACGAAGCGCCGCCGCGAAGCTCCGCCGCGAAGCGCCCCTACCATGGCGGCGCCGCGAAGCGCCAGAGGCGGTAATCCTCCGCGAACTCGTTTGACGTTCGTGAGCCGCCACGAAGCACCACAGGCGGTAATCCTCCGCGAACCCCTTTGACGTTCGCGAGCCGCTGCGAAGCACCACAGGCAGTAATCCTCCACGAACCCATTTGACGTTCGCGAGCCGCCGCGAAGCACCCCCGGCGGTAATACTCCATGGACGACGTTGACGTTCGCGAGCGCGCCGCGAAGCACCGGAGGCGGCACGCGAGCCCTGCTTCGCGGCGCCCCTTCCCTATAAATACTGGACTCCCCCTGAGGCCCGGGGACGGACAATCCGACCTTTCGGCTTCTCCTCTCCCGAATCGCGAATCACGCTTTTCCCCAGGAATCATGAGCTCCGCGAGGTATTTCTACTTCGCGAGACGACTCTGCATTGTCTCGTTTTGAGCCCCTCTTCCGGGAGGGATGCCCTTCGCGAAGCTCAAGGGCATTCGCGGAGGAAGGGGATTCCCAAGGGAACCCGGGCAGCCGCGGAGCACTTGTGATTCGCGAAACACCCAACACATATGAGTGATCCCTATGCTAAGGCAGGACCGCTCCACTTCGCGAAGCACACTGCTTCGTAGGACCTTGCTTCGCGAGGCACCCCTTCTTCGCGAGGCAGTGCTCCGTGAACACTGTTCCACTTCGCGAAGCGCCTTCCACTCACACCTATGCCCCATGCTAAGGCCAAGGCACCCCACTTCGCAAAGCAAACTCCTCTTATTAGCGATTCCTCTTCCCGTGCGGCCCTCCAGGTTTGCACGATGTGATTTCAAAGTCCCATGGACAATACCACCCGTAGCGTTGCTTCGCCTAATGCTTCTTCGCATAGGCACACTAACGGCTATTGCTTCTTCGCATAGCCACGCTAACGTGGACCTCTCGATGTTTCGTCCCACGACCCCCCTTTACCATGGCCTTACCGGCACCTTACCTTCCCCAAGGACTAGAGCGTACCGGTTATGTAAGTCCTAGGGGTGTGGAGTGAACCCATCTTCGCCCGAGCTGCAGGACGTTAAACTGCCAAGCACCACGTCCTCAATACATGACGTTAAACTGTGACCCAACCTCGTCTCCCTCACGAAGGGTCCCCCCAGGTCGAACATTCTTTACACCACTCGTCTCCATGGGAATGGAACTCTTATGCACATGGAATGAGATCCTCCTTGTCGGAGTGGTGTATGTTCGCAGGGGAAGGGCTGCCTTAGAGCGTAAGCCCCTAACCTTTTGTACGGATGATTGCACCCGTGCATCTCTGTACTTCCCCACTACCAAGGTCAGTGGAGGGAGTGATAGGGAACGAGGCACCCCCATATGGGCCTCCATCCTGGAGTAAGTCCCAACATCATGGGCCGCCCAACGCGTAAGCCCCTCTTCGCTTCTCACGGACGCACCCTTCGCGACGTGATCGTCAGGTCCTTGCAAACTCTTGTTTCTCACACCGAGCATGACTCACGTGGGCTTAGAGTGAACACCGACCCTGACCCCTCCATCATAGCGAACTACGAGGACTTTGATCTGTGTTAAGGCATGGTACGTAGGAAGCCTCCACGAGGTTCAAGCCCACCAATAGTGGACCAAGGTCTACTTTCACGTCGGTTCACCGACACACCCCACCTGAACTACGAGGTCTTTGATCCATGTTAAGGCATGGTACGTAGGAAGCCTCCACGAGGTTCAAGCCCACCCGTCGCTCATTCACGTCGGGTCCCATTCCAGTCCAGTGGTAAGCCATTGCGACCCACCTTTTCAACTACGAGGTCTTTGATCCGTGTCATGGCATGGTACGTAGGAAGCCTTTATGAGGTTCAAGCCCACCACCCATTGGACCAAGGTCCACTTTCACGTCGGTTCACCGACAAACCCATCTTTTGAACTACGAGGTCTTTGATCCCTGTCAAGGCATGGTACGTAGGAAGCCTCTATGATGTTCAAGCCCACCCGTCTTTCACGTCGGGTTTCACCCCCGTCCAGCACTATGTTAAACCGCACTCCGGTCCAGTGGTAAGCCATTGCGACCAACCCATCACCTGAACTATGAGGTCTTTGATCCTTGTTAAGGAATGGTACGTAGGAAGCCTCCACGAGGTTCAAGCCCACCAATAGTGGACCAAGGTCTACTTTCACGTCGGTTCACCGACACACCCACCCGTCGCTCATTCACGTCGGGTCCCATTCCAGTCCAGTGGTAAGCCATTGCGACCCACCCATCACCTGAACTACGAGGTCTTTGATCCGTGTTAAGGCATGGTACGTAGGAAGTCTCCACGAGGTTCAAGCCCACCAATAGGGGACCAAGGTCTACTTTCACGTCGGTTCACCAACACACCCACCCTTTATTTCTTCACGTCAGGTCTCATCCTCGTCCAGCATAACGTTAAACTACATTCTGGTCCAGTGGCAAGCCATTGCGACCCAAACCCATTTGAACTACGAGGTCTTTGATCTATGTCAAGGCATGGTACGTAGGAATCATCCCAGAGGTTCAAGCCCAACTCCCATCAGACCAAGGTCCATCTCCACGTCGGTACGCTGACGATGCCCATCGGACCAAGGTCCACCTTCACGTCGGTACGCTGACGACATTCATCGGGCCAAGGTCCAGCTTCACGTCGGTTTACCAGCACCATCCCGAACTACGCGGACTTTGATTCCCTACCACGGGGATACGTAGGAAGCCTCATCAAGGCTCAAGCCCAACTCCACAGTCGCCGATAGGCTGGCCCCGGTATCGATATCCCTTCAAGGAGGATCCCTCAATCCGATCTATCCTAGCTAATGCTCTGGTTGGGTTGATCCGTCTCCGCTGGACGTTAAACTCGCGACATACCCTGTGTTGAACCCAGGAAGCTGAGGAAAACCTCAGATATGTGTCTATGACATGTAATTCCCTGCACCCGATGTGGGATGCCTCTGGCTTCCACGCCCTCGAGAAGCCTTGTGATCAAGGATAACAGACAGACATGCCAGGTACCCCAGCATCCAGACACGCTACTGAGGCCTCAGCGTGACTACTCCCCTGACCGAAGGTTACTGCCCTGACTGGACCCTTTGGAATGTCCCGACAGAAGCAGTGTAATTAACCGGTGTCCATGGAAACATGGCACTGGGAAGAGTTTCACGAACTACGTATTAAATCTATAAGGGAGACCCCGACTAGGTGATGAGTTCTGAGGAGGAATCCAGAGGAGGAAGAACCGACATCCCATCATCCCGTTTAGATCAAGGAGAAGACTTCCCTGAATAAGGAGCGAATGTCGCCCGCCTTTGGAAAGCGGGAATGCGGGGAATCAAAGCCGCGCGTCCTCCGCAGACGGATGCGCGCGCCCCAGCGAAAGCGTCGGAAACAAGCACAATATAGAATATTTAGCATATATGAGAGAGGGTGGAGGCGGTCCAGGACTAGCAGAAGTCATATGCATATAGTTGGAGGAGACCCATGGAGTTCTAGGTTGGGGACCATGTGTTCATGAATGTCTCCCCTCGGTGGGGACAATGGAGGTTTGGCAGGGGGAGGAATATTTCTCCATGGTTTTTTGAACCCGTCGAAGTGTTTCGGCTGGTCAAAAAAGTGGATCATTATCTAGAATTACCACTGCCGCTGCAGAGAGTGCATGGCATCTTCCATGTGTCTCAACTCCGTCTATATCTACATGATGATTCGCACGTCCTTGACTGGGGAAAGCTGGATATTGAGGATGATGAGACATTCGTAGAGTGACCAATGAGGATTGAATGTCATGATGAGAAGGTGCTTCGAGGAAGAACCATATCCTTGGTTTGTTTGTTACGGACGCATGGTGGTCTCGAGGAGAGTACCTGGGAAAGGGAGGAAGAGATGCATGCCTAGTACCTAGAGTTGTTTTGATTATTGTCTTGTTTGGTTCCATACTTGTTTGTGATGTAGTTCTTAACTATGTTAACTATGAAATGTATTGTTTTCATTATTATCTAAATGTGTTTTTTGAGTCCTGACTGTGGGTATGAAAGGAACTGATCCCTAATTAACATACATTTGAAGGGATGCAATTAAACTCTTGTGGGCGAGTCTGTGCCGCATAATGTGGATAGTTTCATGACATGGAGGAAAGGACTCTCTGATCCAAATGTCTGGGAAGTGACACCATTATATGTTTGTGCGGTTTCTTGAGGGAGAAGTGTTCCTAGAATTCAACAAGGTTTACCCCTCAGAGGTATCTTTCAAGGTGGTTGATTGGACACCTATGCTTTCTTAGGGTCTAGTTTAATTCTCGAGGGCGTGAATACATTCATAGGTATCTAATGTAACGGCCCGAGAAGTGTGTAATTAAGGACATTTCTTGGACTCATTTCCATCAAACGGCTCCACCAAAACGGTTTCACCTATTAAGGTCAGACACTAAAACAGTGTCACCTATTGTGGAGGAACCACATACGGTGGCACCATGAGGGTAGCACCATGACTGTGGAAGCTAAACGGTTTCATAGACATGTTCGCACACCAAAATGGTGACACTGAATATGGTGGCACAATAATAGTGGCACCGTAATGGTCACACCGTCACGGTCTCACAATGAAATGGTGGCACTGATTACTGTGGCACCATAACGGTGGCACTATGACCATGGAACCATTTACGGTGTCTTTCCAAATAGTGTTCCACCCTTGTTCTTTTACAATTTCTGCGTTTTTCCACTCCCTCAATGATTCATTGGATGTAAAAATGCTTAATAACATTTTATGTCTTTTTAAATACCATAAATGTAATCTAAAATCCCCAAAGAGCTCAGCGATAGTTGAATTACCAAAACATGTGTCTTTTCCTCTATGTCCCACCTTTATCCATTCATTATAGTTCCACCCCTGTATCTCATTTTCATCAAATTAATGGAAACCGTTTAATGAATAGTTGTAATTGCTACCTATCTGATGAGAATTATTAAATGGAAATTTATTCCATCATGGGTAACCACCCAACCTCGTGGTGAAACCATGATCCACCTTTAAATCCATTCAAAATTATTTTCTCGTTACTCAAGGATCTCGCCTCTTTATCACATGTGAATTCTTTCTTTCTTTCTTTCTTCTTCTTGGTTGTATTCTTTTCTATTTCTTTGTGCGTTTGGAGTCCCCCCCTTATCGTGGCACGTGGTGCACCATTGTTGGTGATTTTTTGCTCACTCTTGGCATCCCCATGAGTTTTTCCTTTATATTTCGTGCATCCCTAGTTTGTGGAACGTGGAGAGAAACTTCGATCATTGTTCATCTAGTTAGGGTCCTTCCATCGTCTCTATTTACTATGTATCAAGCGGGGAAGGATTGCTAATGATTCTATAGGGATGGATGGAACAAAACCATAATGAAGATAATATACAAAATTTTAAAGAATGATGGGGTATGTTTGATGATGTTTCTGTAATCATCTAAATTTTCTTATATATGTTTAATTTTATGGTCTTATATCCACGAAAAATCATAGTCGTTGGTGGTCCTTCCTTGTGCAATTATGAACCTTCGTTTTTGGATAATTATTTGATTGAATGGTTTTATCATGGAAACTGGTTAATCATGTAAACATGGATGATTAAATGGATGATCAATGAATAAAAATCCTTGTGTCGTCACCCCGGTTAAACAAATGGAAAGATGGAACTAAATGAAGGTGTGTCTAAATTTGAAAACTCTCTTACTCTGTTCTAGTGATGTGTATAGTTGTTCTCTATGAAGCTTGTGAGGTAAAATTTATGGGGATGGGATCCCCTATTGTGCAGTTGTCAGATTTTAGATTTGGGGATGTGTGGGGTCATATGTTGTGGGTTGGTTTGGTTCCAATACAATGAGAGTTCTCACATACCCCCTTTGTTGTTGTACATTACATGATAATTGGGTGTGAATGCTTAAATTATTGATTGGTTGTTTTTCCTTCCATGGCATGTGGATATTCCTGTTAGTTGTATGGTATGGAAGAATTATCTAAATTAAATCACTTAAATATGAATGAAATAATGGGTTAAATGGGAAACTATTTTTCTGGGAATGAGTTATGACATGGTTTTGATTGTGGTGCATATTATGAATGAATAGAAATGATAGTGTTTGAATATGGGCGGGATTTGGAACCCCTAGGAAAAGATAAGTGCTTATTAACTTTATTTATAATTTATTTTTTATTTTTCTTATTCGTGCCCCACCCAATTTGAGAACATCGTGTTGAAAACCCCCATTTCATTGGGGTTTGTTTTTTTCCAACACTCTTATGAGTGGCTAGTTATTAGCTCCTTTTCGGCTCCCATTCTCGAGTATCCCAATACTCTTTGGGCTGTCTTTGATGGCTTGAGTTCCATTAATGCCTACAATTATTTTTGCAGGGCAGTTGTGGTGGTGGTCCTATGAATGTGTGGGCTGGTTGTTTCCCAAGTGTCTTTGAGATGAGGCCCATGTTTCTTCGGGCATGACAGTAGTTGTTCGGGCCCAGGTGTCTTCCAGTGTGGCTATAGTGGTTTTGGCCCAAGTTTCTATGGGTGTGGTTATGTGTGGTTGTGGCATAGGTGTTTGTAGGAGGGATGTGTGGTTGCGGTATACTAGGTGAGTGCGGGCAGGCTATGTCAGTGGACGTATGGAGAAAATCGCGGGGATGGTCTGACGTGTAGGATATCTTCAATAACCACTGGGAAAGTGGAGCGAGGTACCCAAAAATTGATGTGTTATTAATATTACCTTACTATTCCTGCATTATTTTGGGAGAATTCATTGGTGAGGTTTTGGTTGATAGTATCCTTGCTAGGTGCTTTGGTTATCTTCTTTTCACAATGGGAATTAGAATGCCCCCCACTTGTGAATGAGAGATTTTGGTTTTCCCTACTGAGTATACTTTTATACTCACCCTACGTATATAAAACAGCTTTTAGGTTTCCATGTGGACATCAAGGACCATGAGAGACCTTACTATTTCAGACCCTGGGATAGTTGTTGTTTCTGGTTTCCTTTCTTTGGTATTTACCATTGGATTTTTCTTCTATTGTAGTACCTATTATTTGATACATGTATATTGGAAATGATTTTTTGGGCTTTACTTTTACATCGAGTGTTTGTGTTTTTTTGGATATACTAGATTATCTCTTGATCCTAATAAATAAAAAGGGAAATGACTTCCATTTCTATAAATGTGATTCTATACCCTTGGTCCTAGTCACCACTCTAGGGACTATTGAAGGTGGATCTCGGGGGGTCATTATATCTCTTTCAATTTGAGGAAGGAAGGGTTTAGAAATTTCCTGTCTCTTTCCCTCATCTTGGTGAAGGCAGATCGTGACAATGAGAGAAGACCAAAAATCTAAAAGAACATTTTTGAATGAAACATAATGTTATTTTATACCATTTCTATAAATAAAAGGTAAAATAAGTTCATATAAAACTGTAACATGTGGGAAAATCAACATGTGACTGCCATATTAATGAAACCATTAGACACACATGAATTCAAAAAACATTAGTTGATCATTTATGTTCATCAAAATAATTTATCATTGAAATGTTTATAATTACCCACTCACCGTTTTATATAATGATTTTGTTGATATTATTTTCCATTTATTGAAAATATTTGGAGATATATTTATGTTGTGGGGGAAAACCCATCCATGGGGAGTTAGTGACAAATATATTGATGAAATGAAAATTAAAATATAAATTATAGTAAGGAAATGCTTATTTTTAACCTCACAATGAGCCTTGAAATTTTTTGGTTTAGTGAATTTTTTAACAAATACTTTCATAGATTCATGATTAGTAACAATATCAAGGATACTCTACCCCAGTATAATAGAAATAGTAGAACAGATGGATTTTTTTATCAAATTGGGATAAATACTGGAGAATATTGACGGTTGGAAGAAGAAAAAACTAATATATAATGGAATGAGTTGTATGGGTAGTAATGTATAGGGGTTTTATATTTATAAAATTTCAAAAAAATGGTAGAATAAATAATTATTTAAAAGGGAGGATTGTGTAATATATATATATATATATATATGTGTTGACAATACTGTGATAAAGGGGTTATAATTCTAGATTTATTTTCCAATGGATTTTAATTTTTTGGTAAAATTTTATATGGAGAGTGTTTATTTACATTTTATATAAATAAAAGTGATCTAGAAGTATTCGAAAAAAATCATGGTGTAAGGATTTGAATTGTACTATTAATGGAGTTGTTGTTTGATAAAATGAAAAAGACCCCCATGATTTCAATTCTCAATTGGGACATATTAATTATTTCATTAATACTAAATATATTCCACTTTATCAATTATTAAGAAAAAAAATATGTTTCAAAATGGGTAGTAGCTATTATATGATGTTATAGTTATGAAATGAAGAAAAATTATAAAGACAACTATACTTTTTGAGATATATTATGGAGAAAATATAATCCTTTTTATTTTTCTAAAATTAATATTCCTAGAATAAGAACATCACGAAAAGAATACATGTTCTAAATTAATTTTGTAAAGCCTATGAGGAATTAATAATTCTTAGGGGATTATTCCAAAACATGTAGAACACAAGGAAACTATAGTTAGATGCATTTCATGAGTTCATGGGACTCATAAATATTTGAAATAAAGAAGATATTTCATGCTGGAAAAAACATAATCATTGAATTGAATTTACGAGGATCATGTCATGTGGATATAGGCACTCATCAAAGGATGTATATGTAATTCTCAGTCAATTTATACATATATGTATGTACACATTTTTAAAGATGGTTATGATATAATAGTTCAGAAGTTTGTAAAAAAATTGGAGATGATCATTCCATGATAATAATGATTCAATTGTGGAATTTGACTATGGAATATAAATATTGATGTTATGAAAAAAAAATTACACAATATAAAAAATACATACCGTAGTACATAAGTTTATGATTATACCATACTATATATATGGATATAATTCTATATAGATCATTAACTGATGAGTTTCTAACTTCTAGAATTTATTTCATAATTAATTGTATTTGACTAACTATAAAAGTAGATAAGGGATTGATTAATGATCCATTAAGAGGATAAAATGTGATGAATTGTTGGAAATAAAATCATGGGAAATGACTCCCTGGTTAACAATAATAATATACATGATGAAAATAAATAATATAAAATATTTATGATTAAGAAAAATATATTTCCACAAATAACTCCATCAATGATTCAGACCTAAACATGAAAATAAATCACATAAAAAATCACTCAATAGACTGGTTTAATTTTTTTCATGAATTATTATATGAAGTTGTGAAATTTTACCTTTATAGTATTTCTTAATAAAAATTAGTGGGGAATGATGTAGATGATGGAGTTCTACTAGACTGGAAGTGTGCCTTTCAAAATCATTACTAATATTTATAAATAATTTTATTATTGAACTTGAATACATCAAGTCACATTCATTTAATTCTCACTGTATAAGACATTTTTCTTGGGACAAGTTTAATACATGTTTCATTGAATTAATTTCTACATCCTCGTCAGAAATTTATTCGTAATGATATTTAGGTTTGTGTTTTTTTCTAACATTAGAACAAGATCTAGGGAGATGTATGTAGAATTAAACACCCTGTTTAATTTTAATTTTAATGTTTATTAGGTCATTAGGTGAAATAGTATCACATATATTAATCCATTTACATCATATTATTAAATTACTTGTTTGTATCTTTCAAATCTCCAATGTATTATTGAATTTTTATTACATTTTCTTGTGTGATAAACTTTGTTTTAATTTTCAATTCCATTAGGTTTTAGTAATAAATATCATTCCTAATTAAGGAAAGAATGGAGTGTTAAAACAGATGTTATCACTAATTTAAGAGGGGTCCATAAAGGGTTGGTTCATATAAAACACCAAATGATAATATAATTTTATAATTTTAGATATCAATATTTATATTTATTATATATTGATAAATATAAAATTTCCTTCATCCATTGTTTAAATATTTAAAAATACTCTATATTATATAAATTTACTTCTTTTTCAATATAATAAGGTAATCATTTAATGAATCACTATTTAATATTTTTTAATAACCATTCATATTTTTAATCAATTAATTTTCTATTAACATATTTTAATTTAATATGAACTTAATTTATGAAAAAACAATTATATTTCTGGAGATAGATGTTAAGGAGGGGTTCTGGGATGCCTGGGTTATCACTCCAGTTTTTGAACAACATAGGGTAGTTTTTCCATTATAGTTCTCTTTTAAGGTGGGTTTTTAGACCCCTCTATACTTCAGTTTGGTTTTGAATTCTCAGGGATGAAAATAGTTTTAGAGGTATATGATGTAATGACTCGAATATCCTCATGCCATTATTTTGTCAAAATCTAGTACTTGTGGTATTGTTGGAGGTCATAGTGGTTTGTTACATGATTTTTCTAAAAATAGAGTTTCCACAAATGGTTTTACCAAAACATTGGCACCCTGAAATGTTGGCTCCATAACGGTGGCCCCATGATAGAGGGAGACCGAAATAAAGGAATATTAACAGTGTCACAGTGATGGTTCTACAAAAATTGATGTCTCATTGTTTGACCAATTTTAGGTTTTATGAGTTTTTTCAATTTCAAAACTCTAACATTTTATTTGATGTAAACCATGTTTAAATACTTGTTTGGGAGTTTTTATGGGAGTTTCAAAGGAATTATGTATATATAGGAATCCTAACTCTCAAGGGACTTTGAGATATTCAAACTACATGGTCTTGACCATGATCGTATGTTAATAGATTTTGAAACCTTTCTTCCTTTAATATAGGATCTATATTTTCAATGTCGGGATCTTCACTTACATGTGTGTTTTAGATTCCCTATTGGTTTTAATAATGAATTATTTTCAAGATGAGTCTTCCTGAGGTTTTATAGCCCCATTCTGCTCTGTTTTCTGGGAGTTTCATACTGCTCGTGTGATCCCCTATTTTGGTGCAAAGAGGAGTTTTAGTCGCTTGTTATTTCATTTAGGGATTCTTATGCCTATATATTTTTGTGTATACTTATGGGTGGGTGAACTAATGATTCTTTGTGAATATAATGTGAATAAATTTCTTAAAGAGTAATAAATAGTGGCAGCAGAGTGATGTTTAATAGATAATGGTTTGGAACATGAAGATGGTTGATGTTCATCATTTGTTTTATCTGCTATAATTATTTCATTTTATGGTTTTTTGTGGATATATTACTAATTAAAATCATGGATCTTGGTGGTATTTTCTTGAGCAATGGTGATGTTCTTTTTTTGTGATGCTTTGGAAAATGGTAGTAACATGAAATATGTTTAATCACATATGATTGGTTAAATTAAATAGATCACCAAGGATGAAAAACAAATATGATCACCCCTATTTATCAATGTTGATATAAACAATAGTGTTTACCAAATCTGTATACATCTTGTTTGATATGTGTGGATGATTTTTGTGTTCTTTTGGGTTTTGTGACATTGTGGGTGTTGTTTGGTGTGCCATAGGGAGCAGAGTCATGGGTACAAGGGTGAAAAATGGGTGGGATCTATAAGAAGGGTGTGGTGTGCGTGTGAATTGGGGATATGGATAAATGGTTGTTTTTGTGGGATTTGTGTATGGGGTGTTATAAGAGGTGTGACATAATATAATGTTTAAAGAATGATTGATTGAGGAATGGATGAACATGTAGGTAGTAGAACGAACATTGTTTGTGTTATCGTCATCGAGCATTACTGGGATGTGAGATTGTAATGTGGATGGGATTATTATGAAGTGGAATGACATATGGGTAATGTTTGGGAAACAGGGCTGAAGGACTGAGTTGTGTTGTGACTTAATGATTATAGGTGTTTTTGGTGTGTTGTTGTAGTGTAGTGGGGCTACTGGGTTTGGTAGTGAGGGCATGACTGAGTTGGATAACATTTAAGAATAGTAGCTGGATGTGGTTGAATGTGTGTCTAGAAAGAAGGGGTGTGCAATGGGACTACAGGTTGGTTGCTATATATTGTTATATGAAAGGGTGTTAAAATGGTAATTATTTAAATTGGCCCCCCTTCCCCATGTTCAATGTTGGTTATACCGAAGGACGAAGTGCTATTGTTGTTGTGTTATTAGTTAATCAATATCATTGCATTCTAAGAACAGTTGTAGTTGTTTTTCTTGGTAGCTTCCATGTCTATTTCTATAATAAATTTACATGAACCCATTAATTAATGAATGGAATGTAGTTAAATGAAAAAGTGGATGGGTTTATGCTTTGGCAGTGGGTGTTTGTGTGGTTGTGCGAATATGGTTAGAAGCAAAAGTTGTTCGGGTGGGTTGATTGTTTTTTGGGACTTGTAGGTTGGAATGTGTGTTTGTTTACTTATATGTATAAATTTTAGTTCATTGGGATTTCTATATGCCCCAAACCTCTTTGACCACCATGTTCTGAACACCACCATTTCATGGGGGAGGGTTTATATCCCAACATCCCAGTGGGAGGATGGATGGATGGTTACTAAATTTCTTCACTGAAACCTCATCTGGGTTCTTACTGTTCGAGCATTTCTAGGCAGGCTATATTGGATTCAGGTTTAATATAGACCAATATCCTTCTAGAAGGTTGAGGTGTGGGTTAGATTCCAAGGTGTGTTATGTCTAAGTATGTTTTCCAACATTCCTTCAGGATGAGGACAATGTTTCTTCAGACGAGAGGAAAGTGGTTGTGTCTTAGGTGTTTGTGGGAAGGATTTTTGTGTGGTTTGAATCCCATGTGTGTCCAGAATGTTTATGGAGTGAGACTACATTTTAGAAGTTTGTTATATTCAAGAAATTAGCTATAAGGAAAGATTAGTTATCTAGTGGTAAAGTGTTGTGGGGTACCCAAATGTCGATGTGCTAACACTACAACTTTACTTGAATTTAATTATTTATTGAGTGTTCCTTTATGAGGCTAGGAATGTTAGTACACCATGGTATTTAATTTGATGTCCTATTTTTCTCTCATAGGGGCCTTATTATTTTTCTCCCACTTGTGCATGAGTAGATTTAGTTTTTGTACTATGTATACTTTTACACTCACCCTACATTTATAAAATTATTTTTAGGTTTCCTAGAGGACATTGAGGACAGTGCTTTACATTACTTACTTGGGTGTCATGATAGTAGTTGTGTTTCTACATAGTCATTTCTTTTTTGGTACATTCATTGGTGATTTGTTTGTACATTTATATCATATTACATTTAAATCATACATGGGTTGGATTTTGGATTCCTTTTTATATACATTTTCGGTGTTGTTTGGGATGTTTAAAATCGTATATCCTGACCATGTTTTAATTAAAATAGGTAATGCCTTCCATTATGAGTGAGATTCTATACCCTTGGTCTACGCCGCCACTCTGGGGCACCTTGATAGTGGGAATTGGGGGCCACTGTCTCTCCTTCATCTTGAAGATAGAAGGTCGTGGCACTTTGATGTCCCATCCCTCATCACAAAAAGGCAATTTGTGAAACTCTTATTCAGGTATTCTCCTTTTTACCACTAAATCCTTCTAAAAGTGTCACTGCTTCCAAAAATAAGTCTTCTCGGATAAGGGTTTGGAAGTTTGTAAGTGATCTGGGTAATGAATGTCGGAACCAAAACTTTGTCAACATGTTATGAATGGAAGAGAGGTAGTGCCCTTTTATGTATGTTATTTTCACTAACTCAAGCAATTTCCTCTCTATGAATTATTAGGTCTCGTGATAGAAACTAGGTCATGGCATGAGACATTGAGAGAAGGATTATGTATGGTCTTGGCACACGACCTCAAAATAATTTTATTATTGTCTTGAAATATGCATCCCATTAATATGTTACTAGTATTGAACCAGCCACGTGATTATTCCAATAGTAGAATATCCTTAGTTAAAAATCATTTTCATGTGATTATAGTAATAAATTCACATTTCATAATGCTTCAATTTCATAGAAAACTTGTTTGAAATAAATTTTATAATATATTTGAAGATCATTAATAAAAGAGTTAATAAATATCATCTATCGTTTCATGAATTTTATTTTATGTGCTATGTGTTTTATGATATCATTTTATATAAAATTCTAAGAAACTATTAAATCATGTTCAAATTTGTACCTTCACCCTTGAATTTCAACCTAATTATAGTTTTATCAACTCTATACTTATATGTAGAATTCAATGTATTTTTGTACAAGTATGCATACTCTGAAATGTGTTCTAGCCTTTATGTATATATATAAATTCTTTTCTATGAGATATCCCAAAAATGATTTCTAGTAACCAGTAAAAATTTATATTGACACGAAACAAGAAATATTTTTTTATTTTAAGAAATTGTTTTATGTATGTATAATAATATCAAATGGATTTTTTTTATTATTAAAAAGGAATTTAATTATTATTTTTAAAACCCCTTGTTGAACGTTTTAAATTCTCACCCTACATTTTCAATTTATTTTTACAAGAGTAGTGTATTTTTTTCATATTTGAGTCCCTTTATGGGGTGGCACCAATACAAATCGTATCTTATATATTCTTGAAGAAAAGTATTAGTTGTATCTATTATTTTAAAACCTAGACCGAGAAGATCTTCTATGATGAAATGTGATGTGTTTTTTTATAATCATCTATTATAAAAAATTACACAACATGTTTTATGAACCAGATTTTGACTTCTGGGGTCAGGTCCTTAATGTTGGTATCAGAGGAACTATATAGAAAATTCTGGAAAATTAGAAAAAACTAAAAATTTAGATATGCTTTGTTGAGTAAAAATTTTCAGAATCATTTTTGATGGAATGTGAGGGATCACCAACAAATCAACTGTCTCCCCCTAGTGATGCACTTGAACCAAAATTTTTCAAATCGTGCTTAGATGAAATTGATCCCTTTTTAAACCATAATTTGACCTACAAGAATCTTTACAATATATATTAAACTCATAGTATTCGTTATCTACATCATGGATAATGAATTGATTATTTCCTCATGGTGCATTATCAACTCCCATTTTATGCACGTCACAGAAAGTACATTACAGGCCTCCTTAAATGTTTCTCCCAAGCCGATTAGTTTCTAACTGTGATTGATTTCAAATAAGCTTCAATAGAGGTTGAACTTCATGTGTCATATCTTTGTAAAATCATGTCCTATAGATTATATAGTTGATTTAGAGTCTTTTAAATTCTAGAGGTTGAGCCTTTATGTTCATTTTATAGTCATAATTTCCATACCAAAATATCCCAACTATACACCCCCAATTCCAATTTCTTGAGATACTAAAACTATGTACATGAATTTATCCCATGTTTCTCATGCTGCAACTGGACCAGAGAAATTGTGGATTTTTGAATTGTTCTGAGGATTTGATTATCCAAAAGAAACATGAAAAATCACAGACACCAGTAGAACTGGTGAGGGTATAATTAATTTTTTTCATTTATTTAGGTTATTTAGCAATACTTTATATTTTTATGTTGGTACATCAAGGTGGATTTCAGAAGTTCAATGACTTTATGTCTGCGATAGTACGGTTGAATTGTGAGGATGCAATTCTTTTGGGGGATTGAATAATGTGTTGTTACAAAATTATAATTTTTTTTGGAATAACTAACTTTTTTTATTTGTTTTAATGTGAATTATTATATTCATGAAAATAATGAAACTATAATCAATCAAATTGTAAACAAATTAAATGAAATGAAAAAACTTTTATTTATTAAAACACTAAAATGATACATTGTAATCAGTGTTTCAAGTGATAATTGATTTTAATATGACCGTTGGTTTTGGTAATGGCCAGAAAATAGTATAATCATATGTATTTTGACTATTTTAAGTATTTTATGAATATATTAATTTTATGAATATCAAATGATTTAAAATTATTTAAAAATTTTAATGTTATATACTTGGATAAATTACAAAAAAAATTTAATTAAATATATATATTACATTATGATTTTAGAAATATAATAACCATCATGAATTTTTTTAAAATGATTATAAATTTATAAAAGAAACAAAATGATTTAAATGAAGTCGTATTTTGAAATTTTATGTTTTAATACTAAATAAATGAAAACAGTATATGAAATAATAAAATTTATATTGTGAAACAATGTTTTCATTATATAAAATAATTAATATCAGTATTTATTTCTTTGTAATATGTTTTATATTTTTTTGATATAAATTTGGTTGAGTATCCCCCCCAACCGATTGAAGCCTTGATGGTTATGCCCTCAAAAACTAAGTGGGAATCTCACCTTGACCACTGAGGTCAAAGAACCCTTCAAAGGAGGGCATTCATGGTGCATGAAGAGTCAAGCACAAGTCACGCATAGTGAGGCCTATGTGTGTGTATACCCAAGTGTAGGGCCTGGTCAGGCGTGGACATGGAGTGAGGAAAGTCGTGCATCAGTGCAGTTGATGGTTGGCCAAGGACCTCGGGTGGGGGTCTCATGTGGAAGGACCCTGGAGTGTGTTCTTTTGTTATTGGAATATGGCATGTACATTGAATATTATAAGGTGGTATAGAATATATCCCCATTTCTATGTGGGATGTCAAATTTTATGGGAAACATGATCTAAGTCGTTTGAACTGGATGTGTTATATATCGACCACACAAAACTTTTAAATTTCATGGATTCCCTTCTACCATATGATCACAGCCATTTTATAATCTTGATCGTCCATATGTTTTCTAAATGACTGATTCCACTGCAGTTGTCTGAACCTAATGGGTTGAATACAACCATCCATTGATTTTCTCTTCTCCCTTTCTTCTTATTCATCCTTACATTGAACTAGTTGACAACGCCCATCCTTCTCAACTATTTCTTCCTAATCCGGTAAGTTTTTTCATTTCTCTAATTAGACCCAAAAATTTTGGTATTTCAATAATTCCACCAAGGGTGCATTAGTTTAATTAAAGAACTGTTGGTGTATCATGTAAATTTTTCATAATATATTTCAATTATCAATGACTAGTTTATTCAAGGTATTCATTTATTTAGTTTTTTGTTTTTTCTAAATACTTAGATTCGGTTTTCTGTTGGCCTATTTGTTTATATTTGTATATTTAAAGATAGTTTATAAAAGTATACATATATATATATATATATTCTATATCAACCACATATATAAACACATTTTTCAAAATTAACCCAATTGGTTTTCCTCCTCCCATATCTTCTTCAAATCCTGCTTGTTTCAACCTCACCATTGTGTCGAGTAAGGGTTTATTTTTATTTTTGTTTCATTATCAAATATATTCTTATATGTGTAAATATTTTTATTTATACATACCAAACATATTGTTTTAATATATTATAAATGTTGAATTTTGGAATTTAAATAATTTTCTCTCTTCATATAATTCATTTAAGGGTCATTTTAGCTTCGATTTTTATTTGAAAACCCCTTATATTCTCTTTTTTATATACGGTTACATGTATATATATATATATATATATATATTAAATATAATCAGAATTTTGTTTTCATATAATTGATATTATTGATGAAGTAATGATTTTAAGTGTGTGATACATGTATGGATTTATCAAACATTGTATTGGATATGAATATCCCACATATACAATTTGTGTATACAAGATTTTATATAATTTTCAAAACCTAATATATTTTAGGTTCTTCAAGTGATAATTTTCTATAATTAATGGATTTTTTAATGTATGTATTCCTCGTAAAATTGTTTACTAATATGTGGTTTTCAGTTTCTAAACTAATACAAATCTGTATAAGTATATATATACATATAATGTTTTCCAATTAAGATTCATTTATTCTTAAGATATGAAATTATTTTTAAAATTGATCCCTATCCTTATACATATTATTTTAATTCTAGTTTTGAAACCCATGTGTATATATATGTTTATCACAATTACAATTTGATGTTGGAAAAAATAACAATTTTTTTGTTAATGTGTGCCTAAAAATTTTAAGAGGTCACCAACATGTTATTACAATTAACATTACACACATGAATCTCGATTAATAATTATAGGATACAATCATAGAGTTATCATATCACTAATATAAACATGCACATGCCTAAACCCATAAATATGTGTATAAATAACATAAAATATTATTAGAACTTATAGTTGGAGGGTATATAATGATTGATCATAATGTTAGTGAAGTGAGTTTAAATGTTTTCTTATGTTTTAATATATCAAATGTAATGTTTTTATGACATTTATAAATATTATATTTTAATTCATGATGAATCTCGCATAATAAACACTATTAGTTATCAAAGTATTGGATTTAATCTTTTTGACACCTCCAATATTCAGGGTATGGGTTGACCATGAATGAAAACTATCATAAATTAAAAAAAAATACATTTTTGAATATTAAATGTCTAATTTCATGAAATAAGTGATTTAAATTTAATAAGTTTATATTTTATGTGACAAACATTGAAATTTTTTTATTATTGCATACATTTATTACATGACTCACTTTATTTATGAATATAGACAGTAATTACCAAAAATGAAATTTAACTCAAATGCTAACTTATGGATTAATAATTTAATTATTCAAAGCTGTATATGAAAATTAGAATAAGTGACATAAATTAATAATTCCATGTTGTATGAGAGAGTTGGAATAAGTGACATGATTTAACAATTCAACATGTTATGGGACACTTTAAATAAGAGATGTAATTCAATTATTCAATGTAATATGGGAAACATTGAATAAGAGACATAATTTAATTACTCAAAGATGTATGAGACACATTGAATAAAAGACAAAATTTAATGAATCAATGTGTTATGGGAAAATTTAATTTAATGGAATATTAGACATATGTGGGGTACATAGGACATATTATGTGACTGTTGAGGCCCAATATAGCCTCTTCATTCATTGAGAGGTATGATGAGAAAAGCTAGGGCATGACATGAGGCCTTGAAATAATTATTATGTATGGTCTTGGCACGAGGCCTCTATGGAATGTTATTATTTTCCTGCATTACGAATTCCCTCAATATGGGACTAATTTTTAGCCAAACATTTGATTATTCAACTATTATAATATCCTAGTTTACGAATCATGTACTTGTGATTATGGTAATAAATACACATGTAATAATGATGGATATTCATAGAAAATCGTTTTGGAAGAAAATTTACCATATATTTGCAGAACATTTAAACAAGATTTAGAAAATCCATCTGTCATTTCATGAATTTCATTTTATGTGGTATGTGTTTTATGATATCTTTTCATGTGAAATTATAAAATTGTACTACATCATGTGTTAATTTGTTCCTACACACTTTCATGAATCCCTTATTATAGTTTCATAAACTCTTAACTTATATGAAGCATTCCATGCATTTTTGTATAGGTATACACACTCTCAAATGTGTTCTAGCCATTATATAAATAGATAATTTATTGTGCATGAGATTTCCCTAAAAATGATTTCTGTAAAACATTGAAAAATGATGATGACGTGCTATAAGAAATATTGTTTTCATTTATGAAATTGTTTTTTGTATGAATAATAATTTCAATGCGATGTATTTCTTTTAAAAAGAGAATGTATTTATTATTTTATCCACCCATTATTGATCATTTTAAATAATCACCTTATGTTTTTAATTTATTATTACTGGATTAGAATATTTTTTATCTTTGAATTATTCTATGTGGTGGAAGCAATATGAAGCTTATCATATACATTCTCAATGAAACGTATCATTTGTATCTTGTTTCCCTGAACCTAGACTGAGAAGATCATCTATGATGATATGTGATTTGTAATTTTATTAGAATATTTTATAAATAAATTACACACCATGTTTTAGACATAGACTCTCGGCTTCTGGAGTCGGGTCCATACACTCTGAAATTATTCATAAACAATGGTCTTATAGTCTAGATACATCTTACTGATTTTCCATATAATATATTTGACTATTAAGTGGTGGGGATCTAAATCATTGAGGCATCTTCTTATGAAGTTTGGACATGGCGATCTCTAGTAGTTATATCATTAGGATAGACCCACCATTAAAAGCACCACATGTTATGGGTGTCATTGGATGTTCTTATCTATGGATGTGTGTAATGGTCTCATGAATAGATATCATTTCAAATGTGTTCTATTTTATCTTATACTTTGATGCAAGTAAGAAAATGATAATTAAATCATGGAAATATATCCTATGTTGGGTGCGTATTTATTGTAATGACATTAGTTAAATGGTCAAGAAAGGATATTCTGCTTCTAGGTTAAGGATGTAATATTTCTCTATCCTTGTTGATCAAGATGTCAATACCTTCTTAAATCAATGGAAATGGTATTCGATAGTAAATCCATCAAATTGGATCAACAAATAACAATAAAATAAATGTATGATAAAATTGGTGTTTTCATACTTTATGAGATATTTAATGAAAAAGCGATTATATTACAATGTTTATATTCATTGGTTGGTTGTTGTTGAAATGACTGTAATTATCTATTTAGGGTCATTGATTGGTTGCTAGATACCTCTCTTATTCTGTGGATATTATTCCCTCCTTTCGAGATAAGGGTGTTGTGTTTACCATAAAAGAGTGTATTTGGAAGCCTTATTTATTCATGAAAATATAAATTATGAACAAGGTTGGCCCACCACTTTAGTCCAGGTTTTTTTCCCTGGACAAAATATCATCAAAGGAATAAATAGTTTCATATTATTCATGTTAGGAATAATTGGTACTGAATTTATTTATAATGAAATTTATTATTAGAAAAATATTTGTTTTAAAAATTCACGGTTCATTTTAAAATTTTAGTAGTGATGAGTCGAGTTAATGGCTCAGGTTTTTAGAATGTAATATTTTAATAATATTATAATAATTTGATAAAAATATCAATAATAGTTATGATTCAATTCCATTGTCATAATATATCATTTATTCACTAATAAATAAATTTTAGTCTAAAAGGTGTTTAAACTGGATATTTATCCACTCGCCATAAAGAAAAGAAAGCAATAATTCTCTATGAAAGGTTCATTTATAAATGTATAGAGCTTCACTATATTATCTCCATCCTTGTTCCTAGGGATATATACTCTGGATCAAGGTTCTCGATCATGATAGTTAATCACGGATCGATAGAACATATAAGCACTGATTTTCAAGACATCGAATGAGTCGTCAGAACCATGTGCTAGAAACTATATTCTATGGATTGACGTCCCCTATAAATACAAAATTTTTAAATTTTTTTATCATTAATTTTTCTCAAGAACATAAATTATTTCCCATTGAGAATCTTTTTAGGTTTATATTATTATGGAATTGGGATATCTTACATACTTAACATACCACATTCATTCAAATGGGATACTAGTAAAAAAATATCCTTTTTGAAAATATAAAACACTAAATCTTATAACATGATTTCCTTGAAAAAACACTATATCATTCATCAAGAATCGCATATTTTTCTTACCCATCATTATATACTTTGAAAACCATTTTTAAATCTTGGGATGAGTATAAAACTGAGTAAGGGATATAAATAATGAAATCTCTAGTCAAATGATAAGAGAAAAAAAAATAAAATCAAATATCATAAAAATTTAATTGCATAGAAAAAACATGAAGTTTCCTAGGGAAATAATTGCTATATCACTCTTAAAGTCACCATTACACATGGAATATACTTTTGGTTCACTTCCATATATGTAGTACCCAAAGCATTGGAGATCAATAATCGGGATCACCTATCATATAATGAGCTATAATATGATCAACCAAACATATCAAGGGAAATAATGGGATCAACCCAACATATCTTGAGAAATAATGGGCTCAAAAAATGATTTCATGGGCTATAATAGGCTCAAACCAATATGAATATGTCCAAGGAAACAATCATGAATAAAACACTTGATAACTCCTTGGAACCCTTGAGAAAAACACATTAATGTTTTCAAAATTCCATTTTACATAAAAAAACATTTAAAATATAAAATCATAGTAAAAAACTATCATGTCAAAATATAACTAAAAAATCATAGTAATAATGCATCCTAAAATCAATAGAACTTATCATGCCATATAAACTATTGTTTTGATTTAATTAATGAGACTTTTAAATTGACTTTAAAAGGAATGTCCCTTAAAACATGAATATAGTGAGAATTAATAGAACGAATTGGATATGTGTATACAATTTAAATAAAAATATTAAATCATAATATATATAAAAATATCAAACATTTAATTACAATAACAAATTATGAATGAAGGAGAAGGATTACCCAAAGAATGGAAATTAGGTTAGTAATTCCCTTACATCGGGTTAATCATACATTAAAAGTGTTTAAAACTCTTGTATAATGGTTAAAAGAGTGTTATTAATATCTTATAAAATCTTATTCAAGTTTATAAGACCTTTTCGGATCATTTTATAAAACTAGTAAACCCATTCAATAATAATATATTGTTAATAGCTTTGTTTCAGGTGTGTTCTTCACATGGTTTCCATGATAAGTTCTTGATAGATATTCATGTCGATTGGAAGTGAAACACCAGAATTGGAATGGAACAGTATTTAAATATTTTTAGATCCCTAAATTATACAATTTATCAATATTAATTATGACATGATGATTATTTATATGTTAAAAAATTATTGATATTTTTTACGTCTTTTTTTTATTCTTCGATCATAATGAAGTCATATTGTTTTTATAAATTTATAACATGTTTAAAAAATGACTCCAAAACAATATGTAAGATAAAATAAATTTATTTTAATCTAGTTCAACTATAAAAATGGTTTCATGACCATCCTTTATTGATGTAATGTAAATTGAAATCACATCGTCCCTGATGTCTCTAAATTAACACATCACATACTGTGTTTCAATTTCTAAAATAAGATTGAGAGGAGAAGAATTATAATTATGATTCATACATAAACATGATGAAATCCAGAATATATATATGATTTTAGATCATTCATTCATATTTTATATGGGGTTTTAAGGAATTAAATAATAATATTAATGAAATTAGAAAAATGAAAATGAAAGTGGATGTCTTCCTCTTGATTTCTTCTCATTGAGGTCCTCCTTATGGCCTTTGGTTTTGGACTTTTTGTGAGACCAGATGGTCTTGTACATGACAAAGGGTCTTGGGAGAAGTATTGGGAAAAACATAGGCAATGATAACGGCTTGGGAGGTGTGGGAGGAAGATGGGGGAGTGGGTGGTATTTATAGTAGAGGAGAGGATGAGCTTTAGATTTTTTAGTCAATATTTTATTATTTGTCCTCAAGATAATAAATAGATATGATTCAACAATAAATAGTAGTAATAACTATATATTAGTTCTAACAATGTGTGCTTACAGTAGTGGAATATCATCAATGACTCCATAAATCATGTATTTTAGCTTAATTTTTAAATTATCGTATTTCACTATTTATCAACAATTCATTTACTTCTGAAAATTACAAAAAACTCACCCCATTAATTTTTTGACAGGTAGAATCCAAAAATAAAAAACAATTTATCAAAAAAAATTTCTAAATATAATTATTTTAATATTTTAAAAATTATATTTTATTCCAAAAAGAACATTTTTAAAACATTTATTTACATATTCTATGATATGGATATATCATAACTACAATTAAATATTATATGTATACTATCATAGGTGAGGTTACTATTAGAAATTTTATGTTAGTATTCTTAACGGTAAAATTAATATTCATAAGGATATTTTAATAATCACCAAAAATTACATTGGTCTTATTGGACTCTAAATAACTTACTGATTACAACTGTGTATGTCTATTTTTCGTAATTCAATACATAAAAGTGTAAAATCTCAGTTTAGTTATATTTATAACAATCTAATTAAAACAATGATTCATTTAATCTAATTTAATTTTAATACCATGGGCTGCCACATTCTCTCCACCTTCTAGAAATTGCATCTTCACAATTTTTTTTACATATCAAACAAGTGAGGGTGCATTTCCCTCATTGCATTTTCATATTCCAATGTTGCTTCTTCAACCATGTGGTTTCTCCACAAAACCTTCACCTGGTGTATTACCATATTCTGTGAAACATGCTCTCTATGATTGAGACTATAAATAGGTTTATCTTCAAAATTAATGTTCTCTTCTAGCTGATGAAATTCTGGGCTCAAAACAGGAGATGAATCTACAACATACATTCTCTACATAGAAACATGGAAAACAATTTTTACCTGAGAGAAACTTGGAAGAAATGGTACATGGTATAAAATTGGTTCATCATTCTCTAGTATTTGAAAGGGAACGATGAAATATGGACTTAGATTTCCATTCTTAACAAAACAAATCACACTTTTCCAATGATAGATATTATGGAAAACATGGTCACCAACATGGAAAGAGATTTATTTCCTTCTGTAATCTTCAAAAATGTTCTTCCTGCTCTGAGCTATCCTCATGTGCTACTGGACCATCATCACATTCTTAGCCACCTAATCTAGTAATTCTGGCCCAATCAACATCCTTTCACCGACTTCATCCCAAAATGCTAAATTCTAACACCTCTTCCCACTCAAATCGTTAAAATGATCCACCTATAAACTGTAATGAAAATTGCTAGTATGTGAAAAATAAACTAATGAATGATGTTAATCCCAAATTCCTTAGTAATCCATTGAAAAATCTCGAAGCATATCAATAAAAGTTTGAATCGTTCATTCTAACATCCCATATGATTTAGAATGAAAATATATACTGAAATTTTATTATTGGCCTGAAAAACTATGAAGGACCATCCAAAAAGTAACGTGAACATAGGATCTTGGTTAGATTAAATGGAAAGTCGATATCCATATAACATGACAATCTCTTTGAGGTACACTTGGGAGAGCTAATCAATAGACATTATACCTCTAAAAGAATAAAAAAGTGAACATTTTTTAAGTATATCAACAGTAACCCATATGATATTGTTACCTATAGATGTATATGGTAGTTTTACAACAATGTCCATTGCAAATTCTCCAATTTTCACTCTAGAAAAAGAAAAACGGTGAAGCCTTCCCTTCGGTAACAATTGCTCTACTGTAACCTATTGACATGTCATACATTTCACGGTAAAATATACAATGTTAATTTTCATTCCATCCCACTAGTAATACACCCAAAGGTCTCTGTACATCTTAGTGATTCTCAGATGAACTAAAAACGGAGATTTGCGTGGTTCACATAAAAATTCATTCTTCAACTAAGAAATATATTCCACACACATCTTTTTTTCAAATCATTATACATAATTTTATCAATGTTAAATTATGAAAACTTACCCATTTTAACAAATACAACCATTTTTGTTTCTCCCTATCATCTTTATGTGGTTTCTTTATTCAGTATGAAAAATATGACTACACTGAAACATGAAACAAAACACATGTATTTCCTTCACTAAAATCTTCCAATCCAAAATTTATAGTAATCATTTACCAAATTATCACATTCTAAACATACCATGGTTAATGTAGAATTTATTTTCTAACTCAATGAATCATCCACTATGATTTCATTTCAATGATACTAATCAATGATGCTATCATTATCCTTGATTAGTTCCAGAAATCTTATTTTTCCCATGTTTAATTCCTTCTGAGTGAATATATACTTCAAACATTTATAGTCAGTTTATATTTCACATTTTGATCCATATAAATGTTGTCCCCAAATTTTTAAATAAAATACCACAAAATATACTTCCAAATAATTTTAAAGCAATTAAATCATGGGGATTCAATTTTCGTAAAGCATAAGAAATTACTTGATAATTCTGCATTAGAACACAACCATGTTTTTTAATGAAGCATCATTGTAGATAAAAAACTCACCGTTTTGTGAAGATAAGGGAAAAACTGAACCATTCACCAATCTCTTATTTATTTTCTAAAACACACATCACATTCTACTATAAAAATTAATTCAACACCTTTTCATGTTAACTGAGTTAGCGTGATAGATAATCATACAAATCTTTTAACAAGCCATCATCAATAACATTCTAATACCAGAAAACTAAGAATCTCTATAAATTTTTTAGGTATTGGCCAATCATAGAACACATTTTTTTTGGTAGGATCAACTATTATTACATCCTTATTACCAATATTCCCGTGAAAAAAAATCTGTTGCTACCAAATATTATAGTTTCTGAATTTTTCATATAGTTCCTTTTTAGGGTTTGAAATTTAACCCTTATATATTTTTCACGCTCCTCTCTACTTCTAAAATATACCAAAATGTCTTCAATAAACAAAACCACAAACATATCAAATAAGTCATGAAATATTATATCCATACGAGCCATGAAAATAGTGGGTACATTAGTTAACACAAAAGGCATAACTACAAATTCATAATTGTCATATATAGTACAAAACATAGTCTTCTGGATGTTTTCATCCCTAACATTCAATATATGGTACTTTGACTTCATGTCGACCTTTGAAAAATATTGTGCTCCATGGAGCTGATACGAAGTCCTTTGATGGCTCAACATTCTCTAAAGTTGTCGCAAAGGATTTTTCAACAACCTTATTCTTCTGATCTTGTTGATTTATTTCCTGAGTGACTCGATTCAAACAAATATTTAGAAAATAAACAATGTCCTTACAGATAAAGAATCTCAACATTATATTATGATTAATAATCAGATTATATTCTTTTCACTCATGAGACTTGTGTCCAAACATTACACATTAGAATCACATCGAAGAATTTATAAGGCATTTACCAGGATGTATTTTAACACACTTTTCACAAAAATAGAAATTGATTTTTTTACCTCCAGACATCTTTAATGAATTCATCTCCAATGCCTGCGAACATGGACATTTCTTATTCTTGTCATCATGAGGAACATATGTGTCAGAAAACATCATCTCGATTTTTTCATCACAATATAAATGTTTCTTATATCTTTTAAACTCTCGTAAGGACTGTGATATTCGTAGAAAAGGATTCACACAAGAACAAAATCTTTTGATTTTGATATTAATGTCTTGAGTAAAATCACGTACATACCTTGAAAGTCTTCAAAAATTGGATTCATATTATTCTATAGAATCATCATATTTCTACATCAGTTTAATGAATTGTTTCTATATTCAGAGTCGAATAGTTTTAGGAAAATATTTTCCCAATAAATGACTCTTTAAATCACTCCATTCTACAATGTAAAGATCATCCCTTTCACTTGTATTCATAAATAGGAAACGCCATTTTTGGTCTTTACTATCCAAATTATAAATGTCTCGTATTACCTTTTGATGTTTTGACATCCCAAGTCATAAAATATCATTTATAAAGTGTTGATACATCCTCTAGCTTTTGCTAGATCTGTGGTTCCACATTAATGTTGAAGGATGCTTCCTCATAAAATGCTCCAAAAACTACATGGTTCTTCATAGTAGATCATGTTACTATCCTGCATGGATACCACCACTATTTATTTTGTGAGTCAGTTGAGCCATTGATTTCACAAACATCTCAGTTTCAATTCCCACCATTCCAAGCTGTAGATTCAGACAGACATTAGCGTCTTGGTGGCTTCGTAAATTAGCATTTTGTTTTTTCTATGGAAATCGATTCTAAACAGACATATCATAGAAGAATAAACATGGAAATTATTATATATTATAGAATTTCAATGTTATCATATAGTAAAAATATATTATGGTATTCTCCTAACATCATCTGAACCCCTAATGTTATCTAAACCATCCGATGATACCAACTATAAGGACCGATCCTTAAAATATTATACAATCTTGAATTTTAGTTAAGAATATATATTAATAGACATTGAGGATCTTGTCATTTATAGTGTTTTAGATAATTAGTTTATCTTACATACTAAACATTCCACATTCATACAAATAGGATACTATTGTAAATAGTATCCATTTTTTTGGAAAATATAAATCAGAAAAACTTATAACATGATGTCTTTGACAACAATCCATATCATTCTTCACAACTCCATTATTTCTCTTGCCCATACTTATATTAGGTGAAAATGATTTTGAAATCTTGGTATGAGTATGAATCTAATTAAAGGATAAAACGAAAGAAATTGTTATTCTAGTGATAACAAAAATTCAATAAAACCCATTATCATAAAAACTCATATGCATAGAAACATTATGTAGTTGCCTTGGGACATATTCACCATATCAGACATACATTTACCCATACATATTGAAGAAATATTTGGAAAAATTCCATATTTAGAGGACCTAATGCATTGGAGAGCTATAAGGGGCTCACCTGTCATATCTTGAGCTATAATGTGATCAACCATACATATCGTGAGATTTAATGGGCTCATCCCACCATATCGTGAGCTATAATGGGCTCAACCCAACATATCATGATCAATAATGCGATGAAACCAAGATATTAATTTCTAAGGATAAGATCTTGAATAAAACACTTGATAACTCATTTGACCCCTTTAGAAAAACACATTAATGATTTCAAAATTCCATTTTTTTTAACTCAAATAACCTTTAAAATATTAAATAATATTCATAAAAAAACAATGTAAAAATATAATGGAAACATCATAGTAATAAGGAATCATTAAATTATAGAACTATACATTCCATATAAACAATCCTTTTGAATTTCAAAAAAGAGACTTCTAAAAGGATTTTAAAAGGAATGTCCCTTAAAAATAAATATTGCAGTGAGAATTAATAAAATGGAATTGATATGTGAATACACTAAAAATATACATAATAAAAAATATTATAAACAAAAATTCATCACACAAATAATCCTAATACAACATAATTAATAAAGGAGAAGGTTAACCCAGTGAATGGATGTTAGGTTATGATTTTCTTTACCCCAGGTTTTTCTTACATTAAAATTTCATTAACGTCATATATAATTGTTTTAATAGTTTAATTAATATCTCACAGAAAATATTCAAGTTTATAATACCTTTCAGGGTCATTTTATGACATCATTCCCCCCATTTATAAATAATATTTTGTTTAATCCATTATTATCGGGGGTGTTCCTCACATGGTTTCTATGATCAGTTCATGATAGATATTCTGCTTGAATAGAAGTGAAAATATAGAATTGAAAGGGACAAGTATTTATATATTTCTAGAACCATTAATTATACCATTTATCATTTTGAATTCTTACCTTAGAATAATTCATCTGTTAAAACATTATTGATATTTTTTAAATACATTTTGGCAATTCATCCATCATAATGAACTCATTTTGTTTAATAAATTTATAACACATGTAAAAAATGATACTAGAACCTTATTTATGATATAATACTTAAATTATAATCTGATTCAACCATAAAAATGGTTTCATGCACATCCTTTATTTATGTATTGGAAATAAAAATTACATCCTTCGCAATGATAATCAATTGACACATCACGGACGTTGTTTTAATTTCTAAAATATGTGGGAGAGGAGAATAAGTATAATATTGAATCATACATAAAAAATGATAAAAAACAGAATATATATGATTATAGATCATTAAAACCACGTGGATAAGGGTTTGTGATGAAATAAGTAGAATAGGAAATCTAATTATAATAAAAGAAATGAAATAATAGAGGATGTTTTCATCTAGATATTTTATCCTTGAGATCATCCTTAAGGACTTGGGTTTTGGATTTTTGGGGAGAACATTAGGTTTTGGACGTGGTTAAGGGTCTTGGGAGGAGTATTGAGTTGAACATTGGTAAAGATGAAGGCTTGAGAGGTGTGGGAGGAAGAGCGGGTGTGGGTGGTATTTAAAGTTGATGAGGGGAGGTGTTTTACATGATTTTAATCATTTTTTTTATTTTTCAAAATAAAAGAAATTTATATGATTAAAATACCCAATATTGTAATAATTTCATTTTATTTAGATCTAATTGTTCTTACAATAGTATAACACCATCAATGACTCCATAAATCATGTATTTTAGCTTAATTTTTAAATTATCTTATTTCACTATTCATAAAAAATTTAAGTATTTCATAAAGTCACCAAACATTCACCCCATCCAATTATCCATTTGTAGAATATAAAAATAAAATATATTTTATCAAAATAATTTTATAAATATTATTAATTTAACTTTTAAATAAAACAATTATTTCAAAAACATCAATTTTAAAACATTTATTTACTAAATCCATGATATGGTTTAATCGTAACATCAAATATATATTATATGTATACTATCATAGGTGAGTTTACTATTAATAATTGAATTTTACTATTCATAAGGGTAATAATACTATTCATAAGGTAATGTTACTATTCACCAAAAAATTTTGTCGGTCTTATCAGACTCTAAATAACTTACTAATGGAAACCTTGTATGTCCAATTTCGAAATTAAAAACACATAAGTTGGAAAATTATGTTTATTTCTAATTATAAGTATCTTCATAAAATAATATATCATGCATTTTAATTTACTTTGGAAAAAATGGGGTTTTATAATCTCATAGGCTCGCGAAGCACATGTGGATGATCTATAGGGATTCAGATTCGTATCCATTGATCAATGATCACCGACAATGAGAAGAAATCCTCCGAAACATCACATATAACCATATTATTTTTGTAATTAATTTTAAGTATATAATTTTTCAGTAGATGATCCATAGGATTTTAATAGGCTTCATTTTTCCACAGACGGTGTTATCATGTTGATTGTTAGTAATTTTTTTTAAAATCCCATGATTTTGGACTTTTTTTGTGCGCCTTGTACAATAACATTATTGTATGGGAATAATTATGTAAATAAAATTTCAATATTTTATTTATGAAATTTATTATGTATTAAATCTAATTTAATTATTACATAACTTATACCATCTTGATTTTCATTTTGTGGGAATACCATAACATTGTTTGTTTATACGATGGACTACCGACTCAAAACATATATTGTTTTTTTCCATTACAACCATTCATAATGATGAAAATACTATTTATATATGATATTTATGATATTTATGATTTTTTTAAATTTTTTAATTATTAAATAACACATACCTTAGTTCTTTCCATTTTATGGGAACATGATATCTTCATTCATGTGAACATCATACTACTGCCATAGGAAGTGACATGATTCTTTCATGCTATACATAATATGTATTAACGACGTGATTAATATAAATTTATAATATATAAGAATTAAAAACTATAATGGAATGATAATATATATCATTTATTTTTATTTTTTTCAATAACACATGAATATGGAAACAACATTCATGCATACATACGACCTATCGCCTATATGAATAGTGTATTTCATTTCAATTGAATAAAATTAAATAGATTAGTATAATGAAATATATAGTAAATGTATATATCATATATATAATTCTGAAGATGATAAAATAATGATCTATTTAAGAGGACCATGAATAACAATACATAAATATATTATAAAAATGGTTATTACTAGATACATATCCTTAACATGGAATTTTTAATAAACTGGCAATATAAAATCACATGTAAATCATATATGGTTATATATATATATGAATAATATTATTTTATATATTTATAATAATATTATATTTATTTATATATTGATTTTAATGAGAACAATGAGAGTCAGACTTACGGTAATGTATTTTCATCTCACCTTTTACTTTTGTCTAACAAAAGCTATATTCACCACCTATTTCATATTTTGATGTATATATGTACCATGAATGTATTATTTTAGGATTATACTAAATTATGTTGGTATTAAAATATCCACTGAGTAACTCTTTTTCATTGGGGATATAGTTCATAATTTTCCAAACATGTAAGGGAATAATGTATCAATTTTTATTCTTTGAGACTCTGGTTATTTTATGAACCTAAAATCATCTTTGAGGTGTATATAATACATCATTGACATATTATATCATGAATATATTTATTTTCATGTTATTTTATGCTTCATGTAATATTATTATTTCATCAGGATCATGATTCAATGTTAACAATGTGGTAACTATTTTTTTATAAAATCTTATCGTTTATCAAAATTGATTAGGACTATGCCTCCATTGATGAAATTATGTTATCCAGATATGAATAATTCTAATTAATATTATTATCATATTAATATTCATTATATTTTTATGTAACGCAACCCAATTTCCGCCCTTTTTTTCTAAATATAATTAATAAAAAAGTTATTATACAAAACTAACTTCATTTCACTCATCGATCAAAAATAATTTTTATTACTAAATAATGTTTTATTAAAATTATTTAAAAATTTTACAACTCTTATTGAATTATTTTTGAGATATTTTTTCATCCATGTTTCATATTTTTTAAAAAATATTTTAAAATGATTTTTTTTAATTTCTTGATTAAGATACATTTTACTTCATCCATTAATTTGAAAGGAATCCTTTTTTACATATACATCAAGTATGCAATTATTCACCCATAAAAAAATCCATTCACCATATAATATTATATTATTTTAAATAATATTTTCAGAAGAAAAATATTTTCTAAATATTTTATATGTATTTTTATTTTATAATTATTTTTCACAAATGTAAATTTTATTTTTTATTTGAAGTGTTTTAAATAATTTTCAATGATCACTTTATATGTTTCAAAAATTATTTTCTGAAAACTGATATTAAAAGTTTCCTATAATTATAAAGTATTTTAAATGATTTTATATAAATCATATATAATTTTTTAAGGTTATTTTCAATGAAAATAATTTTCAAAAGGTTATAGGTTTTCAAAATATTTTTTTTCAAATTGGGTAGTATATTTTGTCAAGAAAACTTTTAAATGATTTTTATAAATTTGATTATATGTTTTAAATATTTATTAAAATTCAAAGAAATGTTAAAAAATTTTATAATTTAAAAATTAACTTTTATGTGACGTTTATTTTCCATTAGAAATGTTCACAGAGATCATTAAAAATTCATCTAAATCTATGATTAAATCCTTTAATATAGTTAATGTTTTATTAGTTATATGATCTACAGACACCATAATTATTATTTCTTTGAATGATTTATGTTTACCATGATATTTTTTATGAAACCTGTTTCTATTCCATGGGATAAACCATGATAAAATTATTGTGATACCAAATTACTATCATATGTTATATTATGGGGAAATTATTATTAATATTGTCTCTTTTTTACAAGTTATAATATGTTAAAATGATTATGATACCCATTTCATTTCATGGGTAATGATATGATGAATGTTCATGTTCTTGTGGACGAAATATGATTAATTTCATTATTTTATAGGAGGGAACTATATCATATTCCAACTAATTGGGTAATTATTTATATAACTCGTGATATAGATATAGATGTAATGGAGAGTGAAATTGGAATGGTAATTTAAATTATCCATTATTATTGTTTGGGGGGCGAACCCATTCCACTATAAGTGAAGAGTATTGCCTACTGATGGGGGTTTGTTCTACCTATTTGTGGAACCCAAATGAAGATTCTTAATATTTTGTTTCAATGAGGATTAAATTATTTGAAATCACTTTATATTCATCTTTGTATACCACAAATCGTGAAATTATGTTGATTTTATGCTCTTATGGATCATGTTCTTTGATTATCTTATCATTCAAATCTGAGGAACTTCCAATATATTACATGTCTCATTATAGATATATTTTATATGAAGGGTATGGTTCTCAAATGTTATTATCATGGTTTTATACCATTATATTTATGTTATTCTTAGGTTCTCCTTTATTTACACATAATGAGCATCTAATCTCACCATTTGTTATGTTTCCCTTCCATAGGTTATAAAGTACGATATTATGATGTAGTAATAAATGTGATGATCTTTAGGGGTATCATTGAAGATATTTCACCAAACTAGAATAATTGTGTTCTAGGTTTCTAAAGCCTATAAACTATTATTCCCATCAGGCTTGTGATTGTGTAATAAAATTTAACATCATCAAAAAATATATAATATCCTTGTATAGAAATCATAGGTCGATATAGTTGGTTTCAAAGGAATGGATCAGTTAACTTTTTGAAACACTGATGGGAAAACATTAGCGATATCCATTGGGATATGTATAAGATTATGACTACTGATATGTCTAAATATAAGTCTAAGGTGGAGTCAATTATTAGAAATATTTCTTGGAATATTGGAAAAGTAAAGGGATAGTGGATTCCCAGAAATTATAACCCTATTTGGATAATATATGTAGATGTGACTTTGGCATATATGTACATAGGGGTAATGACCCAGAAAAAATATTATCGATCTAGAATTTATTGGAAACTGGGGAACAAAAACATGCTAAGATGTACACCTGGTTTGAAACATCTTTGGTATATTCATTAGAAATTCATAAAAATAATTTTCAACTATAGTGAAGGATTTTAATTTTTGATCTAAATGTATAAAAGAGGTTAATCCTATAGTTTTATACATTTTAAATAAGGTGTCATGATTTAGACATCCTATAATTTAATTTTTGTGGTTATTTGGATTTTAATTATTATTAGTGTTTCTCACACTATTCTTTTTGTTATAGTCACTGAATTGAACCCAAATTATTCATGTTAACATTTAATTTTATAGATAATTGAGTGATTATGAATAACCATATTGTATGAGGACTAGAGAGATTGATATTGGGATTATTCCTAATCATCCATTTTAATATATGATTAATAGTGTGAACATCTGTGAGATTATTTACACGTATAACCAGAGGATGATTAAATTTTTTAATGGTCATGTGTTGATGAACATTGAGGAAAGAAGAATCATATTCCTACTTAGCAGGTTGTTGTCATGAAAAACATAGATAAATATCCCAAAGGGGGTGTAATTTTTAATCTGTGTGGAAAAAGGTTCATATAGTGATAAAGTATCTCCGAGTTTTTTCTCTTATCTATAGAGAACATTATCATTAACCCAATTAATTCCATGACAAATGAATTTACATCTAGACCATGTATGGACCTATTCCATCAAAATAATTTAATTTTAAGGATTTAAGTATTTATATAGTTGGATAAAATATTTATGAATTAAAAAATATATAACGATTATTAGGTATATGTTTTTCATTAAGGATACGATTAAATAATTAGATTGATGATGGTGGAAATGAAATTATATTTAATGGAATGTTTATATTTTGATTATGGGAAGTAATTCATTAATATGTTCTAGATGAAAGGAAAACGTTGTTTTGTTTTGATAAAGAAATGATTGATAGTAATTATGTAAATTGGATATTATTGTTGACCGTGGATAAGAAATTGAATATTTTGAGAAGGAAGTTTATTCAATAATTGATGAAGCATAGAATATTTTTCGATAAATAAATATATCAAATAATATATGTTCAATGAAATAACCAAAGATGCATTTACGTTTTCAATATTGATTTATGGAAATTGGGGTAATTATCATACTTCAATATAATAGGTGATGATGTTGTCAAAATATTTGATATTTGACAATAAATAGTTACATTATTATACGTGGGAGATCAATGTTATGGTGATTTCAATAAATTTAGTGACCTTCTTTCTAATTTCATGGATTTTAATCTGTCATAATGGTCAACAGGATAACCATTTTTAAAAAGTATTATGTTTAACATTGAATAATTTTTAGAGATAAAAGGTATGAAATGTGATGATTTATTCTTATTTGATAACCTATATGACCAGTTTTTTTGAAGATAACAAAATATGAATAGAATTAATTTTCATTCTATTAATAGATCATATGCACAATGAGTACATTAGTCATGAAAAATTCACTTTTATTTTGGGGAGTAATTGATGATGTGAAAATTGATCAAGGAATAACTAACAGATGAGATTGTTTATATAAAATAGAAAGAAATCATGATTTTATATCTCCTTTTAAAAGTTATTTATGTTTAGGAATAATGTTTTGAAGTAAAATGTTTCCCTATTATCAATATTTTTTATGATATCAGTGAACTCTTATAGGCCCATTTTGATTATAAATTTGTTATTGTTTAATTTATAATAACCATGTTCCCAATAAATATCCATTAGTATTTGGGTGACATTTTTATCTTATATGTAATTATTTTCACTTCCCAAATATGTCATCGAGTTTTAAAAAATAGTAATGAGTTACTTTTCGAAACTTCTATATTGGAACATTCCCCATTAATTTTTTTTTATAAATCATTATTATTTTGTTGTTTTCTATAAAATGAGCTTTTTAATATTAAACATTTGATGACCGAGATGATTTGATTGGGATTAATTAATTTAATGTGGGTATAATGTATCACCCCTAGTTTTTATGATTATTTTTGAATAAATTATAATTATTTGATGGCTAGCATTTCACACTACACCATGTGAATCATTCATTATATGAAACAAAAATTTCATCATTCTCTAAATGAAAAACAGATTATTGAGTAAATGACACACAACATTATGTTTGGTTTGGGTTACACACAATAGCAAATTCTCCCGATATCATATGTTACACACAACATCTTTTTATGGAACTACAATATAATATTAATATTATAATTTCATATATATTTAATTTCAATGAAATTGGAATACGGAAAATGAATATGATTAAATAAATTATTTAGATGTACATTTTTCACATATTTATAAATTATCTAATGATTTAAAATAAAATAAAAAACAATCTAAAAGAATAAATATATGTGTTTTAAAAAACAATATAATTTTCAAATTACAGGATACTCACGCTTCACACAAATATTTCAAAATTAAATCTTAAAACATTTATAAAATTTATTTGAAAAACTAATCATAATTTTTGAAATTATATTATCAATTTCATTTTAGGGTTAATTTGGGATATTTTTCTTATATGATTCATTTTTTTGATGACTAGTGAAAAATAATGAACATTAAATGAAAATTGTATTTTCACCTAAAATATATACAAGTATTATTTATATTTTAAATTGGTTTAAATATTTAATTATTTATATAATACATCTATTAATCGAATTTATGTCTCTGGAATCAGTTTTATATTTTAAATATAAATAAAATCTTTGTAAATATTTGATCATTTTCACTTTAAAAAACCTCGTTCTCATTATGTCTATGAGATTAATTATAGATTATATTCTACAAAATTTTTGAAAAATATTTTCAAAAAATTAAATCCATATTTATAATCATAATAATTTGTCATATCTAATATGGAATACTTATTTTTTTTACAAAAGTAATTTTTGAATGGAGTAACTATTTATTATAGTTGTTAGGGTAAAAATGAGTTTATGTAGAGGTTAATCATAGAATATAAGTTGCATGAATGTCCCAAAACATATATAAAACCAATTTTATAGACTAATGTTGAAACTTGTGACATTATTATCAAATATAATAAGTTTTAATGACACTTTTCCATTAATTTAACTTATATAATATGTCATGTATAGAAAAGGGTAAAAAATATTCCATTCTTTCGTTTTAATTTCTATAATGCAATTGAGTCAAAAAAGACTGTATATTTTTGGTTATAAATATTAAATTGAAAGATAAAATAAATTTTTATTGTTATAATTTATTTTAAATTTTTAATGATGATATAGTTGTATTTTTTTTAATAAGAAACCACAATGCAAGATTTATTTTTTTTAACAACTTAATTAATCAAATGACACTAAAAACATTAAAAGTGAAGTAAATTGAATGAATTATTATGTCAAATTATTTTTTAGATGAATATACATCATTAAAACGGTTTTAACATAATATATTAGAATTAACTCATTTTCAATATTTTAAATATTTTAATTAATTGAATAATGTTAAAATTAATATGTATTATATTTTATAGTAAATGATATTTTATTTATTTATTTAAAATTACTATAAAACCTATCTGTTATCCAGTTATTTTTAAATACAAATAAATTTCATCTATGTTATATTAAATGGTAAATATTTCCATTATAATGACCATACTGACTATTATATAGTAAAAAACGTTCCTTAGAGTGGTTAGGATTTAACCATATATTTTTATGTAATCCATTCTCAGTAATTAAAATTAATTTATACAAGACATACGATTGTTATTTTTTATGTTGGATATAAAATCTAATATCATTGGTTAAAAATTGACTAATAAATTTTAATTTAATATATCCTTAAAGATAAATTACAAATGATATAAAACTTGTTTCCATAATAAAAAATAAAAAATGGTAAATTTAAACTAATGTGTTATGCAACCAAATGTTGAAAACCTATTTATAAATGGTTTGTTAGTATTATAACGACTATATTGTTGCTAGAAACATTTTGTTATAATTTTTGGAGTAAATTGAGTACTCGTGACCTCCCAATAGTGAATACATTTGAATATTTATGAGAATGCAACTCCTTCTCAACTATAAAAGGGCACTCAATCTCCCCACTTCTTCACACTACATCATCCCATTCAATTAAAAATACTAAAAAATATTACTTAATAAATTATCACCCATAATCCTAGACGTTTTATATTTGGAATAAATCCATCCAAGAGATTATTTGGTGCAAACCAAAAAGTGATACCCAAAGAAGAGGAAACGTTCGTCAACCAAAACTTTTGTTTTATTTATTTCTAAAACCTATTAATTATTATTATATCATGATTATATTATATCATTAATATATTATATATGATTATAATTTTTTTTTAAAAGTTAACAACCAGAAAAAATAATAACTTTAATCACATGGGTTACAAAATCATTGTTCATGCGTATAGTGGACTACAATCTCTGAAGCAGATATAGTTCGTTTTTCTATTACCACATTTTTAGGTCGGGAATAAAGTTCAAAATACTATATATATATGATGAATTTATTTTTATAAAATTATTATATAACAAATCCATTCATTTTTCCATTTTGGTGGATTAAGATAACTTTGTTTGTGTGTTTGGAGGACTATCGGGTTGCAAACCAATGATGGAATTTTTTTTACATTAACACCTTTAAAGGAAGGAAATAATGATATAATTTTTTTTATATGTTATATATGTTATAATAATTAAGTATTTACTATTTTTATAATTTATATAAAACAAATACCTTCATTCATTCCATCTTGTGGGAATACGTTAACATCGATCGAATGTATGATGGAATTCCATCTCACAAATCAATGTGATTAATTCACACTATAAATAGAATATATTAATGGTGGGAATAATATAAATTTGGTATATATTAAATAAAAATTCCACTAGAATGATAATATTTATATATATTTCATTTACTTTTCTTTCATTCAATACGACTAGAAAAACGAAACATCGTTACTGTGTAGGTATGACCAACCACGTCCTTGAATAGTGTTATATTTTATATCAATCAATTTTATGGATTAATATAAAAATATATAAAATGAATATATATTTATTTAATTTTTCTCATTATTGATATGATAAAATAATGCTCTCTTTAACAGGACTATGAATAAAATGGTAAATAATTTATGATAAACAAGGAGTTCTCACCTGAAACATAACAAGAACATGAAATTATTAATAAATGAGTTATATAAAATCAATAATAACTAATATATTCTTTATGATATATTAATATGGTTCTTTCCTTTATGTTTAATAATGATATATTAATTATATGGGAGGATTTAATGAGTACGATGAGAGTTAATACATAAGGTATTGGATTTACATATCACTTTTTATTTCTTTGGGACACATGCTATATTTACCAACTATTATATATTTATGGTGTATATATAGAGCCAGAATTTCGTTTATGATTCATATATTAAAGGATATTTCTATTTAGATTCCCAATTACGACCTCTCTTTCATGGAATTTACAGTTCAATAGTTACAAAATCAGTAATTGAATTTCTTCTCCATTTTCCTTATTTGAGAGACATGTCATGTTACGCACCAATATTATTTTAAGAGAATTATATTATTATTATTTGAAATTTTATATAATTTATATCATTATTTTCATGATATTTTATGATTAATTTAATTATATTAATTTATGGTGGTGATGATTCAATGTTTCCAAAGTGTTAAATGTTAATCGTTATAATCTATTCATTTATCAGAATTCGTTATGATTATGACTCCATTAATGAAATATTATGATACATATATTAGTAATTATCTTGAATATTATTCTACTCTTATTATTAATGATACTTTCATATAATTTTACAATTTTCCAGTATTTTTTACTTCTGATAACTATGAAAAAGTTTATATGAAAATCAATCATTATTTATCTCTTGGATCTGATTTTTATTACATAAAAACCATGTTATCTTAAATTATAATACAAAATTTATAATATTATCCACATATTTGAAAACTACATTTTATCCAATGTTTCAAATTTATAAAAATTAGTCTTGAAATTAATCTTCTTACTAATTTTTGATCATTTCACTTTTCACATATATAGAAAATAAGAAATGAATCATAGTTTTTATTTATACATCTTGAATGGAATACTATACTATCATGAAAATTACATTTTTTGGAGAATAAATTATATGTTTTAAATAATGTTTTCATAATAAAATTTTTATAAATATATTTATATATTTTAAAATTAAATTTATATTTAATGAAATTAATTTGGAAAATGTTTTATGTCAAAAAAATATTTTTAAATTATTTTCAATGATTACATAAAATGTTTCAATAGATAATTTCTATGAAAATTATTTAAAAAGTGTTTTATGATTAAAATGTATTCTAAATGGTTTTCATGGGATCCTTTATAATTTTTCATGGTATGTTTCTATTTAAATTGGTTTAAAATAATTGGGTTTTAAAAACTATTTATCAAATAAGGATGTATGGTTTCATTGATGGGGTTTTTAATTTATTTTTAAATCATCATTTACAAGTTTTCCAATATTTTTTAAAATAAAAGGATTTTGAAAATATTTTGTGTTTTAAAATGTTATTTCATAGAAAATATTTTTTTAAGAAATGTTCCATTTGATTATTAAATATCCTTCTCTAATTATGATGAATAATTTTATATACTTTATGATTTTATGGGGATATGATCGATTGAATTCATTACTATTATTTCATTAAATAGTTTATTATTAAGATGTAAATTTGTATAATACCCAGTTCTCTTACACATGTTATATAATGAAAAAATGATTCTAAACCCCAATTCATATCATGGGTTATACAATAAAGAAATTGTTATGAAACATTTAACTTTTTTCAATCGTTACAACATGAAAAAATGTTTATGATACCCATTTCATTTCCTAATTTATGATATGTTGATTTTTTATGATCGCGTGTTATACATAACAATGATTTACTTTTTTTAATGGGTGGACATATATCTCCCTTTAATTAATTGGTTAAACATATTTATATCTCACTGGATAGACATAAATGGAATTGGGAGTGAACCTTATACAATAAGTGACATTGTCTATTATGACAGTTTGGGGAGTGATCCCATTCCTGTCTAAGTAATGGGATATGAATAGGTATGGTGGTGTGTCTCTCTTAGAAGTTTATTTCCCCATAAAGTGACATGTTATGTTTTGTAAATTTACTATGAAATCTAGGGAATGATTTTATAATCTTACGTGTATGACATAAATATATATCATTTTATGATGATGTGCTCATATGGAACATGTACATTGATTATATTACAGTTCATATATATTGAAATTAAAATATATTATTTAATGATTATTATATCCTTTGATATGCATGGTATGGTTTCCAAAAGTAATTCTTCTATTTTCATAACCCTTTCATCATGTTTGGATTCCATATCTCCTTTATTTAACATTTATGAGAATCTGAACTCACCCTTTTAAGGATTTATTTCCCCATGTTATGAATAATGATTCTATATATTATTATAAATAGGTATGATATTTTTTGGAAACATTGAATATCATTCAAGAGGATAGAATATTTTTTCTTTGTTTCCAAATAAACTAAATATTATTCTCCTCAAGAATGCATTAGATTTATGTAATGAATATTCATCCAAAAAATAAGTTATTTCTATGTATTTAATTCCTAGTTCAATATAGATGTTATAACATGAGTGGTTTTTTTAAATATTGGAAGCTACGATGATAAAACATTAGTGACAGCCCTTGGGATTTTTCTATGGATATTTCTAGGTATGTCTATATGGATAGGTATATATTGGATTCAATGTTTAGGAAAATAGCCTTGATTTTTTTAAACTGATTGATCTAGTGTTTCCATGAAATTTCATCCCTTTCTAGATTCTATATGTTGATGTATCTCAGTAACGTATGTTTAATGGCATAACAACCTTCGAAGCACTTCATTGATCTAGACCCGATCTAGAACATGTGCACAAAAATGGGCATTACTGCACACATGGTTTGAAAATGCTACGATATATGCAATGAAAATTGTGAAATTGTATTATTAACCACAATGATGGATTTAAATTTTTTAGGATTAGGGATGATATAAGTTAACATTATGTTTTTAAAGATTTAATATAATGTTTCTTGATTTTGACATTCTATAAGTTCCTTTTGATGAATATTTTGTTTTCCATTATGATTAGTGTTTCTCAAACTATGCGTTTTTTTAATAAATGAATATAATGAAAAGAAATCATGTTAACATATAATTTGATTCTAAATTTAGAGATTGTGATCAACCAAATTAGATGATTACTTAGGTAAAGATATTTTTATTGTGGTTAATCAACTATCCTTATATATGATTAATAGTGTGAACTTTAGTGAGCATCCTAACACAATGAATAAGATGAAGATAGAATTTTAGGAATGTTTTGTGGTAATTAACATATTGAAAAGAAGAATAAAATTCAAAAATATCATGTAGGTGGGATGAAAAACGTTATGTATTTTCTCAAATGGATTGGAATATTTTATATATGTTAAAAAGTGTCATATAGTGGAAATTACCAAGGATATTTTTGTTATTTCTATGGAGAACATGGGAATAACCCAAATAAATGAACTAAGAGAAGACTTCAAATCTATACAATGGAAATAATTATTCCATGAAAACCATATAATTAATGTATTGATGTATATATGAATTTGGATTCATTAATTGTTAATTAAAAAATATACAAATATTGTTCGGTGTATGATTTCCAATAACGATTTGAATGAATATGTTGAATGATGATGATGGATTGAAATATGAATTAATGGAGTGCTGATATTTTGATTTTGGGAAGGTAACCATTAATATGTTCCATTTAAGGGGAAAAATATTTTTTATTGACAATGGGATGATATATATGGATAACGTGAATTGGATAGTACTGATGTCCTCAAAACTGGTAATGGTTTTATTCAAAAATATTATTATGCTCTCATTAATGAAGTTTATACCAATTTTTTATTTATATAATATATCTAAAAAATTTTATTCTATTTAAGCAATCAAGAATCACGTATGTATTAAATATGGATTTATGGTAATTTATGTTATTACCATGTTCTAAGAGAATTCATGGTGATTGTATTCACATATTTGTTATGTGAAAATAAAAAAGATACTGTGTGATATATTGTAGATATATGTTAAGATGATTATAATAAATTTAGTGAACTTCATTATAAATTTCTATAAATCCAACATACAAATGGTTCAAAAGGAAAACAAATTATGAAATGTTTCATATTGAACATTGAATATGGGTTTACAGATTAATATTACGCAATATGAAGATTTATTAATATAAGATAACCAGTGAAGACCATTTCGTATGGATGATAACTAAAGGTAGAAAATATTATTTGTGATTATATTTTTAGATTATGTGATTAATTTTTTCTTTATTCAATACAAATTACCTTTCATTTCATATAGTAATGTATGAAGTGAAAAATAATCGAGGAAAAAAACATGGATGTGAATTTTCTTAATAAATGGAATGAAATCAATTACACATTTATTCTTGTAAAAAAAATATGGAAATGGTTCATAAAGTAAATTTTTTTCCTCCTATAATCATTTTTATGGTATCAATTCTCATTTTAACCCATATTTGGTTTCTGGATTTGTGATCATTAAAAGTCTCTAGAACGTGTTCCCAAAAACCCTCCCTCAGTATTTTGGTTTTATTTTCCTCTTCTGGGTTCATGTATTCACTTCCCACATACACTCCCTTATGTGGAAGACTTGTTATGGAATATATTAGGTAACTATTAAGTTTCAAAATTTCTCATTTCAAAGAATGTTTTATTAATAATTTTTAGGAAGATGTATTCTATGAAATATAATTTTTAGTATTAATACTTTGATGAATGAGATGAATTTCGATGGTGATATTATTTTAACGTGTCGGTAGAATGTAACACCCAGGGGTTTCCAAAATTTAATTATAATGAATTAAATTATTTAATTGATTTTGTTGAAATCTACACAATGTTTACATTTCTTTATGGTAAACAAAAACTTAATCATTACTAGATGGTAAAATGAGTTTATCTTTTAGTACATGAAACACTAGGTTTGAATTTTGTTACACAATATACTTATTTCCCTCTTTATCTTTTGTTACACACAAGACTGTGGTTTAACAAATTAAAATACACTATTAATAATATTTTTATTAATAATTTTAATCGCCTAAATAATGGAATATACATACAAAATATGATTAAAATTATTAAAATATATATTTTTACAATTTAATTTATTTACATTTTTATTATAAATAAAAACTAAATTTTCTAAATGAAACAAACTGTTTTTATGAAAAATAATATCTTTTCTCAAGGACGGGTTCATTGTGCTTGGTTCACATTATTTAAAAATAAAAGTCACAATATTTATAAAATTTCATTGATAATATAAAAATCATTTTTCAAATAATATTTGTAAAACTATCAGAGGATCAATTTTTTAAAATTTCTAAGGAGTATCATTAGTTAAATGAATATTTACAAATAATTAATCTTAATAGAAAACTCTTTTTTCAAATAAATTATTGGAAAAGATATATTATATTTAAAATTGGTTTTAATGTTTAATTAGTACATTAATACATATATTAATCAATTTTTGTTCATTTGATTCAATTTAATATTTTAGTTTTAAATAAAAAACAATGAATTTTTTGGGATATTTTAATCTTAAACAACATATTCCTCATCAAACCTCCGAGATTATTTTTTAATTATACACTACTACTTTTATTAATTGAATTTGAAAAATTTAGATTAAATATTTTGTATAATAATATTTTATAATTTATTATAAGAAAATCAAAATTTTTGATTGAAGTGATTACAAAAAAAAAGAAAAAATTAATTAAAGTAATTACATAAAAAATTAGTTTACTTAGTGTTTAATAATAGAATATAAGGTTTTAAAATGACTCAAAACATCTAAAACCCCATTTTATATGAATATGTAGACCCTTGCGACCTTATTTTATAATTTTAAGACATTTTTAGAAATATTCCTATGAATAGGACCTATATAATATTTTATGTAATGAAAAATAAAAAAATTCTAACTTTCATCCTTTTAATTACACAATACTTTGGAATTAAGAAAAAAACTAAAAATTATCGAAGATAATAATAATTATTTAATATAAATGGTTAAAATTTTAATGATATTTTAATTTAGTTTTTATAGATTTTATAATTACATTAAATGCTTCATAAATTCAAGTGATTTAATTATTTTGTTAAAAATTAAAGAAATAATATTATATAATTAAATTAAAAGGGAAGGAAATTGAATAAAATATTATGTTAAATTATTCTTTTAGAAGAATATAAACATTTACAAATCATTGAACATAAAATATTTTAATTCTATTATATACTTTATTTATTTAAAGTAGTTAAATAAATTATGTCAAAATTAACATTGCTTCTATTTTATAATAAATGATATTTTAATTTTTTTTAAAATAAATAAATATAATTTTTATATAGTTATTTTTAAATACTAATAAATATTAAAAAAATTCCATTAATAGTATATTTATTCTAATATAATGGATATATTGACTGTTAAACTATAAAAAAAATTATTCCTAGATTTGTTTTTGTTAAAGAACTATTTTTTCATGTTATAAATGCTAGTTTTAAAATTAATTACCAGTAACATAGGTTTTTTGTTTGAAAAATGTGATATCATATTAAAACTATATGAGAATAAGGATAAAAATATATTATACAGAATAGATATATTACATAGTATAGAAAAATAGTTAAAACACTGAAAAATGGTTAAATATGGAAACTTATGAGTTAAGGAACAAGATGTTTAAAATCATGTGTATAAATGTGTGATGGAGGTGTGTATCAACCATATAATCCTTCAACGCCTTTATTTATTAGTTTTTTTAGAGTCATGACATAATATGGACCTCCTAAGAGAGAATAATTTTGAATATTTACAATAATGTTAGTCTTCCACAACATTAAAGGGGAACCCAATATCCCCATATATTCACACATAAGAAGACCATTGGATCGACCAAAAACTATAAAAATAATTTAAAAATTTATTTCCAAAAATCCTATAATTTATACTTTGGAAATAAATAAATCCACGTATATTTTTTTGTCTAAAAATGGAGATAGTTGATGAAGAGGTAATATTCATCAATGAACATTTTTTATTTCTTCTTCAAATACATTAAATTATTTTTATCCCATAAATATATAATTACATCAGTATATTACTTATACTTATACATCTATATGTTAAGGGTAAAACATAAAAATATTCAAATATCACTCAAATGATTTATGAAATCATTATTCGTGTGTACAGCGGACTACTATATCGTAAACCGATGACATTTGTTTCCATTAATATCACTCATGGTTGGGCCTAATGATTCACATAAAATTTATTACACACATATATATATATGATATTTCATATTTTTTCTGATTTTTTTAATTTCATATGACACACACATCTGTACATTAAATTTTTTGAGAATATGATAACATTGTTGGTTTCTATGACGTACTACTTCCTCCCGGAATGTTTTTTTCTCATTACCACATTTAAAGGTATGGATTAATTATGGAAATTATAATTATATATGATATTTATCATATTTATTATTTAATTAATAATATATAACAATTAAATATCAAATACAATCATTCTTTCTATTTTTTGGGAATATGATAATCTCGTTCCTATGTATGGTCGTCTACGGCCACCCGATGCGATGTGAATTGTTCATGATAAGAATAGAATATATTAATGATGAGTGTAATATATTTTCTATATATGAAATAAAATTTACAGTATGATGATAATAAATTTATATCATTTAATTTTATCTCTTCCATTATCATATGAAAATGGAAATAGTGTTCTAGTATACATACAACCGGCCATCTCCTTGAACAATGTTTTTCATTATATATCACATAATTTTTTGGGTTTATAAATAAATATATTAGAAATATATATTGATCATTTTAATCTTTCTATATATGATTAATCCTTGATCTATGTAAGAGGACCACGAATAACATGTTGAAAAACAAAGCGATTATTTCCTAGAACATAACATTAACATGGAATTGTTAATAAAAATCTAATATAAAATCATAAGTACATAATATATAATTATAAATATATATGAATTTGGATCATTGATGATTGTATAATAAAATTATATTCATTACACATGATATTTGAATGAGTATGTTGATATTTAAGACTTATAGTATGGGATTTCTATCTCACATTTTACTTCATTTAGACATAGGAAATACTCACCACCTCATTATAATATATCTTGTATATAATGAAAATCAATTTTTAATGATGATTACAATAAAATATAGTTTTATTTAAAAATCCATTTCTTATCACTCTTTCCAGGGGTTTATATTTCAAAAGTTTCAAAATGAGTAAAGGATGTTTGCCTCAATTTTCAATGATTTTGGAACATGTTATAATATAAACCTATATTCTTATACTAGGTGAATATACTTATGATTTACCTATTATATAATTAATATCTATAATTAAATCAAATCATACGTTACACACTAATAATATAATAATAATATTTTAAATGGTAGTTAACATATAGCCATTGTAATGTCAGAAATGAAAAAAAACTAACTAAAAAATTATTATATATGTTTGTTAAATATTTTAAAAATTACCCAATAAATGATAGATTCTTAAAATGTGAATGAATCCAATTTTAAGCATAAATATTATAATATTCTTTAAAAGGGAGATTAAATGACTTTTTATGGATAACCCTTTTTAAACCAAGTTTTTGTCAATTTTATATGTCATATATTACAAAATAAAATCCTTCCTTTGAATTGGGAAATAAAAATTTACATTCTGTAAAAAAAATTTAGTTTTCCGATAAAGATCATTTTTTAATTAATAGTGAAAATGTTGTATTCTATTCAGAACATCCTTTTAATCTAATTTATTTACATCGTTTGATTATATTTTTAATTTGGATTAATTTTTATTAAAAGTATATTTTTACCATTTAATCCATTGGTGGTCATTGGAATTAATTTCACATTGAAATTGAACATAAACAAGTGTCAATCTTTTGATTGATATTGTTTCTTAAAAACACACTATTTGTTTTGACAGTGTAAATTATATATAAAATTAATTAATGAAACTTATATTTTTTGAATTTGATAAAATGGACGTCATTTTTTAATTTGGAATATCAAATTTAATTTGGATAAATTTTTTGTATTTTTCTGACAAATGTTCATTTTTAATGAATAGTGAAGAATACTACATTTAACATTAAAAATGTCTTTTCATATAATATAATTATATAGTTATATTTTACTTATACTAGTTTTTAAAGTATAATTTAATTATGTTTTTATTAATTAATACATTGTCGTTCATTAGAAGTAATTTAACTTTTCAATTGGATGTAAAAACAAGTCAATATTATGATAAATTTAACTTCTTAAAATCCCATCTTTGGTTTTGACAATGATAATTATTTTTAAATTAATTATTTCAATTTTTGTGTTTGTAATTTGGTAAATGGACTCCATAGTTGGAATCATAAGGTCCAAATTATGTAATTAAGACTCTTTTTTTGAAATTATGAATAGTAATGACGATAATTATCTTTAATTATTATGATTAATTAGTAATTGGGTAGTTAAGGTTAATAAAATAATATCATAATAATATAAAATGACCCAAAATGTGTCCAAATTATTTTTTTGAGTCATTTCAGACCATTGGAAGATTTTTACCAATATTTATGGCCCATGGAGTCACATGGTAGCGACAATGACATTTATGACTTTATTTTAAAAAAAGAAGAGAAATATAATAAGCATTTGTATATCCTAAGTAAAAAAAATTGAATTTTGTTTCAATAATTTATCAATTAGACTATAAATATTCATTGGAATGATAAATATATTTCCTACATCATGGTATGTTTTTTATAATTTTTAGACACTAAATAAATAAATTTATTTATGACACCATGATGATGCGGTGATTACTTCATTAATGAACGATTTAAATAAAATGAAAAGATAATGTAAAATATTCAACATACACTTATTTAAAACAAATTGGATTGGTGTGTTTCGGACCCTTATCACCTTATCCTAAAAATATATAATTTTGGGACCTTTATAATCAAAAAACCATTTTATAATAAAGTTACATTTCAAGACATTCCAAAAGTGACCCACCTCCCTCTTATAAAAGGACCCCACCTCTACCCCCCTAACCAAACCACTCAAGCCCTTGGATCACCCAAACTCTACAATATTATCTCTCCAAATCCCTCTCTTACTCATAAAATCCTCACAATGGGCAGAAGTCTTTCCAAGGAAGCCTTTGGCTCAAATCAATAAAGAGTTACCCGATTTAGAGGTAATGCCTTTTCTCGAGTTTCTTTATTTTATATTCCTTCTTCACTCCCCACTATATCATTATTATTTGATCCCATAATAAAACAAGTATAATCAATATACTATGATGTTGTTATGATATGTATTCTACATACACTTACACACACCACCGTCTAACGGTTAAAGAACATACTGTTTCTATGGATGGTGAATTACTGCCTCACGAAACGATGATTGTTCAATATTCTTTTAACACCTCTCATGGTGGAAATAATGATGGAAATATGTTAATATGTGATAAATATTGTTTTTATTTCATTTCTATGCTTCTTTATATATATATATAAAACATACCTTTATGCTTTTCGTGTTGTACAAATGTGATAATTTCATATGACGAAGTGTGGACAACCGCCTCCTCAAGTGATGTGACTCGTTCATGCCAAAAATGGAATTTATAAAGAATGTAATTAATGAACTTATGTTACCTATATAACATATATATTATAAAAGAATTATAATATATTTATGTCCCATTTAGTTTTAATGTGCATTAATATAACCAAAAAAGGAAAGTAGCATTCATGCGTACGTACGACCAACCATCTCCATGAACGGTACATTTCATTTCTTATCTCCAAAAAGTATGTAATATTACTAAATACATATATACTCGATATATGTGATATTTAAATAATTAACACCATTCTAGACATGATTTACTTATAACAACATGGACAATTCTCTTCAAACATGTTTATTTTTGACTCATGTACCGAACATCGACAATACGTATGATATGAACTCAAATAAATAATTAATTATTATAACTTGATAATATGTGATACTAATTGAATAATAATATTTAAATGATGTACTTAAGTAATTATAAATTTTCCAATTTTTTTTATTCTGTAATATAAAGAAATGAACAAGACAAGTTGGACTTGAGGTAAGGGGATTTCTTATTTCACTATTAATTCTGTGAGATTTCCATTGTTCGCCAATTATTTATTTCATGTGGTGTATTGTGTACTTAAATTTGATATATATTATCACGATTCTATTTATATTCATGTTATTATGTGATTCATTTGGATCTTATTATCCTTTGGTCATATGACTTGATCTATTACAATGATGTAAGGGGTTTTTATCTCACTATTTATTCTCGTGAGATTCATGCTATATTTGTCACTATTTCCATTGAGTAGTGTATGTTCTGGCCATTATTCGACTCTGTCTAATATAATTTCTATTATGGGTATTTATATCAACATTTTATATCCCTCTTTTCATGGGGTTTACGTTTCTAAAGTTACCCAAATCGGTAACAGAACCTTTCACCCTCCACTTTTTAAAAGAATTATTTTTGTTATGTCTTTTAATTTACATCTTATTAATGTTGGGATATGTTCTTATAAATCCTTATTGCTTTAAATTTTTTGTCTTAGTGATGAGATACCCATTTTATCTCTCATTAACACATTTTCATAATTTTAAAGAGACGTCATTAGGTTGTCAAAATTCTATAAGGGAACTTCTTAACACAATTTCAGTTCTTTGGGTAAATCCTATACTTCTTGATTTTGTCATACTATGAATATGTATGGATGTCCTCTGATTTTTTTGAACTTAATATCCAATTATATTGGGTGTATTTATATATTTCGACACATAATTATGTAATTGATTTATCCTTAATCTAAAGATATCATCTTTGTACGGGACTTCATCTCAATCTCCTTTAATTAAGGCATATTTTTATTTCTACATGACTTTATTCTATATGGTGTAAAAAACCCTTTTGACTATTCATTTCATTCAAAAAGAATCTTTTTACACAAATCGTTTTACTAAATGACAAAAGGAATGTTTTTTGTCTTACCTATGCGGTGACAATGTCTTCTCTGCCGCCATGACCATTATTTGAGTTTCAGCATCCTCTACAAGCCATAATTTTTTTTAAAAGAAAAATAAATACCATGTTTTTTTTTCGGTATTGAAAATGGTTTTGATAATTTTTTTATTATATCAATGTAATGTATTGATATCTTGTGATTGAAATGTAAAAATGTTCTGTTTCCTTTATGCATGTTTTATATGATATGATTATGTTATGGATCATGGGAATTGTTTATGAAGTTGGGTGGTTCCGTGATAATCTAATGGCAGGTGAGCCCGAGATATCTCTCCAATGCATTGGGTAATGTGATGGATAAACATTAATGTTACTCCTATGTGATTTTGGGAATATACTGTGATGGGTTTTCCAAATGTGACTCCCTATGTAGTTGTGATATCTACAATGTATGTATGTTATGTATGCCTTAAGTTACCTTTATGATTTATGATTTCTATGTTTATTTGGAAAATATTATGATTTCATGAGGTATGTTAAAAATATTATGTTATGTATATATTGATGAACTACTATTTTCATTACTTGTTTTATAACCCTTACTGAGCTTTTTATGCTCATCCCCCATTTTTTAAATGTTTTCCACAAGACAAAAAATATGATTATGATCAAGGATGTGATCAAGGAAAGACATTTTGTCTAAAATATAGAACAAGTCATGTTTCTTTTTTAAGAGTTTTTATTTTATGAAAAAATTGAAACTGAGTAGAATTATATACTTTATAATCTTTAAGATGTAATAGTTATGTCCTAATTCTCTAAAACTCTATACCTGAGAAGTTCCTCAATGTGAATTATTCATTTAATTCAATTTTATGTATTGTATTAAGGCCATTTCCTTATATTTGGTATCAAAGGGGGGTTTAGATAACTTTAGAGGTTAGGGTATTCTTTAAACATAAGTGACATTACAATAATGGTTAAGATTTCAGAAAGATTCATAGTTTTTTTAGACAAAGTGAATGAGTTTAAGGTAACATGAATAATTTTAACATAGCATTTACCCTCACCATAAGATATTATATGATTATTTCACTAATATACTGACACTGACCTTTTTGGTTTTAGTAAATTTCTAGATCTAGTAGGCACCAAAGTAACACTAGATGTGAAAGAAACTGTGATAGTTTTCTGAACAAGAAACTAAATGATATGGGAGCTTCAATGAGAACTCTTGTGGTTATTATAAACCAACTATATAGAGTCATGATTTACTACATGAACCTTGGTGATTTTTATAATGCATCATATATGCGTGAAACAAATCCCAAGGAAATTTCATGTAATAATCATAGAGGTAAGGGTGTTCAAAAACCTGTTTGTCCGAGATGTGGAAAGAAACACATATAAAAATGTTTCAAAGGGAAAGAAAGATTCTATATATGTGGAAATGAAGGTCATAAAGAAAGAACCTTCCATGGAAAAAGGAAGCATCTAGTTGACTCTAGGAAAGGTAATGAAGCTCTTTCTCAAGGATCAATTGAATGTTTTTATTGTGGTGTGCATGGTCAATATTGAAACACATGTCCTACAATGAAGTTTCATGAATGGGATCACAATGATCTTACAAATATTTGTTTACCAATACCTAATGCAATTCCAATTCCGCATGAAGAAACTGACAGTGACCAATGAAAGGTATGGATTATTTCTTAGCATATATTTTCCTTTTATTGAAATCTTAGGATATGATTTAGGATTTTTTTTATAGGAAATAAGTATTTAAGAATAAGTTGCAAAGGAATGGTTAATGGATCATGAATAATTTTGAATGAGTAATAAGTCAACATATAAGGTATTCAAGAGTTATGGTAGATTTTAGGAGGGTTAAATTATTAAAAGTATTAAGCCTCCTTTGATGTTGATATTACATTAAAAGGCTTTTTATAGTATGTGTAACCCTGATGTTTGATATATGAAAATTTTATTCAAGGAATAATTATCTTTTCTGTTGTGGATATACTTATAAAGAACCATTTTGGTTTATATGATCCTTGAATTTGAGGTAATTACAGGTTATTACATTTTGGGACACAAAATAAATGTTATTAGGTATCCTTTGTGGTTAAAATTTGTTATGGTTATTTTTGATGATTTTATCTCTGTTTGGGAATGTTATAATATTATATAGTTTTTTGAAAGGGACAACACACAGACCGTGTGACA